>OW028728.1:2500-647500 GCA_932294345.1 Pandemis cinnamomeana | reverse complement strand
TAGTATAAAGAGTTATACATACATACATACATACCGTTACGCCTCTTTCTCACAGGGGTAGGCAGAGACTTCTTTGTTACACTTGCTACGATCCTGACATACTTCTTTCGCTTCATCCACATTCATCAATCTCTTCATACATGAAGAAATACATACATACATACATTTATTATTGTTATTAAATGACATTCCCATTTACAGGTGTACAACTTTGACAGGCCGCGTGTGGAAGTTGAAGTGTTAAATACAATCAACAAGGAAGAGCTCATACACTTTTATAAGGTAAGACAAACTGTCGCCCGCGACTTCGGCCGCAATTAATTCGCTAAACGCTATCCCGTGAGAACTACGCAATTTTCCGGGATAAAAATCTACTATAATCTATCTGAGTCCCGAATTTCATCCAGATCTGTTTAGCCGTTCTAACGTGAAAGTAATTAGCATACATACATAAATCACGTCTTAATCCCTTACGGGGTAGACAGAGCCTAAAGTGACAAGACCTAAAGACTGTAATTAACACACATCTTGGGAATCATGTTATAGGCGATGCTAGCAACCCATCGCAATTTTGATTCCATTTTCCACCTATACGCCCACGATCATGCCAAACGTCGCCGGTTCTTTTGACCTTTAGGCTCTGCCTATCCCGTGTGATAAAGACGTGATTTATGTATGTATGCGTCTTAGAAATAATGTTATAGGCGATGCTAGCAACCCATCGCAATTTTGATTCCACTTTCCACCTATACGCCCACAATCATGCCAAACGTGGCCTTTGGTTCTTTTTGCCTTTAGGCTCTGTCTATCCCGTGTGATAAAGACGTGATATAGGTATGTGTGTTAACTCGTGTGTATGTTTTGTAGAAACATATAAGCGATTCGTCGAAGGATCGTCAGAAGTTGTCAGTTTACATAGTCTCGACGGCAGAGGGCGGCGCGGGCGCCGAGAGCAACGAGGACAGCAAGATGCCCGAGAAAGAGGTAGCTATAACTAACATACTATATCTGAATCATAGTTGGGGCCATTCAAGTATTACCTACGTAAGCAGATTTTTTTACAATTATTTACGCCCCCTTCCCCTTGTCAGCAAAAGTAAGCAAACCTCTTGCCCCCCCCCCCCCCATGCTTACGTAATCATTGGTACGGTCAAGTGCAAAAATATGTACCACGACCTTATTACGCTGGCGTAAGAGCGTATGGTACTTATTTTTGAAACTTTGTCTATATACATATTAGTATACTTGACTGTACATATGTATATGCATTTTTCTTTTAATGGATTCTGTTTTTTTTTTATTCGTCAGCAGCAGTTTGAACCGAAACTGCTGACGTAATCACCATATCGAGCCCCCCCCCCCCCCACCACCACCACCATGTCATCAAAAATAAGCAAAGCAAATACCCCCCGCCCCCCTCAAGCGCTTACAGTAATACTTGAACGCCCCCATTGTTCCTTAATATAGACCTTCCATGCTGGTCTGGGAGTAAAGAAAAAACATAGAACTAAACAGTTGCTTCTCTTCCCTCGCAGATGGTAAAAGCCCAGGGAATGGCCATAGGAATAAAGTTATATTGCCTATAACTTTATTCCTATAATATAGGCGATGCTAGCAACCCGTTACTATTTTGATTTCCCTTTCCAACTATACGCCCTTACTCCGCCCATAGCTTTGTACCATATTGTTTTAATTTTATTTTATTGTTTGTAATTATTTGACATTTCTTACTTGATTATTATTGATTTCTGATTTCTAGTTTTTATGAATTATTTTATTGTACCTTATTGTTTTTATTTTATTTACAATTGACGATCTTTTTGTGACTTTCTTATGTTTTGACATAAAAATATAATGTAATTTACAAATGGAAATAAATCTAATCTAATCTAGCAGGTCAAATGCAAATTACAATTTAAAATCTCTCGAATATTGCGATTTGTTTTGTTACAATTTTATATTATCCAGTTACCGATTTTTGAAAAGTGTTTTTCGATGAAAACGTGTCAAAATTGTTAACCTTTCTAATTCTAAATCTAAAATAATCCAAGTGTAAAAAATTACGAACCCGATGTAAATTGATAAGAGTTTTTTCTTTATTTTCCAGCCGCTGAAGATAGTCGATTTAGTGGAGTTCAAAGCGAGACGGCGTCTCTACGCGCACCCTTCTCCCTTCATCACGAATATACCGAGAAAAGGCGCCCAGTGCAAGCTGTGAACAGACATGTCAAGCAAACCTAGTCCCGAAGCTATGGGTCACGTCACGCCTTCCCACTGGTGGGTGGATATGTTATTTCTTGTTATGTCCAGCGAGTGACAAAAGTCAGTACAGTTTGTTAGAAGAAAATGTTGTCACATACATACAAATACACAAATCACGTTCAACATGAAACTACCGTGAGACTTAATCATCATTACACATAAACGGATAACTCACGTATAAAAAGTCGAGTGATACTCGACATGTTTCGGACTATTTCGTAGTCCTTTTTCCAAGCGCTCGCCCCGGCGGCAGCGACACGTACACTGCGCGCCAGCGCTCTGCTCGCGCGGCTGTTTTCATCATCATTTTTATTATTGTCAAATGTCGGGCAGCACACAACACTGATCACGTCACTCCGTAAAGGTCTTGGAAAAAGGACTACGAAATAGTCCGAAACATGTCGAGCATCACTCGACTTTTTGTACGTGAGTTATCCGTTTATGTGTAATGATCACAAATCACGTCTTTATCCCTTACGGGGAAGACAGAGCGTAAGACAAGACCTACAGGCCACGTTTAGCAAGACACTGGGGGCGTAGAGGTGGAAAGTGGAATCAAAATAGTGATGGATTCCTATGATTTTCGCTCATTCCCTCGATGGGCTTTTACCTGCGCGGGTAGAGAAGCAACTGGTACATTCTATGTTTTTTCTTTGCTCCCAGACCAGCATGGAAGCACATTATATTAATGGTTAGTAAATGGGCGATTTCCAAAAGTCTACATGTATTATTCCAGAATTTAAATATTATGGAATTTTCTTAATCAGAATCGTTTGCCCTATCGATTCTAAGACAAGAAAAAATATGAAAGTACCGTGAGACTTACCTAATCATAATTACATATAAACGGATAACTCACGTATAAAAAGTCGAGTGATGCTCGACATGTTTCGGACTATTTCGTAGTCCTTCCTAGAGCGCTCGCCCCGGCGGCAGCGAAACGAACACTGGACTACGAAATAGTCCGAAACATGTCGAGCATCACTCGACTTTTTATACGTCAGTTATCCGTTTGTGTAATTAAGAAAAAATGTCAGGAAAAATATGTCACGTCTTCATCTAAGGGGTAGACAAAGCCTAGCGTCCCATCAAAGCATACAATGTACCAGCTGCCTTTCCCCGCGCAGATGGTCAAAGCCCATCGAAGGCGGAAATCTTAGGAATCATGTTATAGGCGATTCCCATTTCAACACGCCCGCAATCTTAGCTCTTACCTTAAGCTCTGTCTACCCCGTAAAAGGTAAAGACGTGAAATATAATTGTCGCTAAAATCTGAATTCACACGTCAACTGAATCTTCAACGCACATGTTTGATAATAATAATAAAATTGTTTTATTAGTACAAATAATAATAATTAACTTTATAACAAAGAGGGAGATGGATGATGAAACAGCTATAGAAAAGGTTTACATGTATAAATAACTAAAGTGAGAAGCGACGGGGAATGTGACACTTTTGTACTCTTGCCGGTGTATCTGTTCTGATAAGTCGCTGATATTATATCTGACAGTTATGTTGTAAACCGCAGACCATGGAATTGATATAGCGGCCACTAGAATTACCAGATTTTAGGTTATATCTACTAAAGTCCGTTCCGATCCATTTTGAATACTTTGTAAACAAAAAAGCCAAAGTTCATGTAAAATTCAGAATTCATAAGTTATTATGGTGTTATCAATATCGTCAGTAAAAATTACTATTTAAAATTGTGGACGCTTTTTTGTCTATGATATGATTCCTAAGACTTTTGCCCATTCCCTCGATGGCCTTTTACCATCTGCACGGGAAGAGAAGCGACTGGTAAATTGTATGTTTTTTCTTTATTCCCAGACCACTGCGTATACCACTACATGTATGTTTGTCAGTCTACTAGGATATAATAGCAGGCAGTTGTCAGAGTGGCGACACTGGTTCGATGTTCATTTGATGTATTTTGCGATGTGTTTAAAAAGACATGTTTTTTTATTGTTATTTATTTTGTGACGTTATTATTTGTGGTTGTTTCTATGAGTTGTATATTTGTATTGAAACTTACTTTTAAGGATAATAAAAAGTAATGTTGAATCAGGTGTTGTTTTATTTGGACTCGCTAACACTCGGCTGGTGGCTGGGGCAGGTTCCGCCTATCACTTCGCTATCCCGCGGGAACTTCGATTTTCCGGGATAAAAACTATTATATCTCCTTCCCAGGGACTGGAACTATATCTAAACCAAATTCCCCAAATTCCAACTAAATTGGTTCGGCGGTTTGAGCGTGAAGAGGTAATAGACAGACAGTTGAAGGTTAACTGGGAGAAACCGAGTTCGCCCGTGTAAATTTGTTACCAATACCGTCTTCACCATAAGGGGACGTGGGGCCCGTGCCCAGGGCCCCCATTCTTGGGGGCCCTGAAGGACCGATAATTTCTCTCACAAATTTATTCTCAAAACATTTTTGTCAGGCAAATTATGATTTTTTTACTTTTCAAAGGGGCCCCAAATTCTTGTGTGTCCAAGGGCCCCAGGCTAGTTTAAGACGGCCCTGATTATCACGTGTACATACATAGTCACTACGCATTTTTATTAGGATGGCATCCCGCTAACGAAGTTTCTCAATGCGGCTGCATAAATACTTTAACCCCCTTCCTTCGGACTTCGGTCCCCCATAACATCTCCTGGAGAGAGATCTCTCTATTGTGGCACCACCCAAATATCAAAATGTAACGAAAAGACACATCAGCCACTCTATGCCAGTAAATTTGCACTAAAATACATATGGTGTCCCAGAAACCGACGATAACCCGTTAAGGGCTGATAGACCTACAAATTACCTACCAAAATATCACATTTTAGGTTTAGTAAATCTTTTAGTTTCAAGATATTGACACTTGCAAAAATCTCGATTTTTCTCCCTCAGTTGAGTTTTTCATCTGCCACAGCCTCAAACGACCGAATTTAGTAAATCTGATTACTGATAAATATTGCAGAAAACATGAGCTTTTAAACGTAATGTTATTACGCGACGACCCACTTCTTTTTAGGGGTTTAAAAAACAAAACACGGCAACTAGCCCGCTGCCAATGACAGACGCCATTTTTATGACGTCATAAATTATCCAAAATGGCTGCCATCCGTCAAACGTCAAGCGCAGATAAAACGAAATAGAGTGACCTATAAAATTTGGCGTGAAATAGGGAAGTGGTAATGTCAACTGCTTTTTAGGGTTACCCGGAGAGTATAAACGGCATTATTGCTAAGACTACTGTCCGCCCGTCTGTCTGTCTGTCTTTCACAAGGCTGTAACTCAGGAACCGTGACAGTTTCATGTTTAACATGAAACTACCGTGAGACTCAATCATAATTGCACTCTTATTTTTTTAAAATGGCCCCATCGATGCGATGATTTCGCCAATGTCAAATTACCTAATAAATACAGAATTCGAAAATCTTGTGATAAAAATGTCGGCAACGTTGTACGGTAGAACACGGTCAAAAGACCCCTCCCTCTGTCGGGATTTAGCCAACGGACAATGATATCCCGCGGAGACCGCCAGGAAATCATTAAGCGGTGCCCAGGGTGCACCGGACCAAGCACTGAGGAAGGATCCAAAAACGAACCACAGCTCTTGACCACACGCGAAGGTAACAAGGTAACACGTCTTGCACCCCATCATATTTACACAAATAGATAAGTCTTCTCTACTTTTGACAATAATAAAAATGACGATGAAATCGAGGGTAGTTGTGCGCCGCCGTCAGTTGCGTCGAGTAGCCGCGAAAGCAGAGCGCTGGCGTGCAATGTTCGTTACGCTGCCGCTGGGGCGAGCGCTCCAGGACGAAAACTTCGAACTAGTCCGAAACACGTCGAGCATTTCGCGACTTTTATACCTAAGTTATTATAGTAGACATTTTCAGAAAAAAGTTATTATAGTTGAAATCTTCACAAATAACGTATTTCCGTTGCCGCTGCAACAACAAATATAGTGCATTGCGGTAAATTCGAAAATGGGGGAATTACGAAACTCTATATCCACTAAACGGAGAACAATTACATAATCTGGCAACGCTTACCTAGAAGCTCCAATGTCTTTGGCTTCTAGATAAGCGTTGCCAGATTATGCAATTATTCCCCGTTTAGTGGATATCCACGATTTTCGAAATTCCCCCAAATGCGAATTTATCCCAATAGACTACAAGTCCATGGATAAAAAAAACATGTGAAATGAACCAGCGTGAATGAAGCTTAGAAGGCTGTTACTATATCATAAAATAACTCTGAGCGCTATGCCGTCATTTCTGAGCGGTACAGATTTTTTCTCATACATTAAAAAAAAATATTGCACTAACTTCCGGCACCACCACTTTAAAGCGGCACTCGACATTTATTTTTAATCATCTATAAGCTATAAAAACGCCGTAAATGAATAATTAGTTGTAATTCCTCACTTGTACCTGAGAAATTCCATAAATGTACCGCTCAGAAATGACGGCATAGCGCTCAGAGTTATTTTATGATTTAGTACCAACCAACAATGCTTTACTATATTTTTTATATAAGCATACAGGGACATAGGGGCATAGGGACAGAGAAAGCGACTTTATTTTATACTACGTAGTGACTAGCTTCTGCCCGTGACTTTGTCTGCGTAGAATTATACATGAAAACCTTCCTATTGAATCACTATCTATTAAAAAAAGCCGCATCAAAATCCGTTGTGTAGTTTTGAAGATATAAGCATACATAGGGACATATGGACAGAGAAAGCTACTTTATTTTATACTATGTAGTGATGATGATAGTGATAGTGATGATGATGTACCTACGGCCAAGTGCAAAAATAAGTATCGATAGGAACTTCTCAAAAATATGTCCCACGACCTTATTACGCCGGTGTAAGAGCGTATGGTACTTATTTTTGAATCTTTGGCTAGATACATATTCTTACACTTGACTGTACGTCTGTTTTGTAATGCTCAAGTCGCGTTTTGATATTTAAGCTACATACCATCTCCTGTTCTAAGTACTTCGCTGTTAACAAATTTTGCTAAAACACCACATTGACAGGCCTGAGCAGTATCTTCTTGTTTATAAATGCTCTCCTAAATACAAATTGACTAATGATTAGTGATACCATAGTTGTTTACATATGGAATTCGGGGGAATCTAATTTAGTTGGGAAATGTATATTTTATCGTTCAAACAGTGCTTTTTTAATGTTCCTCAACGAAATTCGTATTTCTTTATTTTTTTGCAATTAGTAGTTTGTGTACAATATCTACAGCCATTGTCCGTCCACTGCTGGACGTAGGCCTCTATATTTCGCCAACTTTCGCGATCCTGGGCTTCCCTCATCCAGCCACTGCCAGCTGTCCTAAGGTCATCCGTCCAACGCGTCGCAGGGCATCCCACACTACGCTTTCCCAAACGTGGTCTCCACTCTAGGATACTTTTGCTCCAACGGTTGTCAGTTCTACGGCAAACGTGACCAGCCCATTGCCATTTCAACGTACTAATCCTTCGGGCTATGTCGACGACTTTCGTCTTTTGTCTGATATGCTCGTTGCGGACCCTATCTCTCAACGAGATACCGAGCATAGCCCTCTCCATAGCACGCTGGGCGACTCTGAACTTATAGACTAGTCCTCCTGTCAGTGTCCACGTCTAGTTTGTGTACAATTAGAATCATTAATAAAAGGGTAGTTTGGGGAAATGTATGAATAGGTACAGTCAAGTGTAATAATATGTATCCAGTCAAAGTTTCAAAAATAAGTATCATACGCTCTTACACCGGCGTAATAAGGTCGTGGGACATATTTTTGAGACGTTCATATCGATACTTATTTTTGCACTTGACCGTACATTATGCTTATTTTTACAAATCAGTACGACGTTGGTTTGCATGTGTAAAAGTTGTGCTCATTAAAATTTGATAATGATCCCGTAGAGATCGAAACGCGTCAGTGTTTGTGTGGTGTAAGGGATAATTATGTTGGTGGGATTTATGTGTTTTATGTAGCAGTAGTGGAGGGAGTTGCATGAAAAACATATATATTTCACACAGGCTTGGTTATCTTGCACGTTAGTAGCGGAGTAGCGAGCAGAGTTGGGCAAAAATTATCTATTTACGAAAAACCGGGAAGATAACTAAATCATATTTTATTTGAAGTAACTAAATAATCCGTCATTTGTTATTTTGAATTTATCTAGATGAGTTTCATTTTTATCTAGATAAATTAGTTGGGATTTTAAATAAAAGATGAATGTCAGTGTGACGGTTTGACCCGACGTGACATTCTGTATACATTTATTATTATAAGCTTACTTCAATAACTAACGAGGTCGGTTATCTTCATCTAGATAATTTATCTATTCGGTCTCAGCACCGAATACAACTTTGTCCCTTTCGGTGTTGAGACCCTTGGTCCGTGGGGTCCTAGCGCTATTAGCCTCTTCAAAGATATTTCGAAGAGGCTAATAGACGCTACGGGTGACCGCAGAGCTGGCAGCTTCCTTGGACAGCGTATTAGTATCGCTGTCCAAAGGGGGAATGCTGCCAGTGTCTGTGGAACTATGCCACGGGGGCCCCTTCTTTTATAATTATTTTATTTTAAGATTAGTTTTAGTTTAGTTTTTAATTTAATAGTTTAATTTGTATTAATTTAATTTATGTAATTTTTATTGTATTGTTCATTTATTATTTGCAGTGTATAGTTAAAACAAACATTACCTATCAGGCAAGTCTAGACATATAACAACTTCCTACTTGATGCCGGAATAAATAAAAACCTGCATTCTAGACTCAATACATACATACATTTATCTAAATAAAAAAGTCGTCAACTATTTGTGATTGAATTTATCTTCGAATAAATTTATTTGAAATGATCTTATTTTAAATAATTATCTAAATAAGAAATTATCTAGATAACACCCAACTCTGGTAGCGAGGTACCTAAATGCTTTTGTTTTTTATTCAGTGTGAGATCATTTTATATTGTTTACTTACATAGACAGAAATACATAAAAAAGTTAATTTTTTAGCATTTGTTGTTCCCGGTTCTTGAGATACAGTCGGTCAGACAGACGGACGGAATCTTAGTAATAGGGTCCCCTTTATACCCTCGGTACGGAACCCTAAAAATCCCTCAGGAAACTCCGAAACACACACAGATTAACATAAAAACATATTCATAACATTTCACCTAATTGTCATAATCGTGTCATAACAATTATACGTCCGTGCTAGCTGTCCATGTGTGCCGCCCTTTTGTGTAACACGAGCCGTGAAAGGCGCGCGCGTGTGTGCGTGAGCAGGTATCAGCTTTCGGGATGCCAGCGCGGAGATTTACCCCTGGTCCGTGGGTAATTAGAGTGGGTAGAGCTTTTTAGGGAGCTTTCAAATTATACGTTGGCTTGATAACAAACTGAATGTAAAAGTCGCCTTGTTATAACAATGAATTTGCATAATACAATACAATACAACACGATAACTCTTTATTGAACACCAGCACATATAACAACCAAAACAGAAAAAGGTATACAGAATAATAATATTACTAATATAATATTATTATAACATTGTTCAATTATACTAAGAACTCATATATTGCCCGCACTGGTGATTCCTATAACCGTTATTACAATAATAGGTATAGAATTGTTGAACGTTTCCTTCCATACATTTAGAGAAAGTTTATATAAATTATTTTAAGTTTTTTTTTCCTTTTTCAAAAATTTTGCTTTTGTTGTGTTCAAATTAAGTATTTTTTATATTTGTTTCGCGTCCTTACGCGTCCCCCACATTCAGCTAGGAGGCTGAATTGCTTAAATGTGCTATGTTAAATGTGAACACTGTTTTGTCAATGGTGTAAACTCTTTGTGATTTGTTTATGAGCCATGTATGACTATTTAATAAAATAAATGTTCGATAGAAAAAATATATTATTGAGATATTCAGAAAAAAGGTTTTGTGGAACCCCAATAGAACCACCAATCTGACCTTTAAGTACCTATTAACTAGGTATGTTTTTAATTAGGTATGTTTTTGTAATAGTTTTGATGGACTGAAGTTTAATAATTTTGAACTATTTCATAACTTAAAACTTCTGTTGAGATTAGATAGGTACACATATACATTACATTTTTAGCAATCAAAAAGAAAATTACCTACTAATTACTATTATTTACTATTAATTATTAAGCCTACAGTAGAAGCAAAAATTGGTAGAGTTTCAGATAACAATTAGGAACTAGAACTACGCAAAAGTCCATACCTTTCCTTCATTTAATAAAAATAGCAAAGATACTCGAATTTAATAACAAAGAATCACCTCAACACCCTTAAATACACACATAGAATTAATCATTATAACAAAACTCTACCCCTACCTTTACCAAATATCTCCCTCTCACTCTACCAACCGGGGTGATTCTCCCCACCGGGAATCCTTACTGCACTGGCAACACTCGCTGGCGACGAGTCGGCAAAACAAAATTCCTTCCCTAGTCCGCGTCCAGCACGCAAACGGAAGCGTTGCGCAGTGTGGCAACCCCAGTGTTTACCGTGTGAAGCCAGTGCCATAAAAAAGAAAAACCTAGTGCAGTGTCTGTGGTTATTTTTTTATAATCAGTGCAACCGTGATTGTCATTTTTCCCGCGCGGTGAGTTGACAGCATGTTTTTTTTTCGGTGCCAAGCTGCTTTTTTCCAGCCAGTGCGCCAAATTTTTTTTTATTGTTTTCTTATTATTTCAAATTGTAAATATTAAAGTAAAGAGAACTTTAAAAAACAAGAGTAACGATAAAAACGTTCAGCAATTTTATTACATCGCAAGCCAATGACCTCTGCCAAAAAGCACTAAAGTAAATTAATGTTTTTTTTTTTATTTAAATCAACGTCGTAATTTCATAATAAACTACCTATTTAATTTTAGGCAAATAATAATAATAAACTACACAATGTAACTAGCTACTAAATAACAGAAACATTTTAAATTAATAATCAAACATCCTTAAGCTCAAGTCTTTTTATTGCTTACGTAATTTTGCATTATTGTTATGTTGGTATAACTGGTTTTAGGGGGGAAAGCATTCGGTTCCGAATGTAACAATGCACGAGTATTTTGTAATTTTCACCCGCATCGTAATATCAAGCTTATTTTAAGTTATTTTATTACTTTGTCGTCCTTGTTCTCTGTATAAGTCTTAATTCGATAAAGATTTCGACAATATTCGCCATTTTTGCAGCCCAAGGTTTGCATATTTTGGACATTCCGTTAAAAATGTTGTAAGAATAACTTTATACCCATACTAGCTATTGCCCGCAACCTCGTCTGCATGGAATTCGTTTATCGCTATCCCGAAGGAATAAAAAGTGGATTTATCTGTTCCAAATTTCATCCAGATCTGTCCAGCCGTTCTAGCGTGAAACGTAACAAACATCCATAAATCCATACTTACAAACGTTCGCGTCTATTAGTAGGATTAAACCACTCGTCCTCGCAGAATTAAGTAGAGCGTATCAAACTCACAAATAACGAAAAAAAGAATTTTCAAAATCGGTTCAGTAGATCCAGAGATCACCTCACAAAATCTTTATAATACCTACTAGCTGTTGCCCGCGACTCCGTCTGCGATCAATTCTATCCAGTTTCCTCTCCCGGGACTGTGACTATCACTGTACCAAATTTCAATAAAATCAGTTTAGCCGTTTTGCCATGAAAGAGCAACAAACATCAAAACTTACAAACTTTCGCCTTTATAATATTAGCAATATTATTATTATTTTAGTATTATTTATTAGTACTAATATTATGCTGAGTGGGGTCCATTTTACATCATATCGGTACTATTCTATACTAATGTCTCTCTCTCTCTCTCTCTCTAATATTTGTACAAATGACTATTACACATTGAGTCACGACTATTTACCGCTTTTTTGCCGCTAAGTAGCAGTGCTTGCACTGCTGTGTTCCGGTGTGGAGAGTAAGACAGCCGGGGAAATTACGGGCACAAGAGGCATTTCATCTTAGTCCTCTAGGTTGGCAACGCATCTGCAATCCCTTCGGAAAAAAAATAGAAAAAAAATTATTCTAGTATCTTGGTATCTTTAAGCTCAATCCTACAACTAATTATAAATATGAAACTTTGTCTGTCAGTATGTACCTACCTACCTAAGTAATACTTTCGTGCTAAACCGGCTCATAAAACATGGTATGTAGACAGGATGGGGGGGGGGGGGGGGGGGCATCGAGGGAATGGGCGAAAACCATAGGAATCATGTTATAGGCGATGCTGCTAACCATCACTATTTTGATTCCCCTGTCCACCTATACGCCCACAATCACTGAACGTGACCTTTAGGCCTTGTTACCCTAGGCTTCTTTCTTCCATGCTGGTCTGGGAGTAAAGAAAAAACATAGAATTTACCAGTTTTGCTTTTCTTCCCGGGCAGATGTTAAAAGCCCATCGAGGGAATGAGCAAAAGTCTTAGGAATCATGTTATAGGCGATGCGGCTAGCCATCACTATTTTGATTCCCCTGTCCACCTATACGCCCACAATCATGCTAAACGTGGCTTGTAGGCCTTGTTACCTTAGGCTTCTACCCCGTATGGGATAAAGACGTGATTTACTGTATTAAATGAAAGGTTGTAAAAACTGGTAGTTTTTTTTTAATTCTCTGCTTTGTCCATGTTCCAAATGTATTCTAATCTCGGAGAATGTTCGAGGCAACTTAATCGGATTATTTTTTACTCCGTAATCTTGTTAGGGTGAATTTCTTTTTAGTGCTTCCTTTGTCTTTTAGAAAAAAAATTGCATATATTAAACGTACAGCACGACAATGGAGTAGTAGAACAAGGGTCTATTTCTTTTCGCAATTCACATACACATAGGTACATAGCTACATATATAGTGCATGGGGGTAAATCCGAAATTGGGGGAATTTCGAAACTCGTGGATATACACCAAACAGGGAACAATTACCCGGGGTTGCGGGTGTCTATGGGCAGTGGTGATCACTTACCATCAGGTGACCCACTTGCTCGTTTGCCTTCCTATTCATATAAAAAAAAATTACGTGATCTAGCAACATTTACGTAGAAGCTCCAAGTCTTTGGCTTCTAGATAAGTGTTGCCAGATTATGGAATCGTTCCCCGTTTTGTAGATATCCACGATATTCGGAATTTCCCCAATTTCGAATTTACCCCAATTCACCTCACACAAATCACGTCTAAATCCCTCACCGGGTAGACAGATTCTAAGGTAACAAGATCTACTGACCACATTTAGCAAGACTCTGGGCGCGTACATGGAAAATCTAATCAAAATAGAGATGGGTTGCCAGCATCGCCTATAACATGATTTCTAAGCTTTTTGCCCGTTCCCTCGACGGGCTTTTAAAATCTGCGCGGCAATCAATCTAGCTAGGTAGGTGCCATTTTCAGAAAACTTATAATAAAAAAACGACGGGTAGAAAACTACACACACGCAGTCTCGCGCAAGCGCCCAGCGCCGCTTAAACGACCCAGCAGCAATTCTTCCTCCGTCTTACAAAAAAAGTATCATTTTTCACCCATCCCAAAAAGCTTTTCACTTCAAAAATCGAACGCGACTCTAGTTTCATTCGTATTTTAAAATAAGTTCTTAGAGGAGCTGCGATCCTGTTTCTTGGAGTATCTTGTTGTCTTACTTAAAGTCGTCGCAAAATAAAAGGCCCGTTTTGACATTTGTCTTTGCGACGTAACTAGTGATGTAATCATACGACTCGGTACTCGATACTCACGATAAATCGATTCAAGTTTGCATGAGTACTTGATCGATTTGAATATATATTGTAAAGTGCATTGGATTAAAGTTCTGTTTAGAAAATTTAACTTACACTGATGTTGTAGATTTTGAAATGATACAATGTTACAAAAGGTCAATTTTCATTCATTTAATATTTTTGTTACAGTAATATTCACAAAAAAAATCGATTAATTGATGTTGAAATTCAGTGAAATTCAGTAATTAATTGATTGATGAACACTAGTATTTAAATAAATAAAACCGGCCAAGTGCGAGTCGGCCTCAAAAAAATATCTTGATCGATTTATTTTTTTCTTTAACCGATTATTATTAGTCTGTGGACAATATGAAAAAATCGTTATGCACAGCACTTAGCCGAGTGGGCGGTACCCATCAATGAAAAATGTTATTACCTTCAGAACATTCGCTCGGTAAAAAATAGAGAACTTCATAGGCGTGAACTGTCAAAACGGGCCTTTTATTTTGCGACGACTTTAGTTGTTTTCACTTCAAAAAATACCGATCCTATATCATTCAGAAGCTCATTACCTAACGCTCGCAATCGCCATCGCGTTCATTTTGACAGTTCATGTATGGGCTGACAATTGGCATCGGAATCAGCCAGCTGTCACATTCATACAAGAACTGTCAAAATGAACACGATGGCGATTGCGAGCGAGTTAGACAATAAGCCTAATGGATTGATGGGTGCGAAGTTACCTCTACGTAGTCAAGAGCTGCGGTTCGCTTTTGGATCCATCCGGGGTGAAGAGCAGTGCTTGGTCCGGTGCACCCTGGACATCGGCTAATGATTTTCTGGCAGTTTTTGAGGGATATCATTGACCGTTGGCTAAGAGCCCGACAGGGGAGGTCTTTGACCATTACCATACAGCGTTGCCGACATTTTGTCACAAGATTTTTTATTTATATTTTTGTTACTTTGACAGTGGCGAAGTTGTCGCTATAACGACTTGATACGCCACAAATAAGAAGAAGATAAGCCTACAGATATTAATGATTGATGTTATAGTTAGATCCGGTATTAACGTACTTACACCTATCAAGTACAATGTTTGCCTTCCCACGGTCTGAAGTGTCGATATCAAGAGCAAACATTGACAAATGATAATTCATTACACTCAAAATCATACATGAATCAATACAGTTTACCATGCATATGCCCGAAAATTGCCTCTTTACGTGGGTCACGTCAATACATACACATAAATCAATTACGGGGTAGACAGAGCCTAAGGTAAAGACCAAGTTAAGCATGATTGTGGGCGTAAGAATAGAAAGGGGAATTCACATCGCCTATATAACATGATCCCTAAGATTTTCGCTTAATCCCTCGATGGGCTTTTACCAGCGCGGGAAGAGAAGCAACTGGTACATTCTATGTTTTTACTTTGCTTCCAGGCCAGCATGGAAGTAATTTGTTAAGGTTTTGTGTAAATTACATACATACATATGACCAAAATTATTATGAATAACAATTATTATGACTAATATAAATCATGGGACAAAAAAAGACCCGCGGAAAAGAACAAATAAATCGATCTAAATGAAGGCGAGATAATAATATTCGATTTCAATAAATAAAGGCGAAGATATCGTCGGAACTGGTTTAGTTATTAATAAGAGCCTTGATCTTTGACATGTCTGCTGGACATGGGTACAGTGGGAAACGAACTCTGCATACGTGGTCACCCATGACCATTTTCCAAAAAAAAGTCCATCGTCTTTTCCAGAATTTAAATATTTTGACTATGCTAAATGTGACCTTTAAGTCTTGTTACCTTAGGCTCTGTCTATGCGACAAATATTCGCATAGTAACAAAGGTCACGTGACAGTTAGTAACAGGTAGAAAAATTCGGAGACTACCCACCTGCTATGGGTGGTGTAGGGGTATAGCACGCGTCACGGAATGACGAGAATCCGGGTTCTATTCACCATAGCTTTCCTTTACGGATTTTTCTATGTGCTTTAATTTTCACTGACATTTACAAATCACGTCTTTATCCCTTACGGGTTAGACAGAGCCTATGGTAACAGGTAGATACCTACAGGCCACATTTAGCAAGATTGTGGGCGTATAAGTTAGCTTAGTTTGGGGCTGGGTCAATTGGTGTAATTTGTCCGAAGATATTTATTTATTTATTATTTTATCTTATCGATATATACCTATTTGAGGACGACTGTACCACATTATAAATAATCAATTATAGTGCGTATGACCATGAGATTGATTTCAAACGATAACTCGAGTGAAATCGTCAGTCTGTAGAAATGATTGGTATGATTAATTGATTTAATCAACAGTCAAGTCTTGGACAATTTATTTACTACTTCCCTGGGCTGGGAGCAAAGGAAAAACAGAATGTACCAGTTGCTTCTCGTCCCGCGCAGATGGTAAAAGTCCATCGAAATGGGGAAAATTCTTAGGAATCATGTTATAGGCGATGCTAGCAACCCATCACTTGTGATTCCGCTTTCCTCCTATACGCCTACAATCATGCTAAACGTGGCCTTTAGGTTTTGTTACCCCACGCTCTGTCTACCCCGTAAGGGATAAAGACGTGATATATGTATGTATTAATTTCTAAATTTAAATTTCTGAACGTTCCATTGCAAAATTTCGCAACTGGTAACATCTCTTTGATGCAAGCATTGCTAGTCCTACCTTAGCAAAAGTGGCAAAAGCAATTAACCGAGAGCCGTCAAAGCTTGCCCATAGCCAAATAGAAAAAGGAAAATTTTAATAAATTTGTCGTCCCGGCTGACAGAGACCTCAGGAAACCCCAGAGCTGGCGCTTACCTCTCCCAGCGAATTTCGGCCTTTTAGATGGTGTTTTCTTTTTTATAGTTAGGTATATTTATTTAGTTTTAAGTTTTGTATATTTAGTTAAGTGCGCACATTTTAAGTTGTTATAAAATATTTTATGTTGTTATAAATAAATGGTCCTGATTTATAAAAATTGAAAATATCTTGAAAATGGTTATACTTTTAATAAGATATTATTTCTTTATTCGGTAGACGACCTGGGGCCTGTTTGAAAGCACATCACTCAAAAGTGTAGGTAATTCCTACTGCGAAAGTTTGCGGCGATGTTAGTGAGTATGTTTGTTCCGTCTTCACACTGAACTAGACGGATTTGGATTAAATTTGGCAAAATCGCAATAAGACGTCACGTATGATCACAATTTACAAGCTTAGGTAAACCGATAAAACATTCCACAGAATACTGAATAACCGGTTTTCCCCGCACTATAAAACAACCGCAGCGCCATCTGGCGAGTCTAGACAGGAAACTGTATTCGAGATTCAATTTGCCTAGAATTTGTTTGCACAATAAAACAATATTCAGAATTTATGGCGACATTCTAAAAGAGGGTTGATAAAAAGCTATTGAATTCGTTCAACCATAGATTTTATTTCTAGGACTACTGGAAGTGCCCTGTATTTTTTGGAAGCACGGCTATTTGTATGAAGACTTTTCCTATGACTATCATTTGATTGAGTTGATTTAGACTCTAAATTTTAGAGGGTTGGTATTTTCACAACTCCAAGAAACCACAGACTTAAGTATTTATTTAGTGTTCATTTCAACTTAAAAACTTCACGTTCCTGAAAAAAAACGGTCTCGACAGACTGACGGACAGACAGCAAAGTAAGTAAGTAAGAAATAAGAAATAGAAACGTTTATTACATAAAACCGTGCACAATAATTGTGTTAACATGATTTTTATAAGTTTCAAGAGTTTGTCCATTTCGGACGTACAATATTTAGGTACCTATTTATTATTATAAATTATTTCTTTCTATATTTTAATAATTCGTAGAAAATTATTCATTTAAATTAGAAAAGCACATAGAAAGTAAAAAATCATTAAGTTTATTTTTAAATTTATTACCATCTAAAGATTTTATATACTCGGGCAAATGATTACAAATCCTTATACCGTTTACATAGGCGCTCTTTTTAAGTATATAGCTATAGGTCATACTATACACATATTTATATTGCGATCGTATGGTTTTTCTTTGCTTTGTTGTACAAATATAAAGAAACAGAGACAAATCACAAAAAAACACATTAAATATGTGCACAAATGCGAACTTTTCCCTATAAGGGAACTTTAACCCCCTTATTCATAAAAGCTCTGTAGGCTTCTGCTAACTTAGCAATCGTTTGTCCTTATCTGTCACTTTGACATTTACCTTTCATTCACAGATAAGGACAAACGATTGCTAAGTTAGCAGAAGCCTAGAGCGTTGAATAAGGGGGTACCTAAGTGATCAGTGAACCCTATAAATTAAAGCTGTCAGGTTGTATCTAATAGTATTTACTTCAAACTAAAGCTTTCATCCCCTTGTTCCGCTCAAACCAGAAACACTCAGAACCTCTCTTTACACGTCGTAATCGGCTAAACCATTGTAGAGCTTCGACGACGGTAAACAGAGTAAGATAGACTAATTACGTAGCTCTGATAGGGAGGGGTGGAACTCTTAGTATCGATAAAAGCTAATTTACGGCCAGAAATCTTAATACCTTAGGAATCATAGTTATTACGTAGCTCTGATAGGGAGGGGTGGAACTTTTAGTATCGATAAAAGCTAATTTACGGCTAGAAATCTTAAAATATAGGAATCATGGTTTTAGGCGATGTGGCTAGCAAGCCATCATTATTCTGTTTTTGATTCCCCTTTCCACCTATAGATATCTATCTAGATAGATAGATTTATTTGTCACCTTCTTAAAAATACAATACATTTTAATGACAAATACAAGTAATTCACAAAGGATCGTAAATTGAAATAAAAAAGAAAAAATAATAACAAAAATAAAACAAAATAAAATGTCAATGTACGCCCTCAATCATGCTGAACGTGGCCTCTAGGTCTTGTTACGTTAAGCTCTGTCTACCTAGTAAGGGATATAGACTTAAGTCGTGTAGTGTATGTTACTGGCAGATTCCCAAGAAAATATCTGTAATTTGCAATATATTGCGGCCCTGTGCCGCTACTTCTAACCCGTTTGCATCACGACTTGGTGTAATGCAATTTGCTTCTTCCCTTCTGGTCTGGAAGCAGAGAAAAAACACAGAATGTACCAGCTGCATGTCCCACGCAGATGGTAAAAGCCCATCTAACCGGGCGAAAATCTTAGAAATCCTGTTACAGGCGATGCTAGCAACCCATCACTAATTTTGAGTCCCCTTTCCACCTATACGCCTACAATCATGCCAAACGTGGCCTTTACGTCTTGTTACCTTAAGCTGTGTCTACCCCGTAAGGGATAAAGACGTGATTAATATAAATATGTATGTAAACGACAAAAAACGTACAACCTTACGTGCAAAATCTGGAATAGGCTGACGGCTGGGGTTTTTCCAACTGGCTACGATATGGGTACCTTCAAGAGGCGAGTGTACCATTTCTCGCAAGGCCGGCAACGCGCTAGCAGTCCCATTGGTGCTGTAGTTGTCCATGGGCGGCGGTGATCACTTACCATCAGGTGCACCGCATCCCCGTTTGTCGGTTTTAATATAATAAAAAAAAACAAGCTGGCACTAAACTTAAACGTCAATTTTATTGTTTCAATCGACTATTCAGTCAGTGCGATCGTAAAATCGTAATCGACAAGCACGTCCCTAGCGCGCTGCGGGAATGCGATAACCTGTTCAAATAGTGATGTGCATCCAATCTGCATGCATTATCGGTTCAGACCGGGTGGCGCAACGCAGAGCTTAGAGACGAGATAAGCTATTACAAACAAATAAAACTGTTTATGTAGTAACTAAATTTTTATTTATTAGTAACTAGCTTCTGCCCGCGACTTCATCTGCGTAGAATTATACATTTAAAAACCTTCCTCTTGAATCACTCGATCTTTTAAAAAAACGCGTCAAAATCCGTTGTGTAGTTTTGAAGATATAAGCATACATAGGGGCATAGGGACAGAGAAAGCGACTTTATTTTATACTACTATGTAGTGATAGGATACAAAATGGAATTAAAACAAATTAAACTATTAAATAAAAACTCTAAATAAAACAACTCTGTTGCGCGGCAAACGAGAACTGAACCTTATTGTTTTTTTTTTTATAAAATCCTCACAGACAACAAATCACCTATACAGAATAAATCACAGAAGGGATAATAGATGTCGCTAGTAGTAACATTTAGCATGATATTAAAGTAATTATCACTACATAGTATAAAACAAAGTCGCTTTCTCTGTCCCTATGTCCCTATGTATGCTTATATCTTCAAAACTACACAACGGATATTGATGCGGTTTTTTTAATAGATAGAGTGATTCAAGAGGAAGATTTTTATGTATAATTCTACGCAGACGAAGTCGCGGGCAGAAGCTAGTTGAGATATAAATTCAACAAAAACCGAATTAAAAACTAAACTAAAAGTAATCTTAAAATAAAATAATTAAAAAAGGAGGGGCCCCGTGGCATAGTACCGCAGACGCTGGCAGCATTCCCCCTTTGGACAGCGATACTAACACGCTGTCCAAGGAAGCTGCCAGCGCTGCGGTCACTCGTAGCGCCTCAAGCCCTGCCTGAACGACGCCACGGAGGCAGGCTGCCTGATATATGTACAATCAAGTGTAATAATAATAAACACCCATTGAGGGAAGGGGCGAAAATCATAGGAATCATGTTATAGGCGATGCGGCTAGCAACCCATCACTATTTTGATTCCACTTTCCACCTCTACGCTCTCAGTGTCTTGCTAAACGTGGCCTGTAGGCTCTGTCTTCCCCGTAAGGGATAAGGACGTGATTTGTGTACCTATGTGTATGTATGTATGTAAGTGTAATAATATATATATAGACAAATAAGTACCATGCGCTCTTATACCAGCGTAATAAGGGCGAGGGACATATTTTTGAGGAGTTCCTTTCGATACTTATTTTTGCACTTGACCGTACTTTGCTTAAAATTGTACATTTGTAATGAAAAAACATCATCTAAATACGTCCCATAACGGGGCACAGGCTTCCACTCAGACTAAAAGAGCTTAGCCTATACTTCCCAGAACTTAGCCTATACTTCCCAGAGCTTAGCCTATACTTCCCAGAGCTTAGCCTATACTTCCCAGAACTTAGCCTATACTTCCCAGAGCTTAGCCTATACTTCCCAGAGCTTAGCCTATACTTCCCAGAGCTTAGCCTATACTTCCCAGAGCTTAGCCTATACTTCCCATTCTCTCTCTCATTCTGAAAGGCCAGTGCCCAGCAGCGGGAAGTATACTAGCTGGAGATAAACTTACATAAACGTAGTTTAATAGATACCGACATAAACGGACGAGCAGACTAACATCTGAGGTTTCGTAAAGGGCCGAGGAGAACCCTACGATCGCCGCATATATAATTCGTCCGATTTAATCAAGCATTTAAATATTAAACATTCATCGACCTTTCGGAACCTCGCGTAACATATTCAATAAATAAATCGAAGCTTTGATATGTTGGAAAGCTGTTAAAACTAACTGTCAATGGCTAATATATCAATTTACATGTTAAACTGTTTGTTTTTGAATGCTTACTCGTATGGTTAGTTTAGGAAAGGCTTTGCCTCAGAATATCTTAGGTTATTTGAGGGTATAAATATCGATACAGCCTTGTCAAATGTGTCACCTACCTTATTTTGTGACAATTTATCCGTATTGTTTTAAGTGTGTTTAATTTATTTTATTTGATTTTTGTGATTGTCATAAATAAACTTTTTTTCTTTCTTATTGTCTGTAACTAAGTAAATAAGTAAGTAAATGCTTTATTGTACAAATATAAAGAAACAGAGACAAATCACAAAAAAATACCTTAACCTTTTCGACGCTAACGACACATATATCAGCACCGCAGGTTCAACGCCAACGACCTATATATACGCCCATTACTGCAATGCAAAAGCAACCTTCTTTAAACTGAATTAAGGTTCAACTTAAGGCATCGCAATAAAGAAGTCTGGCGTATGGGTGACGTCTCTTGTATTTAACGTGGCGGCGAAAAGGTTAAATATATGCGCAAAGGCGAACTTATCCCTATAAGGGATCTGTACCAGTTAACCTTTGAGTAAATGAGAGGAGCATAAAGTTTGTAGATGTTTTTGACGTCTTGGTAATGTACATATATATATATATATATTTATGCCCTTGCTTGACATAACTAAATAAACATAGATAGATTCTAGTCTGGAATAACACAACACATAGGACTTTTTATCCCGGAAAATTGCGTCATTCCTGCGGGATAGCGATAAACGAATTCTATGTGGACGGGCAACAGCTAGTAGAAAATAGTACCACAACATTGTGTCATATTCCGAAAAATAATTCTATTCTAGCGTTATCTTTCTCTTATTACATTCTTTCTCTCGCACTTTTAGCGTGTTGAATTTTCAACGCGATCCAATTTGTGCTCTGTTAAGCTACCTGTAGGTTAGGTTTTAAATGTATTGGTGAGGCATAGAACCTTGTTATACAGGGACGACCCCAAGCGAAAGCGTTTGACGTTTATTCTTAAATATGGCGGCTTTGTGCGGGATTAAGCCGTGCTCACACGACACGGTAACGACACGACTACGACACGAGACGGTTACGATCGTTGTATTGTCCGACCGAAACTGATTTTTCAGCCGAAACCGAACTTTCGGTCTTGCTCTCTATTACGGCCGAAACCCAAACTTATTAAAACATTTAAAATTGCGATTATTAACTGAATTTTACTGTTTTTTTTAATTTACTAACACATTATACTTACCAAATCACTCAATTGCAAAATATAACCTCAACTCACGATTAAATGAACGGTGGCGAACTGAGCCGGGGCCGCCGGCGAGCGAGCACGAGTTAGCTGCGAAGTTTACCGAACGACGCACGAAAATTCACGAACACTCGAGTTTCGGCGGGGTCGAAAGTTTAGGCTATATTTTGGCCGAAACTAAATTTTTTCTTTGCTCCCAGACCAGCATGGAAGAATCATTTTATAACCACAAGACTATCCTTCCCGTCAACATCCATTAGGGATTAAATTTCTAAATGTCATTGAAAATTAGAACACATAGAAAAATCCGAAAAGTAAAGCTATGGCCGGGAATCGAACCCGGATCCTCGTCATTCCGTGACGCGTGCACCCCTACACCACACAGCCATCCATTAGAGATTTGAACGACCCAAAGCGGCCCAAAGAATTTTTAACGCAAAAAAACTAACGACCCTGTTCAAATTTACGATGTCATTTTTAGCTTTTTAATTATCACAGTATTAATTTGTTAAATAAATAATGCTGCGGGGGGCAAATCAATTAGTATTAAAGAAGTAGATGTGGTTATTAAAATGTTTTAATTTGAGGGGGAATTAAGTTTGATTGACGTTTATAGGAGGGGTGCGTAACGATGTATATAAAAATTTTTGGTATAATATTAGTAGCAATAACGCTCATTTGATATAATTATTAAATCATATAACAACACTTAATATATTTACATATCACATAATTATCATTTCTTATAATGATCATTTGATATAATATCATTTAATATAACATTCTTTAAGTATAATGCTTATTTCCTATAATGAACTTATGGTATAACGCTATTTTTATATAAAATACAACAATTGGCATAACCATTATTGATATAATGTATTAGAGACATAATCACAAAACGAACTGCTATCAAAAAGTAGGTTAGGTTAGGTTTAAACTGCGTCCCCCAACAAAAACGAACTGCTATAAAAAAAATTTTTGTATATAAAATGAGCGTTATACCATATAATCGTTATAAGAAATAAGCGTTATACCGAACGATAAATATACGAAATAAATTTATATATTTTAAAATTATACCAAACGTTTATTATACACAATGAGTGATTATACCCTTTGAAATTATATCAAATGTTGATATATCGATAGAAAATATATTAAATATTTTTATATCAATCATTACACACCCTTATAGGAGCATCTGCCACGATCGGAAAGGACGAACCGTTTCAAAATTGTGAGTTTGAAAAATACATACATACACATACACAAATCACGTCTTCATCTCCCACGTGGTAGACAGAGCCTGGAATGGAGTCAAAAAAGAGAATTTGAAAAATTTTGTAGGTAATTATGTTTTTATTTCTTAGGAATCATGATATAGGCGATGCCAGCAACCCATCACTATTTAGATTCTCTTTCCACCTATACGCCCACAATCACGCTAAACGTGGCCTTTAGGTGTTGTTGCCTCAGGCTCTGTCTACCCCGTAAGGGATATGATACATACATGTACGTATGTATGTACGTATTGTATGTAAAAAAAAAGTCAAAAGTATTTAAATGCACAAATAATATTGACCTTGCTACTCCGCTACTCACGTGCAAGATAACCAAGCCTGTGTGAAATATATATTATGTTCTTCATGCAATCCCTCCCTCCACTACTGCCAATAAAACATATATATATAAATCCCACAAACTTAATTATCCCTTGCACCACACAAACACTGACGCGTTTCGATCCCTCTACGGGATCATTATCACAGTTTAATGAGCACAACTGTCACACATGCAAACCAACGTCGTACTAGTACGACGTAGTTCGATTCCCGGCCATAGTTTTACTTTTCTGATTTTTCTGTGTTCTAATTTTCATTTTCGTTTAGAAATTTTATTTGTTTTTATTTTGCACAATAAAGAGTTTACATACATACATACATAATATTGACCGTCTAACCCATGCAATGGTATTTGAGTTTCATCTTGTTTTTGACGCGACCAGTCCCAGTGTGTAACCGACTTGAGATTCCCAAAAGCAAAATAACTTAAATTCCATTTTTAAATTATGCTAAGTAGCCATAGACTACAAACCGACAACTCCTTCGGGATAAAAAAAGACCGTACGGCATAGAGATGTCGCGACGCGTTAATGCCGGTGTCACGTCGCGCTTATTGGCTCTTCTCACGACTAGGGGTGGGAAAAGTATCGATAGTTTGAACTTATATCGATATTTTAAAATTTTTAAATGAAATAATGGCAACGCGGCCAGCACCAGCATCAGCTCTGCACGCTGTAAGGCCAGCAAATGCTGAGTTGGGACCGTTTTGTAGCAATTTATTTATCTGTTCTTTTTAACACGTGCTTATCTATTTGTTGTAACTGTCTCCAACTTATTTCTTGTATTCATTGTCTGGAAGAGATCGCTATTAAGCGATAAGACCGCCTATTGTCTACTTTGTTCTTTGTTTCTGTATTGTTTTGTACTGATTTGTGGTGTTCAATAAAGAGTATTTGTATTGTATTGTATTGTTGTTTTGAGATTGTCATAAATAAACTTTTTTTCTTTCTTTCTTTACCTTTGTGCCAGGTACAGGAAGGCGGAAATTTTTATGTTTAATTTGTAATTATTTTTGACACACATGCAAATCACGTCTTTATCCCTTGCGGGGTAGACAGCGCCTAGGGTAACAAACCAACAGGCCACTTTAGCAAGACTGTGGGCATATAGACAGTATAGGCGTTGCTAGCATCGCCTGTAACATGATTCCTACGATGTTTGCCCATTCCCTGGATAGGCTTTTACCATCTGCGCAGGAAGAGAAGCAACTGGTACATTTTACACACATAATTTAAATTAACATTCGTATTTTTCATTTCATTTTCTTTATTATTATTATCATTTGACAAAGATGATTTACTTTATTAATGAAGATTTAGAAACGAAAAGTACAATACTTCTGCGGGAAGAATCTAATCGGATTAATAACTTATTAAAATATCGACTAAACCCACAGTTTTGAATATATCCAAGATTCTTGCAGCACATTCTTCTTGACTATGATGGTTTAAAAAAATACTCGTAGATTAGCCCTTTGCGGCCGATTGCTAAATATTTTATTTTTATTTTAATGATTATTCATCGAAGTAAAAACAATTATCGATATGATCCATCGTGTCCCACCCCTAGCTCTACAAATATTGACGTATCGATCGAGCCCGCGAGAGTCAACACAGATATTTGTATAGAAAGTTAATTTGCTCCGGCCTGGAGTCGACACTCAGTGTTCCGGCCACCTTAACTGTAACACTCGGATCCTTGTGAAGCACTTCAGATTAACCAATGACCATTGCCCACCAACCTCTTACGACTGGATTTGACTTAGCCGCTTTTTTTCTGCCATCAAAATTTAAAACTTTACTCTGCAAATAGGCCAAATCTTTTACACGTCTTTTCTTACCAGCGCATTCGGAAAGACCATCATTGCCAAGAACGCGCCGCAAGAAACTTGGAAAGAAGTAATTTTTTCAAAATAAAATATACTTACATACATACATGTTACGTCTTTATCCCTCACGGGGTAGACAGCCTAAGGCAACAAAACCTTAAGGCCACGTTTAGCATGATTAAGGGCGTATGGATGGAAAGGGGAATCAAAACTGATGGGTTGCTAGCCACATCGCCTATAACATGATTCCTAAGATTTTCGTAAGTATCGCTGTCAGAGGGAATGCTGCCAGCGTCTGTGGAACTGCCACGGGGGCATCCTTTTTTAATTATTTTATTTTAAGATTAGTTTTTAATTTAATCATATGTAGTTTAATTTGTTTTTAATTCCCCTTTTGTACTTTTTTGAGTCCCCTGTTCTCATAGTATTAAAGGCGTTCCAAAGTGTTTGATACAAAAAACTTACCCACTGAAATCAGACGCCATTTCTTTTCGCTCCGCTACTCTAACGTTATCGGATTTCGATTCCGATGCGAGATACTGAAGAGGTTTTTGTCGGATATTGGAGTTGTTCAAGCGAAACAATTATTGGGTAGGATTAAAATTCTTTGTGCACGTGTAGAGTTGAGCTTAACCTATCAATTTCTTTTGACGTGAATTTCTTACCCTCTTATTCATAAACGCTCTAGGCTTCTGCTAACTTAGCAATCGTTTGTCCTTATCTGTGTAAGGTAAATGTCAAAGTGACAAGGACAAACGATTGCTAAGTTAGCAGAAGCCTACAGAGCGTTTATGAATAAGGGGGTTATTCTCCACTCTGACTTATTTTTACGCCATTTTAAACAAACAAATTTCATCTATCTGCTTCCATGGCAGCAATGAAAAACTTAGAATGTACCAGTTGCTTCTCTTCCCGTGCAGATGGTAAAAGCTCATGGATCATGTTATAGGCGATGTGGCTAGCAATCCCCTTTCCATACACCCATAAGAATGCTAACCGTGGTCTAATGCTAATGCTAAACCTAAAGGTCTTGTTATCTTAGGCTGTGTCTACCCCGTAATGGTGACGTGATTTATGTATGTATGTATGTAAATTTTAACTAAATTTTCACACAATAACAGGAATTTTGGAGGATCATATTTACCACATTTTATAATTAACAATTATACTATGACTAGCGAGTGCCCGCGGCTCTGTATTATTTTATTTAATTTTATTCACTTTTGACGACTTCAATCTAAATTCTTCTAATTTGACAATCACTATCACTACTCACTACATAGTATAAAACAAAGTCGCTTTCTCCGTCCCTATGTCCCAATGTATGCTTATATCTTCAAAACTACACAACGGATTTTAATGCGTTTTTTTTAATAGATAGAGTGATTCAAGAGGAAGGTTTTTATGTATAATTCTACACAGACAGAAACTAGTAAGGGATAGTTAAGTTTGTGGGATTTATGCGTTTTATGTGGCAGTGAAGGGATTGCATGAAAAACATATATATTTCACACAGGCTTGGTTATCTTTCACGAGAGTAGCCGAGTAGCAAGGTATTTATTGATCACTGGATTTTATATTCACTTGGCGAACCCTCGATGCGCGAGCCCGACCCGCTCTTGACTGCTTTTTATAGATGGTCAGTAAAGTGACAGCCGGAGCTGTCAATATTGTCATAGTGATGGAGCACGGTGTTAAACATTGGATAAACTTTGTTAACTTATAGATAACGCGACAAGGTTGGATTGAAGCGTTTTTTTTAGGATTTGGAGTGAATGAACGATTAATATAGAGAGAGAGAGAGAAACATTTATTTACACACATTCGATACACGTAGATATATGTATAATAGGAAGAAATACAATATACTTAGGAATAGTATCGATATGGTGTAAAATGGGCCCCACTCAGCATAATGTTACGGCAAGCCGCAACGCTGTTTATAGCTACCCATCACTATTTTGATTTCCCTTTCTACCTATTCGCCCTTAATCATGCTAAACGTGGCCTTAAGGTTTTGTTACCTTAGGCTCCGTCTACCACGTAAAGGATAAAAACGTGATATATGTATGTATGTACATACACAAATCACGTCTTACGGGGTAGACTGAGCCTAAGGTAACAAACCTATAGGTCACGTTTAGCAGGATTGTAGGCGTATAGGTGGAAAAAGGAATCAAAATAGTGATGGGTTGCTAGCATCGCCTATAACGTGATTCCTAAGACTCGCCCTTTCTCGATGGGCTTTTACCAGCGCGGGTAGAGAAGCAACTGGTACGTTCTGTTTTATAATTTTAGTTGGAATTTTTTAGGGGCCAATTTTTGTGCCACTCAGTATATCTTCCATGCTGGTCTGGGAGCAAAGAAAAAACATAGAATGTACCAGTTGCTTCTCTACCCGCGCAGATGGTAAAAGACCATCGAGGGAATGGGCAAAACTAATAGGAATCATGTTATAGGCGATGCTAGCAACCCATCACTATTTTGATTCCATTTTCCACCTACACACCCTCAATCTTGCTAATTGTGGCCTGTAGGTACATGTTACCTTAGGCTCTGTCTACCCCGTAAGGGATAAAGACGTGATTTGTGTGTGTATGTAGTATATCTAAATATAGTCATGTAAACACGAAATAACATAATATAGTGATACCTATCGCGGTAATGGCACCCGACCATGGGACCGACAATGGGGTGTTTTGAAATATGGCGTTTCCTTTAGGCTGACCACACGCTATATTTCTGCTCCCTCAAATTTATTGTCAAAAAACCGTGGTGGCTTAGTGGTTTGACCTGTGGCCTCAAGTACCTCAGCCTCTGTCTACCCCGTTCAGGGATATAAACGTGACTTATGTATGCATGTATTTTATGTTTCTTCCATGCTGGATGCATTGCTTCTCTTCCCGCGCAGACGGTAAAAGCCCATCGGCGAAAATCTTAGGAATCATGTTATAGGCGCTGCTAGCAACCCATCATTATTTTGATTCCCCTGTCCACCTATACGCCCACAATCATGCTATACGTGGCCTATAGGTCTTGTTAGCTTAGGCTACCCCGTAAGGGATAAAAACGTGATTTATGTATGTATATCTGTATCCAGTCGATCGCGTGCAATCGCCCTAACCTCTCGATATGGGTCACTGCGAATGTAAAACAATATCTTTGTCGCATCACGCGTGTTAATGTCATTTGTGTAATAATGAGAATGTGACCCCGAATAATTGGGGAACTGGGTAGGACACGCCCTGCATGGAGGAATAGGCCAATAGAGCGAAAATATCGGCTGTACCATAGGGAATATTCATGATTTTTTTCATATGTACAAGCCTATCGGCGGAATAGCCGACTATCTTAGGAATCATGTTAGAGACGACTAGCTTCTGCCCGCGTCTTCGTCTGCGTAGAATTATACATAAAAACCTTCCCCTTGAATCACTTTATCTATTAAAAAAAACCGCATCAAAATCCGTTGTGTAGTTTTGAAGATAAAAGCATACATAGGGACAGAGAAAGCGACTTCATTTTATACTATGTAGTGACTAGCTTCTGCCCGCGACTTCGTCTGCGTAGAATTATACATAAAACCTTCCTCTTGAATCACTCTATCTATTAAAAAAAACCGCATCAAAATCCGTTGTGTAGTTTTGAAAATATAAGCATACACAGGGACATAGGGACAGAGAAAGCGACTTTATTTTATACTATGTAGTGAAAAGCCTATAGACGGCATAGGCGACTATCTTAGGAATCATGTTATAAGTCATAAGTCATAAGTCATTTATTTGCAGAAAATAGTGTACAATAAGATAATAAACAGGAATAACAATGACACAACTATTTCACTACACAGTAGTATGCAAATTATTTCCAAACAAGCACTACATCTACCACATCTATATACATCTATATAGACGATACGGCTTTGTATGTATGTATAACTGTACTTAAAACACATTAATTTTACAGCTATTGAGATAAACTGTTGTACAGAGGCGAACTTATCCCTTAAAGAAATCTACACCGTGCTCTTGGGATGTATGCAATATAGGTAATTTTGTAGAATGCGGAAATCTTAGGACTCATGTTATAGGCGTTACTATTTTGATTCCCCTTTCCACCTATACCCCCACAGTCACACTAAACTTGGCCTTTAGTTCTTGTCACCTTAGGCTCTGTCTACCCCGTAAGGGATATAGACGTGATTTGTGTATCATCACTACATAGTATAAAATAAAGTCGCTTTCTCTGTCCCCGTGTCCCGATGTATGCTTATATCTTCAAAACCAGTCAACGGATTTTGATGCGGGTTTTTTTAATAGATAGAGTGATTCAAGAGGAAGGTTTATATGTATAATACATGCATAATATACCGTGTGAAGCCGGGGCGGGTCGCTAGTGTATTATAAAATACTAGCTGTTGCCCGCAACTCCGTCTGCATAGAATTCGTTTATCGCTATCCCGCAGGAATTACGCAATTTTCCGGGATAAAAGGTAGCCTATGTGTTATTCCAGACTATAATCTATCTATGTTCCAAATTTCATCCAGATCCGTCCAGCCGTTCTGGCGTGAAAGAGTAACAAACATCCAAACATCCATACTCACAAACTTTCACATTTATACCTAATATTAGTAGGATTATTTTTACATGAAATACATACCTAAAAAAGCCAGCTACAAGATTCATGCACAAGATGACAGGTAGTGCTCCTTCAACATAGATTTAAATATGGGATGAAGACGTGATTTGTGTGTGTGTGGGATATATATGGGAATAATGTTATAGGCGATGTGGCTAGCAACCCATCACTATTTTGATTTCCCTTTACAGCTATACGCCCTTAATCATGCTAAACGTGGCCTTAAAGTTGTGTTACCTTAGGCTCTGTCTACCCCGTAAGGGATAAAGACGTGATTTGTGTGTGTATTATAAAATATGTTTCATTCATCAGCTCAGTGATGGTCGATCTGGGTTCGGGTCTTCGACTAGCAGTGTGTGTGGAAGGGAAACAATATTTCACAGTATAATTTAAGTACCCCACCAAATGTTCTTTCAATTCGTTTCTCACATAAATTAATCGCTCATTAATAAAATCCAATTAGGATTGCTTTGGAAATAAAATGGAACGGCGATCGTAAATATTAGAAGCCTGTAATTAATGTAGTCCGAGCGCCGGCTGGCGGTTCCACAGCGGCGTAAGATAAAAAAATGGCTAACATGTATGCAATGCAACTAGCTTCTGCCCGCGACTTCTTAAGATTTTCGCCCTTTTACCATCAGCGTGGGAAGAGAAGCAACGGCACATTCTATGTTATAGAATAGAATAGACAATTTCTCCGAATATGGTGTTCAGCATATCCTAGGAGACGTTTTGGAAAAAGGCCAGGTCAGGAGTACCCGAAACCGACGAGCATGTATGAGGAGATTGATGAATGTGGATGAAGCGAAAGAAGTATGTCAGGATCAGATTCACACTCATCAATCTCTTCATACATGCTCGTCGGTTTCGGGTACTCCTGACCTGACCTTTTTCCAAAACGTCTCCTATTTGGTCTCGGAATGTCCGTCTAGGCCTTCCCCTCCCAATAATTATTAACATTAGCATTTTTACAATATACTACATATTTATTTACAACAATATATAATGTTTTTACTCTACTCCCAGACCAGCTGGAAGATAATTTTAAGAGACATTGTATTATTAATGTTCTACGACATTGGCCATAACGCTGTCGTCACTCGGACTAGAAAATTGTTCGAAGCGTAAATTGACTAATAGCGATATATCATAGTTGTCTGTACGTTCCTGTACGGTTAGCAACAAAAATTTAATGAACTAATAAACTGATTCAGTATAATTTGTTACGACTTTAACCTTAAAAAACTTTACGTCGCCCCGGGCCGTAATTAGAAATTTACCGCCCGCTACGCGATCGGAAATTTCCACAGGCCAGGGGAAGACGTCAAATTGTCTCGGACGATGATAAAGAAAGCCTTAGTTCGCATGTTTATCGTCCTCGCTTTTGGTTCGTGCGACAAATTCCTGCGATCTAAGACATTCTTTATTTCACCACCCTTGGAATGTAGCACCATCGGGGGAAATGGGCGAAAATCTTAGGAATCATGTTAGAGGCGATGCTAGCAACCCATCACTATTTTGATTCCCTTTTCCACCTATACGCCCACAATCATGCTAAAGGTGGCCTTCAGGTCTTGTTATTTTAGGCTCTGTCTACCTACATTGTAAATAAATTTAGATAGATCAAAGTTTGCGGGAAATCTATTAGAAACAAATCATTAGCCTCAGCCTAGTATGGAGTCTGATAGATATTTCATTTGTAAAAATCGCTTATTTAAATAAAGTATTATTATTAATTACCAGATTCAGCTTCATTAGATACTAGCTTCTGCCCGCGACTTCGTCTGCGTAGAATCTATACATATAATAAAATCGTTGAGACCAAAAAATCTGTACATTGAAGATTTAAAAAAAAAAACCGACCAGGGTGTCTTAAAATCAGTAACTGAACATATTAAAACCATTTTTAAAATTTTTGTTTGTTTGTTTGTTTGTTTGTTTGACTGAGCATCACGTAAAAACTACTGAACGGATATTGATGAAATGTTCACAAATCGATTTCAATAAATTCAGAATAGGATATAGGCTACAGAAATTTTGGAAAATTTTGGAAAAAGGGGGTGAAAAGGGGGGTTAAAGTTTGTATGAAAAAAGAAAATTAGATTGTTCTAGAACCATGAAACTCAGAATAAATACTTAGTAATAAAAATAAGGAAATACCTGTTTTAGCATTTTTTTTTAATCTCACCCAGAGGCGCAAAAAAGAGGGTTTTGTGTTTAAAATTAATTAACTTCATACACCTATACAATAAAAACCAATGAAGTGTAACCTTTTAAAGTTGCTACATAATACTTCCAATTTAATACAGATAAATATAATTTCTCACTTTTCTTTAAATTTGATTTTTGAGGTGATTACGCACAAAATAGCGGAACTCAAGAAAATCAGCTTTCCTCGGTACAAGTAGTTGGTAATAATTACAAACAAAATAATACTACGAAGAAAATAGATAGATACGAATGTACATAAGACATAATAGCCGGAAAAGTGTGTCAATTGTGAAAAAACATTAATAAAATAATTACATGCTGTACAGGTATTTTTTTAACGAAGACATTTTTATTAAACCTAAATCAACCTAAATTGGCGTCCTAAATTGTGTTCTTTACCTAACACCTAAAGTTCAATATGCAATACCGTTACTTTGTTTTTATTTACTGCGTCATTATTCACAACGCGTTCGGTTTTTGAATGCACTCTTATTTGAAAACCTGATATTATTATGAGGGCGGCGTGAAGCGCTTGGCTGTATGCTCTTAGTACTTTTGCCTAAAAAAAGCAAAATCAAAAGGCGCGTTTACGCCTGCGCTACGATCCTGTCAGAATTTTATTGTGAAAAGTTGGTGCTTTTAGTATGAATCTGACAGCGAACGAACCTAAACTGAATCGCATTAAGACATCATGGCAAGGCCCCTGTAGGTAATTAATTTGTAGAATGATAATAAGTGTTAATAATCTGTAATTACCTACTTAAACCAAAAAAAATAATTGAAAAAGCTTCTGCTAGAAAAAAAATTGTCGCAAAATATTAATTAAAACGGATTAGTAAATGAATTGTTAGTCGTAAGGTAAAAACAGGTAAACATTTATGTATTATTTGGTTAGAATATATTTAATTTTTTAAATTAATCGGGGTACAAAGATCGTTAAAGTGGGCGCAGTATTCGCCAATAAGCGTCATAGTTTGGCGAAGTAACTAAAACTGTACTTAGCTTTTTTGAATAAAGAAACTATAAACAAAACTACAAATAAAACTATGTAAAATAAGGTACAAATAAATGTGATGAGGCATTAACCAGTTTACACCTGTTTTTTTTTTCAAGATTCCGTGTCACAAATTATTATTTTCATGACGTAATTCTAAAAGTATAGTTTCGTACACACTTTCAGTGGTTCACGTAACGAAGTTAATAGTCATAATAATAATAATTTTGATATCGATAAAAGCCGTAAGTATCACAAAAACACACGCGGACGAAGTCGCGGGCAACAGCTAGTTATACATAAAAACCTTCCTCTTGAATAGAAAGAAAGAAAGAAAGAAAGAAGACATTTATTCCTTTTTGCAAGACACACAAATATAAGATAATATACACAATTTTATAGAAAATAAAAAAGGTATAACAATAAAAAAACATAGAGATGAAAATAGATCATCAGCGTTGTGTGTCTTACTCACTACTGTGTGAATCACTCTATCTATTAAAAAAAACCGCATCAAAATCCGTTGTGTAGTTTTGAAGATATAAGCATACATACGGACATGAGGACAGAAAAAGCGACTTTATTTTATACTATGTAGTGACTTTACAGATTACTTTTTCATTTTCTTTAGCTTCCCATGCTGACGGTCCGTCCATAAATCTCCCATAATCTGTATCTAGCTGTTTCATAAACAGACAGAGATGGTAATATGATAAGGCTGTCCCGTGCGGTGGAATGTCTACGTTGCGTACCATTGGGAATTGCTTAAGCGTGTGCACTAACATATTTTAACAATTACGCTAACCATAACATAACCAACGATTTCATTATGTTATAGGCGATGTAACCCATCACTATTTTCCACCTATACATATAGCCCCTTTCAATCCGTTTCGCTGCAATTTTCAGCACATCATCTCTGGTTCTGGCTGAAAATCAGTGCTGCAGGTGTCTAACGCCTCAGCGTAATGCTGAGCCAGCGACCGTTTCACTTTTGCGAAGACACACATCGCTGATGATCTATTTTTTATGTCTATGTTTTTTTTGTTTTACCTTGTTTATCTTCTATAATATAAAAATGAATCGAAGAATGTGTTGCTAAGCGCAAATCTCGAGAGCAGCTGAACCGATTTCGCTAATTCTTTTTTTAGAATATTCCTTGAAGTATGGAGATGGTTCTTACGGAGAGAAAAATTTAAAAAAAAATTAAAGAATCGACTGTTAGGCGGTACAAAGTTCGCCGGGTCAGCCAGTTTTCTATAAAATTGTGTATATTCTCTTATATTTGTGTGTCTTGCAAAAAGGAATAAATGTCTTCTTTCTTTCTTTCTTTCACATTTGGAGACCTGAGGAAAAGAAGTGATCATAGTCTCCTACCCTAAAGCCCAGAGCAGAATACAGCTCATTGTCTTTGGGACTGGTCCCACAAGTAGTACTGCTAATTTTTACAAGGACTCAGAATTTGGGTGAATTCGAGCTCCCCACAAAGATTTTTCAACAGGTCTGTCTTACTGGCTCATGGGTTTCATCTCAGCCCTTTAGGCAGGCAACACTGCAATCCTCTAATGTTGTGGGTGTCCCTGTCATTTACAGCGTTGCGGCTTGCCGCAACATTATGCTGAGTGGGGTCCACTTTACACCATATCGGTACTATTCCTTAGTATTTATTTATTTAATGCAATTCACATGTCACAGGTACAGTAGAAAGATGGCAATATGCACAATATAACATATGAAACCCTGTTGAGCGCAGCATTTTGGAGAGGAAGAGATAGGCCGAAGTTACATAACAGTACATAACAGTATATTGTATTTCTCCATGTTTTATATCTGCGTGTATCGAATGTGTGTAAATAAATGTTTCTCTTTCTTTCTTTCTTTATTTCTTTATTTATCTACCATTAGACCCACATGTTCGTTTGCCTTTGTACTAAAAATAAATTGGTACTAGCCCGAGTTCGAACCCATGACCTATTGAGAGCCTATTTACTGACTCTGACTACCCTATTTGGAATGTAAATGACTAGACGGCTGAGTTGAAACCGGAAGCTTTAATGTGTCATTACATTCATTAACAGCTGATTCTGAGTGCGGTGATTAAACAAACAATAATACAAATTAGATAAGCAGCTACTAAGAAGCGTGTGTTGTGTCAGTGGGGTCTTGTGGAACTGCGTTTTGTCGAACGATTTTTGGTCTAATTTTTGTTTGGTCCAAAATTTCTGTACCTAAATCTGTATTTGCTATGAAGAATAGGTTAGGTTAAGTTTAACCTACTAATCCGATTTCCTATACTATTCCTACTAATATCATAAATGCGAAAGTTATTATTGTCATATTGGTCTGGGAGAAAAAGAAAAACATAGAATGTACCAGTTGCCTCTCGTCCCGCGCAGATGGTAAAAGCCCATCGAGGGAATGGGCGAGTCTTAGGAGTCATATTATAGGCGATGCGGCTAGCAACCCATCACTATTTTGATTCCTTTTTCCACCTATACCCCTACAATCATGCTAAATGTGGCCCTTAGGTCTTGATACCTCAAGCTCTGTCTACCCCGTATGGGATATAGACGTGATTTCTGTGTGTGTGAAAGTTTATGAGCGAGTGAGTAAGTGTGTATATTTGTTCCTTCTTCACGCTGCAAAGACTGGACGGATTTGGAGCAAATTTGGAACGGAGCTGGTGTCCTTAATTAAAACATAGGCTACTTTTACATACATACATATACTTACGGGATAGACAGAGCCTGACGTAACAAGACCAACCACGTTTAGCATGGTTGTGGGCGTATAGGTGCAAAGGGACATAAAATAGTGTTGGGTTGCTAGCATAGCCTATAACATGATTCCTAAGATTTTCGCCCATTTCGATGGGCTTTTACCAACTGGTGCATTATTACACATAAACTGATAACTTACGTATAAAAAGTCAATAATAAAAATGACGATGAAAACGAGGGTAGTTATGCGCCGCTGTCAGTTGCGTCGAACAGCCGCGCGACCAGAGCGCTGGCGCGCAGTGTTCGTGTCGCTGCCGCCGGGGCGAGCGCTCTAGGAAAAAGGACTACGAAATAGTCCGAAACATGTCGAGCATCACTCGACTTTTTATACGTGAGTTATCCGTTTATGTGTAATGATGATTAAGCTTCACGGTAGTTTCATGTTGAAACTGGTGCATTCTGTTTTTTCTATACTCCCAGACCAAGGAAGAATGTTTATTTTCCTCGTTATTTACCGTCTGTCCATCACAAAGAGATTTTATTATTAGATTATAATACGTCATTCATGCCATATGAAATGGGTCGAACGACCTCCTAATGAGCTTTATCTTATTTTAATGCACACAATCTGTTTTTAATAAAATGACCGACGTTTAAATTGGTCTAAATGTGCCGTGGTCGTTTGTTGTTTAGAGATTTCCTTTTAATATGACGCAAACTGTTAAAAGAAAGAAAGAAGTCATTTATTCCTTTTTGAAAGACACACAAATATAAGAGAGTATGTATACACACATTTATAGAAAATAAACAAAAAAAATAAACACAGACATGAAAAATATATGATAAAAAATAGGGATCATGTTATATCGCTACTTCGGGGCTCAATTGTCGTATAAGCCAAAAGTCGATTTTTCAGGAGAGCCAAAAAACTAAACAGAAAAACAAAAAAAAATTGTAACTCTTTTGTTTTAACTGTTATAAAGAAGCTTCGTAGGATGAAAGTTCTTAAAATTATGAGTAGAACAATATGAATTCATAATATTTAAGATAGAACCCATAACAAAGAAAATAGATGGCTTATACGCTTCTTAAAACCAAACAGAATGACGTTTATGACCCAAAATAATAGTTGCTGTACATGCTACTTAGGACGTATAAGTCAGCTATTACGATTTTTGAAAAAATCAAAGGTATTATTCACCGGTTTTCTTTTTTTGGTTAGGTACTTTACTGTAAAAAAATAAATCATGTATATACACCCCAAACTACTATACTGCGATAATGATGATAAGGTAGGTATAAACCAAATCAGTTTGAGAATCGTATTTAACTTTTAAAGTCCATACATATTAAAAAGGTTTGAGGGTTTGGTAAGTAACAAAAAATTCGTATAGAAAAAATATATATTGCTGAAGGTAAAAAATCAATGCCGACGAAAAAAAAACACAAATTACGTTGTTATTATTAAAAAGATTGTTCAAGTAACACATAAAACGATAAAAATGAAAAGTAGCAACAAGAATATAGCATTTAATACTTCTAATCTCTTTCAATTAAAAACAATCTTTTTTATAAAAGTTATGTGTTTAACGCCGTTTTTACTCCAAATTTATTTTTTGTTGGCGTTTATTGCCATGAAATGAAACGCTACTGCAGGCCGTACACCAAGCTTTATTCTGTTATTGGAAATAATTCAGGTCGTATTCACCAAATTGGTTTAGTGGTGGCTTATACATCTTAAAAATGAAACGTAATGGCAGGTTGTATAATAAACTTTGTTCAATTTTCAGAAATCATTAAGGTCGTATACGCCAAGTTTGATAAGCAATGTCATTTATGCCAATTATAAATCTTGATTTAGGGTCAATAATACCTTTGCATTTTTCACACTCTGAGTAGCTGGCTTTTATAGCTCGTTTTTTTTAAATTTCGTGTTTAGAGTTACAGAAAATGGAGGTTGTATTCGATATTTTTTTGGGATTTGGAGAATTTTAAATACACAGATCGATAGAGAAAAAAAAACTGAGCAAGACTGCATTCAAATCTCATTTTCGTCAAAATGGCTTATACGACAATTGAGCCCCGAGGTAGCGATATAGGCGATGCTAGTAACCCATGTCTATTTTGATTTCCCTTTGCATCCATACACCCACAATAATGCTAAACGTCTCATTACTCTAGGCTCTGTCTACTCCGTAAGGGTTAAAGGCGTGATTTATGTACCTATGTTTGTATTATGTGAGTCTCTTCCATGCTGGATTGGGAGTAAAGAAAAAACATAGAATTTACCAGTTGCTTCTCTTCCCGCGTAGATGGTAAAAGCCCATCGAGGGAATGAACGAAAGTCTTAGGAATCATGTTATAGGCGATGCGGCTAGCAACCTATCACTATTTTCATTCCCTTTTTCACCTATACGCCCACAATCATGCTAAATGTGGCCTTTAGGTCTTGTTAACTTTAGGCTGGATACAGACGTGATTTATGTATGTATGTAAGAAAAAAAATGTAGAGTTACTAATCGACTAGAAATATACATGAGAAAAAGGAATCACAGTAATATTTTGTAACGCCCGACTTATACATACATACATACATATAATGTCTTTATCCCTTAATAATTTATGTACAGTGGAGTTGTAAAACGCCTCCACCGTCAAATAAATTAATTGGAGATATCTCCAATGTCGATGACAAAAAAAATGAAATATAGAATATAGAACAAATAAATAAATAAATTCAACCTCGATGCGCAAGCGCACGCAGTGCGTGGTCGGTCCATATTGTCCATGCTTACGGCGCGCGCGCAGCGAGATAGAGTCATAAACAAAATGCGCTCGGATTAACGCATTACCGGTTAAGGCGTAGACTTTCTTCTTCTTTTTTTAATATGGCCCCATCGATCAATGCGATGATTTCGCCCAAGTCAAAGTAATAAATACAGTATTCAAAAGTCTTACATACATCCAATCATCCATGCTGGTCTGGGAGCAAAGAAAAAACATAGAATGTACAGTTGCTTCTCTTCCCGCGCAAATGGTAAAAACCCATTGAGGGAATGGGCGAAAATGATAGGAATCATGTTGTAGGCGATGCGGCTAGCAACCCATCACTATTTTGATTCCACTTTCCACCTCTACGCCCTCAGTGTCTTGCTAAACGTGGCCTGTAGGTCTTGTTACCTTAGGCTCTGTCTACCCCGTAAGGGATAAAGACGTGATTTGTGTGTGTGTGTGTGTGTGTGTGTGTACGGTAGAACACGGTCAAAAGACCCCACTGTCGGGCTCTTAGCCAACGGATAACGATACCCCTCAGAATCAGCCAGGAAATCATTAACCGGTGCCCGGGGTGCATCGGTGCATCTCTTCCCCGGACGGGTCCAAAAACGAAGCAGCTCTTGACCACACGCGGAGGTCCGACTCGCACCCCGGCGTAGACTTTACAAAAGTTAAAGCGAAGTTAAACTTTATTTAAAGTGAAGAAAAAATTTACCTTGCTACTCCGCTACTCACGTGCAAGATAACCAAGCCTGTGTGAAATGCATATATATGTTTTCATGCAATAACTCCCTCAGGGCCGGGCCGTGAGTTCAGGGGGCCCTGGGCTAATACTACTTCGGGGCCCACCTAATTACTCAAAAAATAAGACAATAAAATATTTGAAGCTGCAAACTTTACGATCTGTTTAATTAAATAAAATTATGGATTTTTTCGCATTATCGTCTCTTTTTGACTTTGTCTTGACTTAGCTGGGGGCCCCTTGAATCCGCGGGGCCCTGGGCTGAAGCCCAAAAAGCCATGGTAGATCCGGCGATCCGCGAAAGTTTAATGAGCACAACTGTTCAACTGCTCATTGTCCAGCCGTTCTGGCGTGAAAGAGTAACAAACATCCATACTTACAAACTTTCGCGTTTGTATTAGTAGGATTTTTAAGCTGTTTTGTCGGTCTGCGTCTTAACTTAAGCCAATGCAAACGTGTCCATCCAGCGACGCCCACGCATCGCCTAAACTGTTTGTAGTCATGTTCACGCTTGTTGTGTCAGTAGCTGTTAAACTGTTAACTTTTATAGCTGTGACAGGATTTATATTTCTTCCATGCTGGTCTGGGAGTAAAGAAAAAATAGAATGTACCAGCTGCTTCTACCCGCGCAGATGGTAAAAGCCCATCGAGAGAACGGGTGAAAATCTTAAAAATCATGTTACAGGCGATGCTAGCAACCCATCACTATTTTGATACCCCTTTCCACCTATACGCCCACAATCATGAACGTCGCCTTTAGGTCTTGTTACCTTAGGCTCTGTCTACCCCGTAAGGTGATTTATGTATGTATGTTAAAGGCGATGCTAGCAACTCATCCCTATTTTGATACCCCTTTCCACCTATACGCCCACAATCATGCTAAACGTGGCCTTTAGGTCTTGTTACCTTAAGCTCAGTCTTCTTCGTGATTTATGTATGTATGTATGATTTATGTATATGAAAAGCCGTGGTAGCCTAGTGGTTTGACCTGTGGCCTCTCAAGCCGAGCGTCGTGGGTTCAAATCCCGGGCGCGCACCTGAGTTTTTCGGAATTTATGTGCGAAAAATTACATTTGAAATTTGCCATAAGCTTTTCGTTGAAAAAATATTGTGAGGAAACCTGCACACATCTGCGAAGAAATTCAATGGTGTGTGTTAAGTTCCCAATATGCACTGGGCGCGCGTGGGAACTATACCAAACCCTCCAATACACGGAGGAGGCCTATGCCATGAGGTACGCCGAATTAAGCGACAATTTAATAATAAATAAAAAAAAAACAAAAACATACTTACTGAAATTGTAGCGAATTCGGAATAAAAAGGCTACCTATATAAAATAAGTATGTATGTACACACAGCAAAATAATGCGGTTAGCACAGCCACGCACACGTCTATGCGTGTTGAGTATCGACATGAACGTTAAGTAGAATCTATGACATGTGAATGTGTGAGTGAGTTCGATCATAAAATCTACCCCCTAAGTACAGATTTTTTAGCAACAAGATGAATGAGCAATGTCACTGTAAATTACCTGTTTATTGAATAAACAACAACTAACTATAAAATAACAATGAAGAAAGTTACAACTATTTAAGTTAGTTTATAATAAATTAAGTAAAAAATAATTACAAATTAAATGAAAATAATCCCCGCCGGTACCGTGTCACACTCAAAGGCTGAAAATGCAATATCTCCGGTTTCAGTTACTTCTACAAAAATAATGTAAAAGTATTTTTTTTATTTAGACTGTCCTAAAAATATTTTACCTAATCTTACATTGGATATTGTCATCCCCAGTGTAAGCGAGAGAACCGAATCGAAGCTTCCTTCGACCTTGAATCTTCAAATTTATGCAATCCCACGCATTGAACTATTATTACTAGCGAAGAGTAGTTACCATCTCACTGATGCGACGATGTTATATTATTATTTCTCAACAAGTCTGAGATTCCAATTCCAAAGCAATATTCCTCACAACCAGCACGGCCATCGAAATAACATCCAAAAATGTCATTTTATTATTACTATTTTATATTCCGTTTTCTTCGGATACGAACCCGGTTCACTAAAGCAGAAGTCAAATCTTCGACCTGTCTTTGACCGCTAGGCCACCGAGGTATGCAAGTTACATGGTGAATGTATGAATTATGTTCAATCTGCGACTACTGTATTGCAATTTGTGTAAATAGCTGTTTTATGAGCTTTGAAATAAGGTTGAAATTATAATTTATTTTTTTCCGTAACTATTTAATTTTATGGTGGTTGCAGTCTATTGTATGTTTAATTTTACTCTTATATAATATGTTAAAAACGCAAACGCATTGTGTTTTCTTTTAATATAATTATTAATAGGTATGACTCTTTTTACTGGAGTTTAAAAGTTGCTAGCTGATGGCTATTTTGGTCGTTATCGTCTTAAACAATATAAAGTGTTTTCTACCCTCAAATTTCTAATAATATGATTTTGTGAACAAACAACAACTGTCACCGCTGGCAGCCATTATTAGCTGCGGGATGAACCGTGTGTTATACTTACGAACTGTTTAATTTTGCCTTTCGAATACCTTGTGATTTGCAAAACATGAGCATTTGCATTTCATTTATCTTTGTTGAAAAGAGCAAAACAATATAACTATTTATATAAGGAATCGCTAGGCGTTTTTTGATATGGGTAAGTAGACAAACGGTGTTAAAAACAATGACTTATTATTTTATCGGTAATGTTTTAAACAACTTTCTTTGACGAAAAATGTTTTTATTTAAACTTCATTTATTTTGCAGCGGAAGACTGTGCCATTATGGATTCACCCTTACGCAGACTTCGGACACGATAAAAATATTCGTTCTGGGCCTAAACCTGAAGCCTCATCTCCTGCCATTTGATTTGGACATTATGTAGTTGCCGCACCCGCTAGTGACCCATTTCACAGCAACAAGACACAATGCTACGTTGCAACCTGTGCGAAACCATCTGCATGCTGCAGGATTGCATTGCCGTAGACCAGCAAAAAACATGCTTTAACGGACCAGCATAGAAGAAACCTTTGCTCGTGAATATCTTGACTTTGATTATTACATCAATCAAAGTCAAATGTAGTGATTTTTAGTGATGAAGACGAAATATATTAACTTAATTAAATATATAAACACAGTAATGTTTTACAGTGCAGAACGAGTGGCAGTGTTACTTTAGGCTATGGGGTTGGATCTCATCGATGGGCCCTGGTGTCCAAATCCAAACCAAATCGAGATAGGTAGCTTAGTCGCTTCAAAGTGGAGATTATAACCCAGTGTGAAATGATGTTATTGTTAATGGCTGTCATTTAACATGTCTATTCATTTCACCACTGACTTACACGTCCGCAAATAAAACGTTTCGTTCATCTTTATCAGACTTAAACCTAATAAACCAGAATTTAAGATATTAATTATGTGTCATCTTAAAAATAGCCCTATTATGGTTGTGTATTCAATTTGCAAGATAATTATTATGTTAGTGACATAAGACTTTTTATTAGTAAACATAAAATCATACTGGCCTCTAAAGTGTGTGTTATTTTATGAATATTATTCTATAAGGAAAAGTGTGCAGTTTTATTTAGCTAATTTAATTACTTTTGGTAATAATAATAATAACACAAATAGAGGCTAATACAATAAAAATTAAATGTTGCAATAAACAATTTGAACCTATAATTGCATTTTATTGTTTTATTCTTTTACGTCCTTTTTTTCTTGTTTTAGGTAAACATGAGTTTATTTTGAGATTAGTAATTTAAAATTGAAAACAAAAAAGATACACTTGTGCAGGATTCGAACCCGGTTCTTTAGGTTTCATAACCCTAGGTCAATACACCTGAGCCACCACGCTTATAATACTGGTGGCAAAATTATGCTTCCATTGAACAAAATACCAGCAGGTTTGAATAACTATGCGTGAAGGTAGTCAGAAAACACAATTAGCACAGATAGGGCATTTTGTTGTGTGCGTAATAAGGCAGCGGATAAGTGCGGATGTGTGTATAGAATGACACACATGGATAACTAGGGTGCTCACCGATTCGCTTTGCTGTGTGTACATGTAGATTAAGCTACATAATCAACTTTATTTTATTGACTCCAAAATCCGATTTGTAATAAACAGTTGTGTGGCACTCTGTTTATTTTTTACATGTTTATAGCTGATCGTAAACAAGTATAAAAAGACATAAATATGTTCATTGGCTGATATCATTCAATTCATTCGTTCATTCGAGAATTCCATTTATACAGAGGCTTTTAGTGAGTTTTACATACATACATAAATTACGTCTTTATCCCTTACGGGGTAGACAGAGCCTTTGACAAGACCTAAAGACCATGTTTAGCATGATTGTGGGCGTATGGATGGAAAGGGGAATCAAAACAGTGATGGTTTGCCACATCGCCTATATAACATGATTCCCAAGATTTCCGCTCATTCCCTCGATGGATTTTTAGCATCTGCGCAGGAAGAGAGGCAACTGGTACATTCTACGTTTTTTCTCGACTCCCAGACCAGCGTGAAAGAATTTACAATTATCAATTTCAAAAAATTGCCTTTGCTTTAAAAAAAACTTGATTAATTTGATAGTATCTATCATTTGAAAAACAGCGCCTCTCGTCCCTGGTGAGCAGTAGTTCCACGGGAGTTTGTAATTGTGTCGTACAGACACTTCGTTCAAACAGATGACGCTTGGCGACAATAATTCGCATAGTAACAAGGTCACGTGACAGTTAGTAACAGATAGAAAAATTTACTTACTCTCCTACTATGGGTGGTGTAGGGGGGCACGCGTCACGGAATGACTAGGATCCGGGTTCGATTCCCGGTCATAGCTTTACTTTCGGATTTTTCTGTTCTAATTTTTTTCTGCCATGCTGGTCTGGGAGCAAAGAAAAAACATAGAGTGTACCAGTTGCTTCTCTTCCCGCGCAAATGGTAAAAACCCATTGAGGGAATGGGCGAAAATCATAGGAATGATGTTATAGGCGATGCGGCTAGCAACCCATCACTATTTTGATTCCACTTTCCACCTCTATGCCCTCAATGTCTTTGCTAAACGTGGCCTGTAGGTCTTGTAACCTTAGGCTCTGTCTACCCCGTAAGGGATAAAGACGCGATTTGTGTAGGTATGTAATTTTTTTTTTATAAAAATGCGCTAAAATGCTTTGAACAGTAAAGTTGCACTCAATCCCTCTCGTCAGGGAGCAAAAGCTACTTTTCTGAATAAGAGGTGTGAACGTATTTTATCTTTATTTAGTTCACCTGAGCGCATTCCCAGTCTGTTTGTTTAGCTTGTTCATCACTACGGACAGACTGACACCTCCCATTTTTCGAGAAGCTGTTGTCTTTGGCGCTGGCGCGGTTTATTTTAAAATCTCTTTCCTTTATTTACTTTTGAAACTGTTTTAGATCCATTTTGAAGGCGACGAGAGAGTTATCATTCTGGAGGTATTCTTTGAAATAAACTGCGCAAAAATAAAAGTAACGAGTACATAGTTACACAGACGGATAACTCACGTATGGCCCAGTGGTTAGAGAACCTGACTATGAAGCTTGAGGTCCCGGGTTCGATCCCCGGTCGGGGCAGATATTTGTATGAAAAATACGAATGTTTGTTCTCGAGTCTTGGATGTTTAATATGTATTTAAGTATGTATTTATCTATATAAGTATGTTTATCCGTTGTCTAGTGCCCATATCACAAGCTTTGCTTAGTTTGGGGCTAGGTCAATTGGTGTCAATTGTCCCAAGATATTATTATTATTATTATTTCTGTATATTTATTTTTATAAAAGTATATTATTATAAAAGTCGAGTGATGCTGGAAGAAGAAGTTATGTATTGTAGCTCTCAGTTATGTATTGTGGCTCTCAGTGTTTGCAATTTTTAAACTCACTTGTCCATCCCTAATATAATACTCCTTTCATCCACTCAAAGGTTGACTGGAAGAGATCCCTTGGAAGAGTCCGCCTTTGTGCATGTATCTCAGTGTTTGTCAATTGTATTTGTTTTGTTTATTTTGCACAATAAAGAGTTTACACACATACATACATGTTTTTTTGCTGTCGCCGGGGCGAGCGCTCCAAGAGGAAGGACTACCAACTAGTCTGAAACATGTCCAACCAACATACATACATGTCGAACTGACAACCTGCTTTTTTAAGTTGGTTAAAACTTCTCAATTTCATACACACTTTATCCCTTACGGGGTAGACAGAGCCTAAGCTAACAAGACCTACAGGCCACGTTTCACGTTTTGCAAGATTGTGGGCGTATAGGTGGAAAATGATTCAGTTTAGGTTCGCTCGCTGTCTGAACTGAGACGGAATTGAATCCCATTAAGACGTCCTCGCAAGGCCCCTGTACAAACAATGCGTGCTAAACGTTGCCTGTAGGTTTTTTTTTATATGAATAGGAAGGCAAACGAGCAAGTGGGTCACCTGATGGTAAGTGATCACCACTGCCCATAGACACCCGCGACCCCGGAGGGATTGCAGATGCGTTGCCAACCTAGAGGACTAAGATGAAATGCCTCTTGTGCCCGTAATTTCCCCGGCTGTCTTACTCTTCACACCGGAACACAGTAGGTCTTGCTAGTTTAGGCTCTGTCTACCCTGTAAGGGATAGAGCGTGATTTATGTACGTACTAGCTGACCCGGCGAACTTTGTTCCGCCTTAAATTTGAAAAATTCCAGTGGTTTGGGCTGTGCTATCCCGCGGGAACTATGCAATTTTCCGGGATAAAAATTATCCTATGTCCTTTCCCGGGACTCAAACTATCTGTATACCAAATTTCAACTAAATCGGCCCAGCGGTTTAAGCGTGAAAGGGTAACAGACAGACAGACAGACAGACAGACAGACAGACAGACAGACAGACAGACAGAGTTACTTTCGCATTTATAATATTATATAGTACCTAAGGATGTGGAATGTCTGAATACAAAGTTGCCGTATTAAAAGCAATGTTCACAATCAACTCGTATATTTCTCACTTCGTTTATGTAAACAAGGCATATGAACCTCGGATGCTGTTTCCCTAGAGAACAAGACGTCTTTATGAAGTTAATGATAATTAAATTAACGCTCATTAACTCATAGTTAACTGGGGATTGTGTACCTCTGATTAACAGACAGTTAGAGATTCAACACTAAAGCTTACTCTAAGTTATTTGTCACTAGTTGTTTGCTGCGACTTCGTCTGCATAGAATTGAAATTTCGCCAGCCAGCTTGTCTTTTCCCGACATTTCTAACAATATATTCATACACACACAAATCACGTTTATATCCCTTACGGGGTAGACAGAGCCTAAGGTAACGAGAGCTAAAGGCCACGTTTTGCATGATTATGGGTGTATAGGTGAGCTCATCTTCCATGTTGGTCTGGGAGTAAAGAAAAAACATAGTGTGCCAGTTGCTTCTCTTCCCGAGCAGGTAAAAGCCCATCAAGGGAATGGGCGAAAATCTCAGGAATCATGTTATGGGCGATGTGGCTAGCAACCCATCACTATTTTGATTCCCCTTTCCACATACGCCCACAAACATGGTCTCAAAGTTTTGTTACCTTACGCTCTGTCTAGCGCGTAAGGGATAAAGACGTGATTTATGTATGTATGTATGTACGTGAACTGTCAAAATGAACACGATGGCGATTGCGAGTTAGACAATAAGCAGCTTGGAAGGCTTATCTATGCCATTTAGTTTTCCACTTTAGTTTCCGATCTGTGACAAAGGATCCTTGTTTCATTTCGAACCCCCGCGCCCTCTGACGGCTCGGTCCCACTTAATTTAACACGATGGGATTATAGGCGGGATGCGGCAACTCTACTCTAACTTAGGGTTACCAGCAATAGTTAAATCCTTACTATAATATTAGTCTGTCTGTCTGTCTGTCTGTTACCTTTTCACGCTTAAACCGCTGGGCCGATTTAGTTGAAATTTGGTATACAGATAGTTTGAGTCCCGGGAAAGGACATAGGATAGTTTTTATCCCGGAAAATTGCATAGTTCCCGCGGGATAGCGACTCTGCGCAGACGGAGTCGCGGGCATCAGCTAGTAAGTTTATAAATTTCTAAACGACGCTGAAAATTAGAACACAGAAATCCGAAAAGTAAAGCTATGGTCGGGAACCCGGATCCGCATTCCGTGACGCGTGCTATACCCCTACACCCATAGCAGGTGGGTAAGCCTTCTGTTACTAGCTGTCACGTGACCTTGTTACTATGCGATTTTTTGTCGCCAAGCGTTATCTGTTTGAATGATGTGTCTGTACGACACAATTACAAACTCCCGTGGAACATCTACTGCTCACCAGTCACGAGAGAAGGCGCTGTTTTTCAAATGATAGGTACTATCAAATGAATCAAGAATTTTTACTTTTTGCTTTTGTATGTTTACTTTTACAAACTTTTTGTTGACTGTACTTACTTGCATTGTCATCCGTCCTAACGTGAGCCAAATTTCAAGTCAGTCGGACCAACCGTTGAAGAGTTCCCTCCTGCGGAGACGGTCCTGGCTGGACCACCAGAATTCTTCTACCAGATTGTTGTATTGTCATCCAATTTCCGTAAGTATGCAAAACATGCTTCCATGCTTATCTGGGAGTAAAGAAAAAACATAGAATGTAGTTACCAGTTGCTTCTCTTCCCGCACAGATGGTAAAAGCCCATCGAGGGAATGGGCAAAGGAATCATGTTATAGGCGATGCTAGCCCATCCCTATTTAGATTCCCCTTTCCACCTATACGCCCACAATCATGCTAAGCGAGGAATTTAGGTATTGTTGTATGTATTTAAGTATGTATTTATCTACATTATATAAGTATGTGTATCCGTTGCCTAGTAACCATAGCACAAGCTTTGCTTAGTTTGGGGCTGGGTCAATTGATGTAATTTGTCCCAAGATATTTATTTATTTATTTGTTACCTTACCATCTACCCCGTAAGGGAAACTTTAAAGTGAAATGGAACAGTAAACACGTGTTTTGTAGAAAACAATGGTAAAATTGTTGCCAGCCCTCTGCGTACCCCATGCCCCGTTCAGCGTGAACATATTTGCATTTGCTCTTTATTGTAGAGCCCGAGGGACTCTGGGGACTCCGGTCCGGGCCCGCCAGTTGCTTAGGGTGGATTTAAGAGGCGTCCGGTATCGCCAAATCCATCCTACTAAATATTATAAACGCGAAAGTTTGTGTGTTTGTGTTCCGGTGTGGAGAGTAAGACGGGGAAATTACGGGCACAAGAGGCATTTCATCTTAGTCCTCTAGGTTGGCAACGCATCTGCAATCCCTCCGGGGTTGCGGGTGTCTATGGGCAGTGGTGGTCACTTACCATCAGGTGACCCACTTGCTCGTTTGCCTTCCTATTCATATAAAAAAAAAGTATGGATGGATGTTCGTTACTTTCACGCCAGAATAGCTTGTCAGACCTGGATGAAATTTGGAACATAGATTATGGTCTGGAATAACACATAGGCTACTTTTTATCCCGGAAAGTTGCGTAATTCCTACGGGATAGCGATAAACGAATTCCATGCATCGCCTATAACATGATTCCTAAGACTTTCGTCCATTCCCTCGGTGAGCCTTTATTATCTACGCGGAAAGAGAAGCAACTGGTAAATTCTATGTTTTTTATTTACTCCCAGACCAGCGTGGAAGAAACTGACATAATCCATACATACATAAATCACGTCTTTGACCCTTACGGGGTAGACAGAGCAGGTAACAAGACCTAAATACCACGTTTAGCATTATTGTGGGTGTAAAGCAAAGGGTAATCAAAATAGTCATCGGTTACTAGCATCGACATAACATGATTCCTCATATCGCCCATTTCGATGGGCTTTTACCATCTGCGCGGGATCACCAGCATGGAAGTATTACACTAGCGACATCTATTATCAGAACCATCGCAACGCCATTTTGTTTTGGATTTGCCAGTCGGCACGGGAAGCGCCCGCCACCCCAATTACAAGAGCCAAGATAAGCGGGTTCGGTTCCCGGCTCCCGTATTTTTGCTGACAAAGGTTGTAATTAAATCTGTTCATTTTAAACAATAGTGATGGAGTTTACATTAACTGTGTGTGCGTGTGTGTGTGTGTGAGTGTGTAAATGTAAAGACATAATTTTGTGTCGTGTGTTGTGTAGAGACATAATATAATATGAGTTGTACATTCGGACAATGAGTCTTCGAAGTAATTAGATGGATATATACATACCTAGTTTTTTAATTTAACTTTGTTTATAACTTTAAAATAAATTTAAACCATGCCTAATTAATAAAAGTAAGTAAGTAAATGCTTTATTGTATAAGGGATCTCTACTAGTTAACCTTTGAGTAAATGAGAGGAGCATTAAGCAAGAGACCGACAAAGAGTGACTTTAAAATATCCATTATTAGTGAAAGCCACAATAGAGCGCACATCTCAAAATACAACAAACAATTCACAAATAAACTACTAAAAATATAATTCAAAAAAGATTGCCTAAATATAATTTTTGCACATATTTGTTAACTTAACGTAATACTACCTGCTACTATTATAATTCAAAATAATTTATTTCATAGTTTTAGTTGCTCTACATCACAACACACACACAAATTATGTCTTGCGTAAGCATACCTCACATTATTATCCTTTTTCGAAAAACTCGCTTAACAATAAATTACATACATAAATCACGTCTTTTTCCTATACAGGGTAAACAGAGCCCAAGGTAACAAAACCTAAAGGCCACGTTTAGCATAGGTAGAGCGTTTAGGTGGAAAGGGAAATCAAAATAGTGGGTTGGGCTCGATAGGTTATTACCATCTGCGCGGTAAGAGAAGCAACTCGTACATTCTATGTTTTTCCTTTGCCAGACCAGGATGGAAGGAACAACAATTACAATATTAAAAATAAAAAATCTGCATCCATATTTACACATCAAAATTGAATTAGCCAACTGAAGTCTCATTATTATTGGACAATACATTAAACTGCCCTATGTTTGAACCCCACACCCTACCTCACCCCTTGCCAACCCCTCCGGACCAATGGTCGACATGTGACGGAATCTCACCCTATAAGGCAGCGGTTCTTAACCTTTTTGGCTGGCGACCCAAAATTATAAATATTTTTGAAGTCCGCGACCCAAATTTTTTAAAATTTCGGGAGAATTTCGATTATTTAAAACTCCTTCCGGGAGCCGGGAGATTCCAGGAGAGTGTGGAACCGTACCCGCGACCCATCCCAAAACCGCCCGCGACCCAAATTTGGGTCGCGACCCGAGGTTAAGAACCGCCGCTATAAGGGATGGGTAAAAAATCAGAGTTCACAGAAGCAGCCGAGTACAGAATAGGTCAATATTATGATGTGATCCAATATCGTGATCCTTATCGCGAAATATTGATGTAGCAGCGTATCCGGTTGTTTTGAAATCCACGATTCTGTATTGACATACCAGTATCACGATAATTGACAGTCTATATCATACCATGTGGGAAAATCACTACATAGTATAAAATAAAGTCGCTTTCTCTGTCCCTATGTCCCTATGTATGCTTATATCTTCAAAACTACACAACGGATTTTGATGCGGTTTTTTTAGTAGATAGAGTAATTCAAGAGGAAGGTTTTTATGTATAATTCTACGCAAGTCGCAAGCAGAAGCTAGTAATTAATAAAAGCTAAACTATTGAAAGTGGTAAAAAAGACCAAGTATGTATGTATAAAAAACACAATTTATCGATTTACACGTAAAGAATTGTAGCGATTTTAAATGTTTAATTTCTCCCGCCTTTTTGCCTAACATCCTGTCTGTTAGTACTGCTGTAGCTGTCTGTCTGTTACGCTGTCACGCCTAAACCACTTTTAATGAAATTTGGTATAGCAGTTTACGCAGACAGAGTCGCAAGCAACAGCTAGTTATTTAAATAAATGGTTAATTGTCTTACGTTTGACCCTCACCCTCTATTTGCGCAACACGTGCAGGGCTGACCAGTGGTCGACATGTGCCGCTATTCGCCCCACAACCCCTCACGAAGGGTATGTATGTATGTATGTATGTATAACTCTTTATTGTACATAAAACACTACTCAGACGAAGCAGATGTGTTCGAAAATTTTACACAAATCACGTCTTTAGCCCGTACGGGGTAGACAGAGCCTAAGGTACCGGAGCCTACAGGCCACGTTTAGCATTATTGTGAGCGTATAGGTGGAAAATGGAATTAAAATAATGATGGGTTGCTAGCCGCATCGCCTATGAGGGAGCAAAGAAAAAACATAGAATGAACCAGTTGCTTCTCTTCCCGCGCAGGTAAAAGCCCATCGAGGGAATGGGCGAAAATCATAGGAATCATGTTATGTGCGATTCTATATTGATTCCATTTTACACATACGCTCACAATCTTGCTAAACGTGGCCTGTAGGTCTTCTTACCTTAGGCTGTCTACTGTTTACTATCTATTTACGGAATTTACTGACACAGTTAAACTTTTTGCAAAAGTAACTTAATTTAAAAGTAATATAAAATATTTCCCAATCATCCTGTATCATAAATCCTCAAAACCATAAATTCCAAATATCAACAGTCAAACCACAATAACAATTAAGCGCCCAAAACTGTCCAATCTATCACGCGACAAAAAACCGGAAAAAAACCGATAAGTATCACAGAAAACCGGTATCGCGTGTCATCTGTCACGCCCGCCCCTAGAGACGAGACCCTCGGGGTTTTACATTCAGGAAATATTCTAGAAAGTAAATTAATAAGTGCTTTAAAAGGTTTATTAATATTATTAATTCAAGTTGTAATTGTTGTGTCGTCTCTTGTAATTATTTTAACGCTTAATTAAAAAAAAAATACATGGACCGGATGGCCCAGTGGTTAGAGAACCTGACTATGAAGCTTGAGGTCCTGGGTTCGAATCCCGGTAGTGGTAGACAGTTGTATGATGAATACGAATGTTTGTGCCCGAGTCATAGATGTTGTATGTATTTAAGTATGTATTTATCTACATTATATAAGTATGTTTATCCGTTGCCTGGTACCCATAGTACAAGCTTTGCTTAGTTTGGGGCTGGGTCAATTGGTGTAATTTGTCCCAAGATATTTATTTTATTTATTTATCACTATTTTGATTTCCCTTTCCAGCTATATGCCTTTAATCATGCTAAACGTACCCCGTAAGGGATAAAGACGTGATGTATATGTGTGTATCGGTGGCGTGGCGTCCATAGAACTCGATTCAGTGGGAATTGAGCTGAAACTTTGCATACATGTGGAAGTCGGATGACAATACAATAATTTGGTAGTGGAGTACTGGTGGCCCGGTCAGGAGTGTCTCCGCAGGAGGGAACTCTTCAACGGTTGGTTCAACTGACTTGAAATTTGGTACACATGTGTAGAACGGATGGCAATGCAAGTACAGTCAACAAAAACTACAGTCAACAAAAAGGCTTGTCCTAAAAATGAAATTTTAAGGTTAAGTTATTTAAAACAGTTCCCTTCTCAGTCCTACACGGTCCTATGGCACGTTTTTTCGTCGGATCCTTTTGTTGTACCAATTGAGGGTTCGTTGACCCCGCCATAACTTAATAAGTTCCCTCTATCGTCTGTCAATTATAACTAATTGAATTAAAGCGTTGCATAGAACAAGTTTAAGATGCATCCGATTGTTGAACATGTTTGTTCAAAACAGAAAACGGAAAATTACTCTGCGAAAATCTTAGGAATCGTGTTATAGGCGATGCTAGCAACCCATCACTATTTTGATTCCCCTTTCCACCTATACGCCCACAATCACGTTAAACGTGGTGTGGGCGTTGTAAATAAAGAAGAAAGAAAGAAAGAAAGTAAGAAGACATTTATTCCTTTTTGCAAGGCGGGCATTTTCAAAAAAACGTGTACCCTTTTTCCAACAAGATTACCTTAATTTCCCATGCAACTTTTTCGTGTCAGTTTGGTGACGCCCCATATAAATTTTATGAAAATAGTGTCACAAAACTGTCAAAAAAACCAATGGACACTTTTTTCTTTACAAAAATAAATAGTGCTAATAATTCTGATTCAGAAAAACCCAAAATGTCATCATTTTGGAAAAAAAAGTCAAGGGCAGACCTTTAATTACCGTTATTTTTGCGTAACGCTATTTTTCATAACGTTAGATTATCGAATATCATTTTTCAATAAAACGTTTTTAGGTAGCGCTATTTTTCAGTACGTTATATTACCGAATAGCGTTTTTTAATAAAACATTATTTATTCTGTAGCGGTATTCATTATAACGTTATTAATAGCGATATATATCGATACTTCGGCAAGTGATATAATAACGTTATAGGCCATCTCTTTCTTACACTCTATAACACCCGCTCTATATAACGTGCGACAAACATATGCCATGACAAATCTGTACTGTTTTCGTGAATTGTCAAAACATACTTTACAAATTTGTTTCGTGGGACTAGGCCGTAAAGTTGATATCATAGTAGTAGTTCATAATCAGTTTCATAGCGTTATTATACCTAACGCTATTTCATAACGTTATGGTTTTCTTTAAACACAAACGACATATACCGGTATTATATCGTTTTTTTCATAACGTTTTAAAGGTCTATAACGCTATTTCGTAAAGTTACGGTTTTCTTTTCGTTATGATATGATATAACGTTATGAAGGAATATAGAATTTGTTTGAACGAAATTTTAAACACAAACGATATATACCGCTATTATATCGTTTTTTTTTATAACGTTATAAAGGTCTGGTCAAGGGTACATGTTTTTTTGAAAGTGCCCAGACACACAATAATAAGAGAATATACACAATTTTACAGAAAATAACCAAGACATGAAAAATAGATCATGAGCGTTGTGTGTCTTCGCAAAAGTGAAACGGTCGCTGGCTCAGCATTACGCATTATTAAATAGTTATTTATTTTATGTTCCTGATATTGTCTATTATTATATTATTTGAAGTTGCTTTTATATACGTGTTTCTTAAGTCACTGTCTATGTTTGTCTGTCTCATTATAATTGCAATGTCAGCTGCTTTGATTTTTACTTCCCTCCCACTTTTCTGCTCCTTTTCTGCTTAGTTATCGAATCCGCTTCACGTGAACTTTAGCTCTTGTTACCTAAGGCTCCGTCTACCTCGTAAGGGATAAAGTTATTTGTGTTCAATTTATAGCTACAATAAGCATTCACTCTTTCTCACAAATATTTATTTCGTACGAATCATTCGAATTTGCACCTGTTGCGATCGTATGCCTTCATCAGAATCTTTGTAACTGTTTCTAATTATACCTACTCAGTATTTATTCATTGTCATATTACTCAGAATATGATGAATCATACATGTTACATGCATTGATACATACATAAACACATACATACATCACCTCTTTATCCCTTACGGGGTAGATAGAACTTAAGGTAACAGGACCTGAAGACCACGTTTAAGATGATTGTGGGTGTATGGATAGAAAGAGAAAACAAAACAGTAATGGGTTGCTAGCCACATCGCCTATGTAACATGATCCCCAAGATTTTCCCTCAATCCCTCGATGGGCTTTTACCAGCGCGGGAAGAGAAGCAACTGGTACATTCTAGGTTTTTTCTGCCTGCTCCTCTTTATAACACATACATACATACATACATAAATCACGTCTTTATCCCTTACGGGGTAGACAGAGCCTAAGGTAACAAGACCTAAAGCCCACGTTTAGCATGATTAAGGGCGTATAGGTGGAAAGGGGAATCAAAACAGTGATGGGTTGCTAGCATCGCCTATAACACGATTCCTATGATTTTCGTCCATTCCCTCGATGGGCTTTGAGCGCGGGAAGAGAAGCAACTGGTACATTCTATGTTTTTTCTTTGCTGCCTAACCAACATGGAAAATTGGAGGCGGGTAACGCCGCGAGTAAAAGCAAGTGTTATTTATTTAAACATTCATTTCACCTCTATATTTAGTTCCCCAAACCGTAATTGCCCCTGCTCTGTTTGTCTGTCTTTGCATCGTCTCGGAAACTACGTCAGTAGCGCTAAGTGATTTACGCGTGCGCATAAATCTTTTATTTAAGTTGAAATGGGATCAGAGGGTTCCGAGTATTATGAGGAACTTGAAAACAGACACACAGAGACGACTGACATGTCGGATACCTTACTAATATTATAAATATATTTTTTTTAATTATAAAGGATTCTTTCGTGTAGGTGCTTTGGTGTTGTCATGTGCTGTAAGCTTACACTTTATTCTAAATGAAATAAATAAATAAATAAAGAAGAGCAAACAGAGAAAAAACCTAGAATGTAACAGTTGCTTCTCTTCCCGTGCATGGTAAAAGCTCATCGAGGGAATGGGCGAAAATCTTAGGAATCATGGTTATAGGCGATGCGGCTAGCCCATCACTATTTTCACCCACTTTTCCACCTATACGCCCACAATCACGCTGAATGTAGCCTTTAGTTATCTGTACACCTTAGGCTCTGTCTACCCCGTAAGGGATAAAGACGTGATGTTTGCATAATCATTAGATAATAACTGGGTGATTACCATGTCTTAATGCAATTCAATTCCGATTGGAATCCAGTTTAGCTTCGCTCGCTGTCTGATCCATACTAATGACAACTAAAACCTGAACTGAGTCGGAATTGGATGGCATGAAGACGTCATGGTAAGGTAAGGAGGATTGAGTTACAAAACTTTCTTTGCGAAACGGACTCTGATGAAAGTAAGTTTATACATCTTTAAAGGTTATTAGAACCTGTTTAGATAGACTAACAGACTACGCGAAGCACGAAGCATTATGTAGAATACTAGCTTCTGCCCGCGACTTCGTCTGCGTAGAATTATACATAAAAACCTTCCTCTTGAATCACTCTATCTATTAAAAAAACCGCATCAAAATCCGTTGTGTAGTTTTGAAGATATAAGCATACATAGGAACATAGGGACAGAGAAAGCGACTTTATTTTTATACTATGTAGTGATAGTGAAGATAAGTTTGCATGCCAAGTGTAGTAGGATGTAAGTAGGATGCTAATGCCGACTGTACCTAGAGACGAAACGCGTCTATCCCCTCAGGGACCTTGAGTACAGTCAAGCCCGATTGCACTGTAATGGTACACTCGGCGTCGATATATGGCTAACGAACCGAGATCCGATCTATGCCGCGCAGGGATAGGCAACCTTTGCAGCGTTTTCACTACATAGTATAAAACAAAGTCGCTTTCCGCTCTGTCCGTCCCTATGTATGCTTAGATCTTTAAAACTACTAAAATAGTGATCCGCATCGCCTACTTTTTTTTTATAAGAGGGGGCAAACGAGCAGACGGTCACCTGATGGAAAGCAATCACCGTCGCCTAGGGACACCTGCAAGACTTGGGGAACCACAAGTGCGTTGCCGGCCCTTTGAGGAACAGGAAGGCTCGCTTTTCAAAGATCCCTAAATTGTACCGCTCAGGGAATGCTGCAGCAGGAAGTTGGTTCCAGATCTTTACCGTGTGCCTATAACATGATTCCTAAGACTTTCGCCCATTCCCTCGATGGGCTCTTATCAACTGCGCGGGAAGAGAAGCAACTGGCAAATTCTATGTTTTTTCTTTACTCCCAGACCAGTATGGAAGAAAACTATGTATATTAAGAAAAATATAATTAAGATTGTTATAAGATATGGGGGAGGCCTATGTCCAACAGTGGGCGTCATATGGCTGACGTGATGGTGATGATGTTATAAAACAAACTAACTTAACCTATTTCACTTAATAACCTATTCTACAGGTTAGTTCTGAAATAAACGCTGAATACTGATACATAACTATCAAATGAATCAAGAATTTTTTATTTCTTGATTTTAATGTTTTACTTTTTCTGGTGAGCAGTAGATGTTCCACGGGAGTTTGTAATTGTGTCGTACAGACACATTATTCAAACAGATAACGCTTAGCGACAAAAATTCGCATAGTAACAAAAAGGTCACGTGACAGTTAGTAACGGGTAGAAAAATTCGGGGACTACCCACCTGCTATGGGTGTAGGGGTATAGCACGCGTCACGGAATGACGAGGATCCGGGTTCGATTCCCGGCCATAGCTTTACTTTTCGGATTTTTCTATGTGTTCTAATTTTCACTGACATTTAGAAATTTGATACATAACGTCAAGCCGCCCGTAGGGATAGTCTGGGACTACTTTGTTTTGCTTTCTACGATCCTGACACAGGTAGGTTATACGCTTCGTTCACTTTCATCTGTCTCTTCATCGCGTCGGTGGGTACTCTGGACCCGGCAGAAAAAAGGCTTGTACGCAACTAGACTCCCAATCACGCTCAAAAACTGTCCGAAGCAAAAGTCTGAACACGCGTCTATTGTTCAGAGTTTTTGTTCAGTTGTGTTCCGACCGCACTTTGATAGCAATGTATATGTCTCTTTCGCACCGTAATCTTACTATTGAGAACAAAAGAGACAGGCAGGTTTCCAGCGCGTGGCGTCGTGTCATTACTTCTCACGATCCTACGCCATTGATATTAAAAATTACTGCCACGAAATAAGGTGTCAATTTGAACGAATATGTTAATGTTATCTGTCTAAGTCGATGTGTTGACACACACAACACATAGACAAAGCAACTCGGGCGTTTCTTGAGGAACCTTTGTTAGCGACTGAGAGTCTAGTTGTTTATTGTAAGTCAATGTTGTACGTGTTTTTTTCTTGTGCCGAAGGTCCCGCGCCCCTGGCCGTAACCCGACCTGATACGATCGCGGCTAGTCATCGCTTACTCGCTTCTATTTCATTTTATTATTTATTTTATAGTTCCGCCGATGCGACAGAATGTAGAGACTACTGATCCTATCGCGCATATTTCGGGTGTCGAAAGTATTTGGTGTATCTTCGGAATGCCTACACATGGATTCCCTATCTAAGACGTTGATGGTGCGTATGCGCATGTCTTCCATGCTGGTCTGGGAGCAAAGAAAATACATAGAATGTACCAGTTGCTTCTCTTCCCGCGCACGAAAACGCCCATCGAGGGAATGAGCGATTATAATAGGAATCATGTTATAGGCGCTGATGAACCCATTACTATTTTGATTCCCCTTTCCCGTACGCCCACAACCATGCTAAACGTGGCCTTTAGGTCTTATTACTTTAGGCTATGTCTAACCCGTAAGGGATATAGACGTGATTTGTGTATGTGTCTGTATGTAATATTATAATTGCGAAAGTTTGTGAGGATGTGGGGATGTCAGTGAGTGTGTATGTTTGTTCCTTCTTCACATTGAAACGACTGGACGGATTTTGATCACATTTGGAACGGAGATAGCTTGTACCCTAGGTTAAAACATAGGCTACTTTTTATCCCGGAAAATTGTAAAATCGCGAGGGATAGCGATAAACACGTCAAAGGTGCTGCCTGCGGTCACTATTTTGAGTCCCCTTTCCCGTACGCCCACAATCATGCTAATTGCAGCCTTTAGGTTCTTTTACCAAGCTCTGTGTACCCCGTAAGGGATAAAGACTTGATTAATATGCATGCCTGTGTACATGTATGTATGAATTGTCTGTGACATGCCCTGAGAACGGCACCAAATGACGAATATCAAATATTTGAAGTAGAATTAGGTTAAGCTGGATCTCAGCGAAAGCTTGGAGGTACGCTGTTGCGGACAAGTGATACACAAACATACATACATACATAAATCACGTCTTTATCCCTTACGGGGTAGACAGAGCCTACGGTGACATAAAGACCACGTTTAGCATGATTGTTGGCGTATGGATGGAAAGGAGAATTAATACAGTGATAGGTTGTTACTTCGCCTATATAACATGATCCCTAAGATTTCGCTCAATCCCTCGATGGGCTTATACCATCTACGCGGGAAGAAAAGCAACTGGTAAATTCTGTATTTTCTTTGCTTCCAGACCAGCATGGAAGAAACACAAACATACATATTAATATTAATTCAATATTCAGATATTCAAAAGTTTATTTTGCAAATTGGCCGCCAAGGGTTCTTTTACATGTCTTTTTGAGACTACCAGCACATTCGGAAAGACCGTCATTGCCAAGAATGCGCCGCAAGAAACGTGGCAGAAAGTAATTTTTTCAAAAATTCATTTACTACAATACTTAAATTCTAATTAACTTATAATTAATACATTTATAAAAGGGATGTATAAGGTCCCCAAGTTATATTTTAGTCTATGTAAAGTCTCTACTGGTCAAAGTAAAACAAAATATGTAAAAGGAAAGAAAAAAAACTAATAAAATCACATTTTCATCCCTTACATACGGGGTAGATAGAGCCTACGGTAACAAGACCTAAAGGCCACATTTAGCATGATTGTGGGCGTATAGGTGGAAAGTGGAATCTAAATAGAGTTTCATCTCAGAAGATCGCATAGCTAGCAACCCATCACTATTTTGATTTCCCTTTCTACCTATACGCCCTTAGGCACTTGTCCCACCAAGAGCGAGTAAGCGATTAGCTATCGGCGATTTTCTCGCCCAAGAAACGAACAAAAGATAAGGATCCTGTGTTAGTAAAAGAGACACGTATACTAATCGTTCATCGCTGGCTGTTCACACTGCCGGCGAGAACACTCGCTCTACTAGTTTGTCGCCGCGATAAGAGCGATAAGATAAAACTAGCTCAGCGATACTCGCTCGGCGATACTCGCTTGGTAGTTAGAACTCAAGCTGACGCGAGTAATAGCCCGTCGCACTCGAACACTCGCCTATAGCCGAGCGACAAAACTATTGGAGCTAACACTCGCTTCTCGCCGCTCGCCCACTCGTTTCTAGTTTATCGTTCTACTCTTTATCGCTCATCGTCGGCGGTGGGACAAGTGCCTTAATCATGCTAAACGTGGCCTTAAGGTTTTGTTACCTTTGGCTCTGTCACCCTGTAAGGGATAAAGACGTGATATATGTATCTGTATCTGTGTATTTTAATTTAAAAAAATGACTTTTTGCCAAGTTTCTTGCGGCGCATTCTTGGCAATGATGGTCTTTCGCACGAATGCGCTGGTAGTTTCTAAAGCTCGCAAAAGATCCCTTGAAGGCCTATTAGCAAAATAAAGTTGAATTTATTCGTGTATGTATTAGTTCAATAGAAAGCAAACAACATGTCAAAACTAAAGGCAGAGGCGCTGCAGAAAAGCCGACACAATTGCCTTCACGGAAAAAAAAACTTAGCTGTGGTAACTAGGAATTAGTTGGCGCAGCTAAATTCCTTCGAAACTATAGGGACATCGAAGTATTTAGCTATCGTTGCAAAGAGTTTTTCGCTACCGAAACTTGGCTGTGATAGCAAATATTCTTAGTTGTGATCACTTTGAAGTTTGGGAAACTTAGCAGTGACTGCTAATCATATTAGCTAAAATTAGTTGTGGCTGCTAAGTATATTAGCTATATTTAGCAGTGACAGCTAATTTAATTAGCAATATTTAGCGGTAGCTGCAAACAAATTTGCCGTAGCTGCTAATTACTTTAGATGTGACGATCAAAATAATTCGTTGCATCGGCGAAAGTGTTGGCTGTAGCAACTAAGTTAGTTTGATACTCTATCGCATTTCTTTAGCGGTATTCGACAACGAGTTTAGCTGCAGCTGCTAAAAGGGTTTGTTACTATAAGAAAGACTTAGTTGTGAGATGTAATCAAGTTAGTTGTAGCTGCTAATTAAGTTTGTTACAGTTGCTAAGAGTCTTAGTTGTGGGATGTAATCAGTTTGGCTGTAAGTACTAATTGGGTTTGTTACTGTAACCAAGAGTCATAGTTGTGGGATGTAATCAATTTAGCTGTAGCCTCTAATTGCGTTTGTTACTTTAACTAAGAGTCTTAGTTGTGGGATGTAATCTGTTTAGCTATATCTAAGTGCTAATTGGGTTTGTTACTGTAACTAAGAGTCTTAGTTGTGAGATGTAATCAGGTTAGCTGGAGCTGCTAATTAAGTTTGTTACAGTTACCAAGAGTCTTAGTTGTGGGATGTAATCAATTTGTGGCCCGAGGAAGCGACCGCCACTGCGATACGGCAACCCGTGCACACTCCTGCAAAGTCTGATAGACCGGGCCCGTTAACGTCCTAACGAATTAGAAGCAGTAACGTGCACACTAGGCTACTCAGACTCGCTTCCTGTGTCTGTTACAAGATAATCATTCAAAATCATCTCGGGTATATATGGACGCTCGGTCAACCAAACGATAGCGCGATGTAACTTGCGCGCAGCGCCATCTGTTGGCGTATTTCGTAAGCTCAGTTGCTGTTGGCCTTAATACTTATCGTTACTTATAGTCAAAGCTGCAAAAAGTTCTTGGCTGCCACACTTAAGTCTGATTTGCTACGACTGCTAATATAATATTGCTGTTCATTGCAAAGTAAATTTGTTGGTGCGACTAAGATTCTTAGCAACATTAGCAAAAAAATATTTAGCAGTTGCAGCAAATAATATTAGCTACAGTTTGTGAATAAGTTAGTCAAAGCTGCAAAAAGTTCTTGACTGCCACACTTAAGTCTGATTTGCTACGACTGCTAATATAATATTGCTGTTCATTGCAAAGTAAATTTGTTGGTGCGACTAAGATTCTTAGCAACATTTGCAAAAAAATATTTAGCAGTTGCAGCAAATAATATTAGCTACAGTTTGTGAATAAGTTAGTCAAAGCTGCAAAAAGTTCTTGGCTGCAACACTTAAGTCTGATTTGCTACGACTGCTAATATAATATTGCTGTTCATTGCAAAGTAAATTTGTTGGTGCGACTAAGATTCTTAGCAACATTTGCAAAAAAATATTTAGCAGTTGCAGCAAATAATATTAGCTACAGTTTGTGAATAAGTTAGTCAAAGCTGCAAAAAGTTCTTGGCTGCAACACTTAAGTCTGATTTGCTACGACTGCTAATATAATATTGCTGTTCATTGCAAAGTAAATTTGTTGGTGCGGCTAAGATTCTTAGCAACATTAGCAAAAAATTATTTAGCAGATGCAGCAAAGAATATTAGCTACAGTTTGTGAATAAGTTAGTCAAAGCTGCAAAAAGTTCTTGGCTGCCACACTTAAGTCTGATTTGCTACGACTGCTAATATAATATTGCTGCTCATTGCAAAGTAAATTTGTTGGTGCGACTAAGATTCTTAGCAACATTAGCAAAAAAATATTTAGCAGTTGCAGCAAATAATATTAGCTACAGTTTGTGAATAAGTTAGTCAAAGCTGCAAAAAGTTCTTGGCTGCCACACATAAGTCTAATTTGCTACGACTGCTAATATAATATTGCTGTTCATTGCAAAGTAAATTTGTTGGTGCGACTAAGATTCTTAGCAACATTAGCGAAGGATATATTAGTAGATGAATCAGAAAAAAATTAGCAGCCGTTGCAAAAATGTTATTAGTGATTGCAAAATGTATTTATCAAACGTATCAAAGATATTATCTGCTGTCTAACACATGTAAAATTAGTAATAGTAACGAAATTTTTATCCACTATAACTAAGAATTATTAACGGTTACAACTAACAGCAATTACTAAATTATTTTGTTGATAAATTAGCTATAGTTGCTAATCAATTAGTACTGTTAGCAAATTATTTGAAATTCGTTTAGCTAAATATCGTTATCAGTGGTAGCTAACTGGTTTTAGTTGCTATAGACATGGCCTTGTTACAGTTGCAAACAAATTGTATGCCACAGCAAAGAAAATTTCAGCAAAGGGAGCTTAGCTATCACGGCTAATTCATTTCTCTCCGTGTTTGTACAATCCCTCGCTAACGACCTTTGTGTTTCCATCCAATTGAGCTGCGTCGCCGACTGTACGCCGAGTGCAAACATGATTAGCGAGAGATTTATGATGCTACGCTACTCATGCGCGCGCGCCGCGTCAAAGCCCATTTAGTCACATACAAGAATTGAATATCAAATGAAAGGTTTTTGCATACATACACATACACAAATCACGTCTTTATCCCTTACAGGGTAGACAGAGCCTAAGGTAACAAGCTCCGAAGGCCACGTTTAGCAAGACACTGAGGGCGTAGCGGTGGAAAGTGGAATCAAAATAGTGATGGGTTGCTAGCCGTATCGCCTATAACATGATTCCTATGATTTTCGCCCATTCCCTCGATGGGTTTTTACCATTTGCGCGGGAAGAGAAGCAACTGGTACATTCTATGTTTTTTCTTTGCTCCCAGACTAGCATGGAAGTAAGGCTTTTGCAAATGGTGAACAAAGAGCTAGAGATCTAGAAAACTGTCAAGAAACGCAAGCTGCAGTAAAAGTTCTCAGTCACATAAATGCATAGCAATAAATACGACCTGGTGCCCGATTTTTGAAAGCACATGTGTGAAAGTATTACTCGAAAGTTGACGACCGGATAGCCTAGTGGTTAGTGACCCTGACTATGAAGCTTAGAGGTCCTGGGTTCGAATCCCGGTAGGGGCAGACAGTTGTATGATGAATACAAATGTTTGTGCCCGAGTCATGGATATTGTATGTATTTAAGTATGTATTTATCTACATTATATAAGTATGTTTATCCGTTGCCTGGTACCCATAGTACAAGCTTTGCTTAGTTTGGGGCTGGGTCAATTGGTGTAATTTGTTCCAAGATAATTATTTATTAATTTATTTATTTTATTTAAAGTGGTGAAAAATTGCGCTGAATTTTAAATACGAGTAGCTTAGAAGACAATCGCAGCTCTCATTAATTTTTGAACTAGTCAAAACTTTGATTAGAGCTGTAGTTTTGGAGATATAAGCTGATTTATACCACTTTCGAGTGATGTGCTTTTAAAAATCGGGCCCCTGCTTCAACTCATCATGCAGGGGAAAATACAGGGAAAGCGACCACCCGGAAGGCGTACTTCGTGGCTTAAGAATCTCCGGACATGGTTCCAACATTAGCACAAGCTCACTCTTCCGAGCTGCTGCCGAAATAAAAGATAGCACTGATGATAGCCGACCTCTGTCTCAAATTCTGTCAAGGGGCCCTCGGTTTGCTTTAGGTTCTCAAGTTTAGGGTATTAAATAAAACAAAACTGTTACAATAGTACATTACTGTCTAGGCCAGCAATGCTATTCTGGCCGAGGCAAGTATAGTGCTTTTCTCAAAAATCGAAAATAAAACAACAACAAAAATAAATGAAAATAAAATAGTGAAAATTGTTTTGCTTTGCCGCTTTTTTCTATCAATGGCATTTGAAGAGAGTATTTTTCTACTCAGAACACCTAAAGCTATTTCAGACACAGATACCTAAACACGTTGTCGTACTAGCTTTTTTTTTAATTTGGTGTTTTAAGTCTTGTGCCTTTATTTTATAATGGTGATTTGCATTTTTAAAAAGTTAATAACTAGACAGTAATGGAATTTGTATGCAACATTACTGTCGAGTTTAGCGCAACAGTTATGTTTTTAATTTTGGACTGACAATTAACTTCCTGTTCTGATATTATTATGTAGTTAACAATGACGACTATAACGGACATTTTTGAGAAAAGATATTTTACGCTCCTATCTAAATTAATATTTTTTTATTACGGTCAGACAGGCGTTGGAGCGCGGGGCCCCCAAATTTGCGGGGCCCGTAGCATTCGCTACTCTTGCTACGTGGCTAATCCGGCAGTGAAATGGACATCAAATCATAGCTTTCCTTTGCTTCGTCGCGTTTGATTAAGGCCCCTTAACTATGCAGGTAGTTATTTGGGCCCCCGATAAGAGTTGAGTGTGATGGATTATGTCTTGAGAAACCGGCGACTGACAGACCGACGTTGCTGCACCGGATAGTGATACTAGCTTGCGCCCGCGACTGTCCGCGTGGAATTAGACATACATACATACACAAATCACCGTTTGTTCCCCGCACATAACTATTTTACATTACCTGGACATTCTAAGGTAAAACTTTTAACTCTCTTCCTTCGGACTTCGGTCCCCCATAACATCTGCCTGGAGAGAGATCTCTCTATCATGGCCTGACCGCACAATTATTTAAATTAAACACAACCCTACATCAACGTGACAGATACATCTAAGATATATCTCTCAATCAGCAGTTCCTCCCAATTCAGGGTGTCGTCGTAAACTCACCAATTGGCGCCATTGGGGTCAACTGGGGTCACTATTGAACAGCTGACGTCGAACGGGTCGTTGACTGCCATAGACAGACAGACAGACGTAAAATACGTTGAAGAGACGTGATTGAAGTTAACCTTGGATTACAAGGAGTGTTAAAATGGGCATGGAGCATCATTGGCTATTTTTCTTTTTATTTTCTTCTCTCTTTTTTTTATTTTTTATTAGCATTGCCAGCTTTTTTGCCAAGTCGGGATTTTAAGATCCTGAGTATAAAATCGGGATTGTTGTTCGAAAGCAAGGTACAAAAAAACGTATAGAATCAGAAGTTTTCAAATATTTATATTTATGTTTGAGTTCTTCCATGCTGGTACCAGTTGTTTCTCTTCCCGCGCAGATGGTAAAATCCCATCGAGGAAATGGGCGAAAATCATAGGAATCATGTTATAGGCGATGCAGCTAGCAACCCATCACTATTTTGATTCCATTTGCCCACACGCCCATAATCTTGCTAAACGTGGCCTTTAGGTCTTGTTACTCAATTTTTGATTCCATATATCTAAAGGATATCTGAAGGACAGACAGACTGACGGATAAATTGATAGACAAGCGGGCGAAGTGATTTTAAAAGGTTTCCTGTTTTCCTTTAGAAGTACTGTAAAAATAAACTATAAAAATATTAACAATAATTTAATTTCTCACGTTAATTAAAAAGCCTGGCTGTTTGTTGCGTCTCCAAAGTCCATAAATCATGGCTAGTTAAAAATAAAAGGCCGACCGGCAGCTTCCTAAGCCTTTTAGAAAAAGTATTGAACTGTCAAACGGTATTGTTCCGTTTTCAAACTTCAATTCACACCTCGTTCTTTGTTCCATTTTCAAATGCAGCGGGGTTCCTTTGGCAGTTATAAAAGCGGTTTACGAATGCTTAGGGATAAAATTGATTTACTTTTTTTTTAAATGGGATGCTAAAAACGCAATTAATGCTTTTTGTGAAAAGAACTAAAATCAATTTTAACATTTTCCCACAATCACAACCTTCCTTCCTTTCTCCTTTGGCAATTTCTTTGGGAATGTAATAATGCCTTCGATGTCTATTAATATATGTATATATCTTATTTCCCTTGGTCACCAATTCCAAAGACCCATCTACATAGGTACCGAATTTCATCTACATCCTAGCCGTTTTAGCGTGAAATAACAAACACAGACAAACAAGCATTCGGACTGGTATTGATTGATGAATAGAAAGCCAGCGTTTGACGTCTCTATCAAAGATGGCCGCGGTTTTTCGTACCTTATTGAACATTGTGTTAAAATGGGTCAGCGAATTTGTTTGTGCTACCGTTCTTTGTATAACACAAAGCGTGACAGTTATTTTATTAAGGGGTTTGTGAAACCTTTTTTTGTCGCCTGCGGTGTGACAGGTGTTGACTTTTATGGCTGAAGGGCTTTGTCCAATGCCAGCCAGATACAAATAAAAAAAAAGTTTGAGTTTCACTTTTGATTGAACAGGCCACCTCGTAAATTCGATTTTTGAAGCTCGTTTTTGTCGTTCCGCTCGCACTACTAGTCATTAATTTGAGCGTGAGAGAGACGCTATGATACTTCGACTTTGCCTTAAATAACGTGTCAGTTTAGCGGATATTTTTGACAGCTGTCATTATGAGTAAGGGTGTAACTGTCAAGAACTTGATGTCCAACTAATAAGTGTTTTTGGAAGAATTATAATACTAGGAAAAATTAAATAAAGTGGTGTGGAACGTCTTTTGTTTGTGTCAGTTGCAAAGTAAGAATGACAACTGATTTCGTCCGCAGAGAATCCTTTGATCAGCTACTATGTCCTTAGCAGGGTCTCAAACTAACTGTAGGTATTTATCAATTAAAAAAAATAACCTTACCTAAAAATTTCATTTTTTGAAAAGGCTTCTAAATTGAGTTACAAGATTCCACAAATTCAAGATTCTAAATTGCACCACCTGCTCAGATCTGTTCTGTTCTCCAATCCACTATGGTTGCCTGGTACAGATCGCTCTGTAGCGATAAGGGCGCCTATTGTTACCTTGTAATATTCTGTATACCTTTTTCTGTTTTGGTTGTTATATGTGGTGTTCAATAAAGAGTTATTGTATTGTATTGTACTGTATTGTATTGTATTCCACCCGGACAAAGTTACATACATTGCAAGTTAATAAAAAGCTTGTATAGTGCATTGGGGTAAATTCGAAATTGGGGGACTTTCGAAACTCGTAGAAATCCACTTAAAGGGGAACAATTACATAACCTAGCAACGCTTACCTACAAGCTCCAATGTCTTTGTCTTCTAGATAAGCGTTGCCAGATTATGGAGTTGTTCCCCGCTTAGTGGATAGCCACGATTTCCGAAATTCCCCCAATTTCGAATTTACCCCAATGCACCTTAAAAACATTCTTTAAGCAAGCATTTTGGTGACTATAGTTCTGCCTGCTCTTAATTTGTCGTGTATCTTACAATATGTTTCCGTCCAAGCTGGTCTGGGAGCAAAAAAAAAACATAGAATGTACCAGTTGCTTCTCTTCCCGCGCATGGTAAAAGCCCATGGGTGAAAATCGTAGGAATCATATTATAATCCACGCGGCTAGCAACCCAGCACTATTTTGAGTCCCCTTTCCACCTAAACGCCCACAATCACGTTAAACGTGGCCTTTAGCTCTTGTGTTAAACCTTTCCAAAGGTTTAATGAAACAATAATGCACTTTGGTAACTTTTACACGTTTATTGACCCATAGTTGGGCATAGCGACCGCTTACAATGAGTACCGTCTTAAGAATAGTCGTCAAATGAATCTACCGCCGTATTTATGACAACAAGAACAAAGGAGCTAGTACCACAGTAATCAAATTAAAACTAACAACTATTAACGTATCATAAACACTAACTAAATCAGTTAAATCGGAAAAGAATAATAATGTTTCAATCAAATTATAAATATTAGGTCATTGCTTAATCAATTGCTAGTTTAAGTATATGTTTTTAAGTTAGTCCGGAAGTAGTATAGGCAGGCTTGTTGGTGGCGCCAGCCGGAAGCGTTAACACTCGGCCATCCTGCAACGGTCGCGTCCCGCGGCCAGCAGCCTCCCTCGCGTCTCTCCCAACCGGATTCTGGAAAGTGAAAAGATACAGAGCAGTAAAATTTTTTTTTTTTTTTTTTGCGATTCAGTATGAGTATGGTGTAGAACTGTGTTTGATGATATTTCATGTTCACACAGTTACTCTTGGGTTCACATAGCAAGTTTAAAATCGTAAGTGGATATTATTAGCACACATGTCACACAGCATACTGATGATATTTCATGATATTTAATGTTCACACAGTCAAGCTTAGGTTCACATAGTTTAAGATCGTAAGTAGATATTATTAGCACACAGGTCACACAGCATAATGTTCACACAGTTGTGCTAGAGAGTTGAAATTACATAATGTACGTTGTTAGAGATGTTTTTGGCACACAGGATATGTTCACACAGCTACTTAATATGTGCTGGAAGTTCACACAGCTGGCTATTTCTGCTACTTGAAATAGTATACAGTGAAACCTTATTTTACTGCCTTATTGCCCTTATGCGGTAAGTATCACACAGTCACACAGCTTTATTTTTGATTTCGTGAAATGGTTATGGTTATCGTTATATCACACAGCCATGGTATTTATTATTTAATATGCTACTTGTAGAAAAAAAGTTTGTTGATTAGATTAATCAAACAATGTTATATATTTTATAAACAATAGGCAGGAAAATACATTTCTACAGTGTGAATTATTTCATCGTTATTATTACATTAATACAGATTCAGTCATTTAATCTAATTATGTACAAGCTTATGTTGCACAACTTAATGTAATTTTGCAATACTGTTTGGGGACTATATTTATGAACAATGAAATAAGAGCTTGTACATGTACCCAGTTTAAACAAAATCCTTATCTAATTTTGTTAAATCTTAGCAACAATATCAGCGTTAGAATAAACATCCGTAGATAAATCCCATTCTCCAACGAGTGGCTCCAAAAAGTACATACACATCACATTAGCTCTCTAAAAGATCTATTAAATCATCTCTATCAACATCACGATCGCTACCAGAGCTATTATCCTCTGAAATAGTGGATTTGTACGGACGCAAAGTTTCAGCACGAACCACTGCACTGAACCTTCTGTAACCTTTCATACCTTTAATGCTAACAATCGTATAACGGTCAAGTGATTGATCTGCCTTACATACTTTATACGGTCCTTTGTATCTACCGTCAAGCTTTCTTGTCACATTAGCGGAGGCATCCCTAGCTAGGCCCCCTTTCCACAGGACTAGTTGACCTACTCTATACTTTACACACCTTTTGTGCTTTCGGTCAAACCTACTCTTCATAACGGTCATGTTTCTATCAATACGCAATTTAGCAGTGTCCCTTCTCTTAGTCAAATTTTGCTGTTGAGTTTCGTGGTCTTGAAGATCGTGGTCTGGGATAGCGGGGAAACGAGAATTACTGTGCCCGAACATCAATTGGAAGGGTGCCATTGTAGTAGTGGAGTTGGGTGTATTATTGATTCCCCATACTACATCGGACAGTTTATCGTCCCACGTACATTCACTCTCTGACATAGTATTTAAGCCATTTAATAGAGTTCTATTCACGCGCTCTACCTGACCATTAGACCTAGGGCTCGCTATCGCATTAAGAACGTGCTTAAATTGCATTTCATCAGCAAATTGCTTAAAGTAACGACTTGTAAATGATTTACCTCTGTCTGTGATTACTCGCGCGGGATAACCGAATTGAGTGATTATTTCTTTGAATAATTTTATTGTCTCTACAGAACTACAATTCCTAGCAGCTTTAGCAAAAACAAACTTTGTGAACGAGTCTATCACCACAAGGACGTATGTATTTCCTCGACGAGTCTTAACAAATGGCCCTAAATGATCAGCGTGCAAAGTATGCATGGGGATCGCCGCCTTACTAATGGGGTACAACTCTCCTTCTAACTTGCCATAATTGCCTTTGCTAAATGCACACCGTATGCATGAGTTTATGTATTTTCGAATAAATCTAGTCATTTTTGGGAACCAAAATTGTGCTTTTATTGTTTTTTCACATTTTTCAAAGCCCAAGTGGCCCGCCTGATCATGAATCTTCTGCATCAAACCATATTTAGCCAACCTAGGGATAACAAAACGCTCCCCTGCAAGAGTTTTCCTATACAGCATGCCTTCTCTAGACGTGTAATTTCCTACTATATCTGGGTTGGTGGTATTTTCGCGAAGTTGTAACAAAATACCTTGTATGCTCTCATCTTGCATCTGTACAGTCCTTAACCAGTCCGATCCATCTATCATAAGTATTGAACTTGCTAATGGGTTCCTACTGAGAGCGTCTACGTGTTTCATACGCTCTCCCGGTCTGTATTCGATCTCGATATCAAAGTCTTGAATGGTTAACCACCAGCGAGCAATTCGCGGTATTAAATCTTTTTTAGTTAAAGTGGTACGTAATGCTGCGCAATCAGTAACTACTTTACATGGTATCCCAGACAAATAGATTCGGAACCGTTTTAGTGACTCTACCACTGCAAGAGTTTCAAGTTCGTAACTATGATAGAGCTTTTCTTCCTTTGAAGTAACTCTACTAAAATACGCTATAGGTTTTAGCATACCATCGCTTTGGTATTGCATAAGAATTCCGCCTAGTCCTAAGCTACTAGCATCTGTATGCAGTTCGGTAACTGCGTCCTTATCGTATATACCTAGCACCGGTCGTTCGACTAAGCGTTGTTTTAAGAGTATGAACGCATCCTCCTGCTTAGGGCCCCAACACCATTCTATATCGTTTTTCGTAAGTTCTGTCAAAGGCTGAGCTATCTGAGCAAAACCCCGAATGAACTTTCTAAAATAAGATGTCAAACCTATGAATTGCCTTACTTCGTGAACGTTACGAGGACGTCGGTACTGGGCAACACAGTTGATCTTAGCCAGACCTGGTTTAATTGTTCCAGCAGTGATTTCATGACCCAGGTAATTAGCGGAGCTTTTAAGAAACGAACATTTATTTAAATTGAGTTTTAAGTTCGCTTTTATTAATAACTGCAAAACCTGTTCCAAAAGATAAAGCCCTTCTTCACCCGATACAGTTGGAATCATTACGTCATCTAAATATAGAGCAATATTTTGACTAACTCTACCTAGAGTCATTTGAATAAGCCTAGAAAATACCGCTGGAGCGTTTGATAGCCCAAATGGCATCTTTAAAAACTCGAACTGAGCAGATGGGGTAACAAAGGCAGTTTTACTAATGGAGTCCTCGTGGACTGGTACTTGATAATAGCCTTGCGCAAGGTCTAGCGTCGTGAAGAAGGATTTTCCCGTCAACTTAGTAACCTGGTCCTCTATGTGGGGAAGGGGATAACGATCCTTAACAGTTTGCGCATTCAAAGCCCTATAGTCTACACAGAGCCTATAATCCCCACCCTTCTTCTTTACAAGTACCACTGGACTAGCATAATCGGACATAGACTCTCTTATAATACCCGCACTAAGCAAATCCTGTACCTTTTCGTTCACTATGTCATTTTCTTTATGTGAGAGTCTATACGGCTTACAAAACACAGGTTGGTCGGTAGTGGTCTTAATATGCATCGCTATAAGATCTGTACACCCTAACTCCTTAGTATTTCTAGCGAACGCGTGCTTATACCGATTAAGTAGCAGCCGTAATTTATTTAGTAAATCGTCACTGAGCTCGCCTACATCGATATCACATGCATTTATTTCAATATTTTCAGAACATTCATCTAATTGCAATATTGACGGTAAGACGTGATACTCGTCATTCGTCAAGCACTCGGCCCTCGCTAAGAGTTTATCCGCTTGCCAGCTAATATCCTCATAGCCTGTATTTATGACCTTCAAATAACACTGACCAGATCTTATGACCGCCTCGGGTATATGGTATGAAACGCCTCCTAACTGAACTGACACTGATCGCGTTAAAAACGAGTGCTCAGTTTCTCTATCGCTACAAGGGAAATCCACATAAGTTTCCACATACACACAGCTTTCTTTAGGTATAACACAATCGCATTTTAGATATACTGGGTACTTCGAGACATATTCATTTCTACCTAATTTAATATCCGACAACACATTATTCAGTACAGATGAGTTGACAAACGTCGCAGAAGTTGCGGTAGTAATCAAACTGATGTCTTTTTGATTAATCATTGGTTGTCCGATTATTATATCTATATCAGATAATTCACAAGCAGTTATTTCTACAGCTCCTTCTAGTGTCACATTATCAATACACACAGATATTTCACACGAGCCTAGAGAGTTTGAATGGTACCCTCCAAATCCTTTCATAATTACAGATGACGGTTTTATGTCGAGATTCAAAACTTGTGCTTTCACTAATGTCAGTACATTCAGCTTACTTCCAGTGTCTATGTAAGCGATTAGAGGCTTACCATTCACACAGACCGATCGTTTATAAATATCGAGGTACACATTGTATGTAATATATAAAATATCACGAACCTTATTTCCATTTTGCTGTGGCGCGTTAGCTGCGAACCAGCGCGTAGCGGAAGTGTGCCCGAAGCGTCGGCAGGTCTCGCACTGCTGCTGTTGCCGGCAGTCCCGCGCCTCGTGCCCCGGCTTCCGACAGGCGTAGCAGATCTTGGGCAGGAGCTGCTGGTGCTGTGTGCTCGTAGTCGACGTGCCAGCGCTGCCTCTCTTCCACATTGATGTTGATTTTCTTGCAGCAGACGCAGCTTCTACTCTTCTGAAATTTTCCAGCGAAGATAAATACCCATAGTATAGTTGCGCTGGTGTTTCGCACGAGTAGGCCTTCGCATTGGCCCTCAGCTCGTGTGGCAGACCTTTAATGATACATGATATAGCATCGGTGTTGTCGATGTTGCACTTCTTCAACAATGACAATTTATCGTGATAGTATTTCGTCATTGTTTCAGAATCAGATTTAGTCCTAGCCAACATTGTTTCAAGTCTATCCACGTAATCAGTAGAACGAGGAAAAGCAGTTTGCAACGCCTCTTTCCATTGTTCCCAAGAGAGCTTGTAGTCTTCTAAATCATCGTACCATTCTCTGGCAGAACCCCGGAGACGAATTTGCATTACAAACTGGCGGTCTTTATTGTCCCAACCGTATACGTCACCGAGTTGGTCTATTTTATGAAGCCAACCGATCACATTACTCGTATGGCTATCAGGTCGAAACTTTGGTATAACATCAGCCTCAGTCGGAGAAATCCGTCGTTTTTTTAAAAAGGTACATTGTGGGGTAGACTGCGAGGCACATTCGTCATGCAAAGAAAAAAAATCTGTACTTCCCTGCTCGTCCTGCGATGTTGATGCAGAGTCCGTGCGCGTTCTCTTTCTTCGGCCGAGTCCGTTAATATATGGGCCGGACATTTTTATAATCCCACTTCTGAAGTGTTAAACCTTTCCAAAGGTTTAATGAAACAATAATGCACTTTGGTAACTTTTACACGTTTATTGACCCATAGTTGGGCATAGCGACCGCTTACAATGAGTACCGTCTTAAGAATAGTCGTCAAATGAATCTACCGCCGTATTTATGACAACAAGAACAAAGGAGCTAGTACCACAGTAATCAAATTAAAACTAACAACTATTAACGTATCATAAACACTAACTAAATCAGTTAAATCGGAAAAGAATAATAATGTTTCAATCAAATTATAAATATTAGGTCATTGCTTAATCAATTGCTAGTTTAAGTATATGTTTTTAAGTTAGTCCGGAAGTAGTATAGGCAGGCTTGTTGGTGGCGCCAGCCGGAAGCGTTAACACTTGTTACCTTAGGCTCTGTCTTCCCTGTAAGGGATAAACACGTGATTTATGTATGTAAGTTTTAATACAATCTGACTATTAAAAGCAGGTCAAATATGACTTGCATGATTTGACTCAAAAAACAAACACAAGCTTATAAATACCTACCGAACCCGAAATAAAACTATTTATAATTTTAATTCATAACCACAGCCAAGCCCGCCTTTTTTTAGCCCTCTCGAGCGAAGGAAAGCGCTCCATGCAGCCGGGACTTTTTTAAATTCCAATTTCATATCAAGAGTGCTTCTGTTATATTTTTATTGTTTGTTCGGATGGTGGCAAAAGTGCCACGCTTTAAGAGGATTTTAGAGTTCAGGTAACGTGCAAGTATTTTTAAAAGTTTAGCAGAATTGGCGTTACTCTTGAAGGAAACACAAGCTTTGATAAACATAAACACATTTTATTGAAGACATATCGTTACAGATATTGGCAGGGTGGAAGAGTTATTATGCAAACCTTAAACTACTATTACCATAAGAGTAAGCTACTACACATTATGATTAATATTAAACAATAGCAGCTAGATACAGCTCAATGTTACTGGGATATTTAATTAATGTAACACTTATGACCACGAATAATCAAATCACTACTTACAGGCAATGGTGTGAGCTTTACTAAATTTCCTAAAGCAATGTGGAAATACTTAGAACGATGTCACCTATCTGGAACTTATGGAAGATCGGTGTCACTCGGTGATCGCCTGGCAAAAGAGGCCGCTGCAGTAGGCTCCGCGCTATTTATGGCGCTCCCCTATGACGTCACCGGAAGACTGCCTCGGTGTAGCCAACATCACCGCGTACCGGTGATACCCGCTCAAAACTTGGCGACAACACTCTGTCTCGTCTCCAGTAATATACATTTCTAATAGACGATCAAAATTAGAACACATAGAGAAATCCGAAAAGTAAAGCTATGGCCGGGAATCATTCCGTGACGCGTGCTATACCCCTACACCACCCATAGCAGGTGGGTAAGCCTTCGAATTTTTCTATCGGTTACTAGCTGTCACGTGACCTTGTTACTGCGCGAATTTTGTCGCCAAGCGTCATCTATTTGAATGATGTGTCTGCGTGTCAACCGTAAAAGTAAACAAAATTCGAGAAGTAAAATTCTTGATTCATTCGATAGTACCTATCATTTGAAAAACAGCTCCTTCTCTCATCCCTGGTGAGCAGTAGATGTACCATGGGAGTTTGTAATTGTGTCGTACAGACATCATCAGTGTTGCCAGTATAGTTTATCTAAAATGCACGGTAAGCTTGTGAAAAAGGTACGAAAACTGAAAAAGTACGGTTTTCAAAAAACACAAAGGCAAAGGGACTACTAGCCTATACAGCTAACATTTTGGTTTTGTTTTTAGGTCCTGTTACCTCAGGCCCTGTCTACCCCGTAAGGGATATAGACGTGATTTGTGTGTGTGTGTGTGTGTGTGTGTGTGTGTATGGTACGACACATGGTCAAATAGTATGTAAATCGTATCAAAAGGTACTATCTGGCAACGCTGCGCATCATTCAAACTGATGACGCTTGGCGACAAAAATTCGCATAGTAACAAGGACACGTACACTTTCTACTGATTTATGATTACGTATAGATTGCATTCTCGTACATGCGAGCAGACAAGCGGTGCAGTTGATTGGCACAGCGTACAATGGGGCGCACAAGTGATACAATTAATCGCGGCCAATCACGGCCGACAGATCGAGTTAGCGTACAGTCGTGGACAGAGAGCTTTGGACGCATTTCTTTTAGCATGTGAGGAGTGCCATAATAGAGAAGGGCCGACAACGCACTGGCATCGCGTAAAGCGCTGCGGGTGTCTATGGACAGTGGTGATCATTTAACATCAGGTGACCCACTAGTTCGTTTGTCTGGCTTCTCTAACAAAAAAACAAAAAACTACTTCTTTACTCGTTTTGTTCGCGTGCTGTTATTTTTATTCTTCGCTGTACGACTTGTAGCATTTAACATTGTATCTGTATGGAAGGGTCCTGTAACAAGGTATCCTAGCACAGGGCCCTTAGTTGTAACTGACCTTCTGTAAAATTTGTTTGGAATAAACACTTTTTCATTTCATTTTTTCATAACCCCACTTCTGCGCAGTCGGGTGACTTAATGAAGCCACTGTGAGTGCGACAGTATCTACATTTTGCGGGCGCGTGTCCTCTGTCCGTCACACTTAGCTCCCGCCACCATCTGGATGCCCCAGCTTCAATCTATTACTTTCTACTGCGGCTCCATCGGACCTATGTCTGTGGCAAGTATGCTTCTGCCAGTTTTGAACCCCCAGCAATGCACCAAGAAGCTACCAAAGTCGCGAAATTTTGTAGTGGAATGTTCTCAGAAAGTTAAATTTATTAATTGTTAATGGAACATGTAAGTGTCCAGGGATATCATTATTCACTATCACTACATAGTATACTAGCTTCTGCCCGCGACTTCGTTTGCGTAGAATCATCACTATCACTATCATCACTACATAGACGTTGACGGCCGGATAGCCTAGTGGTTAGTGACCCTGACTATGAAGCTAGAGGTCCCGGGTTCGAATCGCGGTAGGGGCAGACAGTTGTATGATGAATACGAATGTTTGTGCCCGAGTCATGGATGTTGTATGTATTTATCTACCTTATATAAGTATGTTTATCCGTTGCCTCGTACCCATAGTACAAGCTTTGCTTAGTTTGGGGCTGGGTCAATTGGTGTAATTTGTCCCAAGATATTTATTTATTTATTTATTATTTATAGTATAAAATAAAGTCGCTTTCTCTGTCCCTTTGTCCGTATGTATGCTTATATCTTCAAAACTACACAACGGATTTTAATGCGGTTTTTTAATAGATAGAGTGATTCAAGAGGAAGGTTTATATGTATAATACATGCATAATATACCGTGCGAAGCCGGGGCGGGTCGCTAGTTATGGCTCCTCTTGGCTAGGTCAGAATCGACTCAGTTTACCTATAGGTACCCCTGGGCGAAGTGGCTTCCTTGGTTGAAAAAGTGCAAGGTCCAACCTCTACGAGCCTCCAGTAATTGCACAGGCAAAACCTTCGGTTTCCGCGAAGGGATCCCCGAAGCGTAACCAGTTCACCGATGCGAGCAGGTCTACATCGGGCTATTATTTTACAACCTTCGACCTTCCTTATTCATTTGGATGTGTAAAATGTGCACTCACATCCAGACAGCATTTGGCTGCAGCTTATGCAAGGCAGCCATAAGATGCCCATTAAATCATGCAACTCCGGCAACCACGCTTTTTGTATACGGTCTCAAACAGAAGAAAACAGTTGCTTCTCTTGTAAACATGCACATGCATATCCACAAATCACGTAACTATGGTAACAGGTACCTACTGCCACATTTAGCAAGATTGTGGGCATATAGGTGGAAAATGGAATCAAAATAGTGATGGGTCGCTAGCCTCGTCGCCTATAACATGATTCCTATTACTTTCGCCTATTTCCTCGATGGGCTTTTACCATCCGCGCGGGTAGAGAAGCAACTGGTACATTCTATGTTTTTTCTTTGCTCCCAGACCAGCATGGAAGATAAACTAAAAAACTCTTGTAAACTATTTAATTATATTTGTGATATTTTTTTGTGAATTGTATCTGTTTCTTTATACATACATATTTTGTACAATAAAGCATTTACTTACTTACTTACTTAATTTACGTATGTTTTTAGTTACACTTAAGTCGGGTTCTGTTTGTTTATTAAGTACTTTATTTAAGTAAAAGTTTATGGATTATGTAGTATATTTTATCTGTGTATCGTTTCGTGAGTCACAGACGGTCCTGGCTGAAAATCAGTGCTGCAGGTGTCTAACACCTCAGCGTAATGCTGAACCAGCGACCGTTTCACTTTGGTGAAGACACACAACGCTGATGATCTATTTTTCATGTCTGTGTTTGGGAGCAAAGAAAAAACATAGAATATACCAGTTGCTTCTCTTCCCGGCGAAAATCTTAGGAGTCATGTTATAGGCGATGCTAGCAACCCATCACTATTTTGATCCTTTGCATCCATTCACTTACAATAATGATAAACGTGGTCTTTAGGGCTTGTTACTTAGGCTCTGTCTACCCCGTAAGGGATAAAGACGTGAAATGAAAAAAAAATCTTGGTAACAAGCATTACAGGTCACTAAAGCTGATTTATGTATGTATGTATGTTCTTACCGCTAGGCAGTCTGAGACTTTACTCTTTTTTTTGTCCGTCGTTCCTCGGCACGCGTGGTCACTGAGTCCATTAGGCCGCAGATAAGGTAAGTGAGTCTTGAGTGTATCATTACGAGACGGTTTCAAATGGTTCGTGCAACTTGGACACGTTGAAAGTAATCCCGGGAACTATCTTACGACTCAACCGCCATCTAGTGTATGTTTTTACATACTAAACTCGTCACAAAAAAAGGCCCGTTTTGACATTTGTCTTCGCGACGTAACTAGTGATGTAACCATACGACTCGGTAATCGATACTCACGATAAATCGATTCCAGTTTGGATGAGCATTTGATCGATTTGAATATGTACTGTAAAGTGCATTGGATTAAAGTTCTGATAAGATAATTTAACTTAAACTGAAATTGTAAGTATTTTGAAATGACACAACGTTACGAAAGGTCAGCTTTCTTTCATTTAATGTTTTTGTTACAATAACATTCACTCAATCACCAAAAGAAATCAGTAATTAATTTGTCCAAAAACTAGTGTTTAAAGAAATAAAACCGGCCAAGTGCGAATCGGCCTTAAAAATATATTCGATCGATTTATTTTTTCCCTTACCGTTTATTAATAGTCTGTGGACAGTATGAAAAAAATCGTTATTCACAGCACTTAGCGGAGTGGGCGGTAACCATCAATTGAACAGCTACCAAGCCATAATCTCCAAAAAAAAAAAAAAAAATTCCATCAATTGAAAATGTAAATTACCTTCAAAACATTTCGATCGGTAAAAAATAGAGAACTTCATGGGTTTGAACTGTCAAAACGGGCCTTTTATTTTGTGACTAGTTTACATACATAAATCACATCTTTATACCTACGCGGTAGACAGAGCCTAAGGCAACAAGAGCTAAAGGCCACGTTTAGCATGATTGGCATCAAAATAGTGATGGGTTGCTAGCCACATCACCTATAACATGATTCCTAAGATTTACGCCCATTCCCTTGATGGGCTTTTAGCATGCGCGGGAAGAGAAGCAACTTGTACATTCTATGTCTTTTCTTTGCTCCCAGACCAGTCTGGAAGGAATGTTTGTTTTTTTACATACTACGGACATAAATCAGGTCTATACCTACGCGGTAGACAGAGCCTAAGGCAACAAGAGCTAAAGGCCACGTTTAGCATGACTGTGGGCGTATAGGAAAGGGGAATCAAAATAGTGATGGGTTGCTAGCCGCGTCGCTTATATGATTCCTATGATTTTATTACGTTTTTTTTTGGTGTATGTTTTTAACATAACTATAAGTTGATGTTAAAAATACATACACAAATCACGTCTATATCTCTTACGGGATAATAAACAGAGCAAGACCCCAAGGCCACGATCAGCATGACTGTGGGCGTATAGGTGGAAACGGGAATCAAAATAGTTTTGGGTTGCTAGCCGCATCGCCCTGTAACATGAGTTCTAAGAATTTCATCCATTCCCTCAATGGGCTTTTACCATATGCGCGGGACGAGAAGCAACTGGTACATTCTATGTTTTTCCTTCGCTCCCAGACACACTGCACACTGAACTTGTATTATCATCCAACCTACATGTTTGCCCATACTACTGACGTCACTGATTCCTTGGTCTTCCACCCGCTAAAACTCCCTCTCTCTTCCAGGAAGCAGTATGACATAATAGCGATGCGCCTGGTTCTGGCGGCGTGTCTGCTGGCGCTGCTGGCGCTGCGCGCGCGCGCGTGCCCGTGGGCCTGCGCGTGCCGGCCCGCCGCGGCCGACTGCGCGCACCGCGCGCTGCTGCACGCGCCCAAGCGGCTGCCGCAGGACGCGCACCGGCTGTGAGTCACTATCATACACACTCTAGCGACAAGGATGACCCTATAAGCGACATGGGTGGCATTAGAGACACTATAAGCGAATGGTGTCATACTATAAATGACATGGGTGACACAATAAGCTACATCGTGTCACATTATAAATGACATGGGTGACATTAGAGACACTATAAGCGAATGGTGTCATACTATAAATGACATGGGTGACACAATAAGCTACATGGTGTCACATTATAAATGACATGAGTGACATTACTATAAGCAACATGGGTGGCATTAGGGACGCTATAAGCGAATGGCGTCATACTATAAATGACAAAGGTGACACTATAAGCTACATGGTGTCACGTTATAAATGACATGGGTGACTTTACAGACACTATAAGCGACATGGGTGGCATTAGAGACAATGTAAGCTACATGGTGTTACACTATAAATGACATTGGTGACATTATACTCGCTTTAAGATATGGGATGATACTAAACGCGACATGGGTGACATTAGAGGCACTATAAGCGGCGTAGGTGACATTAGATTCACTATAAGTCACATGGCTGACAATATAAGCGACATGGGCGACATTAGGGACACTGTAGGCCACATGGTGTCACATCACACTATAAATGACATTGGTGACATTATACACGCTTTAAGACATGGGATGATACTTTAAGCGACATGGGTGACATTAGAGGCACTATAAGCGGCATAGGTGACATTAGACACACTGTAAGTGACATGGCTGACAATATAAGCGACATGGGTGACATTTTCGACACTATTAGCTACTACACAACAGACACTAGAGACGACATGGGTGACGGTATGTGCGATAATAGTCACAATACACACGTTATATGTGGTACAAGTGATACTACAGACAGTAGAAGCGACATGAGTGGTATTACAGACACTAAAGCCGGCACGGGTAACGTTATAGACACTGTAATCGACATAGGTGACATTAGGGACACTGTAAGCTACATGGTGTCACACTATAAATGACATTGGTGACATTATACACGCTTTAAAACATGGCATGATACTTTAAGCGACATGGGTGACATTAGAGGCACTATAAGCGGCATAGGTGACATTAGGGACACTGTAAGCTACATGGTGTCACACTAAATGACATGGGTGACATTATACACGTTATAAGACATGGGATGATACTATAAGCGACATGGGTGACATTAGAGGCAGTATAAGCGGCATAGGTGACTTTAGAGACACTGTAAGTGACATGGCTGACAATATAAGCGACATGGGTGACACTATTAGCCACAACAGCTTTACAAAAGACACTAGAGACGACAAGGACGACGGTATGCGCGACAATAGTCACAATACACACGCTATATGGTGGTCTAAGTGGTACTACAGACAGTAGAAGCGACATGAGTGGTATTACAGACACTAAAGCCGGCACGGGTTACGTTATAGACAACATAGATGTCTTTCAACATGAAACTACCGTGAGACTTAATCATCATTATACATAAACGGATAACTCACGTATAAAAAGTCGAGTGATGCTCGACATGTTTCGAACTATTTCGTAGTCCTTCTTCCTAGTGCGCTCGCCCCGGCGGCAGCAAAACGAACACTGCGCGCCAGCGCTCTGCTCGCGCGGCTGTTCGACGCAACTGACAGCGGCGCACAACTACCTTCGTTTTCATCGTCATTTTTATTATTGTCAAATGTCGGGCAGCACACAACACTGATCACCGGGGCGAGCGCTCTAGGAAGAAGGACTACGAAATAGTCCGAAACATGTCGAGCATCACTCGACTTTTTATACGTGAGTTATCCGTTTATGTGTAATGTACACATAGATGTCTTTGACGTCTTGACATTTTTTTTTTTTTTTTTTTTTAAAGTCATATTTGTATAAGTATTGTTTAATAAACTCTGAATGAGAAACTTTATTTATTAATATACAAACCACTAAAAACTAAACAATAATAAGGATAACTAAAACTACGGAAGTTGATTAAAAGTAAATTATGTTAAAAATTATTAAAAATTAGCCTAAAAAATGTCCCCCTGTTTCGTGCCTGGTTATTTATTTATTTATTTATTTATTTCCACATTTACAATTATCTTTACAGGCGATGCCTAATGCGACAATGTGACAAAAAAAAATACATTCAACTAAGTTAACTAGCGTAACTAATTTTAAACAATGCTATTCTTGTGAATTCGCTCAGAGCACAAAAGAATAAGTCCAGATCCTCGGCAATAAGGTTCAGAGTGTGAAGTGCGACATATTTACCTGGGCTGTACATAGAAGTAAAATTGAAGTAAACAAGTAATTCTATCAACACACCTTCAAAGAAAACCGCACGAGTTTCTGTTCAGGTAACTATTTGCTGTAATAAATTGTTGTTGGTCTAAAACAATGGCGCAATATTGAAACCGTACGCGGTGAACGCCACAAATTAGAATTTACGCGATACAGGCCCGCTTTTCGTGAAAGTGAGCCCATAAAGGTACCCCCACATAGTTGAACGCCGATCAAAGGACGCGGAAGTAGGGTGCGACTTAGGCCGAGAACAATTGGTTTCGGTTTTCGGCGAATCGTTTAGTTATTACATAGTGTATGTATCATCAATGTATCATCTGACGACCGGATAGCCTAGTGGTTACTGACCCTGACTATGAAGCTAGAGGTCCCGGGTTCGAATCCCAGTAGGGGCAGACAGTTGTATGATGAATACGAATGTTTGTGCCCGAGTCATGGATGTTGTATGTATTTAAGTATGTATTTATCTACATTATATAAGTATGTTTATCCGTTGCCTGGTACCCATAGTCAAGCTTTGCTTAGTTTGGGGCTGGGTCAATTGGTGTAATTTGTCCCAAGATATTTATTTATTTCTTTTACTTGTTATGTTATGAGCCTATTGTGTCCCATGGCTGAGCAAAGGCTTCCCCCAACGCTCCCACTACTCCCGGTCTGCTGCGGTACGTGTCCAGTCAATTAAAGTGTCCAACTCGTCAAAAACAGTCCAGCAATCCGATTTGTGGTCAGAGCATCGCGCCTGCAATGTAATTCGGCCGTCAACAAGGCCCTTCGTGTTCGGTTACTTAGAATACAATGACGACTGTCATATACAGTGATTGTATGTGGGTACTTCACGACTTTGTTAAATAATAAAGTAGACGAAAGTAGGTAGTTGAAGATTGTTATGACATTCTCACTTTGTGTGCAGCTACCGAGCTGAATATACGATTTACCTCTAACATGTGTTTTCGTTGATATCTGGACATAATAGTGGCGACGTGTGAATAAAAAGTGTGAAAATGAGCACAAAAGCAGTGAAATTTGATCAATTTAACCCACAAACGGACAATTGGGACATTTATCTCGATCGGTTGAAATTTTGTTTTGAAGCGAATGATATTACGAAAGATGAAGCTAAGCGAGCCAATTTTTTCACAGTGTGTGGTTCGCGGGTGTACGAAACAGTACTTTCGTTAATTACGCCGAAAAAGACTACTGATGTGACTTTCGACGAGATCGTAAAAGTCGTAACCAAACATTTTAGCCCCAAACCCAATGAGATATCGGTGTCTTTCAAATTCTATAAACGTGACCAAAAACGCGACGAATCGGCTGCGGATTACATCGCTCATCTCAGACAACTCAGTTCGAGGTGTAACTTTATGGATTTGGAGCGAATGTTACGCGATAGACTGGTGTGTGGTATGCGGGATGAGAGATTACAGTACGAACTATTAAAAAAGGACACTATAACGTACCAGGACGTTGTGGACTCTTTGTTATCGGCGGAAAGTGCAGGACGAGACGTTCGAATGATTCAAGACAGCGCCGGCGCCGGCGCGAGTGGCGGCTACGCGCAGAGCGGCGTCGCGCCGCCGCCGCCGCACTCCGGTGTCGAGCCGATGGACATCAATGCAGTTCAAGCAAACAACAGTACTCGATTGTGTTATCGTTGCGGTGACCGTCATGCCGGAGAGTGTCGTTTTGTGAATACCGTGTGTCGGTATTGCAAGAAAAAAGGACATATAGAGAAAATTTGTTTAACAAAAAAGAAAAACATTCAGAATAGAAGCGTTAACTTTACCGATGATCCAGGGGAACGATTAAATGGAATTTACTGTGTACAGAGTTCCAGCCGCGTCCCGCCCTACGAAGTGGAGGTGTCGTTGGCGGGCGTGCCGGTTCGCATGCAAGTGGACTCAGGTGCGAGTTTTTCTATTGTCAACGAGCGCACGTGGGCCGCGCTTCGGGGACGCTTGCCGCGCGGCGCGCTGCGCCCGGCGGAGCTGTCGCTGCGCACCTGGACCGAGACGCCAGTGCGACTCATCGGGCGTGCCACGCTGCACGTGCAATACCAAGAACGAGAACGAGACTTGGCGGTGATCATCGCTAATGGAGACGGGCCGAACTTGCTCGGGCGCGATTGGTTCGCACCGCTCGATATAACGATTAACGTTAATCTCATCACTGACTCAGCTGGCCCAGAAAAGGACAAATGGATAACTAGACACGAGGGAGTATTCCAGGACGGACTCGGTACCTACCGTGGACAGCCGGTGGCGATACATCTGAAGAAAGGAGCGACGCCGACATTTCTCAAAGCCCGGCCCGTGCCCTACGCAATCAAGGAGAGATTAGAAATGGAGATAAACAGATTAGAAAGCGAAGGAGTTTTACGACCGACCTCCTACTCGGAGTGGGCTACACCGGTAGTTCCGATTGTGAAAAAATCAGGAGAAATACGGTTATGTGGAGACTACCGCAGTACAGTCAACGAAGCGACCGAATCGGATACATATCCAATGCCTACGGCTAATGAAGTTTTCGCCACTGTCGCTGGAGGAAGATTTTTTACGACTTTAGATTTGGAACGCGCGTATACTCAGGTAGTGGTTGATGAGGACACGTCGAAACTGCTTACCTTGAACACGTGCAAGGGTCTATACACCGTACATCGATTGGCTTTTGGAGTTAAAGCTTGTCCAGGAATTTTCCAACGCTTGATGACTTCCTTGCTGGCGGGAGTCCCTGGAGTCGCCGTACTAATCGATGACATCATCGTGTGCGGCCGTACGATGCTAGAAATGCAGGAGAGACTAGATACGGTACTAGGCAGAATTGGACGAGCTGGACTACGGCTTAATAAAAACAAGTGCAAGTTTGCCAAAGAACAAGTCGAGTTTCTAGGATTCGTGATTGATGCTGAAGGCATTCATCCCGCACGAAGTAAAGTAGAATCTATCGTGAACACTCCTGAGCCAAAAAACGTAAGAGAGCTACAGGCATTTCTCGGTCTTTACAATTTCTACGAAAGATTTGTACCACACAAGGCGACGATACTAGAGCCGCTACATCGTTTATTGGAGACATCTCGGACTTGGAGTTGGACAGAAAGCGAACAAAACGCTTTCGACACGGCGAAACGTCTCATAACGTTCGACTTAACGTTGGTACATTATGACGTAAACAAAACGCTTGTGCTGACCTGTGATAGCTCGGAATATGGAGTTGGGGCGGTACTGTCTCATGAAGGAGAGGACGGTCAGGACCGGCCAATAGCCATGGCGTCCCGGACGCTACATACTCATGAACGCAGATATTCTCAGTTGGATAAAGAAGCCACATCCATTATGTTTGGCATAACAAAGTTCCATAATTATCTTATGGGGAGACATTTTCGAATAGTGACGGACCACAAACCATTGTTGGGTATATTCGACCCTAGAAAACCTATGCCTAATATGCTTTCACCCCGATTGACTAGAATCGCAATCGCTTTGACTTCGCATAGTTATGAGATAACTTATAAACCAGGACCACAAATTGGAAATGCGGACAGTTTGAGTCGCTGGCCACAACCAGTCCCTGAAGAGGTGGAGGATCATCTGGGCGAAATTTTGTTAATGGCTGAGACGCCGGAAGATTTCCCATACGACGTGGAACATATCGCTACTGAAACGAAACGGGACAAGACTCTATCTCAAGTAATATATCATATACAGCGCGGTTGGCCCGCAAGAGTAACCGACGGCGACTTACGCCCGTTTTGGTTAAACCGATTGGAATTATCGCTACAAGACGATTGCATATTATTAGGCTGTCGTGTGGTGGTGCCACAGACGCTTCGCCAAGCGGTGTTAAAAATGTTACACAAACCCCATTCAGGCATAGTACAAACTAAGGCGCTGGCTAGAAGCTACGTGTGGTGGCCACGCCTCAATGCAGATATTGAAGTTCTGGTGACCAGCTGCGCTAAGTGCTTGGAACATCGACACATGCCGCCAAGGACCAATCATACTTGGATAACACCGATTAGGCCCTGGTCAAGAATACACATAGATTTTGCAGGGCCATTTCACAACAGAAACTTTTTGATAATAGTTGATGCATATTCGCGTTGGCCAGAGTTATTTATGGTAAACAACACTAATTCGACCACAGTTATCAAACTGCTGAGACAAGTGTTTTCTACGCATGGACTGTGTGAAGTATTAGTGTCAGATAATGGTACCGCATTTGTATCAAGAGAAACTGAGCAATTTTTAAATGCGAATAACATTCGCCATATCACTACAGCCCCTTATCACCCGGCTACTAATGGTTTGGCCGAAAGGATGGTTCAGACCATCAAGGATAAACTGCGCAAATTAGACAATTTAGAGTGGGATGTTCGAATTCCAAACTTGCTGCTGGGTCTTCGAGCCACCCCTTGCACCACGACAGGTAAAACCCCAGCAGAACTGTTGATGAAGAGACGTCTACGTACACTATTGGACACTATACACCCAGAAAATCTGCAACATAGAAAGACTGAGAATGAGATAAGCAACAATAGCAACCAGAGTACAAGACAAACGAATGTGGGCCAGAAAGTGATGTACCGAAATTATAGTAAGGTGGGTGCTAGATGGTTATCAGGCAGTGTTATTGATAAGAGTGGTCCATCAAGTTACAGGATCGAGACTGAAGATGGTGCAGTGGTTAATCGACATATCGACCAGCTCATAAAAAGTACACCTGCAGAACTCAGGCCAGAGGAAGGAGAGAGGTCAAGTACAGCTGTTCCAACGCGAGAAACTGACCATTCTAAAAGTATTGTTGATAATGACGTTTCGGATATACAGAAAAATAGTCAAGACTCTGACGATATCAGTGAAATACCAGATGCTAGTAAATGGGCAGAGATACTGGGCAGAGATACTGGGACGGTGGTACCGTCTGACACACCCAGTACCTTGACAGGGAAAATGAAAATGAAGTTATCAGGGCATTCTAAAACACCATACCAGAGGCCTCATAATCCCCATGATAATCTGTACCTATTGTAGATGTTCTAGATATAAATGTAATACATGTTTTCTAATTGAGATTCCTTGGCAGCGGTTAAGTTAAAAATATATGTTAACTTTGTTGATTTATTAAAATAATATTGTGTAGTTGAATAACATACTTAGGGGGGAGATATGTCATATACAGTGATTGTATGTGGGTACTTCACGACTTTGTTAAATAATAAAGTAGACGAAAGTAGGTAGTTGAAGATTGTTATGACATTCTCACTTTGTGTGCAGCTACCGAGCTGAATATACGATTTACCTCTAACATGTGTTTTCGTTGATATCTGGACATAATAACGACATTTACAAATACTCTAAACACAATACAAATACTCTTTATTGAACACCACAAATCAGTACAAAACAATACAGAATCAAAGAACAAAGTAGACAATAGGCGGTCGTATCGCTTAATAGCGATCTCTACCAGACAACAGGCAGAGAAATGAGTTGACATTTACGACAATATTTGAGAAAAGAAATATAAAACGTTCAGACTGTCACCAAATGGGTATCGATTTTCGTCGTCACGAAACCGGTATCCGGTATCGGTCACCCATCCTCCCAACTCTAGCATTGAAAGGCGTGAAACCCTACAAACTACACATCTTACAAACTTGCGTATGTAGCTCATAACTACCCATTTACATACAGAATACTGAGCGGGACGTGTTTTTGACCGCACCAATAAGTTGGTGTTATGAGTTGCGGTTATATTTTTCTATTTTCTACTACGTTTGGTGTATTAGCGTAGGGTGGGTACAGAGTAGGATAAATTTAGAGGCAGCTTTTGTATGTACATACATACATACATACATACATACATATACCACGTCTTTATCCCTGACGGGGTAGACAGAGGCCAAGGTAACAAAACCTTAAGGCCACGCTTTGCATGATTAAGGGCGTATAATAGAAAGGGAAATCAAAATAGTGATGGGTTGCTAGCATCGCCTATAACATGATTCTTGAGAATTTCGCCCATTCCCTCGATGGCCTTTTACCATCTGCGCGGGAAGAGAAGCAACTGGTACATTCTATGTTTTTCTTTTGCTCCCAGACCAGCGTGAAAGTAGGTGGGTACTAAAATTTTACATCAACAAACTTCGACTCGCATGAATTTCCGCTTAATCATGCTAAACGTGGCCTTAAGGTTTCGTTTCTCTTTCGTTAGGCTCTGTCTACCCCGTAAGGGATAAAGACGTGGTATATGTATGTACTAGCTGTTGTCCGCAACTTCGTCTGCATAGAATTCGTTTATCGCTATCCCGCAAGAATAACGCAATTATCCAGAATAAAAAGTAGCCTGTGTTATTCCAGACTATAATCTATCTATGTTCCAAATTTCATCCAGATCTGTCTACCCGTTCTGGCGTGAAAGAGTAACAAACATCCAAACATAGGTACTCACAAACTTTTACATTTATAATTATTAGTAGGATTATAATATTAGTAGGATAGTAGGATTGTATGTATGTATGTATGAATTTTGTAGCCGAGCTGGCAGTCTCTGTGTTTCTATGCTCTGCGCCACGTGTAATAGGGGGTAGCTATGTATTATTTTCGTGTAATATCAATGTGTGTACAGTCGCGAGCTAAAGTGTTAACTGTTTATTGATAAAATATTGATTTAAGAGGGCTTCTTTTAAATGGAATGGAATGGGTAAAATTCTTAGGAATTATGTTATAGGCGATGCTAACAACCCGTCACTTTTTTGATTTCCTTTTCCACCTATACGCACAATCACGCTGAACGTGGTCTTTAGGTTTTGTTACCTTAGGCTCTGTCTACCCTGTAAGGGATAAATCGCCTATAACATGATTCCTAAGATTTCCGCCCGTTCCCCCGATGGGCTTTTACCATCTGCGCGGGAAGAAGCAGCTGATAACATTCTATATCTTGTCTTTGTTTGCCCAGGCCAGCATGAAAGAGATTCCAATATTATGTTATGTAAAACTATTTTGTAAGCACTCGTGGCCTCGCCTGTACCTAATATAAGGCTGGGTTCATATTAGCATCGTATTGGTGACTAGGGAGCGTCCACACTGCCAATATCTCTTTATGAGCTCCAAGATATGTTTGTATTGTCATTACTTACACACACACACACACACACACACACAGACACACACACACACACGCGTACAAAGCCAGTAGTATTACGGTGGGAAGAAATGATTATTTTAACAAGCGATTGCAAAGAATTCGTTTATCGCTATCCCGAGGGAACTATGCCATTTTGCGGGATAAAAAGTCGCCTAAGTATTGTTGCTGACTTGTCAATCTTTTTTCCAAATTTCATCTTGGTCTGTTCAGCTGTTCTGGCGTAAAAGAGTAACAGACATCCATATATCCATACTAGCATAGCAAGGATTGGGACCATTAATGATAATTTATTTATGTATCTGTTGTTTCTAATGTGTTGTAACTAGCTATGCGGCTAGCAACCCATTGCTATTTTGATTCCATTTTCCATCTATACCTAGCCCCATAATCTTGCTAAACGTGGTCTTTCTTTAGGATGACGTCCGGATGGCCCAGTGGTTAGAGAACCTGACTATGAAGCTTGAGGTCCCGGGTTCGATCCCCGGTCGGGGCAGATATTTGTATGAAAAATACGAATGTTTGTTCTCGAGTCTTGGATGTTTAATATGTATTTAAGTATGTATTTTATCTATATAAGTATGTTTATCCGTTGTCTAGCGCCCATATTACAAGCTTTGCTTAGTTTGGGGCTAGGGCAATTGGTGTCAAATTGTCCCAAGATATTATTATTATTATTAGGTCTTGTTACCTTAGGCTCTGTCTACCCCGTAAGGGATAAAGACGTGATGTATGTATGAATTTGCACGGAACTCTCGGTGTGCGAGTCCAACTCGCACTTGGCCAGTTTGTTACAGAACCCTAAAAACTCGATTCATTTTCTTCTGTACATTTCCCGACACAACCCAAAGGGTAACAACGGGACATAAAAAAGGGAATTTCCCGGAAATGTAAATTTAATTTTCCACCGGAAGTAGCCCGCGCAGTCAAGCGCGAACCCCCTTTGTGATACCGGTTTAGCTCCTTTGTTACCGGTTTTGTACACGTGTCTCACATAAAATACATACATACATACCGTCACGCCTCTTTCCCACAGGGGTAGGCAGATACTACTTTGTTCCACTGCTACGATTCTGACATACTTCTTTCGCTTCATCCACACTCATCAATCTCTTCATACATGCTCGTCGGTTTCGGGTACTCCTGACCTCACCTTTTCTCTGAAACCTTTCTTTCTTCTTTTTTTTCAGAAACTTCTTTTTTCTGGCTGGTTCATGTCTGCATTCCTAGGACCGCGTTATATAGGAAACAAGCGACCCGCCCCGGCTTCGCCCGGTATATTATGCATATATTATACATAAAAAACCGCATCAAAATCCGTTGTGTAGTTTTGAAGATATAAGCATACATAGGGACACAGGGACAGAGAAAGCGACTTTGTTTTATACTATGTAGTGATAGTGATGACATTGTGCTATGTGTCTAAAATTTTTTAACAAGCTACCAAATTACATACGGGTAGCTCCTGAAAATATATTTAACAATAGGTTAATGCAGATACTGATAGAAAAAAACTACTATAGTGTAAATGATTTCCTCTTGCAAGATTACTTAGTATAATGTAAGCAACCCATAAAATTAATAAATTTGCATTTTTTTTTATATGAATAGGAAGGCAAACGAGCAAGTGGGTCACCTGATGGTAAGTGATTACCACTGCCCATAGACACCCGCAACTCCATGCTAGTATAATAAAATTGTACAAATAACAGAATAAGGAACCTATTGTCTCTGTGCCACCCAATGACATTGTTATATCTACTTATTCTTTGCAAATACATATATTCTATTATATTCTTTCTTCGTCCTTTTTTTCTTTTTTTGACTTGTCTCACTGTGAAAGTAAATCAGCCTGTATGTTGACGATTGGACATTCATGACCATTCCCCTATTTTACCAACCTGACAATAGTCGCTGACAGGTGACAATTCTGTTTACTTTACAAACTCTACCAAAATCAAAGGCTTCATTGACTACGCATTGCATTTCGAATTGTCACTTGTCAGTGAGCAGTGCCAATATTTTCTTGGTATTTGGCAGACAGAATCCTTGATGATCACAGAGATGCACTACAAAGGGATTTTCCGATTTTCCCACGGGATAAAAGGACGGTATGCAAAATATATCTAGACTTTGTATTTAACTAACTTATGCCCTCGACTTCGTCTGCGTAGAATTATACATAAAAACCTTCCTCTTGAATCAATCTATGTATTAAAAAAACCGCATCAAAATCCGTTGTGTAGTTTTGAAGATGTAAGCATACATAGGGACAGAGAAAGCGACTGTATTATACTATGTGGTGATAGTGATAGTGATTATGATATAGATGAGACGTTTTCACGTAAAAAACTTGACGGGAAAAAAGGGACAGTGATAAAAAAAAAAATACATACGAGGAAGTATAGTTAACTCTTTGAATTTAAACTGCCCCATACATGCGAGCCCGCAGGGCAGTGCTAGTTCGACATACTTCTTAACGCTTGGAGGAATAAACTGAATCCTGTTTATTCTCCGCGATATAAGGGATCTGTAGTCCCCCCCCCCCCTGAAATCATGGCCCCTGGGTATCGCTACTGCGTCCATCATTTCCTCAAATCTAGGACATTCCTTAAACTCAGCATGAATTGCACCAATTTACTTAAGGCGTCATTTTAACGACACATACGAACTGTCAAAATGAGTACGATGGCGATTGCGAGCAAGTTAGACACTAAACCTACTGAATTCTTCTAGCCACACACAATTCTAACCAAAGAAATAGCATACCTAATTGTCATTTAGCGGTTCATATTAACCAAAATATCACAACTTAAAACGGCGGAAGTTGCCATCAGTGATGGGAAATCGAGAGACAGAGTTAAATGGATACTTTTAAAAACGTTAGGCGAGTTAAATCCTTTGAATATGTGGAAGCTGATGATGGACGGACAGTCGTTAAGTGTTCCTTTGTACCCAAGTTATAAGCGATGCTAGCAGCCCAACACTATTTTTATTTTTTATATTAAAACCGACAAACGGGCATTCGGTGCACCTGATGGTAAGTGATCACCGCCGCCCATGGACAACTACAGCACCAATGGGACTGCTAGCGCGTTGCCGGCCTTGCAAGAAATGGTACACTAGCCTCTTAAAGGTACCCATGTCATAGCCAGTTGGAAAAACCCCAGCCGCCAGCCCATTCCAAATTTTGCACGTACGGGGCAAGAAAGACCGCTTAAATCGCACGGTGTTGGAGCACTAACTATCGAGGTGATGTTGGTGGAAACTACTTTCCCCATTATAAATCCTGTAGAACACGCAAAGAGAACTTACGTCTCTGCGAAGAGGAAGATTTCCCTTTCCACCAATACGCCCACAATCATGCTAAACGTGGCCTTTAGGTCTTGTTACCCCATTGACATTTATTTCTCATTAGATCTGTTTATTGGGGTTTGGGGGAAAATCGAAGGGATCATGTTAATATAGGCGATGTGGCTAGCAACCCATCACTGTTTTGATTCCGCTTTTCATCCATACGCCCACAATCATGATAAGGCACTTGTCCCACCAAGAGCGAGTAAGCGATTAGCTATCGGCGATTTTCTCGCCCAAGAAACGAACAAAAGATAAGGATCCTGTGTTGGTAAAAGAGACACGTATACTAATCGTTCATCGCTGGCTGTTCACACTGCCGGCGAGAACACTCGCTCTACTAGTTTGTCGCCGCGATAAGAGCGATAAGATAAAACTAGCTCAGCGATACTCGCTCGGCGATACTCGCTTGGTAGTTAGAACTCAAGCACACGTCGCACTCGAACACTCGCCTATAGCCGAGCGACAAAACTATTGGAGCTAACACTCGCTTCTCGCCGCTCGCCCACTCGTTTCTAGTTTATCGTTCTACTCGTTTATCGCTCATCGTCGGCGGTGGGACAAGTGCCTAAACGTGGTGTAGGTCTTGTTACTTTACGCTGTGTCTACCCCGTAAGGGATACAGACGTGATTTATGTATGTATGTAAAAAAAACCGGTCAAGTGCGAGTCGGACTCGCGCACCGAGGGTTCCGTATCATTATCTATAAATATCTAAAACCAGTGTAAGCAGAGCCCTGTTCCAAAGCAAAATGTACGCAGTGTGGGGTTACTTTATATTGGTCACTGCTATATACAGACATACATACACATTTACGGTTTTCGCAATTATTCTTTAATCTGTGCTATAAGACCTACCTTCATACCAAATTTCAAGATTCTGCGTTCACGGGAACTACCTTGTAGGTTTTGATTCCCTTGAGAGTTGAAAATTTGCGGAAATTTGCGGCATAAACGGCTGTATCTTTTGATTGCGTTGGCTTAGAAGTTTGATTTTTTCACAGCTTCAAGGGACAGTAGACCTGAGTAATTGATATAAATTTCAGCTTCATACCTCTACGCGTTCCTGAGAAAAAGGGTCTTGACAGACGGACGGACAGACGGACAACAAAGTGATCCTATAAGGGTTCCGTTTTTTCCTTTTGAGGTACGGAACCCTAAAAATACCATCTGCGCGGGAAGAGAAGCAACTGGTACTTACAGTGGCGTAACTATAAAGTCTGGGGCCCGTGGCAAATTCGTCAGATCTCCTTCCTCAATATAAACAAGTGCTTCAGCGTTCCTTCTGTGCTCTAAACCAAGCCAGTTCGGGGCCCCGTAGAGCTAGGGGCCGCTGGCATTTTGCCACCCCTGCCACCCTATTAGTTACGCCACTGGGTACTTACATGTTTTGCTCCCAAACCAGAAGGAATTCATGTAATTTTTTAAACTTTTTAACATTTAAAAAGTCTTCGTTTGTCCTGTCGTGTGGTCTCCCGCGGTCGCCCGCGGCTTCCGCGCATTGATGGCCACTTCCGCCATCTCAAGATAAACTGCTCTTCAGCTCGAAATATCCCCGCGATTATATTATAACGCGTGTATCTGTGGCTTTTAGGTTATTCAGAGATGACATGACATGAGGATAGTATAAGCCTGTCAGAATTTTTTTCAGTGACATGATACGAGATTAGGATAGTACAGGGCCTATCAGAATTTTTTCAGTAAGATAATATGTCATGAGGATAGTGCATGGCCTATCAGGTTTTTTTCAGTGAGATGATATGAGATTAGGATAGTATGTACAAGGCCTATGAGAATTTTTTTAGTGAGATGATGTTGGCGTTGTAAATAGTTCTTTTATATTTCTGTTTGTGTATATAGTTCTATTTTATTTGAAGTTGCTTTTTTTATATCTTTTTTCTTAAGTCACTGTCTGTTGGTCTGTCTCATTATGATTCTAACGTCAACTTTTCAAAATGAACATAATGGCGATTGCAAACGAGTTAGGTAATAAGCCTTGGACTGGGTCGGAGTTGAATCGCATTGAGACGTCATAGTAACCCCCGGGGCTTGAACCAATTCATTTTTATCCTTTTAACTGGCGCCCATTTTCGCCGAAAAACCTCAAAACAGATGAGCAATTACGCCGAAGACGTTTTCCTCGAGGGGTGGGAATCTGTATTAATTAAAATACTCCGTTTCACCCCTTGTTTTGGAATTACAGACGAAATGGAGCGGAGTTAAGTGGATCGAGTTGACGTTCATTCTGTAATTGAAATTGATATACCATCAGAATTACATCATCATCATCATCATGTTATAAGCGATGCGGCTAGCAACCCATCACTACTTTAATTTCCCCTTCCAGCTATACGCCCTTAATCATGCTAAGCGTGGCCTTAAGGTTTTGTTACCTTATGCTCTGTCTACCCCGTAAGGGATAAAGACGTGATATATGTATGTATTTATGTATTACAGAAGAGTTCTACTGTCATAACTTTGCAGTTAACTTCAACATCTCGCTTGCAATTACTAATTATTCTTACACCATCTCCTTAGATATTGTATGTGTACTCTTACAGTATTTTGTATGTATGCGTGTGTGTAATGATATTTAGTAACTTATTTTATGATTAGTTTATCCTACTAATATAATAAATGTGAAAGTTTGTGAGTATGGATGTTTGGATGTTTGTTACTCTTTCACGCCAGAACGGCTGGACAGATCTGGATGAAATTTGGACATAGATAGATTATAGTCTGGAATAACACATATGTTACTTTTTATCCCGGAAAATTGCGTAATTCCTGCGGGATAGCGATAAACGGATTCTATGCAGACGAAGTTGCGGGCAACAGCTATAGTTGTATATAGATGTGTGCGCTCTATTGTGGCTTTCACTATCTGCAATTTTAAACTCACACTTTGTCGGTCCCTCGTTTAATGCTCCTCTCAATCTACTCAAAGGTTAACTGGTAGAGATCCCTTTTATAGAGATAAGTTTGCCTTTGTGCATAAAATTAATGTTATTTTTTTGTGAATTGTGTCTGTTTCTTTAACGAATTTTAACGAACCTCGAACAATCGTCAAGGAAGAATGTCCGTAGTCCTTACAAAAAAGCCCTCAAAAAGAAAGATAACAATAAAATATGGCTGTCTTATCCACCAAAAACACCCTCCCCCCACAATTAATATCAATTAGAGGATAAAATGGAGGGGATGAGTCGATGAAGCTTAGAAAGCTGAATAAGCGCTTTTTCGCCAATTGGCGTAATGTGGCTTTTATACCCGACTACGCAGAAGATTGTAATGTGTTTGACAGCCTAAAAGTTGGTACACAAGGTTTTAGAGGTAGATTGTTCTGGAATATATACACAAATCACGTTATCCCTTACGGGGTAGAATGAGCCTAAGGTAAGACCTAAACGCCACGTTTAGCATGATTGTGGGCGTAAAGGTAGAAAAGGGAATCAAAATAGTGATGGGTTGCTAGCCGCATTGCCTATAAAAGTCATGATTCCTATGCCCATTCCCTTGATTGAAAAGTGCGCCGCAGAAAGTCATTTTTTCAAAATAAAATACATTAAGCTACCACAATTATGTATGATTAATTGTTACCTATAATTTAATTTTTAATTTGAATGTATTAAAATGTACACCATTTATTATGGTAAAACAAGATTGGACATCAATACACTGGAACATCAGTTGTACTTTTGTTTATGCAAATAAAATGATCTTATCTATCTTATCTAATACTTAAATTAAGGTCCCCGAGCCTTGAATTAAATTAGTCTATAGTAGAGATGTATAAAGTCTCTACTAGTCAAAGTAAACCAAGTATGCAAAGAAAGAAAGAGAAAAAAAGAAAATAAAAATAACTTAAGTTCAGTGGAGGTGTAAAACGCCTCCACTCCACCGTCAAATAAATTAATTGTTTTTTGGATAAATACCGTCTATGTTTATAGTAACTTGGGGCAAGCACGTCACGTCACCTGGGGCCCGATTTTCGAAAGCACCATAATAATAAGTGAAAATACCACTCGAAAGTGGTGAAATTTTTTAAATACGAGTAGCTTAGAAGATACTTACTCTCATTAATCTTGTGACATAGTCAAAATTTTGATTAGAGCTGTAGTTTTGGGGATATGAGCTGATTTATACCACTTTCGAGTGATGCGCTTTCAAAAATCGGGCACCTGGGTCCGATTGTGCATCCGTCGGCTGCATTCGTTCGCAGTGCGTCTGGAACGGCGCCAGCGCAATGCGGGCACTGCGGGCCATCGCTCATTGCCGACTAGCCGTTGAATTTCGAAAACGGAAGAAAAATAAACTAAATAACTATAGTCCATTCATTTTTACGCTTTTGTAAACAAATTATTGAATCAGGCGTTACTTTGCGGAGGTCCATTTCAATGAACAAATATTTACCTTGCTACTCCATCACGTGCAAGATAACCAAGCCTGTGTGAAATATATATGTTTTTCATGCAACTCCCTCCACTACTGCCATTAAAACACATACAAATCCCACAAACTTAATTATCCCTTACACCACACAAACACTGACGCGTTTCGATCCCTCTGCGGGATCATTATCAAAGTTTAATGAGCACAACTGTTATTAATCAGAAAAAAGTAGAAATGAGGGAAAACTGAGTTGTTTAAAAACAACAGATGCAGAGCGCTTATTCTACGACTTTTGAATCAAATTTCTATGATTTTCCTGGCTTAAAATATTCCATAATTAATCATATATAAATTGCTTTTGATCTGAAAAAAATAGGAATATATTATATAGGGTCGTGGGTTCGAACTTCGGCTCACACTTCCGAGTGTTGCAGAATTTATGTGCAACATCCGCTGAAGATGACTTGAGGGAGGTGAAACGCAAAGAAAACACAATAATGACTAGGAATTGTAGACGAACTTATCCCTGACATACATAAATGGCGTCTCTATCCCTCACGGGGTAGACAGAGCCTAAGGTAACAAGACCTAAAGGCCACGTTTAGCATGATTGTGGGCGTGTAGGTGGAAAGGGGAATCAAAATAGTGATGAGCTAGCCACATCGCCTAAAACATGATTTCTATGCCTATTCCCTCGATGGGCTTTTACCATCTGCGCGGGAAGAGAAGCAACTGGTACATTCTATGTTTTGTCTTTACTCCCAGACCAGCATGGAAGCAGCATGGAACTTGTCCATATATCAGCAAATTAATAAAAGTTAAGTATCCATCACAGTTAACTACTCTCTATGAGTACTACAGTTAGATATCACTAATACAAGCTAAGGCATTGCAGACACCCCCTCGCAAAGGGGGGCTCATTAAAACTTAGCAGTATCCTCAGGAATGTACGCTCGCCGACACAAGTGGTAAGGCTAGGAATGGGGGGGGGGTTTGAAGATATGGTGTGTCTCTTAAAATATACATAAGTCACGTCTTTATCCCTTAAGGAGTAGACAGAGCCTAAGGTAACAAGATCTAAAGGCCACGTTTAGCATGATTGTGGGCGTATAGGTGGAAAGGGGGATCACAATAGTGGGTTGCTAACTTAAATTATTTTTATTGTTTTTTTTATCTTTCTTTTTTTCCGTATTTACTTTGTTTCACTTTGACTAGTAGAGACTTTATACATGTCTACTATAGATTAATATAATTTAAGGTTCGGGGTCCTTATACATCTCTTATATACATTTATTTAATTTAAGTAGACTTTAAGTATTCTTACTGTATTTTATTTTGAAAAAATGACTTTCTGCCAATTTCTTGCGGCGCATTCTTCTTTCCGAATGCGCTGGCAGTTTCAAAAAGACATGTAAAAGAGCCCTTAGTGGCCAATTTGCAAATATATATATATTTTTTTGATTTCGTTTATGAATAAAGGGGTTAGAGGGTATATAGATGTAGTGACTATTTTACGGTGGTACCACTTGTGTGCTCGCCGCTACCGATCCAGACAGATATTAATCTAAACTCAAGATTTAACCGAAGCTCAACCCGCAGTTAAATACTTTGCTAAGTGCCGTTTCATGCTTTGGCAAAACTAAAAGTTTTAGTTTCCAGACGTTTTATTGAAGAGACTGACAAGACCTATGCCCTTAGTCATAATTAAATTAAAAAAAAGTTACGAGTTAAGGCGATGCTAGCAACCCATCACAATTTTGATTCCCCTTTCCACCTATACGCCCACAATCATACTTAACGTGGCCTTTAGGTCTTGTTACCATAGGCTCTGTCTATCGTTTATGTATGTTTGTATGTATGTTATTTTATTTTTGGCGCAGCACGATCGAAAATTCCAAAGTAATTGTTCCGAGCATTAATTTCAATTCGCAATTGCACGAACGGCGCATGCGCGTAATGCACTTGGCAGCGGCGCGGTAAACAAATAAACAATGCGCTAATAGCATTGTGCGAAATGCACAATTCAAATTATCAATTTAAAATATTATTTTTAAAGTAATATACATACATACATACATATATCACTTTAAGCCGTAAGCGGGAGACAGAGCGTAAGGTAACAAAACCTTGCAGCCACGTTTAGCATGATCGTGGGCGTATAGGTGGAAAGGGGAATCAAAATAGTGATGGGTTGCTAGCATCGCCTATAACATGTATCCTACTACTACTTTTGCCATCTGAGCGGGAAGAGAAGCAACTGGTTAGGTACATTCTATGTTTTTTCTTTACTCCCAGACCAGCATGGAAAATGTGGTTAGAAAGACGTATATTATATCTAACTACTAGCTTCTGCCCATGACTTCGTCTGCGTAGAATAATGCATATAAACCTTCCTCTTGAATCACTTAATCTATCTAAAAAAAACCGCATCAAAATCCATTGCGCAGTTTTAAAGATCTAAGCATACATAGGGACTGACAGAAAGACAGCGGAAAGCGACTTTATTCATACTATGCAGTGATAATTTAGGAATTAAAAACTTAACTATTGACTTGACATAATACACAAAAGTACCTACGAGTAAGTATTCTATTGTATTTTACTAGCGATTTCCCGCTACCCCGTCTGCGCATGATTCGCTTATCGCTATCCCACGGGAACTTTGCAATTTTCCTTAATAAACTATTCTAAGTCCTTCCCCGGTATTGAAACTATCCCTGTACCAAATTTTATTAAAATCGGTTTAGTGGTTTAGGCGTGGAAGCGTATCAGACAGATAGTTACTTTCGCATTTATATTATTAGTAGGGATATTGCGAATTCTGGAACAGTATTCATCAGTAATCCGATATTATGCATTACCAGGGCTGGAATCGAACCCGCCTCCCGCTGCAAGCCTGTCATATAACTTACCCGCTGGGCACTCGCCAAAGATGTTAAAATTGTGCACAGACAGTACACTCAACTGAAGTTTATCACGTGGCCATATTTTACTGTATAGCAACTGTCCAAATCTAGTATTTTCCAAAAGTATCTTCCATGCTGGTCTGGGAGTGAAGAAAAAACATAGGATGTACCAGTTACTTCTCTTCCCGCGCAGATGGTAAACGCCCATCGAGGGAATGGGCGAAAGTCTTAGGAATCATATTATAGGCGATGCGGCTAGCGACCCATCACTATTTTGATTCTTATTTCCACCTATACACCCACAATAGGGATTGTCTAAAAAAAAATACCTATCCTTTTTATATTTTTTTTGTGCAGAATAGTCAATTATAAGAAACCAATTTCAATATTTTCTCATATAACTCGGTATTTTTTTCACTATTAATTATTGAAAGTATTTTGGTTGATGACGTCAGAGTTTCCATTGTGACGTCAGAGTTTCCATTGCCGGTGCCACACATCTGCTTATTGGATAAATTGATCATAAAACGTATGTGAAGCGCCGCCATTAACGTCTTTTCTATCTGTGGTGAAGTTGGCAAACTGTCATTAGTATCAATGTCAACATGATTCAACAATAACACAGGAAGATTTACGCGATCTTCTCCTATGAATTTTATATTTTCACAATCGTTACACATACCATAACATTCTGCGCGAAGCAGAAAGGTCCATAAACACATACCAGGTATTATCGAGACAAAACAGGACCCGGAGATAAGACAGCAAACTCAGTAGGCGAAAGTGAACCGAAAAACGTAATATTTTCGCTCTCCATTAAAATATTTAGCGGAAAATATTTCATGTGAGCGAAGCACATCGCTGTGCGGTTACACTGTTGCCTAATTATCTACCGAAAGTGCTTCTAAATCTAAACTATAATACAACAATATGAAAGTGAACAGTGGAAAAAACAAGAATGACAGTAACAAGATTGCCCATTTGCTTGTCATCTGTCATAAGATGAATGAAATGTCAGATTGCGGGTCCAAATTGAACTCCGTAGTATAATACACGCGTAAATAGCATAGAATTTGTAACCTTTGCAAATAAAGTACATTTTGGACCGTCTACGTCATGTCTGGGAATATCAAATGAAGGTCATTGCTTATTTTTCATGTAATAAATTCATTATAGCAAAATAAAATAAAGTAAATACAGAAAACGATTTAAAAAGCATTTATCTCGAAATGGTTTTCGATTTACTATACATTGTAAAAAAATAGACAATCCCAATTATGCTAAACGAGGCCTTTAGATCTTGTTACCTTAGGTTCTATCTACCCCGTAAGGGATAAAGACTCGCAACTTTTTAACTTCTTGGTGCACTGCTAGTCTTATCCTTTTACCCACAGACTACGCCCGCTCTGTGTTACTAATCTATGGCTTAACAGAGCAACGTACACAAAAAGACAGCCTTAAATACAACGGCTAAATACGAGCTAATGTTTAGTCTAGTATCAAGTTTCATATTAAACAGTATACGTAAATAGATTTTATTGTTACCAGATTTCGATATTATGCTAAACTATTTCTGGTGTAGCAACACCACAGGATAATTCATAGTTCATTATAGTTCATAGTTCTTTTATAAATAACTAAACGTTGTCTGTAAAAAATTAGTTTATCGCTATCCCGCGGGAACTATGCAATTTTTCGGGATAAAAAATAGCCTGTGTTAATCTAGGGTATCAGCTACGTCCGTTTCAAATTTTATCCAAATCCATTTAGTAGTTTTTACGTGAAAGAGTAACAAACATCCGTCCATCCATACTTACAAACTTTCGCGTTTATAATATCACTAGCTTCTGCCCGCGACTTCGTCTGCGTAGAATTATACATAAAAACCTTCCTCTTGAATCACTCTATCTATTAAAAAAAACCGCATCAATATCCGTTGTGTAGTTTTGAAGATATAAGCATACATAGGGACATAGGGACATAGGGACAGAGAAAGCGACTTTATTTTATACTATTTAGTGAAGTAGGATAATTTTTATGAGAGTCAAAATTAAAGGGATGGAATATAACACAACATTAAATAAGAATGCTGGTCTAGAAGCAAAGGAAAAACATAGAATGTACCAGTTGCTTCTCGTCCTGCGCTGGTATAAGCCCATTGAGGGAATGGACGAAATTCTTAGGAATCATGTTATAGTCGATGCTGGCAACCCATCACTATTTTGATTCCCCTTTCCACCTGTACGCCCACAATCATGCTAAACGTGGCCTTTAGTTCTAGTTACCTTAGGCTCTATCTACCCTGGATAAAGACGTGATTCATGTAAGTACGTACATGATTTATTCCGTGCACAAAACAATAATTAATTTCAATTACTCCCAGCATAATTCCCTTTGCCTTTTCATGTGACACGCGTTTAAAAATATGCGTTCCGTGCCACCGCAAATGTTTTAAAGATTATGGACCATGGAGCACCGTATACAGCCACGTACTGGCCGGCGATAAATAACATGAATGGAATAAAACGACTGCGTTCGACGTTCGGCGTTCGAAAATTGAATGGGATTTTACTCTATGATATGGACCGTTGGAATTAAAAATAAATGTTGGAGCCACAGATAAACAATAAGTGCCAGCTACTTTATTATTCACTAACGACCCGCCCCGGCTTCACGGGTTATCATAATATATACGTAAGTATGAAGCTTTATCTTGAATCATTTCATTAAAATATCAAATATTAAGTTTAAAAGATCGAAGCGTCAAAATCAAAAAAATCAAAATCAAAATTTTATTTTTGCAAATTGGCCGCCAAGGGCTCTTTTTTTAAACTACCAGCGCATTCGGAAAAACCATCATTGCCAAGAATGCGCCGCAAGAAACTTGGCAGAAAGTAATTTTTTCAAAATAAAATGCATTAAGCTACTAGAATACTTAAATTAAATACATTTATAAAAGCGATGTATAAGGTCCCCGAGCCTTAAATTTGATTAGTCAATAGCAGAGATGTATAAAGTCTCTACTAGTCGAAAGTAAAACAAAGTAGATACGGTAAAAAATCAATAAATATAATTTAAGTTCAGTGGAGGTGTAAAACGCCTCCACCATCAAATAAATTATATCTCCAATGTCGAAGAGAAAAAAAAACAAATTAAACAGTTATACATTTCATGTCACGTAAGTAACCGATAATCTTTTGGATATATACAAACAAACAAACATTAGTCAAAATGGAAACGTTTTTAATCCATTGAGCATAAACAGACACTCTTACACATAGTAGCTTGATTAGTTGCCTATTTATAAATTTGAAGATGGTACTTAAAAGTTGCCAGTAAGCTCTGGTATAGGGATGTGCAGTTACGTCCCAAAATATCGACAAAGAATAATAAAATATGGATAAAAAACTGGAACGCAAACACCGATCTTACTCTACACAGATTTCTTTAAGACTTGAGTTTCAAAAGCGAATTTTTCCTCTGATATGCTAGTACTAATAATGAACTTGTTTTGACACTAATTTAGATATTTTATTCCCAAATGTCAATGGTGCTAAGCGTGGCCTTTGGGTAATATTACAATTAGCTCTGTCTATCTCATAAGGGATAGAGACATGATTTATGTGCGTATGTATTTCTTTATGAGCATCATAAGCCGTCAGCAGCAGAAAAAAATTTTAACAAAAAAAACCGACTTTTATATTATTTATAATATTTTATACATCTTTAGTGAATCTGAAGTACACTAACATTTTTTTCTGAATATGGGTAGACCTATTAAAGGTGCTGCTCATATGACACAGCACCGTTTAAATGAAACGGACGATTTGTCGCACACATACTTAATGCTAAATGGAGGTCTAAAGAAGAGGCCTATGTCCAGCAGTGGACTTGTAATGGCTGAGATGATGATGATGACTTAATGGTAATTTTAGACTTGTATGGTTTTCTCATGGGTGCCATCGTCAGAACTGGACCAAATTGAAATGGAACCATACGGAAAGCACCAGCTTTCAAATAAAAAAAGAATCATTAAAATCGCTTCGCCCAGTCGAAAGTAATGAGGTAACAAACATAAAAAAAAAGAACATACAGACGAATTGAGAACCTCCTCCTTTTTTGGAGTCGGTTAAAAAGCAAAAGGGAAGCCTAACATGTTCATTAAATTATTTAAATCCGGTCAACACATTCTTTCTTTTTCAGCACCGTATGAATGCAATTACTCGCCAGTAAAAAGCAAAAGTATGAACAATCTGAAATATTGGTAATTGCGGGTAATCTTGTTAATCGCAGTTTAAGCTGATTGGGCATGAATAGTGGCAGACGATAGGGATGGGATAATTATCGATATCGATATTTTATCGATTACTTTCTCAAAAAGAACATCTATGCTAACGGGATGAAATGATGGTCCTTTAGTTAAATAATAATTACTTCCAAGCTGGTCTGGGAGCAAAGAAAAAACATAGAATTTACCAGTTGCTTCTCTTCCCGCGCAGATGGTAAAAGCCCATCGAGGGAATGGGCGCAAGTATTAGGAATCATGTTATAGGCGATGCGGCTAGCATCACTATTTTGATTTCCCTTTCCAGCTATACGCCCTTAATCATGCTAAACGTGGGTTTGTTACCTTAGGCTCTGTTTACCCCGTAAGGGATAAAGACGTGATAGGTATATGTGTAAAAAACTCCCAAATCGCCCTTAACTACAAGAAACTAAGATTAAAACAGTTATATAAACCTGCTCATTCAACCGTGACATCATAATAAGGCCCTTGATTGAACTATCGATATCCGCTATCGACTTTTCCCACCCCTTCGTAAGTCGGCCATATTTGCCCAACAATTACCCGCTCAATTAACGATCATCGAGCGGCCGGCATCGATTGAGATGTTTTTTTAATTTTATTTTTTAATTTACTTTTTTTTGGCACAGGCTGTGAATGGGTACAGCCCGCAAACTTGTTTAAAAATGTATGGCTTCGTAAAAAGTAATGATGACATTGTAGATTAGATTACATTATATATTCATTCAATAAAAATTACATCATAAATTGTACATTGACAAGTTAGAAGAATTTAGATTGAAATCGTCAAGAGTAAAAAACTAAAATAAAATACAAATCAATTGAATATTACAAAAAATTACATGTCGTATGACAACAAAAATGACAAACAATTAGTAGAATTTACTTAATTCTCCGCTGGGGGTCGTCACTGCTTATAGGTAAATAATGAAATATAATAAAGGGTTCATTTAAAATAATGTCAAAATTAATAGAATAACATACATACATACATACCGTCACGCCTCATTCCCACAGGAGTAGGCAGAGACTACTTTGTTCCACTTGCTACGATCCTGACATACTTCTTTCGCTTCATCCACATTCATCAATCTCTTCATACATGCTCGTCGGATGGATGTATGTATGTTACTTTATTGAGTTATACGTTATATTTAATGTATTTTAATGACTGGCATCCTAGAAAGTGTACCAGCAATGAAACCAGTTGTAAATTGTCATTGGATGTAGAAACAAAATTAATTGGCGCCGTAAAGTTTTTAATGAATCACCGCCGCTCTCACATTACTTATACTGATTTCTACTCACTGGTTAGTTTTAATGATTACTTAAGTCCATTTTACATTATGACTTATTTACGCACAGAAACACACACAAACGGCACACTTACGTACATACACACACACACACACACTAGGTAAGTAGTTAAGTTAGTGATAGAATTGGTTTAGCTTCTGCTTGGTTTTTGTTAACCGTCAAGTTAAGAAAGAGCGGAACATTCCGATGCAAGCATTTCTCATGCTTAAAGGAAGGTTCCAACCTATATGACTGTAAACTGTAAACCATTATACTGATACTTATTTTTGAAACGTTGTCTAGATACATATTATTACACTTGTACCTAAACTGTATAATTAAGGATGACTATTTACAATATTATTAGAATGGGATACCTTTAGATTAAGCATTGTTGACATTTTATACCCTGACAGGGTGTCATGTGCCTACCTCCATTTTGCACAGTAACATCTTGATATTTATGTAATGAACATGACTTGAATGATTAAATGAAATAAAACTATAAATGTAGAAACCAAATAAACATTTTTGATTTTTGATTTTTAATACATATTAATTACTAGCTGTTGCCGGCAACTTCGTCTGCATATAATTCGTTTATCGCTATCCCGCGGGAATTACGCCATTTTCCGGGATAAAAAGTAGCCTATGTGTTTTTCCAGACTATAATCTATCTATGTTCCAAATTTCATCCAGATCTGACCAGCCGTTCTGGCGTGAAAGAGTGACAAACATCCAAACATACTCACAAACTTTCACATTTATAATATTAGTAAAAGCTCTTTTTCTATGGAAATCAGAGAAAGGTCTGTGAGCCTTTGTTTCATAAGTATGTTTGTATACGTTGCATGCAAAAGAACGACCTTTCCGCAGACTCACTGAATTACTTCGCAGATGTATTGTGTGCAGGTTTCCTCGCGATGTTCCTAATTTGAATAATAAACGGTAATTATTCTGGCTAAGTGTAGTAGGTAATAATAATTAAGCTTTATAAAAGTATCTTTGCCATCAGCGGCGGTACCCAAAGTTGGTTGTAAAGCATTTTATTGCGGCCTAAGTCCGACGTAGACACGTAAATCGTGTAGAGTTGGCGTGCGTCGTTTTATTGATTTATTTAATACGCTAAACGTGGCCTTTAGGTCTTGTTGCCTTGGGCTCTGTCTACCCCGTAAGGGATAAACACGTGATTTATGTATGTTGCATAAATACTAGCTGTTGCCCGGGACTTCGTTCGCGTATAATTGTTTTTAATATTGTTTTCACGGTAACCTATTTCAAAAAAAGTAGCCCAAGTTACTCCTTACAACATCTGCTATATCTGCCAGTGAAAGTCCCGTCAAAATTGGTCCTGCTGTTTCAGAGATTAGCTGGAACAGACTGACAGCGGGGTTTTGCGGGTGGTAGGGCCTTGTGCAAGGTCCGTCCGGATCGCTACCACCATCTTACTCGCTAATCCTGCCGCTAAGTAGCAGTGCTTGCACTGCTGTGTTCCGGTGTGGAGAGTAAGACAGCCGGGGAAATTACGGGCACAAGAGGCATTGCATCTTAGTTCTCTAGGTTGGCAACGCATCTGCAATCCCTCCGGGGTTGCGGGTGTCTATGGGCAGTGGTGATCACTTACCATCAGGTGACCCACTTGCTCGTTTGCCTTCCTATTCATATAAAAAAAAAACAGCAATTAAAAAAATAATTTTTTTTATGTAAGTACCGTATACCATTCTATCTTAGCCCTCTAGGCTTACAACGCATCTATACGGCTAGTACAAGTAAGCGTGAGCATTGTGTCGCGCACGAAATAAACCCGTCTTTTTCTTACTATTTGTTCTAGAAAAAGACGGGTAAGCTATCTCGTGCGCGACACAGCTCTCGCGCACTCTTTTGCTAGCCGTCCAGCATAGCACGAGAGCGTACAAGAGTCGCGTCACGCGCGAGATAGCTATCCGTCTCTTTCTAGTACGAACAGAAAGAAAAATCGTCGTTTTTTTATATGTATAGAACGTGACGTACAGGAAAAAAAATCCATAGTAAAATCAGGGACTCATTTTTTTCTTGTACGATAATCTATACCTAGGGTAAACGATTCTGAGTAAGAAAAACTCAAAATAGTTAAATTCTGAAAAAAAATGTAGACTTTTTTTGGAACCTAAAAAAAGATTTTTTTTTTCATTTTTTTTTTCAAAACGCTCTTCTAAAGCTTAGTCGGTCTGTCACTAGTTCTGCTACATCATAAACCTGGTGTTTGTAAGCAATCGTCGTCGTAAACGGAACAATAAAAAGCTTTCCCGCCGCGTAGTCACTTACGATGTGATTTGGTTTTATGTCGGTGCTAGCTGTCCTGCTCATTCATTACATGACAATGGAAACATACATAAATCACGTCTTTATCCCTTACGGGGTAGACAGACTTTATTTTACATACATACATACCGTCACGCCTCTTTCCCACAGCTACGATCCTGACATATTTCTTTCGTTTCATCCACAGTCATCAATCTCTTCATACATGCTCGTCGGTTTCGGTCCCTGACCTAACCTTTTTCCAAAACGTCTCCTATTTGGTCTCGGAACGTCCGTCTAGGCCTTCCCCTCCCAACGCACCTCACACTCCCCCTATAGATCTATTTAGTTAGTCTACTTTCATCCATCCGCTCTACGTGACCAAACCAACTAAGCATACTTTTTTCTATCCTAGTCACTATATCCTCTTTCACACCAGCACGTTCTCTTGTCACACTGTTCCTTATTCTATCTTTCAGTGATACACCTTCCATACTCCTTAACGCTCTCATTTATACTGCATTTATTCTACTTTCAAATATAGTAATGTAATTGAGTGCGCGTTTTGTTCGAGTCTAAAGTTTTTATCAATGTCTCGAATAGCTTACGGTGACAGATGACATAAAAAAGAAGACCATCATTGCCAAGAATGCGCCGCAAGAAACTTGGCGGAAAGTCATTTTTTCGGGGTGCGAGTCGGGTTACCTCCACGTGTGGTCAAGAGCTGCGGTTCCTTTTTGGATCCGTCCGGGGGAAGAGCAGTGCTTGGTCCGGTGCACCCTGGACTTCGGCTAATGATTTCCTGGCAGTTTCTGAGGGATATCATTGACCGTTGGCTAAGAGCCCGACAGGGGGGGAGGGTGGTCTTTGACCATTACCGTACAACGTTGCCGACATTTTGTCACAAGATTTTTTAATCATATTTTAGTTACTTTGACATTGGCGAAGTTGTCGTCGCTATAACGACTTGTAACGCCACAAATAAGAAGAAGAAGTCATTTTTTCAAAATAAACAATGTCTCAGATCGCAGGAACTTGCGACCCGAGGTTTTCTTTACCACTCAAGGTGTCCACAATTTTACGTCTTAAATACCTGCTGTAATATTCCAGAAAAATCTGAGACTGTACATTTTAAGGTCATGTCATTGAGAAATAGTGCATAAGTACATTAGTTGTAAGTGGTTCTAAGTGCTCGCGGAGTGCGTGTGAGCGAGGCGACCGCCGCTAATGGCTTGAGAGGGACGGGGAACTTGCCGGGACGAACTGAATTAGTCACACTACTCATTACGTAAATATTACGACATAACTCTATAGATTATTGCTCTAATTCAAGGTGTCTCGGAATCGTATCTGTTTTCTGCAAGTGGCTGGGCTAATTCGCCTGAACACCCTTATAAATAATTTTAACTTTTTTTTTCAGTTGGTGACTCATATTTTCCAAAGGAATGATGAATAAACATTAATTATCTATTTACTACTTTATTTACATAAAAGTTTATGGATTATGTAGTATATTTTATCTGTGTATCGTTTCGTGAGTCACAGACGGCTCTGGCTGAAAATCAGTGCTGCAGTCTAACGCCTCAGCGTAATGCTGAGCCAGCGACCGTTTCACTTTTGCGAAGACACACACAACGCCGATGATCTATTTTTCATGTCTTGATTATTTTCTATAAAATTGTGTATATTCTCTTATATTTGTGCGTCTTGCAAAAAGGAATAAATGTGTTCTTTCTTTCTATTTTAATTGCAAAAATCTCAAATCATTATCATTAGTTAAAACACTACAGAAAAAGTTCGATTCTTAGAGCCTGTCTCACGACTCTCAGATAAAACCCTGATATTTTAAGTGTCACTTATTTCCGTCTTTTTCTTGGCAATAAATAGAGAGGGAATCATAGATAACTGACACTTAAAATATCAGGGTTTTATCTGAGTGTGGTGAAACGGCACTTAGAAACAAAAAACTTGGTTTCAATTTTATTTTATTTTTGTTACAGAGACTTGCAAGGCAACAACATCTCGATCATCTTCCAGAGCGACTTCCAGGATCTGAAAAACCTGAAAATACTGTAAGTTAACTTAAAACAAAAATTATAACAACCAAAGTAAGAACGAAAACTTAAACTTTTTATTTCAACAGGCAACTGTCGGAAAATCAAATACATACCATCGAGAGAGACGCCTTCTTGGAGCTCAACGCATTGGAAAGATTGTAAGTAAAAGTTAATTCGATACTTAACCTCTCAACAATGTTACATCATTCGGATGCAATGCAAAATTCGACCGCCCACCTCTTAAAATCGACCAATGAGAGCGCGCGCTTCGAAGCGTCCGCGCGAGGTGACCTTGCAACGTCGTAATGCAATTATTTTTTTCAATTTATTTCAATTGCAGGAAATTGAACAATAATCGACTGGGCCACTTGCCTGAAGGTCTTTTTATGAGATTGAGGCATCTCCAAAGATTGTGAGTACCCCAAATGGGGATGTCCGGTGTGGTCCCGCTATACCCTGGTACCCTTTTTACTGTGGTATTGTAGTTTTGCTGTGAGAAAGATAATTAATATTATCAATTTGGATCATAATGAAGATTTCACTATTCATTGTAACTTATTAATTGATTGTACTTAAATACTTTCTTAAGAATGTATTTAAACAAATACTTTTCTAGAATTAAAAAAAAAATAAAAAATTGCTAATCTAAAATTAAAAAAAAGTGTGAGTTAAAAAAAAACGGTAGTGTAGTTTTAAAAACACAGCAAAACGTCTCCACAGCAAACTCAACTCTCGGTAGATGGTGCTTAAGTCTCATTTCCCGTCAGCTTCGCTCCCCGCCGACAGGTGGCGCTTCCCCCGCAGACATTTTGATTTTGTTCAACTAATTCCAAAGAATTCGGAAATTTGAGAAATTACGTTTTGTGAAGAATTTTTATTAGTTGATAATTCAACAAAACGAATTATTTTTCCAGTTCACATTTTATTTTCTTCACAAAACGCAAGTAAAAATTTAAAAGAAACGTCATAGTTCCAATGATTGCGTAAATTTATAAGTTATTAGTTATGTAATAATTAATTTATCCAATCATATGAACATTAGGAAATGCAATCAGATAAAATATTTGATTTGAAATTACCGGTTAATTACCGGTAACGGCTGAATTACCGGTACCGATTAATTACCGGTTATCTCAATACCAAATTACCGGATTGAATTCCCTAATTTCCCTAAATACTCAGGCTTCGACGCATAAATCTGCCTCGTCACATCCGCCCCCAATAATTTTCTTCTAACCCCTAACGGTGTAAAAACCAGTTAATGCGTACGATAAAGTGTGATGACAGTCAACATTCGCTAGATGTCACTAACAACTTAAGACAATAAAATTTTCTAGTCTTTAAAAATCAAATATTTTGGTATTGTTCTCATAATAATTATTATTTGCTTTGTTTATTAAAAAATAAGTGATTTTTAAGCCGTCGTGAAAAGGCTCAAAACTCGTAACGAAACAAGAAGATATAAAACAATGAAACTATAGATATACATGCCTAAATGTATATTTAACATTCAAGAATAAACTCAAAGGCGAGAGCCCGGAGTCGATGCCACTATTATTTGCTTGAGGTACTATAAAATCAAAACACTAGACTACATAGGTCTCTTGTAATAGTAACTTATTTTGCTGACATCTAAGTCTGTTGGCTTGGACACACTAAAATGTACGCATTTCTGGCCCCGCAGTAGGTCGCTTCCCCTATTTGGGCTTCCCTGGTCTAACCTGTATTGGCTAATTTTCCGGTAAACTAATGCTGTGCCGTTACCAAAAGTTACCGGTAATGCACAATCATAGTTACAAAAATACTCTTAATGTTTGCTTATTGTAATTTAATCCAAAATATGTAAATGTTGGTAATGTTACACTATAAAATCAATATAGCATTGAATGCAGAGATAGTGTTTGTACACAAGATGTAGTAAAAAATACTGTAGTGTTTGAAATATTGTTAATCCTTTTTGTGGACGCCCAATGATATGTATCTGTCTAATCCTAATCAATTGAAACGCGCTATCTACTAACAACTTCAACTTTAATATACCTATTTAACAAAACATACAATTATTACTATTTTTTATTTTACTGTACCAAACCAGTAATAAAATTCAGTTACAACATCTTTTTTGTATTTTTGTAATTCTTGTTACAAAAAATTACCGGTAATTCCGACGGCATAAACCGGTAACGGCACATCACTGGCCATCGCTTTCTGTGTATAAAAGCTCTGCTAGAAGGTAAACTAATATAACGATTTCGAGGTAAGTAATAAATGTATTTTTATTGTATATTTTCAGGATTATGTACAATTCAATTATATTTCAGGAAAATTATGTGTTAAATAATATATATTCTGTTAGCAGCTCGTAATGAGCTCTGAAGATGACTGATTTTCTATTATGATCATTATGTATATATTTTTTTGTTTCAAAAACCGTCATGAACTCTATGCAAAAATTGGCGCGGCTAGATAAAATTGACAGATTTTTAGATTTATTTCATTATCTATTAACTGGGGGTGCGAGTCGGGTTACCTCCGCGTGTGGTCAAGAGCTGCGGTTCGTTTTTGGCTCCGTCCGAGGGGAAGAGCTGCGCTTGGTCCGGTGCACCCTGGGCATCGGTTAATGATTTCCTGGCAGATTCCGAGGGATATCATTGACCGTTGGCTAAGAGCCCGACAGGGGGGGTCTTTTGACCGTGTTCTACCGTTCAACGTTGCCGACATTTTCGTCACAAGATTTTTGAAAACTGTATCTATTTATAACTTTGACATTGGCGAAATCGTCGCATCGATCGATGGGGCCATATTAAAAAAGAAGAAGAAGTATTAACTAGAGGAGATCCCTTTAAGCTGATAAGTTCGCGTTGTGTTTTAGGGAAAGTTAAACCCGTGGCCTCTGAAGCAGTGAGTCGTGGGTTCAAATCCCGGACCTCTGAATTTTTTGGAATTAATGTGCAAAATTACATTTGAAATTCACCATGAATTTTTCGGTGAAGGAAAACATCGCGAGGTAACCTGCACACATTTGCGTAGCAATTCAATGGTGTGTGTGAAGCTCCCAAGCCCTCTCGTTCTAAGAGGTCTATGCCCAGCAGTGGGACGTATACCTATATAGGCAGGAGGTGATGATGTTGAAAGAGACATACATACATTACCTCTATGGCACAAACCAACAGAAATTGGGTGACCACACTCGGTCGCTATTATAGATCGTTCCATAGATCATTTACAACTTCCTGCGCGTGTTCTCATGCGCATATATCAATGCATCAAGCTGTCACCGCGCAGGTCGTAGGGCCAAGATTCGGCTAAGGGCCCTAGGGAGGGGCGCAGTCGATAGATGTATCGATACAAAAATTCAAAATTTATTTTTGCAATTTGGCCGCCAAGGGCTCTTTTACATGTTTTTGAAACTGCCAGCGCATTCGGAAAGACCAATTGCCAAGAATGCACCGCAAGAAACTTGACAGAAAGTCATTTTTTTTTAAATAAATTAAGAATCCATGCTGGATTTCCATGCTGGTCTGGGAGGAAAGAAAACATAGAATGTACCAGTTGCTTCTCTTGATGGATGGGCGAAAATCTTAGGAATTGTTATAGGCGATAGCAACCCATCACTATTTTGATTCCCCTTTCCACCTATACGTCAACAATCATGCTAAACGAGGCCTTGTCTTGTTACATTAGGCTATGTCTTCCCCGTAATGGATAAAGACGTAATATATGCATCAATGTAAAACAAAACATACAAATATTCTTCCATCCCGGTCTGTGAGTAAATAAAAATTATAAAATGTACCAGTTGCTTCTCTTCCCTCGCAGATTGCAAAAACCCATCGATAAATCATGTTATAGACGCTGCTAGCAACCCATCACTATTTTGATTCCCCTTTCCACCTATACGCCCACAATCATGCTAAACGAAGCCTTGTCTTGTACCTTAGGCTCGGTCTACCTCGTAAGGGATAAAGACGTGATTTATGTAGGAACTAGCAGTGTCGCTTATTGCGAAATGGACCTACAGTCTCAATAGCATAGATTGTTTCGGCTCAGACTTCGCCCTTTGTGAAAGTCACGAAGTTACCAGCTGCCTTTATGACTCCTGTACAAATAGTTCATAGTTAACAGTGCTACTGTGTAAGGCTCGCGCCAATGCGGGAGCGGGCGGCGAGACGCTTGAGCGGAATGTAAACGCCGGTGGCATTTTTGTGTTAATTTTACCGTTACTCTAATAGTTGCAATTTTATTCAATGAACATAAAATACCTTGCTACTCCGCTACTGTGTGAAATATATATGTTTTTCATGCAATCTCTCCCTCCGCTACTGCCACATAAAACTAATATAAATTCCACAAACTTAATTATCCCTTACACCACACAAACTCTGCCCTATTCTTTTAAGTGACATAAAAAAAGAAGGAAACTTTTTTTATTTTACAAAAATGAGCATCATTCCAAATTTTTATAAAAAATAATAGCCAGTCGGAAAAAGCCTTGGTAGCTTATTGGTTTGACTTGTGGCCTTAAGCAGAGGGTCGTGGGTTCGAGCCCGGGCTCGCACCTCTGAGTTTTTCGGAATTTATGTGCGATATTATGTTTGAAATTTTGCCACGAGCTTTTCGGTGAAGGAAAACATCGCGAAGCAATTCAATGGTGTGTGTGAAGTTTCCAATCCGCACTGGGCCCGCGCGGGAACTATAGCCCAAGCCCTCTCATTCTGAAAGGAGGCCTGTGCCCAGCAGTGAGACGTGTATATGGGCAGAAGACGAATAAAAAAAAAAGAAAATTTACACTTGAATAGAAATTACCAACTAATGAAGCAGGCTACAAAATTGGCCAATGAATTTCAGCAAAAAGAAACAAAAACAGATTCAAAGTGTGCTGATTACACATAAACGGATAACTCACGTATAAAAAGTCGAGTGATGCTCGACATGTTTCGGACTATTCAGTAGTCCTTCTTCCTAGAGCGCTCGCCCCGGCGGCAGCGAAAAAACACTGCGCGCCAGCGCTCTGTTCGCGCGGCTGTTCGACGCAACTGACAGCGGCGCACAACTACCCTCGTTTTCGTTTTCATCACTCGACTTTTTATACGTGAGTTATTCGTTTATGTGTAATTATGATTAAGTCTGACGGTAGTTTCATGACAAAGTGTGCTGTCATTTCATTTAAACTCTGTCTTCCTTGCCCTCCCATTTCATATAAAAATATCACATTGACGCAACTTGCACCCCAGCCTTACCCCGCTGTAGTTCACACCACAGCCTTACACTATCGACTAATCCTCTCACTATTGGCCTGGGCACGTGAACAGTCGCTTTGTCCGTTGGTTAGCCGGTCCGTCTGTCACATCCGGCCTAGCTTATGAACTGTTACGGACAAAGACTTACATAAATAAAATTAATAGACTTAAGATCAAAAGACTTGCCTTTATTAGATAGAAACAACTTCGCTCCTCACACACACATGCAAAGAGGCACAGTGCGTCACAGTACATACCCAATTTGGATTCTCATTAAAAATGTTAAACAAAAAAAAAACATACATACCGTCACGCCTCTTTCCCACAGCGGTAGGCAGAGACTACTGTGTTCCACTTGCTACGATCCTGACATACTTCTTTCGCTTCATCCACATTCATCAATCTCTTCATACATGCTCGTCGGTTTCGGGTACTCCTGACCTGACCATATTCCAAAACGTTTCCTATTTGGTCTCGGAACGTCCGTCTAGGCCTTCCCCTCCCAACGCACCTCACACTCCCCATATAGATCTGTTTAGTTAGTCTACTTCCATCCATCCGCTCTACGTGACCAAACCAACTAAGCATACTTTTTTCTATCCTAGTCACTAAAAAAAACCATCTTCGAATCCTTTTCTTCCATACTGGTCTGGGAGCAAAGAAAAAACATACCAGTGGCTTCTCTTCCCGCGCAAATGGTGAAAGCCCTTGTTATAGGTGATTCTAGCAACCCATCACTGTTTTGATTCCCCTTTCCATCCATACGCCCACAATCATGATAAACGTGGTCCTTAGGTCTTGTTACCATAGGTTCTGTCTACCCCGTAAGGGATAAAGACGTGATATATGTATGTATGTTCGAATAAAGCTAGGCCTAGACGGACGTTCCAAGGAGACGTTTTGGAAAAAGTTCAGTAAGCTTACCTAACTCGCTCGCAATCGCCATCGTGTTCATTTTGACAGTTCACGTATGGGCTGACAATTGGCATCGGAATCAGCTAGCTGTCACACTCATACAAGAACTGTCAAAATGAACACGATGGCGATTGCGAGTTAGTTAGGTAACAAGCCTACAGGTCAGGAGTGATGGGTTGCTAGCATCGCCTATAACATGATTCCTATGATTTTCACCCGTATTCAATGCAACCGTATAAATTCCAACTCCATATTATATATCGCTGTGAGCTGCCTACTTTTTATTTTTTTACTATTTTTTTTAATCGATTAAAACAGACTAATCTACCCCTGATACTCGATAAGCAATAATCGTAAATCATCGACTAATCCCCTCCCTACTGGTGACAGCTCGTAAACAGTAGCATTGTCCGTTGGTTAGCTTGTCCGTCTGTAACATCCGGCGTAACTCATAAACTGATGTCATGTAAAGACACTCGCAAGAAAACGTGGCGGGTGACCCCACAATCATCATCATCAGGGCTCCCAGACCATCATGGAAGTGTAAGTATTCAAAAATTCATTTTTTTTTGCCAATACGCCGCTAAGGGCTCTTTTACATGTCTTTTTTGAAACTACCAGCGCATTCGGAAAGATCACTGCCAAGAATGCACCGCAAGAAACTTGGCAGAAAGTCATCTTAAATAAATAAAAATAAAAATAAAAATAATAAATAAATATCTTGGGACAAATTACACCAATTGACCCAGCCCCAAACTAAGCAAAGCTTGTACTATGGGCACCAGGCAACGGATAAACATACTTATATAATGTAGATAAATAAATACTTAAATAAATACAACATCCATGGCTCGGGCACAAACATTCGTATTCATCATACAACTGTCTGCCCCTACCGGGATTTTTTTTTTTTTTTTTTTTTTTTTTATATGAATAGGAAGGCAAACGAGCAAGTGGGTCACCTGATGGTAAGTGATCACCACTGCCCATAGACACCCGCAACCCCGGAGGGATTGCAGATGCGTTGCCAACCTGGAGGACTAAGATTCTGGAGGATTATGATTCGAACCCAGGACCTCTAGCTTCATAGTCAGGGTCATTAACCACCAGGCTATCTTGACTCGGACGATTAATTTTTTCACAGCTCCCATGAACTGCAAACCTCAGTATTTCATATCTCTACACGTTTCTAAGAAAATGGGTCTTGACGTACAGACAGACAGACGGACACCGAAATGATGTTATAAAGGTTCCTTTTTCCTTTAGAGGTACGAAACCCTAAAACAGGAACGGAGCCAGAAGCAACAGCAAGTAATTAAATAAATAAGCAACTGGTCGTCTATCCACTTGTCCAGGGGTAGCCAACTTTATTAGACCCAAGATCTCCTGTTTAAGAAAGATAAGAGAACGTGCTGGTATGAAAGAGGATATAGTGACTAGGATAGAAAAAAGTATGCTTAGTTGGTTTGGGCATGTAGAGCGGATGGATGAAAGTAGACTAACTAAACAGATCTATAAGGGGAGTGTGAGGTGCGTTGGGAGGGGAAGGCCTAGACGGACGTTTCGAGACCAAATAGGAGACGTTTTGGAAAAAGGTCAGGTCAGGAACCGAAACCGACGAGCATGTATGAAGAGATGATGACTGTGGATGAAGCGAAAGAGGTGTCAGGATCGTAGCAAGTGGAACAAAGTAGTCTCTGCCTACCCCTGTGGGAAAGAGGCGTGACGGTATGTATGTATGTATCTCTTGTTTACTAACGAAACCCTGTGCGATCTACCAATTACATATGAAACCTTAAATCAGCAGTTGGTGATTACGTTGCGCAGTCTGGTCTACGTATTTATATTTTTTGCCTTGCCACGATCGACTGGACTAACAGTCGCGATTGACCTGTTGCCCACCCCTGCACTAGACTATCCATTCGTCAAAGACGAGAAAGAAGTCCTAGTCTGTTAAAAATAGAAAGAGGCAAAAGGCTTTTAAAGTAGAAACTCAATTCGTCTCGTTCGTCGTAAGAGTCCCTAAGGAGTAGAGCCTGTTATATAATTTACAGTTTTTATTCGGCAGAGGCCGCGGGGAGGGGCCTCTAGGGCTGCCACAAACAGTACGACTTTTAAAGAATCAGAGTCGGAATCAGAATCATATTTTTTTGCATGCAGGCACTTTTACATGTCTTCGGAAAAACGCCAAGAAGGCGCCGCAAGAAGCTTGGTAGAAAGTTTTTTTTTTTAATAAAATAGTACTGGGCATTTTCAAAAAAACATGAACCCTAGATTTTTTTTCCAAAATGATGACATTTTGGGTTTTTCTCAATCAGAATTATTAGCACTATTTATTTTTGTAAAGAAAAAAAATGTCCATTGGTTTTTTGTCAGTTTTGTGACACTATTTTCATACGATTTATATGCGGCGTCACAAAACTGACACGAAAAGCCTGCAACTAGACAGTAAAAGAAAAAAGAAAACAACAAAACAAAACGAAAATCCATACACATCATATACTCTCATATACTTTTCGAGTATTATAGACTCTAATTGACTCTACACGGACCAAGTCGGGCGTTAGCTAGCGTTTAAATAGTAGCTTTTGTTGGCAACCCTAACTCTACTACAGTATGCACGTTCCCAAGGGCTGCCAGAAAGAGATAGCGGACACCCGATAGCAAATTTGCATGACAATTTCACAAATACCTATACGCTTCGTGAATAGAAAGGAATGCATTTTGAATATTTAATTATGAATGGAAAAGGTGCGTATTAAAGTAAATTGTGTTACTGCGACAAAATAACGGTATTGAACATAGTCTTAAGAGCTAAAGGAAATATGTAATTGAAAAAAAAAATGTCACAACACTTTGTCCCCTTACAAATCAGCCGAGCGAAAGCGAAACGCGAGCGAAGCGAAACGTCTCCGTCCGTGTTTGTAGTCGAGGTATGTCCGATTTGTTTCGTACGAATCAAGGTGAGCTTAAACGGAAAGCCAACCGAAAATTACTTACTAATATGCCAAAATTATGCTTGTTTCACGTCAGTTTTATGTCGAAGATTAGCTACGGTACCCTGAAAAATATATATCTTCACTTCTCTGTCAAGATGGTGTTTTCAGAAGACACGCGCGCGCGTGTTTTTGCATTAATTAAAATTGTTAATAAGTTGAATGATAACATTCTCATAATCCGTAGATATTATACGGTATAGATAGCTCCTCCATCCTGATCTGGGAGACAGAAAACACATAGAATGTATCAGCTGCTTCTCTTCCCGCGGAGATCGTAAAAATTCATTTATGGAATTGAGAAATTTTAAATAAAATAAACAAATAAATAAGTAAGTAAGTAAGTAAGTAAGTAAATGCTTTATTGTACAAATATAGAGAAGTAGAGACAAATCACAAATAAAAAAGACCTTAAATATATGCACAAAGGCGAACTTATCCCTATAAGGGATCTCTACCAGTTAACCTTTGAGTAAATGAGAGGAGTATAAATATCTTGGGATAATTAACAACAAATTGACCTAGTCCCAAACTAAGCAAAATAAATAAAAAAAATACATAAATTAATTAAATAGTTCAGTTAAAACAAAAAAATAAAAAAGGAGGGAAAACTAAATTGTTCAAAAACTACAGACATATCAATGTTATAACAAAGACTTGTCTCCAAATCTTGTGAGAGCCTCTGATACAGTTCCGTACACTGCGGCGCGTATTTTCACGAAAAGGCTGTGAACTTAGGCACCTAAACGTCGTCGGCACGGAGGCTCTATAGAAAACTTTATAGAGTAGCATGCGGGACAAACTTACGGGTAAATTAGTGTTTTTACCTTTTTTCTCGTGTTTCTTCCATGCTAAGTTCACCATGAAAGAAAGAAGACATTTTTTTTTGCAACACAGGTACACATATCACCATTACACATAAACTGATAACTCACGTATAAAAAGTCGAGTGACGCTCGACATGTTTCGGACTATTTCGTAGTCCTTTTTCCAAGAGCGCTCGCCCCGGCGGCAGCGAAACGAACACTGCGCGCCAGCGCTCTGCTCGCGCGGCTGTTCGACGCAACTGACAGCGGCGCACAACTACCCTCGTTTTCATCGGGGCGAGCGCTCTTGGAAAAAGGACTACGAAATAGTCCGAAACATGTCGAGCATCACTCGACTTTTTATACGTGAGTTATCCGTTTATGTGTAAATGATGATTAAGTCTCACGGTAGTTTCTTGTTGAAAGTGGCAAATCTTTACGGAGAGACACATATCACGTCTATATCCCTTGCGGGATAGACCGAGCCTATGGTAACAAGACCTAAGGCCACAGTTAGCATAATTGTGAGCATAAGTGGAAAGGGGAATCATAATAGTGATGGGTTGCTATCCGCATCGCCTATCTATAGCATGATTCCTAAGATTTTAGCCAAACCCCTCGATGGGCTTTACCATCTGCGCGGGCAGAGAAGCAACTGGTACATTCTATGTTATTTCTTTGCTCCCAGACCAGCATGGAAGGGGTTGACAATTTTAGGGTACACTTTTCTCTGGCCGCCAGTACCCGGCACATATTCCACCCTCCAACCGTTCAAAGAAAGCCAACGCTTTCAATGTCTATTATTTCGTCGCACCCGCAGTGTACTATACTTGCTACTTCAGTATTCGATTTAGTTTTATGGCACTTCAAACAGTTACTGAAGGCGTTGTGTAAATTGCGCTTTAAGTTGATAAATACACGTCTTTATCCCTTACGGGGTAGACAGAGCCTAAGCCCAACAAACATTAGCTGCAAATAGACCTTAATTTAGAACCTAAAGACATATATTTATTCATGAACAATACAATAAAAATTACATAAATGAAATTAACACAAATTAAACTATTAAATTAAAAACTAAACTAAAACTAATCTTAAAATAAAATAATTATAAAAGAAGGGGCCCCCGTGGCATAGTTCCACAGACATTGCACTGGCAGCATTCCCCCTTTGGACAGCGATACTAATACGCTGTCCAAGGAAGCTGCCAGCTCTGCGGTCACCCGTAGCGTCTATTAGCGCTGGCCGCTTCTCGAGGCACGCCGCGCTGAACGACGTCATCCGCCGGTCACTTGCCTCTGCCAATGTCCCTGCCTTGTTGGAACCAACGGGCATCGCTAGGGACGACGGCAAGAGACCGGACGGTATGTCTATGATTCCGTGGAGTGTGGGACGTGTGCTGGTGTGGGATGCAACGTGCGTAGACACACTAGCCTCGTCTCACCTTCGCGGAACCACGAGTAGAGCAGGCGCGGCTGCAGAAGCGGCCGAATCAGGCAAGATTAATAAATATAGAGGTCTCAGCACCGAATACAACTTTGTCCCTTTCGGTGTTGAGACCCTTGGTCCGTGGGGTCCTAGCGCTATTAGCCTCTTCAAAGATATTTCGAAGAGGCTAATAGACGCTACGGGTGACCGCAGAGCTGGCAGCTTCCTTGAACCTAAAGTGTTGTGAAGGTAGAGTAGTAGCGACAATTATAGTTTGTGACGACATAAGAGTGTTAGTAATAAAAAATAACCATTATAGTGCCAAAGCAAGTTTATAAGAGCGATGTATGGAGGTTAAAGGCGTAGAGTAGCGATTATTATCTCTATAATACAGATCAAAGCTTCTTGAGCGAATCTTATTACTATAAGATGCATATAAGAAATTAACGTTTACTATTAACTTCTAAAGTTCTAAGCAACAAGACCTAAAGGCCACGTTTAGCAAGAATGGGATAAACGCGACTTGTGTATGTGTGTATATGTATAGACGTTAAGGTGGAGTTACACCAAGCGAGCGAATGCTCATTCTATCAAATTTATTGTATGCACAGCAAATCTAACGGATCACTCTCCATACAAATTTGTATGAAAACCCGTTATTTTTGCTCGACACAATAAATTTGGCAGAGTGTGGATAGAACGAGCATTCGCTCGGTGTAACTCCACCTTTAGACGCGCGGAAGCCATCTTTCCCCGGCGCCGTTTCAGTCACATGAAAAAACGCAATCCCAAACTAATCTCGTTCACACCATTACTCCGAAAAACGTATTATAGCGCCCCCAAATGTCCCGAACGGAGTGGTTTGCGTTGTTCCGTCACTAAACGACAACATTCATGTCATTACCGAAGACAAATAAAAGAATAGCGGGAAAAACAGTGCCTCTAACGATGCGAATCGACGCCATTTTGAAAACGCAAAGCGCGAAAGTGACCTTTTTCGCGATAATCTAAATCTAAACAGTTGAACACTTATGTTATGTAGGGATGTATGAACAAGTCTGTTTAGATACATACATACATGCATAAATCACGTCTTTATCCCTTACGGGATAGACGGAGCCTAAGGTAACAAGACCTAAAGGCCACGTTTAGCATGATTGTGGGAGTATAGGTGGAAAGGGGAATGAAAATAGTGATGGGTTGCCTGCCGCATAGCCTATAACATGATTCCTAAGATTTTCGCTCACTCGATTTTCCCTCGATGGGCTTTTACCATGACAAGCATGGAAGAAACATTCATAAATAAACTACCAAATATCATTGCACACATACAAACACACTACATACAATATGAGTACACACACAATATTCAGCCAACCGGCGTAGATTCTGTTCGAGTTTGTAATGTAAAGAGAGTTGTCGCATGTCACTGACAATTGTCATGTTGCTGAAAAGGGCGCCAGAACAGTCACTTCATCAATTCGATTGATCCCTCGAAGCTCAAAGTGACTACAAAGACTGAAGAACCGCCGGAAGTCAGACAGACTGCGCAGGAAGCGTCGCCATTTTGCGGAAGCTGTGTCGCTTAATGAGCTCTCAACCAGTGTTGCCAGGAGTCCCGATTTGTGGAGTCAAATTTTCAGGGATACTGGTCTGGGAGCAAAGAAAAAACAGGATGTACCAGTTGCTTCTCTTCCCGCGCATGGTAAAAGCCAATCGAGAGGGCGAAAATCTTAGGGAACATGTTATAATATAGACGATGTGGCTAGCAACCCATCACTGTCACAGGGACTGCAGATTTTAGTTTTGGTATTAATTTCAACTTCATATCTCTCCGCGTTCCTGAGAAAATGGTTTGACAAGTTGATGGACGGACGGACAACAGTTATCTATCTTAAAAAGATTCCGTTTTCTCTTTTCGAGGTATATGTATGACACGATAAAGCTCACTTTAAAAAAGTATTTTTGTCTTTCGCCATAATATAAAAACCCCATGCGGCTAGCCCATCACTATATTGATTCCCCTTTCCACCTATACGCCTACAATCATGCTAAACGTGGCCTTTAGGTATTGTTACCTCAGGCTCTGTCTACCCTGTAAGGGATATAGACGTGATTTGTGTATGTATGTATAAAAACGCCTGATTTATTCTACCATCAGCCCCGATTTTAATCCAATCGGACCTGGCAACACTACTCTCACAACCAACACTTCAAAGAGGCCCCTGGCAACGTCCCTGTGAGCTAGCAATACGTGCCAATTTGCTTTGGCTCAGGGGCCTTAACCAAACTGGGGGTTTTGAAATGTTTTCAAAGTAAAAGTTTTCGCTAGTTTTAAAGCTGAAAGCTAGAGGTTTAACAAACGATTTCAAAGGGTATGAGGAAAAGTTTGGTGTGCTAATACTGTGGATACACTTCCCAGTGGTCTGGCTGCCAGCAGACGTTCTAAAGTACCGTGAAACGGGGTGGCTAGGGACAACATTGAAGTTTATAACGGGCGTTTTGAAGGGACGAGAGAAGGCGCTTCAAATAATAGGTACTATCAAATGAATCAAGAATTGTTACTTCTTGATTGTTTGTCCCTGGTGAGCAGTAGATGTTCACGGGAGTTTGTAATTGTGTTGTACAGACACATTCAAACAGATGACGCTTGGGGACAAAAAGTCACATAGTAACAAAGTCACGTGACAGCTCGTAACGGGTAAAAAAATTCGAAGGCTTACCCACCTGATATGGATGGGGGGCACGCGTCACGGAATGACGAGGATCCGGGTCAATTCCTGGCCATAGCTTTACTTTTCGGACTTTTCTATGTGTTCTAATTTTAAGTGTCGTTTAGAAATTTAGATGAAAATGTTCCAGTTGTATGAATTCGAGTTTCATAATTTATAGACTACAGGCCCACATACAAAAAATGTGGGTCATATGAACCACCAGGTGACGTATATAGGACGATATACGAGCATAAAAGAATAAGATTCAGCACTATGCCGTCACTTGTAAGCTGTCCAACTGGGTGCTGGTGAGAATTCAAAAGTGCAACCCTCGATTTTTTCCCCTTGTCGCATGATTTTTGTACGGCGTTGCGGAATAATGGATTAGAAGCTGTATTGAAACAGTATGAAACTGATGCCGTACAAAATGGTGCGCCACAAAGTCGGTAATTTTTTTTGATTTTCTGACCATTTCCAGGGTAAATTTGGTCATTTGATTCTGTACGGCATCAGTTTCATATTGTTTCAATACAGCTTCTAATCCATTATTCCGCAACGCCGTACAAAAATCATGCGACAAGGGGAAAAAATCGAGGGTTGCACTTTTGAATTCTCACCAGCACCCAGTTGGACAGCTTACAAGTGACGGCATAGTGCTGAATCTTATTATTTTATGCTCTTATATCGTCCTATATACGTCACCTGGTGGTTCATATGACCCACATTTTTTGTACGTGGGCCCTGTAGTCTATTACTGTCTTGTAGTTTCATAGTTTAAACGATAAACTCTAAATAGGCTCCCAGCTCACCCCGTAGGGCCAGAAGGTTAGAAACAAATAAATAAAGGTGATAGCAAATTACCAGAAAAAGGAGATAAAATATGTCTAAAGACGTAGGTAATTAAACTACTTTTAGAGCTAGCTGAGCAGTGGCGTAACTATAACGTCTGGGGCCCGTGGCAAATTCGTCAGATTCCTTCCTCAAAATAAAGAAGTGCATCAGCGTCCCTTCTGTGCTCTAAACCAAGCCAGTTCGGGGCCCCCTAGAGCTAGGGGTCCCTGGCATTTTGCCACCCCTGCCACCGTATAGTTACGCCACTGAGCCAGAAATTATAGGTGGTAAGTGAAAACAGAAAAGTTCTAAAAGAAGAAGAAAAACATTTCAGCTCTGTCTGTAAGGGATAAAGACGTGATTTGTGTATGTATTTATCGCCAAAACACGTGGACTATTAAGATTTGACCCGAGAAACTTCGCCAGTTTAAATACCTAATACTTATAGAGTCTTTGCCCAACGCAAAAAGCCTTGCCTTTAGCGTCTCGTGACACACTTCACATCGTTTAATTACCCCGCAGTAATTAATTTAAATAATTAGAAGCTCAAGTGCTCAAGCCGGAAGCCGGAAGCAGCCATTTTGTGGAACCAAGATGGCGGATATTAATGGCGGTTTCGCTGTCAATTTGGCTCGATGTTGCCTGTTTTGAGTTTATTAATTGCTTTAGGCAGAATCAAAGGTGTTATATGCGGCTATTCCTTAGGCTCTCGGGGAGTGTAAAGTTAATCAAATAATTACTCCTAGATTAGGGAATTGAAACATAGAGTCCATTAATAAGGAATACTTAACGTTTATTAAATTTAATATTGTTACAAAACACTTATGAACAATACAATACAATACAATACAAATACTCTTTATTGAACACCACAAATCAGTACCAAACAATACAGAATCAAAGAACAAAGTAGACAACAGGCGGTCTTATCGCTTAATAGCAACCAATAAGAGAAATAAGTTGGACCAGACAACCAATAAGAGAAATAAGTTGGAGACAGTTTAGGTGGCGGAAACAAATAGACAGGATAAACGCAGGTATAATAAAAACAACAATACCAACACTTAACTTAATGTGTAATTACTTAATTATAAAAATATAAATGTATTACAAGATAAATTAATAAACTAAAACAAATCTAAAAACACTCCCCAGCTGCATTGAGTCAAAGATGCTGGCAGCATTTCCTTGCTATATTGCAATACTAATTCGCTGTGCGAGGAAGCTGCCAGCTCTGCGGTCACCCGTAGCGTCTATTAGACTCTTCGAAATATCTTTGAAGAGGCTAATAGCGCTAGGACCCCACGGACCAAGGGTCTCAACGCCGGAAGGGACAAAGTTATATTCGGAGCTGAGACCCCTATATTTATCTAAATTACTTATCTTCATAACATTAACGCTGTAAACTACATTTGAACAAGAAAAAGTCTTATTATTAGGTCTGGTAACCCTACAGACTTAGCCTGTGAAAATAGCCTGGCAACCTTTGAAAACACTCGCGACTCCATTAGCATTGTACGCCATCTTGTTTTTCGAGTGCACAAAATGGCGGATCAGAGACCAAGGCGTTTTACGCTTTGTTTTTTTGATGCCCGTTTTTACTGGCTTTTTAACCTTTTAAAAGCTTAAGGGATCGGCTTTAAGACGGATGAATATTTATTTTACGGAATTCAGCTAACGAAAGGCCGGGGTTATTGGGTTGGAAATCGTTTGCGAACCAATGGAGTAAATGTAAGGGAATTAATGACAGAAGTATAGAAATATACTATCAAATGATGAGGATCCGGGTTCGATTACCAGCCATAGCTTTATTTTTCGGATATTTCTATTTGGTCTAATTTTTAGTGTCGTTTATAAATTTAGAATAGTATAATTGTTATAAAATATCGTGAGGTATTTTGTGTGATCTTCCATGCTGGTCTGGGGCAAAGAAAAAACATAGAATGTACCAGTTGCTTCACTACCCGCGCAGATGGTAAAAGCCCATCGAGGGATTGGGCGAAAATCTTAGGGGTCATGTTACAGGCGATGTGGCTAGCAACCCACCACTGTTTTGATTCCCCTTTCTATCCATACGCCCACAATCATGCTAAACGAGGTCTTTAGGTCTTGTTACCTTAGGCTCTCTACCCTCATTACCTACCTGCATTGCACGGTCTCATTGTCTAAGGGAAGACGGGCCCAGCGTACGGGCCCTCCCCTTGGCGCGGTCCTGGCGGGCACCGGGGCCACCGGGGGGACGTTAGTGTGAAACCCTAGTGGCATCCCACTGCGTCCCCATCACATCGGATCGAGGCAACGCTAGAGAGTTTTTAGTTCGGGTATACTTCGGGGGGGAGTCCCACCAGTTAAATTGGAAAGGCGCATACGAAACGGAGAGACGTGCGAAGTGATACCAGGATTCCTGAACACTACGGGATTTTGGAGAACTGGTGCCAACGGCAATACATCCAACTTAACAACCTACGGTCAATAAGCAAGCAAGGTAACTAAACTAACTAACTATGGGTCAGAGAGTTGAGGAACTTATCGCTCGTCAAGAAGCATCGTTTCTTGAGATCAAACAACTGTGCGTGAACAACAAGAAAGATGGCTCCGATCGGAAGACTTTGGAGTACTTGGAAAAACGACTAACGTTACTTAACGCTACCTGGGAGCAATTTACAAAAACGGCTCATCTATGAAAGATGACATCTATGTATTATTGATCTGATATCCCGAATTTTCTCCCGACCCCGGCGATATTATTAATTCGGAATGCCTTTTAACAAATTATACGTTTATTCGCATGCATTGTTAATGCACTGGTTATTGTAATAGATTGTTCTCGGCGGACAAAGGGGTGTCGGATGTGTGAACCGGACGTTTTGGAGCGGGCATGGATGTCCGGTGTCCGGAAAAAATTGTGTTGCTTTTACCTCAGTTCCATTTTAACCCCAAACGTAAAAGGGGTGTTATAAAATCGAATAAATGTAGTAGAAATGAGAGCGTTAAGTATGGAAGGTGTAACACTGAAAGATAGAATAAGGAAGTGTGATAAGGGAACGTGCGGGTGTGAAAGAGGATATAGTGATTAGGATAAAAAAGTATGCTTAGTTGTTTTGGTTGCGTAGAGCGGATGGATGGAAGTAGACTAACTAAACAGTATATGGGGAGTGTGAGGTGCGTTGGGAGGGGAAGGCCTAGACGGGCGTTCCGGGAGCAAATAGGAGACGTTTTGGAAAGGTCAGGTCAGAAGTAGCAGAACGACGAGCATGTATGAAGAGATTGATGAATGTGGATGAAGCGAAAGAAGTATGTCAGGATCGTAGCTCTTTCCCACAGGGGTAGGCAGAGACTACTTTGTTCCATTTGCACTTGCACATGGGCAACCATGCGAAATACTATAAAATGTGGAAATGTATCTGTCTGTTACCTCTCCAAATGCCTCCTCCGAGCGTGTGAGCGCACGCCGCAGGGTTGGCACCCAATTTGAGATCTCTTCTATTATTCAGTGATACCGTATTGCCTGCCGTTTTCGCCAGCCCTTAAAGGCATACGTAGTGTGGACACGGCTTTACGTCTTGTCTGTCTGCAATCCATTTTAACTAGCAAAGTACAAATTACAGAACATTCTCGAAAATGCAAGAATGTTCTCAGAAGTTTCCAGAAACTTTTACGAGAATTTATAGTAACGTCTCCCAAAAGGTTCTTAGATATTTAAGTGTTTTTGTGCGTTATCATTAGAAAATTTGTCGAAATAATTAAAATTCGCATAGTAACAAGGTCACGTGACAGCTAGTAACGGATAGAAAAAATCGAAGGCTTACCCACCTGCTATGGGTGGTGTAGGGGTAGCGTGCGTCACGGAATGACGAGGATCCGGGCTCGATTCTTGCCCATAGCTTTACTTTTCGGATTTTTCTGTGTCTTCTAATTTTCACTGACATTTAGAAATTTAGAAAATGTTGTTGTTTTGTTGTTGACAGGTTAAATGGAAGAGATCCCTTTTAGGGATAAGTTCGCTTTTGTGCATTTGTGTTGTCCTGTACCTATTCATCTTTTTCTTGTGTTTTATGTGCAATACATTTTTTTTTTTTTTTTTTTTATTTATTGAAAACAAATTATAATATACCTACATTTTAAATGTTTATGACAGCGGGCAAAAACTCAGCAGAGTTTATCTGCCGCTGCTAGTTACTCACGTTAAATCCTTATACTAAACAGACGAGTTATTGTTGTGCTGCGTTACAGTTTAGGTAAAATGCTTTGACAATTCTCTTGCATCTATTGGGGTTGGCACCCACTTCATTATGAGTTTCCGATGGTAACTCATTGAGAATACTTGGTAACATATACTGCCATGTGCGTTTGCCGTATACATTGGAACATTTTGGTAGAATATATTTCGGCAAGTAATCTAATTGACGGAGATTTTGTGATCTAACAGATTTCTTCAAATTATGTAACTTATCTATTTCGTGATTAAGTACTTCATTTTTAATGAGGTTGTGAACACATACTACGTTACAATAGTCAAAGAGCCTCGCCTCATCACCGCGCATCTTTTTCTTGGCCGAACTGGGTATAATTGCCTTTAGTAGGCTTACCTGCAATCTATAAATTTTATCTATATAGGTTTTGAATGTTCTGCCATAACTACCCAGACTATACTCGATAACTGATTGCGCAAGTGACAAGTACAGAACTCTCAGAATACTGTACGGCAGTTTAAATTTAAGTAGGGAAATTTTGGATAACACGGATCTTAGTTTATTACAGACATGATTTATATGGGGTCCCCAGTTGAAGTTATTATCTATAACTAAACCAAGGTATGTATGCTCCGATACCACCTCCAGTCTGCCACACACATACAAACATACATACACCTTTTGGTGCATTGTTAATTATAACATCTTTGTGAACAAACCAATTCCATTTTAATTCCCATACAATGAGTCATTCAATTAGCATATCCAACGGAATGTTAAAGGATCATACTTGACAACAATTATACTATGACTAGCAGTTTCCCGCGACTCCATCTGTATGAAAGCGTAACAAACTGAGTTACTTTCGCTATGTAATAGTAGGTACGGGTTCAAATTTTGTACTTCCATGCTGGTCTGGGAGCAAAGGAAAAACGTAGAATGTACCAGTTGCTTCTCGTCCCGCGCAGATGGTTAAAGCCAATCCAGGGAATGGGCGAGTCTTAGGAATCATGTTATAGGCGATGCGGCTAGCAACGCATCACTATTTTGATTCCCTTTCCACCTATACGCTCACAATCTTGCTAAATGTGTACCTACCTGTTACCTTAAGCTCTGTCTACCCCGTAAGGGCTAAAGACGTGATTTGTGTTTAGTGTACTGTATGTATATAGCGACTTCACTAAACGCAATAAAGCAGTTGTCAGCGCTATAACCGTTTACCTCCGTATAATGTCAGTATGTCTGTCGCATAGCTCGTAAACAAGACTGACTCATAGCCTAGGCGCGAAACCTACAAAATGTTAAGGTTATTGTCTTTACACAAAGCTCAAACACGTTAGTTAGTTACTTTCACTCACTATTTTAATTGTTAGAGTAATGCATGTTGACTTGTCTTTTTAATTTTAATTTTTACATACATGATTGGGCACAAATGATGTTTATTGTGTTGTATTTAGAATTATTCCCATGATTATTTTAATCTCATTTGTCATATTATATCTATTATGTCGTATTATGTCTGTAAATCACTTTGACCCAAATAAGATTTTAATTGTGACTACCACCTACTTAAACTATTTTTATGGATTGGTAGGTGGATATTTTCATTTTTTTTTTAATATTTTAATAGACATCTCGCAGTATGGACAATGATATGTACTCCGTTATCCTCGTGTATATCAGACTAATGTACCAATTAACAGTTTCTGTGGCTCACACTGTAATATACATGATGTGGATGTACTGAATAAATAAATAAATAAATAAATAAAAGTATGACTGTCTTCCATGCTGGTCTGGGGAAGAAAAAACACAGAATGTACCAGTTGCTTACCCGCGCAGGTAAAAGCAGTGGCGTAACTATAGGGTGGCAGGGGTGGCAAAAGCCTTAGCTCTACGGGGCCCCGAACTGGCTTGGTTTAGAGCACAGAGGGGACGCTGATGCACTTCTTTATATTGAGGAAGGAGCTGACGAATTTGCCGCGGGCCCCAGTTATAGTTACGTCACTGGGTAAAAGGCTATCGACATCGGCGAAAACATAGGAATCATGTTATAGGCGGTGCTAGCAACCCGTCACTATTTTGATTCCCTTTACCACCTATACGCCCTCATGCTAAACGTGGCCTTTAGTCTTTCTACCCCGTAAGGGATAACGACGTGATTTATGTAATGAGAGTATGTAATTTTTTTTTATCGCAGTCCCTTTTTTCCCGTCAAGTTTTTTACGTCAAAACGTCTCATCTATATCATGATCACTTCACTACATAGTATAAAATAAAGTCGCTTTCTCTGTCCCCATGTCCCTATGTCCCTATGTATGCTTAAATCTTCAAAACTACACAACGGATTTTGATGCGGTTTTTTTTAATAGATAGAGTGATTCAAGAGGAAGGTTTATATGTATAATTCTACGCAGACGAAGTCGCGGGCAGAAGCTAGTAAATTATAAATAGATATGAATCGTGGAAACATTTCGCACTTGTACGCGCATAACTTCCGAACGACTGCACCGATTTCGATAATTCTTATTTAGTTGTGTTTATTAAGTTCGGACAAGGTTTATCCTTACTAATATTATAAATGCGAAAGTAACTCTGTCTGTCTGTCTGTCTTTCTGTTACCTTTTCACGCTTAAACCGCTGGGCCGATTTAGTTGAAATTTGGTATACAGATAGTTTGAGTCCCGGGAAAGGACATAGGATAGTTTTTATCCCGGAAAATTGCATAGTTCCTGCGGGATAGCACAGCCCAAACCACTGGAATTTTTCAAATTTAAGGCGGAACAAAGTTCGCCGGGTCAGCTAGTAAAAAATAAAATTTTGGAAAAAAAATGCAGCGGGGGCGAAGCCCCGGTCATAGATAGTAGAAAATAAAAGCCAGTTCCACACTACGAGTAAGGCGCCGCCTGCAGTGCGTTAGACTTTAATATTTAATTACTTGGTTCGCGTGCCTGCGGGTCTTTAAGACAAATACTTGGTATTTTGAGGAACAGGTATTTCTGTAGCTTTGGCATGCAAGCATGGCTGACACTGAGGGCTAAAATGGAATTACGACATGCGCCAAATGCACCAGCTATCTTACTCTCTTCGCAGCACACTGCAGGACAAGCGAGAAACAGGGTAGTACGTAATTTAAATGGACCGTACCTAAGGAACAATCCGACAAACCATTGAAAGCTTTTTATGCGGCCAATTTGGTCATAATTATTGAGACATTTACTGTATTGTTAATAATTAAAAGATGGTTTGGAGATCTTCGGTGGTTTATTTAAGTAAAATAATCTTAATAATATATTACAATTCTTTGAGGTGCGATATGTCGCCTTGGGGGTTCGCAGGTAAGAGGGCTGTCAAAGTGACAGCTCATAGACCGTCAATTGGGTGCGTTTGATACTACAATACATTTACACAAACGCATTCTGGACATTCTGATATGTTAAAGCTTAATAGAAGACTCTATTTTCAAATTTATGAGAAACTAGCTGCTGCCGCCACTTCGTTCGCAAAAAAATTGTTTTTCGCTATCCTGCGGGAACTATGCAATTTTTCGGGATAAAAAATAGCCAATGTGTTAATCTAGGGTATCAGCTGTCTTTGTTCCAAATTTTCTCAAAATGAATTCAGTAGTTTTTACGTGAAAGAGTAACAAGCATCCATCCATCCATTCATCCATACTTACAAACTTTCGCGTTTATAATATTAGTAGGATAGGATAAGAGGTATTCTCTTAGCCTAGCCCTCTCGGCTGGCAACGCTGCAATCCTCTAGTGTTGCGGGTGTCCATGGTGGTGCTCGCTTACCATCACGTGACCCACCTGCACGTTTGCCTACTTTGTCATATAAAAAATATAACGTACTAGCTGTTGCCCGCAACTTCGTCTGCATAGAATTCGTTTATCGCTATCCCGTAGGAATTACGCAATTTTCCGGGATAAAAAGTAGCTTATGTGTTATTCCAGACTATAATCTATCTATGTTCCAAATTTCATTCAGATCTGTCCAGCCGTTCTGGCGTGAAAGAGTAACAAACATCCATACATCCATACTCACAAGCTTTCGCGTTTATATAGGATAGGATAATAGGATTTCTTAGTTTGGCGCGAACATGATCGAGACATATCTTGTGATCGAAAACTTACGCTAACATAGTTCTAGTTTCGACAGATTTTTCACCAACACCTAAACCCAAGTATTTTCAAGCCCTAGTATTTTTACCTCCTAGTATTTCCGCCCCTTTCAAACAGTCCACGAGTGCTTGTCCCTTTGCCAAATTCAATTTTAAACCTTTATTCCACACAATAACATCTACAATACGTTTTTACATAGTTAGTTGGTTTCAATGGGGCTATTATAAAGATATTAGCGATTCCTGAATCGATAGTAATGGCGCCGCACCTGTTACAATAACGAATCGAACGTTAAAAACTGCTATAAGTATAAATACTAGGGAACAAATTCCCTTCGGTTAAATATTTTTTTGATTTTTTTTTATATTTTTCTCATTGAAGAATAATGTTATACAACCAGTTTCTGTAGTAGGACTTAAAAATAAACAGCTAATAGCGGTGATATTCCAAAAAAACTGATGTCTTTCATTTGACCTTCAAATGACGTCATCAATGGTTCAAAGGCATTTTTCCTTTACCGTTGCTCTCACGTTTCACTTAAAAAAACAATGTCAATGTCTGTCATAATGTCATTTAAAAAACTGATGTCGATAGGATAACCTCTAAACCTTTTATTAAGTGCCGTAAACAAAACAAAAAGAAGGCTATTTTCATTTTTGAATGTAAAAAATGGACACCTAGTCCCAAAGTAAGCGCTAGTAAGGCTTGGGGGTGCGAGTCGGGTTACCTCCGCGTGTGGTCAAGAGCTGCGGTTCGTTTTTGGATCCGTCCGGGGAAAGAGCAGTGCTTGGTCCGGTGCACCCTGGGCAACGGCTGATTTCCTGGCAATGTCTGAGGGATATCATTGACCGTTGGCTAAGAGCCTGAAAGGGGAGGGGGTCTTTGACCGTGTTACCGTACAACGTCGCCGACATTTTTGTCACAAGATTTTTGAATACTGTATTTGTTACTTTGACATTGGCGAAATCATCGCATCGATCGATGGGACCATATTAAAAAAATCAGAAGAAGTTAGTAGAAGCCTACAGAGCGTTTATGAATTTGGGTAAATCGTTAACCAACATTTTTTACGTTATCTTCAGCACCAACAGCAAAGGGAACACGGTCCATGCAGCCAATTGGCATTGTTCATTTTTTTAAGCTGTGCTTTTAACACCTTTATTTGATAAAATGGACTATTTCAAGCAACTGCCTAATTTGAATATTATGCTTTTACGTAGCTTTGTTAATTAATAATAAATATTTTTTCGCTGTTTGATAATTCGTGAATTTAGACAGAATCACAATCGCCTTCGTTCGGCTGGCTATAAAAAAAACGGCTTTGTCTATGGTTTTGTCGATTTGACAGTGACACGTGACAGTTGCCATAGCTAAACTTTTTTTTTTCATTTTTGCGGCAAACATTCGATGCTGGATTCTGTCTAAAAACCGGGTCGTTCGGTCAAACAAAGGTTCAAAGTACTTTTACAAAAATATCTGCAATCATAAAGTATTTTTGAAATCGGACAAGATAAATCGGATAAATGATGGTTTTCCTCGAAATGGTTTTCGAATTGGAGCATACTAAAAAAAATGAACAATGCCAATTAGCCACTTACACACTTTTTTTCGAAATTGCAGAGACCTCAGCCGCAACGAGCTCACTGCCATCAGCCGTCGGACCTTCCGAGGCTTATCAGCTCTGAAGTCGTTGCACCTCGATGGGAACCAGCTCAAATGTATCGACGAGAAGGCTCTGGAGAACTTGAAGAGCTTGGAAGTTCTGTAAGTTGCATAATAGCTTTTTGGGCTACTATCAAATTAAGGTAAACTTTCGTCTAAATAAACATCTGGATTGTGTGATATCTTTGTTACTACATAGACTTATGAACCAGTGGCGTAACTATAACGTCTGGGGCCCGCGGCGAATTCGTCAGGGCTCCTTCCTCAATATAAAGAAGTGCATCAGGGACCTTCTGCGCTCTGAACGACTTTCTGCCAAGTTTCTTGCGGCGCATTCTTCTTGGCAATGATGGTCTTTCCGAATGTGCTGGTAGTTTCAAAAAGACACGTAAAAGAGCCCTTGGCGGCCAATTTGCAAAAATAAATTTTCATTTTCATTTTCATTTTCATTTTTCTAAACCTAGCCAGTCCGGGGACCCGTAGAGCTAGGGGCCCCTGGCATTTTGCCACCCCTGCCACCCTATAGTTACGCCACTGTTATGAACGCTAAATTCTCGTTAGCAAAACGTCCGGTTTTAAGAATGTCAATTTGTGTCTATTTATCAATTAAGACATTTTGAGATACCGACGTTGTTCATAAAGCATAATTTAAGCGCATAGGATCCGCCATCTTGAATTTTGAACAATTTTATGTACCCAGCTACACTTAATGATGTTTCGTTTGTCAAAATCGGTTGAGCCGTTGAATAGTTCCGAGCAGACATAGGAATGGACATACACACCTATATACATACGGTCTGGGAGCAAAGAAAAAATAATGTACCAGTTGCTTCTCTTACCGCGCAGATGGTAAAGTTCATCGAGGGATTGGGCGAAAACATAGCAATCATGCTATAGGCGATGCGGCTACCCATCACTATTTTGATTCCCCTTTTCACCTGTAGGTTACGCCCATAAATTAAACGTGGCATTTAGGTCTTGTCACCTTAGGCTCTGTCTACTCCGTCAGGGATAGTTATAATTTGTCGGGTAAAAAAGCGGATTCCAACGTTGACGCTACTTGAAGCGAAGATAGTATCCTTCCATTATGGTACTACTGTAGCTCCACCATTACGACCCAGCAACGACTACAAGCGACTGGAAAGAGTTTTCACTGTCCATTGCGCGACCAGCTCGCTCGCCACACGTTAGTCACTGGCCAGCGCGCGCAATGAACAGCGAAGACCCTCTGGATAGCGTATTGTCGTGAGTTGCTCCAGACATCGTGATTAAGTCATTTAAATAAGTCTTTAAGATAGAGATGCTCACGACCGTATGCGCTTCCGTCAAAGTTGGGAAAAGAAAGTTTTCTCAAACATTGTCGTAAATGCCGTCATTGTATTCTAAGTAACAGAACACGAAGCGTTGACGGCCAAATTACATTGCAGGCGCGATTCTCTGACCGTAAATCGGATTGCTGGACTGTTTTTCATTTGTTTTTAACTTTATAAGTCAAAGAGACTATGGAATAATGAACAATGTCATATAGCCAAGTCGATGGCCGAGTGCGCGTTATGTTCGAGTCTAACGTTTTTATCAATGTCTCAAATAGCTTACGGTGACAGATGACATTAAAAAAAACTTGAGACAAAAGGCGGGAACGTGAAAACCACCTAAGTTGCGAGGACGCTGATGATGATGATGATAATGTTGATGTCAAAAGGTTTATTTTGCAAACTTTCATGCTGGTCTGGTAGCAGGGTCATACAGAATTAAGGAAAACGAAATTATAAAAAATAAAAAGTAAACAGATCACAATCAAACTTATTTTATTGGTTGACTGTGTTATAAGCACTTATATAAAAATAAAGACAAAGATCAGTGTTTAAATTTGAGAATAAAAAGAAGTAATTAGTTTTTGGACGACCACAGGAGAGACTTAAATTGTCCACAGAAGATAACAAACATCTATTTTCAAATAGTAGGGTATATTGTACTTAGCGTATTATGCAAAACAATAACATGATTTATCCTGTTAAGAATTCAAAACTATGGTTAATGAGAACAGGCTTTATTAAAGAGAACAGTCACAGTGACGTTGACAGCTGACAGATGTCAACGGCACGTTTTGGCGCGAAGCGCTCTAGAAGAGACGCGGAGTTGGTATTGTCATTGAGACTGAGATGCTGATATGTTTAGTGATACGTTCGAAGTGTAATCTGTATTAATGGTAATAGAAGACGTAGCGATCAATAAGAAAAGACTATTCCCGTGAGGTTTCTTGCTAGTTCTTCCCGCGGAGGGTCATACTGAACTAGCTCAATGTACTCTGTGTTGTTGACCAAGTGAATAAAACGATGTGCGCTACTAACCCTAGTTTCATTGGATGTAAGAGAGGACTTTAACAAGCCAGAAGCGCGATGAAACACGCCCCATGACATAGGAAGGAAAGCCATATAAAAGGGTATGGTATTAGAACTAAATTTGGTAAGTGATAACTATTATGTGAACCGGCGTCTTACAAAATCCCGTGAGTATTTATTGAATATAAAATACTGCTTAGTGAGTTGAAAAAAAAATATAGGTTCTGCTTCATATGGGTATGAGATGACCAGCTTGAGGTCATAAACTATTTTGATTTACATTGCATGAAGCAGGTACATACAAGATTCATTCACAACTATTAAGTGAACTGTTCCTGACATATTTTGAATGACTAACTTAATGATCAATGAGGATAGTTAATGATCCACAGAGATACTTTACCTGAATCAGATGGTTGATCACTTAAACGCTTACCTACAACTAGGAAGGCAAACAAGTGAGTAGTCTACCCGATGGTAAGTGATCACCACTGCTAGTGAGATAGTTTTTCTTCTAGTATTCTGTATGTTTATGTGGGAATAACAAGACATAGAAGAGGTTTTATTGTGATGGATTGTATAACATCCATTATAGTGGTTTGAGATGGATTTAAAGTTTAGATCTACCTTATTTATTTTTAAAGTGATGTAGTATACCTACGAGTGATTTTTATTTAGATTAGACTTCTTGATAATTTTGTGAAATAATTTATAAGAGAAGAGAATGAGAATAATTATTCGTACACAAATAGAAAATGTACAATACTCACACACACACATACAAACACCACACTACACCATATTGTCACACATTGTCTGGACGTGACTCTTCTGAGATGACTTCACTAACTAGGTAGTGCTGGGATTGAAAATATTCATGCGTTAGTAATATTATAAAATAAAGAGAAAAGTTAAGAGATATTAAGTGACATATACTATCAGTAAGTATATAGTACTCATGTATGGAAAAGTAAATTTAAAAGGCAAGTATGTGATATGAATACATAAACAATATGTTTCTAGGGATTTATATTAACTTATTTATTACATTGTAATGCAAGGAACATACATTACAAGATGTTACAAGTGATTTGTCGGTCCATGACACTGCAAGGATACTCGACGATAATTAACCACTGCATACAAGGATTATTTTATTTTATTGTTAATAGTTGTATTAGTGCCGATCATACAATCATATAATATTTATTTATTGTTTTCCATCAAGGAGTTTTCAAAAGAGTGATGATTTTGAAAAGTGATAAAGAGCATATATTAAAATGTAAAAAGAAAAATCTGCAAGTCAAATGTATTATTAAATAAAATAATATTATGACACTGTGATATATTTCTATGGGATAAAATTTGAAGCGTTGGTTAAGTGTTTTGCAAGTTTAGTTATTGAGATGATGAGATGATGTTAAAGATTATACCTACCTACTAAAACAAAAAAAAATTGGTGACAAAGTTCTTGCAAATAAGTGGATAAATGGTTGATTTCACTGGTGATATGTGAGGATACAGAGTACCAATCATGATTAATAGTGTTTATATCAATTGCATTCTTCATTATCCACAATAGATAGGCATAATGTAGAAACTTATGCGACGAAATTACAGGGCTAGGAACTCTGGTTTTGTCACTTTTAAAGTAAGTACATGATGTGGAGGATTCTAATGAATAGATTTATTATAATGAAGAGAAGTAAAATTATGAAAAGTATGTAGGTACTAACAGAAAAAAAAACCAGTCTAATAAGTACCTTAATTATTTTGAACATACTTCTTCAGGCATATACCTAGTGCAGATAAGATAGTGTGCCATGGCATTGGTACCTGTTGAATGAATGGTACTTTACTATCTTTGAAAGAAAATAACAAATATGAGGGAAAATTAAATACCTTACATAGTAAATGTTTAAGTGTAGTTATTCACATGCCAAACTTATCAAGTGACTTCAAAATCAATTTGGTAGTGATGTTGGGTTTAACTATGTACTGGCAACTAAGAGATACATCAAAACAGGAGACACCTATACATATTATACATGTATAGTATTCTTTTGGATAAGTTGTACATATAAATAGGTTATGAGTCAACAATTGGACTGCAAATGATAGTGAACCTAAGAGATATGTTATATATTTAAAAAAAAAAACCTTTCATTGCATGAGCATAACAGAGACTTAGTAATGGATAGATTGGAAAATACACATCAACTTTCGGAAAATATTCAATATGCCCTTCTAGTGTTGTGTATTATAGTGAATGCATTCATGACATGATAAGATTAATTAATCTAGAGTTAATTAATAAATATATCAAATACCGCTCAAGGACAATCAAGTGACCTCTTTTTTCTAAACTAAGGAAAGCCTGTGCTTTGAGTAAACATACTTATACAGATTAATACATACTAGAAAACATATAAAGCATTTGAGAGCAAATAGTCATTTATTTGTGTTCATACATAATGTCTGCCCTGACTGGTGACAGACTCTGAACTTATAGTTTCATGGTCTGGGTCAGCCCTCTAACCATTGGGCCATCGGTTGTCAACTGAATAGATTAGACAAATCTCTGATTTTTTTGATGGATAGTCAGTTGATTACTGCTAATATTATTACTGTACTTGGTAGAGCCACATAGTGCATAAACCCATGAATAGAGACTCAGGGGTAACTACCCTTTGAGTATTTTATTTTTAGGTGAGTGACTTGAGTGATTGCCTTAAGAAATCCCATTTCCATTTGCTCACCATCAAATCTGTAGAGAGAGTAGACAGGCACTTTATTGATAGTGCGATTTGTATAACAGTTTACACACACAACAGGAAACATTACTGTAATAGATGCTTACAAGATTTTCATAAGATAGAGAATTTGTATAAATGCAATTAAAATATGACATGATAGGTAGGTGCCTATAAAAGTAAATTAGATATTGTGATGAGTGTCAACTCACACTTACACGCATGTGTGTGAACATTTTACTGTACAAAATAAAGGGGCTGATAATATTGACAGTCACTAAAAGATGTACACATACAAAAGCAAGCTAGTCCCTCAAAGAGATCTCTACCAATTGTGTGTTGGACATGCGTAGTTGAGAGGAGCTAGTTGAGAACCAATAAACAGTGGGTGGACGATTTCAAACAGTGAAGACCACACATATGAATAACTCAACGTAACACATGTATACATGAACGCAACATCAAATATACAACATACAATACGTACAAAGAGTAGAGAAGTCAGAATAGTGATTCGAGATTAATGTCTTTGCAAAATTTTAAGTGAAGCAAAGTAAAGTAATGAAGTCGAATTTAATATTTTAATGACTAAGAGATAAATACAGAGTAGGTACTTATAATAATAATATAAATTATTACACGTGAGTTCATATTGTGTCAGTAACACGAAATTAAAAGTTATGTGGGAAGTGAAATAGTGATGTGTGATGATGATAATAGACTTCTGAATGTTTCAGCGATATTGTACGCTGATTATTCTGTGACGAGAGATGACTGGATTGCCATTGCATCGGATGGACCAGTTGGTAAGTGACAAAGTCGTATGTCATAAGTCATAAGCCGTTTATTTTGTAATAAACAAGGGATGAAGCCGTACCCCAACGGCGACCTGGATGATACTGAACACGAACAGTGACCAGGACAGTGAGCCCGGATGATACCGAATTAACGGTGACCACAAAATGGGCAGTGGATGATACCGAAAGATTTGATGATTGAAGTGAATAAATACAGAGATAGTATTTACTTGTACTTAGAATGTTCTTGTTGAATTTTGATATTTTATATATATATATGCCCCAATTCATAACCATCTCATTACGTCACCGACTATAAGCCATTTTTGTTTATGGTAATTATAGCTCTAAAATCCATGTCAATATGTTCATAGAATAAAAAGTAATCGTAATAATCGTCTAATGAAAAAAAAAAAACAATTCACATTCAGAGAAGCTTAGTTATTTTATTCACTTCAACCAATCAAGCTAATATCTAAGCGGTGACCACAAGTGATGCATAGACTGATACCGAAGCACGCATGTGCAAGCGGTGGCTATGGAAGTGATTATGGCAATGGCTAATGACTGCGCTATTTATAATGACAAATTGCAAATATTTATTATATTCGCTTAAGTAATTCATTATCATGTGAAACGGTCTTTTTACTTTGTGCAACCAGAGCGACACACAGTACATTTATTTGTTACGTTTAAAGTCCAGTATTTGAGTGTGGCAGATATTATATACAAGGACCGGCATGATTTCAAGGGATTGCCATCGCTCCTAATAACGATATTCTGGGGTTCTCGCTTGGTACCTACATTTATATCTACGAAATTGTGATATTGGTTTGCTAAGATTCAGTCACATGAGTATTTCTTTATTGGTCCTTTTGAGTACAAGTAAAGAGAACGTTACTAGTGAGTTACAATTTAAATGTAAATCTGAGGATAATCAACTGCTAATATGTAATATTATTAAGCCGTTAGTAGACACTATTTAGTAATAAATACAATACATCAGAAAATATCCAGAAGACTTACAGCTACGATAATGATTTTCAGCGATTGTTAAACGCAATGAATGTTAGACAGTAGGCGGTTGTATCGCTTAAAAGATATTGTTCGCATTTGTTTGTATTTTAAACAATTTGATTTTAGTGATTCTGAAGTGACAAACTATTAATGGGAGTTGCAGTAGCGAAATAAATAAAATGGATCAAATATTAATGCTGTTCTAAAAGATGAAATTATACTGCAACTTAAGTTATGTTTGTATATCTCAATATTTGTATGAATTGATGAATTAATTAGTGCGTAAGTACTAGTTTCGTTACATTAGGAACCCAGGACTGACGATTGATGGACGATTCAATGTTACTCTATTGATATTTGAGCAGGATATATATAAATTGCTAGTTTGATCCATGACTTTGTTGCGTTACGGCAGACATGAAGTCAAGCAAAGATTAAAGCTCTCATTTTATTCTAGTGTCAATTGTTATAATTATAATATGTATGTATGTAAACTCTTTATTGTGCAAAATAAACAAGACAAATACAATTGACAAACACTGAGATACATGCACAAAGGCGGACTTATCCCTTTAAGGGATCTCTTCCAGTCAACCTTTGAGTGGTTGAAAGGAGTATTAAATCGTAAGGGTATTAGTAGGAGTAATATTTATAATATACTCGTACGTTCACGAGTAACTGAACGGAATGAGTGATCAGAAGCAATTAATTGCAGTGACATCATCATTGAGTCAATTCTGAAGCAATAATGATAAATTTAAAGAAAATGAACCGCTGACAATATCGTCGACTGGACTTATAATTATCTGTTTCGGTGTCTTAATAATGCTTACTTCAATTGTACTTTATTAAGAATTGGTGGGGTGAGGGGTTTGACATGTATATAATATTATTATATATTATACTTACCTACTATAATTAATATAGGTAGGCTTGCTGTGACGTGCGAGTTGTGATGGGCACCAAATGCTTTTATTTTGTACCGACCCACTTCACCGAGAAAATGTTGATAATGTAGATAGAAATATTATGTAGATACCTTGTGATACCTTACTTGTTGCATAGACTTGTACCTTCTTGATTTGGACTGGTTGTTTTGTTCGATATGGGTATTGAAATGGATTTGAATCAAGAACACTATTGCCATATTAGACATAGAATATAATTGGTGTTAGACTGGCAACGCAAATGAAAGTGAGAGAGAGAGAAATGTAATACGCGAATGTCAAGGAGAGATAACACGATAGACGAGACCATGTTTCTGACACGCTGCGAGCCTAAGTGAAACCACTGACGCTCAATTGAAATAAGTTATGTTCCTTTTTCCTTGACACGCGCTAACAACTGAAAAAAAAAAACCGGTTTCTTTTAGAGTCGATCTACGTAATCTAGTGAAATTTGTATGTTACGGATCTACTGAATCCAGGACCCACTATACCTACTGTTACTAATAAAACAAAGAAAGGTGTTTATTGACAAAGCTTATAGCACTGCTTACGATAGGTACTGATTGATACAAAACTTATGATACTGATTGCAACAGAGTGCTAGTGTGGTAATTAGTACATACGTAACAGACATTTCAATTATAGTGTAAAAAAAAAAAGTTCAGTACTCATAGATGTAAATGTACCTACAAGAAATGTATATATTGGAGACCTTGTGAAAGTAATTTATGATGCGCGTAAAATGTTTGAAAGTATAATAATTTTGAATTCAATACACCACAACATATCAGTAATGGAAGTATTTAAATTTAGATTGGCCACAAATAATAAAAATAAAAAAACACTTATGTACGGACGATGTTAATATTTTATGAAGTCCTTATTTTGTTGTCTATCGATTAGAAAGCGATAATTTGGTTGAAATTGATTGCTTATTTGGATGTCATACATGAATGAGGTCATTCATGAGAGATGGGATGGCCGCAGCAGATATTATGGAAATACGAATTCATTTAATTCGCTGAGCTATGCAAGCTTATACTTGTTCATATTATAAGTGTTAGAGAAGTGATACTGATATCAAAGTAAGGAATTAGTTTTTTTTTGTTCGTGCTGGTGTTTATGATTTTATGTAAATAAATTAGAACAGCTTAAATTGAATACTTATGTGAAAAAAAAAATAACATTCTTGTTATTCGTAGAGTGTAATCGAATAGATGTAGAGTTGAGTACAACATACAGTATTGTAATTGATAATTTTCATACCACGATTTGTGTCAAAATAATAACTTGATATGCATAACTACTTGCCGAAAATGATTGTACTTACATTTGGAAAATTTCTCGTTTTGTTGTGTATTATCTTTAATTAGTCTATTTTCATTTACCTCTGTCTCGGACACCAGTGGCCTGATTTGTGATACTCAGCATAGTTCTTAGTCGTTGAATCCGATTACGCACAAGCAAGTTATTGGATCATAAGAGAGTAAGATCTCTTGCGTACCCAAACAGCATGGGAACGTGCATTGATACTTTTCTGCTGTACTATTATAGCCGTTCAGGATCAGTGCTGGGTACCACTAATCTTGTTAGGTGTTGCCTGAGGTCAGGCACAGGTCAGGACGGCCGACTGTTAAGAATTCAAAACTATGGTTAATGAGAACAGGCTTTATTAAAGAGAACAGTCACAGTGACGTTGACAGCTGACAGATGTCAACGGCACGTTTTGGCGCGAAGCGCTCTAGAAGAGACGCGGAGTTGGTATTGTCATTGAGACTGAGATGCTGATATGTTTAGTGATACGTTCGAAGTGTAATCTGTATTAATGGTAATAGAAGACGTAGCGATCAATAAGAAAAGACTATTCCCGTGAGGTTTCTTGCTAGTTCTTCCCGCGGAGGGTCATACTGAACTAGCTCAATGTACTCTGTGTTGTTGACCAAGTGAATAAAACGATGTGCGCTACTAACCCTAGTTTCATTGGATGTAAGAGAGGACTTTAACAATCCCATTTAAATATTTTCGCCATATTTGCTATTTTAAGAGGTAAAAATAATATTCTAAAAAGTACACAGAAGTGACATCTCCTCCTGTGGACATACAATTCTCTACTCTGTTTTTTCTTCTCCACCTCCGAAAGGATTTCTCTCTCCCTTCCACGTGGTATTGTTACTAAAAACAATATGGTTGTGAGTTTCAGACCTTATGTACAGCACCAAAAATCTATGAATCACTACAAATATGTCACCTCTGTGGACATTTTTCTCTTCTGAGGACACATTGACCACAGAAAAGACGTCCACAGCGGAGACATTTCATTCATAAATCAATATTATCACATGCAACTTTGAGGTTATATTACATGCAAAGAGCTATAAGGATATTACTCCCCGTGACATTTAAAATCCAGTATACTAAAATTATTTGGCTTTATTACTTACCGATAAATACGTGGCACAGGAAAGACGCACCCATCTTTTACATTACCTATTTTGCAAAGCAAATATTTTTTTTCGCCTTATTTTGCGTGTGCACGTCAGTCTAACTTTTGCTGACTACTGAGCAAGCTTCATTTAGTTTTGCCAATGCAGAAAAGTCAGGGATGCGTTCTCTCGTCTGACTTTTATGAGACTCGTTTTTGTGTCCACAGAAGAGACTCAAAAACATGTAACAGGTAGTATATTAACTTTTTGTATGAACGCAGATGAGTATAATTTTAGATATTACCAGTAGTGGATAACTGACTATATTGTACATCGCATGCCATGAAATGTACGGCACAATCGTAGTGAATATGAATTTTAATGACTTGGCGAGAAAAATGCAACATCGCATAACAGTCCACAGAAGGAGACTTTATGGCTTATTTTTTTATTTTACGTTAACTTACAATTCTATATATGCTATTCAATTCAATAATGAACAAATAATTAGTCTAAAAGTCAAATACTCAAAACAAAATTAACAACTTTTGTTTAGGTCAAAAATGAATTTAAATACTACACGAACGCTTTTTTTAACAATTTTCTGTATGACCCAGCAAAGAAAAACAGAATGTACCAGTTGCTTCTCTTCCCGCGCTGATGGTACAAGCCCATCGAATTGGGCGAAAATCTTAAGAGATCATGTTGTAAGCGATGTGGCTAGCAACCCATCACTGTTTCGATTCCCCTTCCCATCCATACACCTACAATCATGCTAAACGTGGTCTTTAGGTATTGTTACCTTGTTACAATGGGTCTTATAAGGAAACTCAAAGTCACTCAGAGTGCGATGGAGAGGGCTATGCTTGGAGTTTCTCTGCATCGCATTAGAAATGATGAAATCCGCGCAAGAACTAAAGTCACGGACATAGCTCGAAGAATCGCTAGACTTAAGTGGCAGTAGGCAGGGCACATCGCCCGTAGAACTGACGGGCGATGGGGCCGAAAGGTTCTCGAGTGGCGTTCGCGGACCGGAAGACGCGGTGTAGGTAGGCCTCCAACAAGACGGAGCGATGACCTGGTGAGGGGAGCGGGAGCCGCGGGGGAGGCCTATGTTCAGCAGTGGACGTCTTTCGGCTGACATGATGATGACCTTGGGCTCTGTCTACGCCGTAAGGGATCTGTATCTTCTAACTGATTTATGTATGTACTAGCTGACCCGGCGAACTTTGTTCCGCCTTAAATTTGAAAAATTCCAGTGGTTTGGGCTGTGCTATCCCGCGGGAACTATGCAATTTTCCGCGATAAAAACTACCCTATGTCCTTTCCCGGGACTCAAACTATCTGTATACCAAATTTCAACTAAATCCAGCGGTTTAAGCGTGAAAAGGTAACAGACAGACAGACAGACAGACAGAGTTACTTTCGCATTTATAATATTAGTAAGGATGGTGGTTAAGCTGTACTGTCACTGTTCACAGCACTCTCAACAACAACAACCTCACGTATCTGTCGCTGGAGCCGGCGGCGGTGGCGCGGCTGAGCACGCTGCGTCTGACCGACAACCCAGTCGTGTGCGACTGCCGCGTGGCCCGCCTCAACAGCGCCGTGAAGGCTGCCGGCATCTTGGGGGTCGGAGCCAGGTAAGCCTCGCTTAAAGCAAGGGTTAAATGTAAGGGTTAACTATAGTGATCAATAATGAAACTATCTGTAGATAACTTCTTTGTAAACAAAGTATATTGAAAAAAAATCTTCTTGCGGTTACTTATGCTAGTGAAAGAACCAAACGATAGCGCGATCTATTTCGATGCCAGCGCCATCTCTGGGATGCCTTCTTAAGTAACTACCCTAATTACTAGTTATGCTATCTTTTTTACTGGACTAACAGTAGTTCTTAACCTTTCAGACAGGAAGGACCATTTGGCAATTCTGTATTGCCATGAACCAAGTAACTACATATCTAACGAATGGCTTCGATCGGTCCCAATGGACGGAATGGCACCTTTACGGATTGTCTGGTTGTCACTTATCTAATTATTAGGTTGGACCCGCGGACCACTTTAGATGCTTCCAGGGACCACCAGTTAAGAACCACTGGCTTCAAACCTGGGTTCCTAACCTGGGGGTAATTACTCCTTAAAGGATAAATTCGGTTTTCGCGTGAGTCATGCAGGCACCAGGGTTGAAGCCAGGTAACCCAAGATCCTGTGAAGTCTGAACAGCTGTAATAACCCTGCTAGCAGTGGAACCCCTATAGCAGGAGTTCCATAACTTATTTATACTTCCGTACAGCACGGAAGTGTGATCATTTTGACAGTTCATGTATGAGCTGACAATTGGCATCGGAATCAGCTAGCTGTCACATTCATGCAAGAACTGTCAAAATTAACACGATGGCGATTGCGAGCAAGTTAGGTAATAAGCCTTGATCTGGGAGCAAAGAAAAAGAGAATGTACCGGTCTGCTTCTCTTCCCGCGCAGATGGTAGAAGCCCATCGAGGGAATTGGCGATAATCTTAGGAATCATATTATAAGCGATGCTGCTAGCAACCCACGACTATTTTGATTCCTCTTACCGCCTTGCACACAATCATGCTAAACGTGGATTTTAGGTCTCTCTGTCTACTCCGTAAGATGTGAGATAGAGATAGCGGTCCCAACAGACCCTACAGAGGTCCTACCTCCCGTTTAAGGTCGAGCTTCCGGACAACACATCAGAGGGCTAAACCTTCACTGACGTCCGTGGGAAGTCACTCAGTAACTTTACTTTGTGTATAACTGACCACATTGTGTTTATTTCAGATGCCAAGCCCCGGCAGCTTTGAGGGGAGCTTTGCTGACTGAACTGGAGGCCCAAGAACTAATATGCAGCGGTGAGTTGTGTCACCACTTCTCGGCATTGGATATCAGAGGTGTTCGATGTGACTTACGGAGTTGCTGTTCCAGGTCCTACAACGGCCATGCCTGGGGAGTGCTCGGCGGAGCCGCGGTGCCCGCCGCCCTGCCGCTGCACCCCCGAGGGTACCGTCGACTGCCGCGAGAAGCTGCTGTCAGAGCTGCCCGCCACCATCCCGCATCGAGCCACAGAGATGTAAGTCCCAACAACAGCGCGTGGGGAGTGCTGCCGCCCTCCCACTACTCTCCCGAGGGCAAGGTTGACTGCCGCGAGAAGCTGCTGTCAGAGTTGCCCGCCACCATCCCGCATCGAGCCACAGAGATGTAAGTACCTACAACAGCGATGCCTGGGGAGTGCTGCCCGCCCTCCCACTGTACCTCCGAGGGCACGGTCGACTGCCGCGAGAAGCTGCTGTCAGAGTTGCCCGCTACCATTCCGCATCGAGCCACTGAGATGTAAGTCCCTACAACAGCGATGCCAGGGGAGTGCTGCCCACCCTGTTGCTACACTCCTGAGAGTCGACTGCCGCGAGAAGCTGCTGTCAGAGCTGCCCGCCACCATCCCGCATCGAGCCACAGAGATGTAAGTCCCTACAACGGCGCCTGGGAAGTGCTGCCCGCCCTCCCACTACTCTCCCGAGAGCACGGTCGACTGCCGCGAGTAGCTGCTGTCAGAGCTGCCCGCCACCATCCCGCATCGAGCCACAGAGATGTAAGCTAAGACTCCGGTCACCGACACATCTGAATAAAGTATAGCCCTTGTCACCATCTAATCACTCTGGAAAGAGTATGAAAGTGACAACTGCAGTCTGGACTGATAATAGCTACAGAAACCTAATGAAAATTTCCTCTTTCTAAAATGTACTATGCTTCTATAAGCTCCTATGCCTGTATTAGTACAGTCATTTGGTTCGAAATATAGAGGTTACCTGGAAAGTTTTCCGGGAGTTTCGAAAATTGGTAATTTTATAGATTTTGATGTGCTCTTTCCGAATTTCAACTTTGCCACCTCGTATTTTTGCCGCTCACGCCGCCATATTGGAAAAATGACGCAAAAAAGCAGTTTTTGACAATATCTCCTGTCTGACTCATTTTACGCTGCTGCTCTCGGAAAACTTTCCAGGCAGAACTACCAAATGACTGTATTATATGTTCAGTGGCGTAACTATAACGTCTGGGGCCCGCGGCAAATTCGTCAGATGGGGCTCCTTCCTCAATATAAAGAAGTGCATCAGCGTCCCTTCTGTACTCTAAACCAAGCCCGTTCGGGGCCCCGTGGAGCTAGGGGCCCGTGGCATTTTGCCACCCCTACCCTATAGTTACGCCACTGTGTATGTTTAAGGATAATACACAAAAGATCCACGAGGGTCGAATGTGTACCCGCAAGGACCTTTCGCTTTAAGATTTGAGATAAGATGTCGACATGTTTTATTTATCCTCTCTTTCTAGCCGGCTGGAACAGAACGAGATAACGGAGGTCGGCGCAGGCGCGTTCGCGGCCGTCAAGCGAATCGCGCGCATTGATCTCAGCAACAATAAGATCACGAAGTTGGCCGCAGACGCCTTCACTGGTCTCACGCACCTCACCTCGCTGTGAGTATACCGAATGGTTACACGGTCAATATTACCGTGATCCATATCACAAAGATGTAAGGGGTGCTAAGTATGCTAAAGGAAACAAGGCATATGCTTGTGTAAGTCAGATGACAATACAATAAGCTGGTAGTAGAATTCAGGTGGCCCAGCCAGGACCGTCTCCGCAGGAGGGAACTCTTCAACGGTTGGTCCGATTGACTTGAAATTTGGTACACATATGTAGGACGAATAACAATGCAAGTACAGTCAACAAAAGGTACAGTCAGCAAAAAATATTGTATCTAAAATGATATTTTTAGGGTAGATTATCAATTGAAACGTTTTCTTACTTGCCTTTGTTTATATTTCCAGGGTTCTTTACGGAAACAAAATCAAGGAGTTGCCTTCTGGAATATTCCATGGGCTGACGTCACTTCAGTTACTGTAAGTTATTAAAATATTATATACAGGATGATCAAACCAATTTCTTCCAAGCTGGTCTGGGAGCAAAGAAAAAACACAGAATGCACCAGTTGCTTCTCTTCCCGCGCAGATGGTAAAATCCCATCGAGGGAATGGGCCAAAATATTAGGAATCATGTTATAGGCGATGCTAGTAATCCATCACTACTTTGATTCCCCTTTCCATCCATACACCCACAATCATGCTAAACGTGGTCTTTGGGTCTTGTTACCTTAGGCTCTGCCTACCCCGTAAGGGATAAAGACGTGATTTATGTATGTATGTATGTATCAACCTGTAGCGACCATAGCGCCACCTAGTTGGCCTCTACATAACTACTACGACACACGAGTAGCTAGCGCCAGTAATGACAGCTGTCACATCGTTCTACATGCCGCTTACGAAGTTTCTCAATGCGGTTGCATAAATACAACTCTCAACTCTCTTCCTTCGGACTTCGGTCCCCAGGCATAACATCTGCCTGGAGAGATTTCTATTGTGGCACCCCCCACAAATCCAATTGGGATAGTACGGAGCAGTCAAAAACTACAAGATATAGGAGAATCTGTTCTTAGGAACCGTGGCAGAGATTTTGGATTTCATGGAATCTTACCCGGTTAAAATAATAACATTTGCTCAAACGAAATAATTATTGAGTTTTTCTTTTACTTATTTAACAAATTCCATTAAGAATGTGTTGAGAATGTTCTGAGTAATGGCATGTGTACAAGTTCTATTTATTATTTCAGATTGCTGAATTCGAACGAAATAACCTGCGTACGAAAAGATACATTCAGAGATTTGCAGAACTTGAAACTTTTGTAAGTATTACACGAAGGCAAATTATATACCGTCCAGTTGCGTATCTTCGCCTATGCTACCTATCTTCGCCCAATTTGACATAAGTTAACACTACCGAAATGCTTCTAGTGCTAGCCTTACGCAAAACTACTGAATACAAAGTATTTTTAATGGCGGTCAACATTCTTCGAAGGATCTGCGGCTAACTTCACACAGTTGATGTTTAGTGAGATTTTTTCGCGACGCCGACCACGTGTTTTTTATGCCAGTGTTTACCTCATTTACTCCATTGGTCATTTTGGCGTCCATAGAACTCCATTCCCACCGGCTTTCCTATTTTAAGGCAGTTGGGCACTTTTATTGTGCTGAATTAGAGGAAGAGGCAAGTTAAATTCCCTTCGGCTTGCCTTCTGATATATTTGACGCCTCGCCACTGCTGCCGACCCGTGGGAAAGAGGCGTGACGGTGTATATATGTGGAATGGAACGTAAGGGAGTGTGAAGGTGACGGACGATATTATGAGCGAGACAATGAATATTCGATTCGAAGAATGAGATGACGTATGTAAGATGTTTAGGATTTAGTCGTTCAATAAATATATTTCGGAGGCTTAATTATCTTTTTTTTATTAATTTAGTCCCACATTATATGTATGTACAATTCTGTATTTTTCAGATCTTTATACGACAACAACATCAGGTCACTTCCAAATGGAACCTTTGCCGCTTTGACTGGAATCCAAACACTGTAAGTGCACGTATTATAATTGTTTAACGTTTCCTTGCATACATTTAGAGAAAGTTTATATATGATGATGATGATTGTTCCGACCGATGTCGGCCATGGCGACCACTTCGACTCCTAGTTAGTATGACGCTCATGCGCCCGAAGATGGCTTATGTAGCCTATCTTAGCGGTGAAACCTCGCGCACAATGAATGCACGTGAGCACACCGTTGACATAATGGTAGCGAATTGCAACCGGCTGGCGAGTCTTCAATTCCGTGTAGCGTCGAGGTCAACTAAACGCTGCTCCTCGAACTCGCGAACCTTGTCCTGCACCAACTTAGTGCAGTACTGCGAAACCCTCCCACTGAGAAAGCTCGATGTCGCATATTGTCGAAAGTTTATAATTACCCAGACGGGTAACTCGCGTATAAAAGTCTAGCAATGTTCAACCTTCCTATTGGAGTGCTCGCCCGGTGGCAGCGGAACAAAAACTGCGCGCTAGCGGTCTCGCGCGGCTGCTCGACGCAACTGACAGCGGCGCAACTACCCTCGTTTTATCGTCATTTTTATTATTGTCAAAAGTAGGGCAGCACACATAAATTATTCAAGTTTTTTATTCTTTTTTAAAAAAAAATTGAAATAGCCATATTTGTGTTCTAAACGACACTGGAAATTAGAACACAGAAAAATCCGAAAAGTAAAGAAATTTTTGTATCTTATTTCGAAAATACTGTATAATTTCGTAAAAAAAATTGGCAACCCTCGTTGTAATGTACTCATCATCCGCAGGCATCTGGGCCGCAACCCGTTCTCGTGCGACTGCTCCCTCCGCTGGCTGTCGGCCTACCTCCACCGGAACCCCAGCCTGGAGACCTCGGGGGCCAAGTGCGAGGCCCCCAAGCGGCTCGGCAGGAAGCGCATCGACGCGCTGCGCGAGGAGAACTTCAAGTGCAAGCGTGAGTGGGAGAGGGTGAAGAGAGGAGATAGGGGGAGGAAGGGAGAGAGAGGGAAAGGGAGGAAGAGAGGGAAAGGTTTGCGGGAGGTAGAACTTTGTTTTAGTCCAGATCTCTACTACCGTCTTACCCCCTTATTCATAAACGCTCTGTATGCCTCTGCTAACTTTGCAATAGTTTGTCCTTATTTGTCACTTTCACAGATAAGCCTATAGAGCGTTTATGAATAAGGGGGTTACTCGCTAACCCAGCAGTGCTTGCGCACATTACTGGCACAAGAGGCATTTTTATCTTAGCCCTCGAGACCTCTGGGGTCAAGTGTAAGGCCCTCAAATGGCTCGGCAGGGAGCGCATCGAAGCGCTGCACGAGGAGAGCTTTATGTGCAAGCGTGAGTTGGGAAGGGAGAGGGGAGAGAGGATAGGAGGAGAGAGTGGGAGAGGGGTAGGCCCCCAAGCGGCTAGGTAGAGCGCAATGACAGGCTGCGGGGGGAGAACTTCAAGCGCTAGCGTGAATGTGCGGGGAGGGGGTAAGTGTGAGAGAGGGAGGGAGATGGGGGAGGTGGGGAAGCCCTCTCATCCAAGGAGGCTTGTGCCATCGAACTGCTATTTTCGAACCTTTTTTCCCTTGGAGCAGTGGTTCTTAACCGGTGGTCCGCGGACCACTGGTGGTCCCTGGAGACACCCAAAGTGGTCCGCGGGGCCAATCTAACAAATAATTAGATAAGTGACAACCAGACACAACACATGAAGGTGCCATTCCGTATATTGGGGCCGATCGTAGCCATACGTTACATATCATGAAGTTACTTGGTTAGGTGGTCCATGGCAAGACAGAAATTTTGTCAAATGGTCCCTCATGTCTGAAAGGTTAAGAACCACTGCCTTGGAGCTAGGATTAAACGTTTGTATGTAACTGATTGTTTTTATACCCACCCCAGCTCTACCCAGCTACTTCGGCCGTGACCTAGGGTCCCTAAGGCTCTACGTTACAACGTATACATGCTGGATTATCTTATGTACTCCCTGTCTTTAGTACCTCATAATATTCTCTTTGCTTCTGATCAAATCCTTATCTGTTGTATGGCCTTCTTATTTTTCATTGCTTCTCACATCTATTTTATCTTAATTATTATGTTATGTATATATGTATGTATTATTTTATTTTATTTACTTAGCTATGTATTATATTTATGTTGATATTGTTGTTTTTATTATCCCTGCGTTTATCCTGTCTATTTGTTTCCGCCACCTACTTAAACTGTCTCCAACTTATTTCTTGCATTGGTTGTCTGGAAGAGATCGCTATTAAGCGATAAGACCGCCTATTGTCTACTTTGTTCTTTGTTTCTGTAATGTTTTGTACTGATTTGTGGTGTTCAATAAAGAGTATTTGTATTGTATTGTATTGTATTGTATGTGTGTGTTACTGTGCCAGCGGGGGAGGAGGCTCCGAACGCGTGCGGCGAGGCGGCTGCCTGCCCAGTGGCGTGCACGTGCGAGTACGCGGCGCGTGCCGTCAGCGTCGCGTGCGCAAGGCAGGCGCTCACCGAGCTACCGAGGGACTTACCACTCAATACTGACGCGCTGTGAGTCTGTTTGTTCCTTCATATTTTTTTCACATAATATGCGTCTCATGCGCAGATGGTAATAAGAATAAGAATAGGGGTAATAAGATAGTAGGAATCATTCACTGTTTGGATTCCCCTTTCCACCTATACGCCGAGTTGTTGCCTCAGGTTCTGTTTACCCCGTAAGGGATAAAGATATGATTTATGTATGTATGTATCCAATTTCATTGAAATCGTTAGAGCCGTTTCTGAGATCCCCGAAATAGTAATTGCGTCACTGCCCGAGGTGTGCACACAATGTTACGTCTTGCGTGCGACGTAAACAAATATACAAGAATAGCTTGTTTAAATAGACTTCGTTACTTAAAATTAATGTTAACTAGCTGTTTCCCGCAACTTCGTCTGGATAGAATTCGTTTATCGCTATCCCGCAGGAATTACGCAATTTTCCGGGATAAAAAGTAGCCTATGTGTTATTCCAGACTATAATCTTTCTATATTCCAAATTTCATCCAGATCTGTCCAGCCGTTCTGGCGTGAGAGAATAACAAACATCCAAACATCCATACTCACAAACTTTCACATTAATAATATTAGTTAGTAGGATAGCTTGTTTGAATATGCTACGTTACTTAAAATTAATGTTAATATATTTTTCATGATTGCGTTGTCTTTGCGATAATTCAATGCCCTTACTAAGTATAATTATTAAATTGCATTTTTGTTTCAGCCTAATGCCAGATAACAGCCTCGGTCAGATAAAATCTGACGGTCTCTTCGGCCGCCTTCCGGATTTGATCAAGTTGGACTTCCGCAACAATGGTAAGACAATGTAGCGTGCCTAGCGCCATCTAGCGGCGAATAGGAGAACAGCCACGACTACAGAGGATCTAGTGACGTCACTTTTGCCGGCCGGTGTTTTACTTGCGAAGTTTGTCGTAACAGTGCATTTATTCGATACTAGATGGCGCTGTAGTCGTTTAAGCAACAAATAGGTACGCTTCTTGTTATTTAAAATAGGAATACAGCCTGCATACATCTCAATGCTGGGCACAGGCCTCTTCACACAATGAGAGGGCTTGGGCTATATTAGTTCCCACGCGGGCTCAGTGCGGATTGAGAACTTCACACACGCCAAATTGCTTCGCAGGTAGAGTGTGCAGGTGTCCTCACGATGTTCTCCTTCACCGAAAAGCTCATGGTAATATGGAGAGTGCCACAATACAGATCTCTCTCCAGGCAGATGCTATGCCTGGGGACCGAAATCATAAGGAAGAGAGTTGAAAGTTGTATTTATGCAGCTGCATTGAGATACTTCGTTAGCGGGATGCAGAACGATGCGACAGCTATCATTAGAACTGGCGCTAGCTACTCGCGCGTCGTAATAGTTATGTAGAGGCCAACTAGGTGGCGCTAGGGTCGCTACAGTAAATTTCAAATGTAATTTAGCTTTACGGTTAAAACTTCGATTGTGGGTATATCAGACCAAAAAGTAGCTTAGTTATATCACCGTTTCGACGTCAAGAGGCACTAAACATACACATAAAATACACACGCTTTTATAATAATAGTAGTAAGACTTACTTCCATGCTGGTCTGGGAGCAAAGAAAAAACATAGAATGTACCAGTTGCTTCTCTTCCCGCGCAAATGGTAAAAACCCATCGAGGGAATGAGCGAAAATCATAGGAATCATGTTATAGGCGATGCGGCTAGCAACCCATCACTATTTTGATTTCACTTTCCACCTCTACGCCTTCAGTGTCTTGCTAAACGTGGCCTGTAGGTCTTGTTACCTTAGGCTCTGTTTACCCCGTAAGGGATAAAGACGTGATTTGTGTATATATGCGGGTGGTAGGGCAAGGTCCGTCCGGATCGCTACCACCATCTTACTCGCTAATCCTGCCGCTAAGTAGCAGTGCTTGCACTGCTGTGTTCCGGTGTGGAGAGTAAGACAGCCGGGCAAATTACGGGCACGAGAGGCATTTCATCTTAATCCTCTAGGTTGGCAACGCATCTGCAATCCCTCCGGGGTTGCGGGTGTCTATGGGCAGTGGTGATCACTTACCATCAGGTGACCCACTTGCTCGTTTGCCTTCCTATTCATATAAAAAAAAAAAAAAAAAAGTGTATGTATGTATGGTTGGTTTCTTTTTAAATGACGAAATTGCAATTAGCGCGGGATTTTACAACTTCTTTTGTTGCTGAATATGAAAGGAAAAAATAACAAAGAGACGTAATAAAACTGACCGAAGTATGGCACTGTACTGGAGTAGCTCAACCCTTCTTGATCTTTGAAATGAAAGATTTTAAATTTTGTTTAAAATATGATTATTAATAGGTACTAGCGAAAGTCAGTTAGACACTAACAAAATATTGCACTTAAGCCTAGAAATTATCCCCTCCTATTGATTATTGTTTATTACCTGAACTGGACCGTTTTAAGCATAATAGGTGTATTGTTTTCCAAATACAATTACAGTGCCGCTAACACTCAGGTAAAAATACCTACTATTAAAAAATTGTACAAAGTGATATTGACACAGTATATAATTATTATTTTAGAAACGCACGTCGTCTAGTGTAACACCGGCCAACAACATCAAAACTATCAAGATTGTTTGTTCACGGTATATTGGACTAAACACTAATGGTTTTACAACCCCACTTGAAGTTAACAATTGAACAATATAGATGTCGGTTTTAAGTACTTTTCGTCATTTTAAATGAAACAAAACATACTTAAATTATAATGTTTTCTCATCAGGTATAACAGTGATTGAAGACAACGCCTTCGACGGCGCCGCGAACATCCAAGAGCTGCTGTTGGACGGCAACCTCCTCCAAACTGTGACCGACAAGATGTTCTTCGGTCTTCACAGTTTGAGCACCCTCTCGCTGACCGACAACAAGATACGGTGCATCACGCCGGCCGCCTTCGATCACTTGACAATGCTGACAACACTGTGAGTTAAAAATCGGCCAAGTGCGAGTCGGACTCGCCAAGTTAATATAAAGTCCAGTGTTAGTAGAGCCCTGCTCCTAAACAAAATGTATGCAATGTGAGGTCGTCTTATATTGGTTATTTACATGGACAGACGAACATAAGAATATTGTTTTTAGTATTTGTTGTTATAGCGGCAACAGAAATATATTATCTGTGAACAAGTCAACTGTCTATTACGGTTCATGAGATACAACCTAGTGACATACGGACAGACAGACGGACGGACAGCGAAGTCTTAGTACTTAATGCTTTGATAATGTATTGGCGAATTAAAAAATATTTTATAGTTTTATTTTATTTATTACTAGCTTCTGCCCGCGACTTCGTCAGCGTAGAATTATACATAAAAACCTTCCTCTTGGATCACTCTATCTATTAAAAAAACCGCATAAAAATCCGTTGTGTAGTTTTGAAGATATAAGCATACATAGGGACATAGGGACAGAGAAAGCGACTTTATTTTATACTATGTAGTGATAGTGATTATTCTCTTCCAGCAACCTGGAGTCGAACCCGCTGGCGTGCAACTGCCACACGGCGTGGCTGGCGGGCTGGCTGCGCGCGCGCCGCCTCGCGCCCGCCGCCGCCTGCGCCGCGCCGCCCGCGCTGCGCCACGCCGCGCTGCACGCGCTCGACCAGGCCGACTTCAAGTGCGGACGTGAGTGCCTCTGCTCCCCCCCCCGTCTGTGTCTGTACTGGCAGCGCCATCTGTTAGCACTTATTTCTTACCGCTGACAGAAACATTTTTATTCACCGAAGCTGATTAGTTTCGGCTGAATCCGAAACCGTGACTGAACCTTTTATAAAAGCGATTAAAACTTTGAATAGGTAAAATGATGAGATTCTACGTTTCAGTTTTTTTTTTTTAATTTGCGTTCCACATATTCCAGCATCTTGGCATTCAGCCATCAAAAAAAACTATCAGCAGTATTTGCTTTCTAGCGATATGACAGTATGTCATTTTGTTTAAAAAAACACTAAACGATTTAGTTTCTCTAAAAAGAAAATTTAATTCTTTTGGAGGTGTTTAAATTTATTTCGTTGCATGTTTAAGAAAAGCACTAGACGTACCTCGGCGTGAAAAGGAGTTGCTAGCCTCAATTATCCAGCCTCGCTCGCACTCGGATACTACTTACTTCCCGATCTCTGTATAATGTACTATTGTCGCAGCGGAGGACAAGGGCTGCCTGGGCGCGGACTACTGCCCCGCGCAGTGCGCGTGCACCGGCACCGTCGTGCGCTGTGCGCGCGCGCAGCTCACCGCGCTGCCCGCCAACATACCCAGACAGACCACGGAGCTGTGAGTAGTGTTGCCGTTTGATAGTGCTTCGATAAACTATCCATGGTTTTTGTAGGCTGTAAAACTATTAAATGAAACAATTTTTTATATGCAAAATGAAGAACACGAATCGCGAACAAGAGCAATGACAAGACAACTGATTTTCAATTGTTTTTCTTGCGCTGCGAGTGTTCGACAATTATTACCAGCCGTACTTAAATATGTCTAGAGTAGGTATACCTTTTTACATGCGCTTCAATGCGTCGCCTACAATTTTGAATAATTGATTGCTACCTTTACTTCGATTGTATCGATAGTATCAAAAGTTTTTGTAATTTTCAGTACTATATTATCGATAGGTCATTATCGCGGTTATGCAAATATAGGGTTGTTTTTTTAAACTTGGACGACTAATTAAATAAAAGTCCCATTTTATTGAATCTCAGGTGAGATTTAGGTCAAGACAAATCTCAAAGACCTTACACATAGTTTCAAAAACGACATGTAAAAGAGCCCTTGGCGGCCAAATTGCAAACATAAATTTTAAATTTTGAATTTTGACGCATTTCGATCCCTTTACGGCAGGGGTGGCCAACAGGTCGATCGCGATCGACCGGTCGATCGCGACTGTTAGTCCAGTCGATCGTGGCAAGGCAAAAAATATAAATACGTAGACCAGACTGCGCAACGTAATCACCAACTGCTGATTTAAATTCTCATGAAGTATGTAATTGGTAGATCGCACAGGGTTTCGTTCGTAACCAGGAGATCTTGGGTCTAATCAAGTTGGCCACCCCTGCTTTACGGGATCATCCCCAGAGTACGAGTACAACTGTTGAACATGCAAAGCAACGAGGTACTGGTTTGGAGTGACTAGGTAAATGTTTTTATCATTTAAATTAATATAACAACATTGTATCATCAGGTACTTGGAGTCAAACGAGATCACAGCCATATCGGCTGATCAGATCCACCACCTCAGCCAGCTGACTCGGCTGGATCTGTCCAACAACAAGATAGGCGTGCTCGCCAACAACACCTTCGCGGGGCTCAGCAAGCTCTCCACGCTCATCGTCAGCTACAACCGGCTGCGATGCGTCCAGGTCAGTCAGAAAAGTACTTACTTACACGTAAATCAGTGGCGTAAATAGGGTGGCAGGCGTGGCACAATGCCAGGGGCCCCTTGCTCTACGGGGCCCCGAACTGGCTCGGTTCAGAGCACAGAAGGGACGCTGATGCACTTAACTACCAGCACATTCGGAAATAACATCATTGCCAAGAAGAATACGCCGCAAGAAACTTGGCAGAAAGTCATTTTTTCAAAATAAAATACATTAAGCTACTACAGTACTTAAATTCTACTTAAATTAAATACATTTATAAAAGGGATGTATAAGGTCCCGGAGCCTCAAATTATAATACTCTACAGTAGAGATGTATAAAGTCTCGACTAGTCAAAGTAAAACGAAGGAAGAATATATTGAGGAAGGAGCCCCATCTGACGAATTTGCCGCGGGCCCCAGACGTTATAGTTACGCCACTGACGTGAATCATGTCTTTATCCCTTACGAAGGTAACACCTAAAGGCCACGTTTAGCATGATTGTGTGTGGTGGAAAGGGGAATCGAGATAGTGATGGGTTAGCATCACCTATAACATGATTCCTAAGATTTTCGCCTTCTTCGATGGGCTTTTAGCATTTGCGCGGGTAGAGAAGCAACTGGTAAATTCTGTGTTTTCTTTACTCCCAGACCAGCATGGAAGTGCATAGGTACTACGGATATCAGTTTAAGAGGTTTTGCTTGTTTTTTTACAGCGCGACGCACTTAAGGGCTTGACCCAGCTGCGCGTGCTGTCTCTACACGGCAACAACATCTCCATGCTAGCTGACGGGGTATTCCGGGACTTGGAGTCCATATCTCATGTGTAAGTGGCTTTCATTAAAGTTAAACTTGGGCTAAAGATGATAGATGATGATAAGTACACAAAAACAAAGCCCTCAAGTTCCCAGCGGTCCTGCTGCCCTTGACTACAGCAGCGGGACAGCATATATAAGCTAAAGCAGTAAGGAAACTACAAACAAAACGGTCGAAACGAACGCACACAGACGCGCGTTTCTACAATAGCCTAAGATCCCGCTATACAACGACCAATGCTAGTAGGTATAGATTTACCTGTTTATACCTGGCTACCCGATAGTTGTGACCGGACTTCATACTTTCGATTGGTATAGAATTTATCTAATAATCAAACCGGTGAAATGATTAAAAAAAAATTTACCCTGGACTAAAATTTGTTAGGCAACCCATATGCAATATATTTATTGATATATTAAATTAAATATAAAATACGTTTCATCAAATAAACATCTCGGTGAAGGTCGTTGTATAGCGGGATCTTAGGCTACAAGGCCTAGGGGGCCTAGGGGCGGATCTCGCGGTGCCGATAAGAGTTGGTTGTATGTTTTTTCAGGGCCTTGGGTTCGAACCCGCTCTACTGCGACTGCGCGACCCGCTGGCTGTCGGAGTGGGCCAAGAGCGCCGGCGAGTACGTGGAGCCCGGCATCGCGCGCTGCGCGGACCCGCCCGCCATGCGCGACAAGCTCATACTGAGCACGCAGACCAGCGCGTTCGTGTGCAAAGGTACTAGATGGCGCTGACGGTCTGCTAACTAACATTGGGCCGGCAAGCGTTTGAATTTAAATTTCGAATAATTCATTTGACAACCCTCTAATGTTTGCTAAGCCGAGCTCATACTGAGCACGCAGACCAGCGCGTTCGTGTGCAAAGGTACTAGATGGCGCTGACGGTCTGCTAACATTGGGCCGGCAAGCGTTTGAATTTAAATTTCGAATAATTCATTTGACAACCCTCTAATGTTTGCTAAGCCGAGCTCATACTGAGCACGCAGACCAGCGCGTTCGTGTGCAAAGGTACTAGATGGCGCTGATGGTCTGCTAACATTGGGCCGGCAAACGTTTGAATTTATCGATTGTCAAACAATTCATTTGACACGTACATACTAATTTTATATATGCTAATGTAAATTTGTTTGTTACGCTTTCACGCGAAAACTACTCAACCGATCGTCATGAAATTTTGTACACATGTTCTTGGAGTTATTAGAAGTAACATAGGATACATATATTTTTTATATCGTCGCTCTGACGTTACCTGCGCGGACGAAGTCGCGGGCAAAAGCTAGTACATACATAAATCACGTCTTTATCTCTTACGGGGTGAAAGAGCCTAAGGTGGCAAGACTAAAGGCCACGTTTAGCATAGCATTGTCATGTGGGCGCATGGAAAGGGGAATCAAAATAATGATGGGTAGTCACATCGCCTATATAACATGATCCCTAAATCGCCCAATCCCTCGATGGGCTTTTACCATGTGCGCGAGAAGAGAAGCAACTGGTACATTCTATGTTTTTTCTTCTATGTTTATTCATTTGACAACCCTCTAATGTTTGCTAAGCCGTAAACTTTTTGAAAAATCGAAAACTTGTTTTAATAACATTATATAAGCTAAATTTCTATAAGACACTGAAAATTAGAACACAGAAAAAATCGAAAATTAAATAACTAAAAAATCTGCTTACGTAATTTTTTACATTTTTTGAGTCAAAACACAACATGTCTTATCCCCAGGCAAGCCGCCGTCGGACATAGTGTCAAAATGCGACCGCTGCTACAGCAACCCGTGCCTGCACGGCGGCGCGTGCGTGGCCACCGCGGCGGGCGGGTTCCGCTGCGCATGCGCGCGCGGCTTCCACGGCGCCACGTGCGCGCAGCAGATCGACGCGTGCTACGGGGAGCCCTGCGCGCACGGCGCCTGCCAGCTGCTCGAGGAGGGCAGGTTCCAGTGAGTACATAAAGCCTGAATCTGCGAGCTGAACATACATACATACATACATCACGTCTTTATCCCTTACGGAGACAGAGGCTAAGGTAACAAGACCTATCTACAGGTCACGTTTAGCAAGACACTGAGGGCGTAGAGGTGGAAAGTGGAATCAAAATAGTGATGGGTTGCTAGCCGCATCAACCTTTAATCAACCTTTGTACCATATTTTTTGCAAAATAAACGTATACTGCTGTAAACGTCATGCTGGTCTGGGAGCAAAGAAAAAACATAGAATGTACCAGTTGCTTCTCTACCCGCGCAGATGGTAAAAGACCATCGAGGGAATGGGCAAAACTTATAGGAATCATGTTATAGGCGATGAGGCTAAGCAACCCATCACTATTTTAATTCTATTTTCCACCTATTCACCCTCAATCTTGCTAATTGTGGCCTGTAGGTACATGTTGCCTTGGACTCTGTCTACCCCGTAAGGGCTGAGGACGTGATGTGTGTGTGTGTGTAAACGTATATGTATTTGTATTTGTATTTGTATCGCCTGAAAAAGGCGAGCTGAACAATAAAAGATAATTAATTGTGTGGTTTTATGTAAAGCCTAATGGTTTATCCGTCTGTCACATGGCTATATCTTATAACAGAAACTTCCATGACATGAGCAGCTGGTCTATAAAAGGAGACGCTTCGCTCGCGGTTAGCTCTTGTTCATTTTTGATGATCGTGTGATCGTGTCTGGCGCAGCTGCTCGTGCCAGCCGGGGTACACCGGCGTGCGCTGCGAGGTGAACATCGACGACTGCGCCGCGCACCGCTGCCAGCACAACGCGACGTGCCTGGACCAGCTCGAGGGCTACACGTGCCAGTGCGCGCCGGGGTACATGGGTGAGTTGGAGGAAGCGCCAGCAGGGTAAAACATCGTCGTCTAAGGCAGGATTTCTTAAAGTGGGGACTTAGATGTCCATAAGATATGTGCCAGAAATCTGCAGCAACACAGTTAACCTTTAACATGTTTACTTAGTACTATCAAATGAATCAAGAAATTTTATTTCTTGATTTTTGTTTTACTTTTTCGGTTTTACCGTTAGAAATTAAATTTCTAAATGTCAGTGAAAATTAGAACACATAGAAAAATCCGAAAAGTAAAGCTATGGCCGGGAATCGAACCCGGATCCTCGTCATTCCGTGACGCGTGCTATACCCCTACACCACCCATAGCAGGTAAAAGTAAAGCTATGGCCGGGAATCGAACCCGGATCCTCGTCATTCCGTGACGCGTGCTATACCCCTACACCACCCATAGCAGGTGGGTAGTCTCCGAATTTTTCTACCCGTTACTAGATGTCCCGTGACCTTTGTTACTATGCGTCATCTATTTGAATGATGTGTATACGACACAATTACAAACTCCCGTGGAACATCTACTGCTCACCAGGGGCGAGAGAAGGCGCTGTTTCAAACGACTTAACAGAAATGATCACAACAATTTCTTTGCACAGGTGATTTTTGCGAGAAGAAGATCCCCTTCTGCACATCCGAGTTCAACCCGTGTGCGAACGGAGCGACGTGCAGCGACCACGGCAGCCATTATTCGTGCTCGTGTCCGCGCGGCTTCTCGGGGCAGAACTGCACGGTCAACGCTGACGACTGTGTCAGCCACATGTGCCAGGTATGACAAGTTGCGGCGACACTAACGCCATCTAGTATCGAATATATGTAATACTTCGAGCAAAGATCTAGTGCTTGTCCCAGCGCGGTTTCTAGGGGCAGAGTTGAATTGTGAACGCTGAGGACTGATCTGATGTTAAGTGATCACCGCCGCGCATCGACACCTACAGTACCATTAGGACTGCTGGTGCATTGTCGGCCTTGCAAATAGTGGTACACTCTATTTTTAAAGGCCCCCATGTTGGCAAGTTGAGAAAACCTCAGCCGCCACTCCATTCCAAATCTTACTCGTACACATTCTTAATCGTTTCTTATTATTTATTTAATTTTGTTGACAGAACGGAGCGACCTGTGAGGACGGGCTGGACGAGTACAAGTGCGTGTGCGCAGCGGGCTACGCGGGGCGCTACTGCGAGGCGGCGCCGCACGCCGCGCTCGGCACGTCGCCCTGCGCGCACCACGACTGCGTGCACGGCGTGTGCTACCTGCCCGCGCTCGCGTTGCAGGTAGTGTAGCTACTGGGCGGCAGATGGCGCTGTAATCAATTAAGTCTATGCGTGAGCACCAAGTAAAATCAACCGGCCGTAAAGATTGCGCATCTTCTCGGATAATTTCGGATTCGTACTGTACTTTAACGATAACTATAAACATTTCATAGATTTTCTGTCAAATGTACATCAAAATCACGGGTAGTATTTATCGTTACTTGATGAAACTCACTGTAAATGTTTGAAATTAAACCAAGCCGCTATGTGTCGATGTGATTGGAGTATTGCACTTTGAACAATAACTCTGGTAGGCAGATATTAATAAACAAATATCGTCAAAATCTGTTTAGATTCCGGCGTTACTTAGCGGAGGTCCACATCGAATGAAGTTGTCCATTTATTTACTTTAATGTCGTTAGAAGCCATTTACTTTTTCTACTGCCACTCGCCACTAGATGGCGCAGAAATCAAACTTGTTTTACACGTGTTTTCGCCTACGGTAGTATAATGAATGATCAGTGGTTGTACAACAAGACAACATTATGACGGAGTGCCTGTTTGTGTGACTGTTTCTACTGCCAGTCGCCGCTAGATGGCGCTGAAATCAAACTTGTTTATACGTGTTTTGTATGTGATGTGTATTGTTTTCGCCTACGGTAGTATAATTAATGAGCAGTGGTTTTACTACAGGACGACATTATGATGGAGCGGCCGCTGCTGTCCGCTCCGAGCGATTACTTGTGCAAGTGCGCGCCCGGATACTCAGGTACGGTTACACACTCAGGTACACTCATACTCATGTACACACAGCAAAATAATGCGGTTAGCACAGCCACGCACACGTCTATGCGTGTTGAGTATCGACATGAACGTTAAGTAGAATCTATGACATGTGAATGTGTGAGTGAGTTCGATCATAAAATCTACCCCCTAAGTACAGATTTTTTAGCAACAAGATGAATGAGCAATGTCACTGTAAATTACCTGTTTATTGAATAAACAACAACTAACTATAAAATAACAATGAAGAAAGTTACAACTATTTAAGTTAGGGAGTTTATAATAAATTAAGTAAAAAATAATTACAAATTAAATGAAAATAATCCCCGCCGGTATCGTGTCACACTCAAAGGCTGAAAATGCAATATCTCCGGTTTCAGTTACTTCTACAAAAATAATGTAAAAGTATTTTTTTTATTTAGACTGTCCTAAAAATATTTTACCTAATCTTACATTGGATATTGTCATCCCCAGTGTAAGCGAGAGAACCGAATCGAAGCTTCCTTCGACCTTGAATCTTCAAATTTATGCAATCCCACGCATTGAACTATTATTACTAGCGAAGAGTAGTTACCATCTCACTGATGCGACGATGTTATATTATTATTTCTCAACAAGTCTGAGATTCCAATTCCAAAGCAATATTCCTCACAACCAGCACGGCCATCGAAATAACATCCAAAAATGTCATTTTATTATTACTATTTTATATTCCGTTTTCTTCGGATACGAACCCGGTTCACTAAAGCAGAAGTCAAATCTTCGACCTGTCTTTGACCGCTAGGCCACCGAGGTATGCAAGTTACATGGTGAATGTATGAATTATGTTCAATCTGCGACTACTGTATTGCAATTTGTGTAAATAGCTGTTTTATGAGCTTTGAAATAAGGTTGAAATTATATTTTTTTTTTTTCCGTAACTATTTAATTTTATGGTGGTTGCAGTCTATTGTATGTTTAATTTTACTCTTATATAATATGTTAAAAACGCAAACGCATTGTGTTTTCTTTTAATATAATTATTAATAGGTATGACTCTTTTTACTGGAGTTTAAAAGTTGCTAGCTGATGGCTATTTTGGTCGTTATCGTCTTAAACAATATAAAGTGTTTTCTACCCTCAAATTTCTAATAATATGATTTTGTGAACAAACAACTTTACTGTCACCGCTGGCAGCCATTATTAGCTGCGGGATGAACCGTGTGTTATACTTACGAACTGTTTAATTTTGCCTTTCGAATACCTTGTGATTTGCAAAACATGGATCTTTGTTGAAAAGAGCAAAACAATATAACTATTTATATAAGGAATCGCTAGGCGTTTTTTGATATGGGTAAGTAGACAAACGGTGTTAAAAACAATGACTTATTATTTTATCGGTAATGTTTTAAACAACTTTCTTTGACGAAAAATGTTTTTATTTAAACTTCATTTATTTTGCAGCGGAAGACTGTGCCATTATGGATTCACCCTTACGCAGACTTCGGACACGATAAAAATATTCGTTCTGGGCCTAAACCTGAAGCCTCATCTCCTGCCATTTGATTTGGACATTATGTAGTTGCCGCACCCGCTAGTGACCCATTTCACAGCAACAAGACACAATGCTACGTTGCAACCTGTGCGAAACCATCTGCATGCTGCAGGATTGCATTGCCGTAGACCAGCAAAAAACATGCTTTAACGGACCAGCATACAAGAAACCTTTGCTCGTGAATATCTTGACTTTGATTATTACATCAATCAAAGTCAAATGTAGTGATTTTTAGTGATGAAGACGAAATATATTAACTTAATTAAATATATAAACACAGTAATGTTTTACAGTGCAGAACGAGTGGCAGTGTTACTTTAGGCTATGGGGTTGGATCTCATCGATGGGCCCTGGTGTCCAAATCCAAACCAAATCGAGATAGGTAGCTTAGTCGCTTCAAAGTGGAGATTATAACCCAGTGTGAAATGATGTTATTGTTAATGGCTGTCATTTAACATGTCTATTCATTTCACCACTGACTTACACGTCCGCAAATAAAACGTTTCGTTCATCTTTATCAGACTTAAACCTAATAAACCAGAATTTAAGATATTAATTATGTGTCATCTTAAAAATAGCCCTATTATGGTTGTGTATTCAATTTGCAAGTTAATTATTATGTTAGTGACATAAGACTTTTTAGTAAACATAAAATCATACTGGCCTCTAAAGTGTGTGTTATTTTATGAATATTATTCTATAAGGAAAAGTGTGCAGTTTTATTTAGCTAATTTAATTACTTTTGGTAATAATAATAATAACACAAATAGAGGCTAATACAATAAAAATTAAATGTTGCAATAAACAATTTGAACCAATAATTGCATTTTATTGTTTTATTCTTTTACGTCCTTTTTTTCTTGTTTTAGGTAAACATGAGTTTATTTTGAGATTAGTAATTTAAAATTGAAAACAAAAAAGATACACTTGTGCAGGATTCGAACCCGGTTCTTTAGGTTTCATAACCCTAGGTCAATACACCTGAGCCACCACGCTTATAATACTGGTGGCAAAATTATGCTTCCATTGAACAAAATACCAGCAGGTTTGAATAACTATGCGTGAAGGTAGTCAGAAAACACAATTAGCACAGATAGGGCATTTTGTTGTGTGCGTAATAAGGCAGCGGATAAGTGCGGATGTGTGTATAGAATGACACACTTGGATAACTAGGGTGCTAACCGATTCGCTTTGCTGTGTGTACGATTATACTCAGGTACGGTTATGCACTCAGGTACGCTCATACTCAGGTACGATAGTCAGGTACGCTTATACACTCAGGTACGCTCATACTCAGGTACGATTATACTCAGGTACGCTCATACTCAGGTACTGTATACTCAGGTACGATTAATAATATACTCGAGAGCAATGAAAACTGGTCGGATATCACCTCAGAACACTTAAACGAAAAAATACAACCAGCCAAGATTTTTCTAGCAAACAAAAAATAATTGTATTAACAATCTCATTTCCATTTACTATACAAAACTACATCTGTAAAAAATATTACACAGCTAGCCGTTTCTCGCGACTCGCCGGAACTATGTAATTTTCCGGGATAAAACTATGCTATGTCCTTCCCCGGGACTGAAATTATTTTATGCCAAATTTGAACTAAATCGATTCAGAGGTTTAAGCGAGAAAAAAGCAACAGACAGACTGACAAGACAAAGTTACTTCAGGATTTATAATATTAGTATGGATTTTCCTCCCAGTATTATATTAAGTACCATAGTGTTTGGTTCCAGGCCGCCTGTGCGAGTACCTCACTTCGCTCACGTTCGTCCACAACGATTCCTTTGTGGAGCTAGAGCCTTTACGCACCAGCCCGCAAGCAAATGTTACACTTGGTAAGCACCACTAACCTCGCTTACAAACTAGCGCCATCTATTTTAGAATACATGAACAGGAAGCTGAGCTACTCACGCTTAAAACGTAGCGCCACCTAGTATCGAATAGATGAACTGTAACTTAGAACTAGCGTGAGCTAACGTCACGTTTGGTGAAGCCTACTCAAATCATAACCATTCGTTACCAATGCATTGTATGTGTGTTACATACACATACATATACACAAATCACGTCTTTATCCCATACGGGGTAGACAGAGCCTAAGGTAACAAAACTTTAAGGCCACGAAGGGCATATAGGGGGAATATAAGGGGAATCAAAATAGTGATGGGTTGCTAACTGCATCGCCTATAACATGATTCCTATGATTTTCGCCCATTCCCTCGATGGGCTTTTACCTGCGCGGGAAGAGAAGCAACTGGTAAATTCTATGTTATTTCTTTATCAAACCAGCATCCATGTTGTATTTCAAATTGTCACTGGTCACCAACTGTCGGCTTGGAAGATACGTGCCTACAACTGTGTTGTTTTTAATTTTGCTATTTGGCTGCAGTATTCAGTACGTCGCAGCACCACGGTGTGCTGATGTACTTCGGCGACAACGAGCACCTCGCCGTGGAGCTGTTCAACGGACGCATCAGGATCAGCTACGACGTCGGCAACCATCCCACCTCCACCATGTACAGGTGAGACTAATGACTCCTGTCCGTGAGCTATTAGAATGCTATTCTAATATGACTTGCTCAACCCGTCAAGCGTCCCAGCGACTACTTTAGTCGCTAACATTTTCGGGCGGGAAATGTCCTAGCGACTACATTATATTAGTCTAAGCGTATCGTTATCTTTGGTATTTTTTCTGCGTTGGTTATTGTGATTGGTTGACTTTAAAAGCGTTTGTCCCTACTAAGCTGGCAACGTCGCATTTTTTGAGTTTATTTGCGATTATTTTACAGAAATTGAATGAAAGTTTAAAATGTGGGATAATTATTATTTAAAATAATACCCTAGCAGCTCTTTGAGCTGATACGTGTATATTTATCACTGCACTTGTGTTCTCTGACTTTTTATATAAATGTCTAGTCTATTTTTAAAACTGTTCACTGTAGGTGTACTTAACACAAGTTCGGGGAGTGCGTTCCACGAGTTCACAACACGGTTAGATAGGAAATGTTTTCTGGGGTCACTTGCGCTTGGCTGCTTGATCAGTTTTAAAGAATGCCCTCTCAAAAGTGCATTTCTACTAATATTGAACATGTTTCTTACGTCTGGGACGTAGTAGTGGTCATGTAAAATCTTATATGTCTTGATAAGATCACCTCGCCTTCTACGCTCCACCAATGTATACACAAGTGTTTATACAAAGTTCTTCGTTTTTAGTGCATCAATGTGTCCAATGCAATATTTAATCGCGATGGACTTTTTCGTATTAAAACATAAAAGTATATATCTCGTTTAATATTCTATATAAATAAAAATGAATTGCTGTTCGTTAGTCTCGCTAAAACTCGAGAACGGCTGAACCGATTTGTCTAATTTTAGTCTTGAAATATTCGTGTAAGCCCAGGGAAGGTTTAAACGGTGAGAAAATATTGAAATTTAGAAGAAAAAAAACGGGAGCGAAGCCGCGGGCAACAGCTAGTGAATAATAAAAATCCATCACGATTATTATTGCATTAGACACATTAGTGATAGACAAGACATAAATTTACTATCGTTGCAGTTTCGAGATGGTGTCTGACGGCGCGTACCACAAGGCGGAGCTGCTGGCCGTCAAGAAGAACTTCACCCTGCGCGTGGACGACGGCCCGGCGCGCTCTATCATCAACGAGGGTACGTCCAGGGTTCGGAGCCAGGCTTGAAGCTTTTTTTTTTTTTTTATATGAATAGGAAGACAAACGAGCAAGTGGGTCACCTGATGGTATGTGATCACCACTGCCCATAGACACCCGCAACCCCGGAGGGATTGCAGATGCGTTGCCAACCTAGAGGACTAAGATTAAAATGCCTCTTGTGCCCGTAATTTCCCCGGCTGTCTTACTCTCCACACCGGAACAAAGCAGTGCAAGCACTGCTACTTAGCGGTAGGATTAGCGAGTAAGATGGTGGTAGCGATCCGGACGGACCTTGCACAAGGCCCTACCACCCGCTTAGGGCTTAGCTTAGGGCCTTTAGACAAATAGAGAGCGAGCAGTGGCGGATTTACAAATCTTCAAGGTACAGGCTGAATAGTGTTCTTGCCGCCCTTGCAAAATTTGTTGCAGACTTCTAAGATTTTTTTTTTTATTTCTATGAGGTAAAAAAAAAGCTCGTTCCCCAAATCTGCCGCCCCAGGCTCGAGCCTACTTAGCCTTATGGTAAATCCGCCACTGAGAGCGAGAGAGAGAGAGAAACACATTCGACACACGTCGATATATATATGTAGGATCTAAGCCAGGAGGCCGTTCACGAGGCGCCTTACGGGTACTCATGTCTTGGGAAAACAAGATCTTGAGGGTAAGAAAAATGAGAAGAGCCAATTATGATTACAACAACAATATCGCCTTAATAAATCAAACAAATCAAACAATTAATTAATAAGTTAGTCTTACAATTAACACACGTTATTTCAGGCTAGTGCCATAGTAACACTACCCGGGGTAGGTACAGGGAGGCAGGGTAACAATGTACTTGGTATTTTCCAGAGTCCCGTGCATCAGCCTGGATAGAGGGTGTATTAAACCCTTTAGAGTAAACCGACTGGTTTGTCGGGAGCGAGTGCTCTTGAGTCGAGACTAGGCAAGACTGACGATACTGCGGCTACAAGCCGTATTTATAAGGCAATCCCCACCCCTACTCGCTACCGACAACCCACTCCTATGGCGCGTAGTTTGACGCGTCATGTGTTTACTCAAAACTTAAATCGTAATACACAACTAAATCTTATTGCTATATACGCTAAAAATAGTAAAATAATCAAACATTAATTATCATAATCAATTTACAATGATCTAATGATCAGTATCAATATCAAAATAATAAGTTTTGGTCGGCTATACTGAACAGTTGTAGGGTATGTTAATGCAGTTATAAAAATAAAGAGAAAAAAACCCTATCTACCTCACATTTGGTAGACAACTGATTCCGACATATATATAAAAGGAACACACACACAAATCACGTCTTTATCCCTTACGGGGTAGACAGAGCCTAAGGTAACAAGACCTACAGGCCACATTTAGCAAAATTGTGAGCGTAGATGGAAAATGGAATCAAAATAGTGATGGGTTGCTAGCCGCATCGGCTATAACATGATTCCTATTTTCGCCCACTCCCTCGATGGGCTTTTACCTGTGCGGGAAGAGAAGCAACTGGTACATTCTATGTTTTTTCTTTGCTCCCAGACCAGCGTGGAAGTTTAAAAAGGAAGAAATACAATATATTTAAGAATAGTTTTGTTATCCCTGTGTTTCTCCTCTCTATTGGTTTCTGCCACCTACTTAAAACAGTCTCCAACTTATTTCTTTCTCTTATTGGTTGACTGGTAGAGATCGCTATTAAGCGATAAGACCGCATATATTGTCTACCTTGTTCTTTGTTTCTGTATTGTTTTGTACTGATCTGGCGTTCAATGAAAAGTATTTGTAAGTAAGTAAGTAAGTAAATGCTTTATTGTACAAAATATAAAAAAACAGATACAATTCACAAAAAAATAAAAATAACATTAATATATGCACAAAGGCGAACTTATCCTTATAAGGAATCTCTACCGGTTAACCTTTGAGTAGATGAGAGGAGCATTAAACGAGGGACCGACAAAGTGTGAATTTAAAATTCCAGATAATGAAAGCCACAATAGAGCGTACATAATCTAAGTACAATAAACAAATAAAATAAACTACTAAATATCATTACAATACAATACAATAACTCTTTATTGAACACCACATATAACAACCAAAACAGAAAAAAGGTATACAGAATATTACAAGGTAACAATAGGCGGCCTTACACACATGCATACATACAAAATACATACGATAAATTTGTATTGTATTGTATTGTCTAGCGACCTCTGACCCACCATTTTCCGCGCAGGCAACAAGGAGTACTTGCGTCTGGAGAGGCCCATGTTCATAGGCGGCGTGCCGGAGGACGTGGCGCGCGACGCCTTCAGCAAGTGGCACCTGCGGAACATTACTAGCTTCAAAGGTCAGTGTGGCGACCGCAGCGCCATCTAGTAGCTGGCAATCGAGACAGGATCAACGCGCGACACCAGCGCCACCTAGTAGCTGACAATCGAGACTCAGAAGATCGACGCCAGCGACACCTAGCGACGTGTTAACGACGGACATTGGCATGGGTTAAACGGTCAATATTATTGTCCGATCTACGCGTATTGCGATCCGTATCATGATATATTTATGCATATCGCAAACAACGGTTGTTTTGAAAACCACAATGCTATATTGATCGTCTAATGTATGCTACTGTCTTCGTGCACGCAGCCATTATAATTTTCAAAGGTTTGTCTGCTAGCGCCACCTATCGGCAAGTATCTTTACTAAATGATGTTCCAAAATGATATAAATATTGATAGCTTCTGCCCGCGGCTTTGTCCGCGTAGAATTAGACTTAAGAACTATACAGTTTTACCAGCTATCTCCGTTCCAAATTTTATCCAACTCCATTTGACTGAACAGTCGTTTCAGCGTGAAGAAGGAACAAACATACACACTCACATTGTCACATCCATCCATTCTCACAAACTCTATAATATTAGGATTGCGTGGGAGTATTTTCGTTAATGTTATTAAATTAGTTTTTTTGCGCAGGCTGCGTGAAGGAGGCGTGGATCAATCACAAGCGCGTGGACTTCGTGAATGCGGCGCGTATGTCGCGCGCGGCGGCGGGCTGCGGGGAGGACGAGCCCTCGCCCCCCGCGCCGCAGGCCGCGCTGCAGGACCCGCAGCACACACCGGTACTGGCTCATTCAATTCAAGTACTAATCAATCAAAACTGAGGAACGCATTGTGAAAATACCCTCGTAAAAAAAAATCGAAGGTGGTTATAACTAAAATATACATTGAAGATACGAGAAAGGCGGTCCAAAATTAACTTGAGTGGTGCTTTTTGCTCTATACAGACTATTATCACTTTACTGAAGCGATTTAAAAATTTACCAGATGGTCCGCCAGAAATAAAAGACGCAAAAATTTGGCATCAGCACATTTCTGCCTAGCTACGATATAACATACATGAAAATAGGTGAAGCATAATTTAGTAACATATTATAGTTTTGTAGTATCTGCTTACCCCTGTGAGAGAGGCGTCATGGTATGTATGTATTTTTCTTCACTACGTTTGCGAAAATCACTATCATAAACTTCAGCTCGCAAGATCGCCTAACCCGTATAATAGAAGGCTTCGCGCGTGCTCGGTCTTTAAACTCATACTCGTCGAGCCGCCATCTTCAACAATGTGTAACGTGTTGCGCAGGACCCGTGCGTGCCCAACCCGTGCGCGCGCGGCGGCCGCTGCGTGCGCGAGCCCGGCCCCGCCGACTACTCGTGCCGCTGCCGCGCCGGCACCGCCGGCCCGCAGTGCGAGCTGCGCGCCTCCATCGGTAACACGCACACACCAGGATACACGCCGATACGATACAAATACAAACCCAGTATGATACTTATACAAAACCGATACGACACAGATTTAAATACCAAAAGATACAGACAACATCAATATGATACTTATACGGTACCAATACAATACAGATATAGTTACGAAACGATACATACACAATACCAATACGATACAGACACAACACCATGTGATAGTTATACGTGTATGGTTCGCACCTTACACCTTTGAATGTTTGTAGAATTGAAAGAGTAAATTGATAGAAATTGATTTATTTATACTGAACTGATAGTATTACTAATAATGAGTTTGATGAGGTGAGTCCGCGGCGGCTGATAATGCGCAACTGACGCGTTGTACATAGAACGTGGAAATGGTACTATTGCTACTATGTCAGCGTTATGAAAATAATGTGCGGTGTTGCACCGTACAATACGATACCAATACAATACAGATATATAGTTACCAAACGATACATACACAACACCAATACGATACAGACACAAATACCAAACGATACAGTTACAATACCAATGTGATACAGATACAAACCCAATGCGATACAGATACGAATACACATACGATACCAATGCGATAAAAAAACCAGCAATTCACCTGAATTTTGTAGGAAAAATTATGAACTACTATGAATGTTCTAACTAATTGTTATTTCAACCACCAGGGGGCGCTTCGGTGACCGCCCAGAAGGCGCCGCCGCGCAAGATGGGCATCAACAACGTCCAGGCGTCACCAGGTAGGATAGCCAGCCCTTCTTTGGGGCCGTCCATTAATCACGTGATCTTTTTTTAAGGATTTTTAACCCCCCCCCCCCCTCCCCCTTGGTGATACATGGTGAGGTTTAAGACTACCCCCCCCCCACCCCCCATCCAACATCACGTGTATTTTTCGTATCTACAAAAAATCTTAAATTTTTTAGAACTAGAATTGTCTTGCGCGCGCAAGCGCGCGTGTTGAATTTATATATTAATTTGGTATCGTATATGTCATGATATATTTTTGTGTCATTTTACTATAATACATGTAACTGTAATTTAAAAATCGCGCGTTTGAAAAAATAATGAAAAAATAAATACACGTGATATCTTACTACACCCCCCCTCCCCCCTTGTGACATTTCGTGATTTTTGTCAAACCCCTCCCCCCCCCTTTCAAGCCTCACGTGATTAATGGACGGCCCCTTTCCACGGTCTTTTACTCCACACCTAATTATGAAGGCTTCTGACCGTTCTGTCTGTTTGTCTAGCTGCCCCGTCGCACAAGCAACAGGCTGAGCATGCGCATGCGCCGCCCACGCCACCTAACGGAGGGTGCAGGAAGGTAAGGGAGTTTCAAACGTGTAATGAAATATTATTATGTACCCATTGACTTACAATAAACAACTAGACTCTCAGTCGCTAACAAAGGTTCCTCAAGAAACGTCCGAGTTGCTTTTTCTATGTGTTGTGTGTGTCAACACATCGACTTAGACAGATAACATTAACATATTCGTTCAAATTGACACCATATTTCGTGGCAGTAATGTTTAATATCAATGGCGTAGGATCGTGAGAAGTAATGACACGACGCCACGCGCTGGAAACCTGCCTGTCTCTTTTGTTCTCAATAGTAAGATTACGGTGCGAAAGAGACATATACATTGTTATCAAAGCGCGGTCGAAACACAACTGAACCAAAACTCTGAACAATAGACGCGTGTTCAGACTTTTGCTTCGGACAGTTTTTGAGCGTGATTGGGAGTCTAGTTGTTTATTGTACGTCAATGTATGTACCTCATAATAGGCTGCAAAGTGTCTAAACGACAGTGAAAATTAGAACACAGAAAAATCCGAAAAGTTAAGCTATGGCCGGGAATCGAACCCGGATCCTCGTCATTTCATGACGCGTGCTATACCCCTACGGTTTTACCGTTAGAAACTAAATTTCTAAACGACACTAAAAATCAGAACACATAGAAAAATCCGAAAAGTAAATTTATGGCCGGGGAGCGAACCCGGATCCTCGTCATTCCGTGACGCGTGCTGTACCCCTACACCACCCATAGCAGGTAGCATTGCAGGACTAAGCCAGCTAGGCTCTGTCTACATATCATAATCTCCAGCCTATATCCATCCCACTGCTGGGCATAGGCCTCCTCCAACAATGTTAGGGCTTGGGTTAAAGTTCCCACGCGGACCCGAAGCGGATTGGGAACTTCACACACACCATTGAATTGCTTCCCAGATGTGTGCAGCTTCCCTCGCGAGGTTTAACTTCATTGTAAATTTCAAATGAGATATCGCACATACGTTCAGAAAAACTCAGAGGCGCGGAGCCCGGGATTCGAACCCACGAGCCTCTGCTTGAAAGGCCATAGATCCAACCACACTCAGTGGTTGCAATTTTGAAACTCACTCGTCCATCCCTAATATAATACTCCTTTCATCCACTCAAAGGATGACTGACAGAGATCCCTTAAATGGATAAGTCCGCCTTTGTGCATGTATCTCAGTGTTTGTCAATTGTATTTTGTCTTGTTTATTATGCACAATAAAGAGTTTACATACATACATACTACTGCTTCTGTATGCACGGTGAGGGATAAAGGCGTGATTTATGTAATGTTTGAACCACCCTCCCGCCAGGAGGCGACCCGCGAGTTCATAGTGGAGGGCAGCTGCCGCAGCCGGCGCGCCGTCCGCTCCGCGCGCTGCGCCGCCTCCCGCCAGGCCTGCGCCAAGCAGCACTGCTGCGCGCCGCGGAAGACCAAGAAGAGGAAGGTACGTACACGACACAATGGCTACCATTTTTAAGGTGATATCGAACATTTTATTGAATCAGGCGTTACTTTGCGGAGGTCCATTCCAATGAACAAAAAATTACCTTGCTACTCCGCTACTCACGTGCAAGATAACCAAGCACAAACTTAATTATCCCTTACACCGCACAAACACACGCGTTTCGCACACACACAGACGGTTCTGGCTGAAAATCAGTGCTGCAGTCTAACACCTCAGCGTAATGCTGAGCCTGCGACCGTTTCACTTTTGCGAAAGCACACAACGCTGAGCATCTATTTTTAATGTCTGTGTTTTTTTTTGCTATAAAATTGTGTAGCTCTTATACTTGTGTGTCTTGCAAAAAGGAATAAATGTCTTCTTTCTTCTTTCTTTCTTTCGATCCCTCTACGGGATCATTATCAAAGTTTAATGAGCACAACTGTTACACATGCAAAGCAACATCGTACTCCAAAACGACGTAGTACGACTTTGATGGTTCGGAGCAAGGAGACGCATCTACCAGACTATATCCCCACCAGCTCACCAAAATCTTCACCTGATGCGCCATTAGTGGCGTGTGGTGCCATCTGTCGTGAAAAGTACGTGTAAGTGCAAGTCCACGACTCCCCACGTTCCTAATTAATTGGAATGGCTTAGTAAACGATGATATTGTCAGTACAATTTCTAATGTTATTTGAATGACCTGATCTCACGCTACACCAGCGCCTCTAGCGGCGAATTCGGTACGCGGTAGCCCTCTATCGAAACCGAAACGAAACTTCGGCCGGACAGTCTTAAGTAACGTTAGGTTTAACGTTAGGTATTTAAGGTCTTTTTTTATTTGTGATTTGTCTCTACTTCTCTATATTTGTACAATAAAGCATTTACTTACTTACTTACTTACTTACTTTACATGTCAACTTGTGTTTCAGATCCGCCTCGTGTGCTCGGATGGCTCACGCTTGACCAAAGACATCGAGATCGTGCGCAAGTGTGCGTGCGGCAAGAAGTGTGCGCGCGCGCCGCCCTTCCAGAACTAAGACTGAGAGTACACTACGATATACCAGGGGCCGATATTGGGGGACCTTTCCCCTTGTTACATCAGTTTCTGTCATGCCATCAGAGATGGCGCTGCATACGACAAATGAATGTTTTTTGTATTTTGAATTGTTTATTCTGCTATTCGGAGCAGAGACAATGTGTTAAGAAACAGGCAGACGGGCGAGTAAGTTCGCGTACTTACGGCTCGACGACTTTACTGTAAAAGTATGCGTACTTGCAGCTCAACGGCTTTACTCGCCTGTGTCAGTCTAAGTACGCGTACTTTTAGAGTAAAGTTCAGACGAGTAAAGTCGTCGAGCCGTAAGTACGCGTACTTATAGAGTAAAGTTCCGGCGAGTAAAGTCGTCGAGCCGTAAGTACGCGTACTTATAGAGTAAAGTTCCGGCGAGTAAAGTCGTCGAGCCGTAAGTACGCGTACTTATAGAGTAAAGTTCAGACGAGTAAAGTCGTCGAGCCGTAAGTACGCGTACTTATAGAGTAAAGTTCCGGCGAGTAAAGTCGTCGAGCCGTAAGTACGCGTACTTATAGAGTAAAGTTCCGGCGAGTAAAGTCGTCGAGCCGTAAGTACGCGTACTTATAGAGTAAAGTTCCGGCGAGTAAAGTCGTCGAGCCGTAAGTACGCGTACTTATAGAGTAAAGTTCCGGCGAGTAAAGTCGTCGAGCCGTAAGTACGCGTACTTATAGAGTAAAGTTCCGGCGAGTAAAGTCGTCGAGCCGTAAGTACGCGTACTTATAGAGTAAAGTTCCGGCGAGTAAAGTCGTCGAGCCGTAAGTATGCGAACTTACTCGCCCGCCTGTCACCCACTTAAGCCCGACTTTGTTTACTCTTTGCGTTTAACTAGCTTCTGCCCGCGACGTCCGCGTAGAACTAGACTTAAGGACTGACGTTGATAGTATATTCTGCAATCATTAGTTACGTTGCGACTAGGCAGCTACGACCTTTGACATATTTATCGATATCCCGCGGGAACAAATCCCTGGCCAGGTGCCTACTTTTGATCCCGGAAGTCTGCAGAGTGGCGGGCAACAGCTAGTATTACATAAAGAGAAAATTGATTGTTTGTTTGCTTCCGGCTCCGAAACTACTGGACCGATTTGAAAAATTCTTTCGCCATCACAATCCTACATCCCTGATGAAGATAGGTTATTTGATTCGACGCGGACAAATTTGCGGGCAACTAGTATGTCTATAAAGATAGTTTACAACGCCTAAAGTTAGAGTAAAGGTCCCTTGATATCGGGTAGTGTATTGGATGGACAAGTTGCAGACTTGACAAGATTCCATTTTGTGTACTTCCGAACAATAACAGATTTGATTTGGATCAAAAATACTTTTAAATACTTTATTAAATCATTGAGTTTGTACTTGTCAAGTTCGCGGCACGAATACTCCGTTTTAGGTTTTAACTGTCGACACTGCCCATCTCGAAACAATTCTTACTTAAACCCTTTTCTACCATTCTGTAGCGTACGAACATGGTAGCGAAATTCTACTAAAACAGTACATTTTTTCAACCACTGGCAACACTCGTTTGACAGCACTGAGGCACCTTGAACTGACAGACAATAATTTTGAGCGGGAAATATCTTAGTAGCATTTAGGATTGTTACTTCTGATAGACGTTCAAAATAAAATACGAATTTAAAATGTACATCAACAGACGTAGTTGCGGCCTAAATATGTAAAGGATTCTCGAGTAACACTAGAAATCTCTAGAGGTACCATGGTTAAGACAATCTTGTCATGTATTTGTTAGAACTTTATTTTTCTGGGAACTATGACACTGGTTCCACCGCCAGCGATGAGCGAGTTGGCTCTTGCTAACAGGGAGAACTAGAGAGAAAATCCTTGCCGGCGATGTGAACAGCCTGCGTTCAATGATAAATATACGTCTCTCTTACCGACACGGTATCTTTTGTTCGTTTCTTGAGCGAGAAAATAGTTGATTGCTAATCGTTTCCTCGCCCTCGGTGGGACCAGTGCCTACAGCTGACCGGATAAACGCTTATATCCAGCGATGTGGATAGGCGTGACTATAAACCAAAGCTAATAGCTTTTTTAGACATGATCGTTAACAGGAGCAAGTCGACGTTTTAAAAGAACATACAGTGTTTAAACATATATCAATAAAGTGACTGGTGTAAGGCGTGGGTAGTATAAAATCTACAATATTTTTTGTTGTCATGAAAAAAGTTAGTTCAGTCGGATAGAATGTTAAAAATATTAAAATGTGAAGATTTGTAGGGTAGTTGGCAATTTATCCGTGGTACCTCGAATATTGTAATAAGAACGTAACCTCACTTTTTGATAAAGTATTTAGTAATACCATTATGTAGTTTATAAAAGCCTAAGCACGATAGGTTAATGTACTGAGTATTTTACCCATTTTTGTTACGGTTTATAGAAAAATACGAAAACTTTGTTGTAACAAAAACAAATAAATAGCAATGAAATTAAATTATGTGTTCATTTAATATAATTATAATTAATATTTATTATTTTCAAGTTGTTTAAGAGCCTGTCTCACTGTGTAAAGTTTCTGAGATTTTAAGTGTCATGAAACAGACAGAGACGACATCATAGATAACCGACACTTAAAATATCAGGGTCTTAGCTGCGTGGTGAAACGGGCCCTTAGTCTGTAGTATTATTTAGGCATAATTTTAGCTTTAACTGACCAGTCATTTTTAAATTTCATTTTTTAAAGTCACAAACGCGTGGCTGTCTTGCCAGCTCTCGTAAATGTTGCCATAATTTCACAAAAAAAAACTACTTAAAATTATATTTCTTCGGGCCTATGTATGGCCTATTAATTAAGTATTTCGTATCAAATCTAAGCTATTTGTAAGCCATGGTAAACGTAGCACTAGTTATAGAATATACTCATATCTGTTTGTGACTGAAGTTTTTTTTGTAAAATAAAAATATATGAAATTTATATTTATTGCCATTCTGTTGCTAATAATTTTAGGCTTTAAATGTAAATTTATTAGGATTTAAGAACATGTAAATCGTTTTTAGCTTACCTATTATTGCATTCCGTATTTATTTTCTACCATTATGGTAGTTTTTTTATATGTGGTATCACTCAGAAGTGTTCGGTGTTTTGACTGCCTTAGTCCATTAAAAAAATAATGTACAGCGATTTGAACAGTCACAACTTCATACACTACAAGAAACGGTAGGAACAAAACCACTTAAAGGTTACAACGCGAATAAAAGCAGACAAAACGCCGACGAATTAAGTTATCTTACACTTTGTGTCAAGTGACATAATTGTAATGAACTTTCAGTAAATCGAATGAATTTACAACGCAATAAACAATCTAATACTAAATATATTTGATATCAGTATTAAAAACTAACAAACGATAGACAAGTCTATCCAAGCTGCAAGTTTTGCCGTTTCAAAAATGTTCTTGCCAGGTTATATTTCAAAAATCTACCATGATTTCAAAGCGGGTTGATAGATTTGTCTACTTTATTTTATTTTTAGCATGGACGAAGAACCAAAAATAATCTACATTTACATATTTTCGTTTGACAGGATAAGCTTGCACTAATATTATTTATTTTACATTCTACTTGTCAAAATATTGAATTTATTTTACACTTGACAGTTGCACTCGTTGTCATCTAGATGGCGTTGGTATTATTTTTTGTTTCTGAATCCATGATTTAGCGTAAGTAAATGTTAAGTGTTTTAAGTTAATTTAGATCGATGTGATGCTTGTATTTTTCTATACTATACTGGATAATATCAAAACTTTTATATTTGACCTTGAGATTTGGAACTCTAATATCTCCTAAATGGGTAGACCGATTTTGACCAAACTTGGTTTAAAACGAGCCTAGAAAAGACGGTTTTTAATGACAATCATATCGAAATATGTTCACGGGTTTAGAATGTACGCTGCCATTTGAAGACAAACGAAGATATCAAACTGAAAATCTTTGGATCTTGGTATTATAATCAGTGTAGTATAGTGAATAGAGCTTTGTATCAAGTGACGTAACCGGCGTATGCGCTTCTTTAAAACTACAAATAATAACTATTGTCTACGAACTTTATAATTTATTTGATGTAATAAAAGAGGATGTTAGATATATGTATGGGCTTTATTTTAATCATGATACACCTTCCAACCAAACCGATCAACTTAAATAGTAGATTAATACCGAGGCCTGAAAAGTAGCCAGTTGCTGGATGAGTAACTTGTTTAAAAACGAACCGCAGGCGAGTGTTTTTTAAAGTTACGAATTGTTTATTCTGCTATTCGGAGCAGAGACAATGTGTTAAGAAACAGACAGACGGGCGAGTAAATTCGCGTACTAACGGCTCGACGACTTTACTGTAAAAGTACGCGTACTTACGGCTCGACGACTTTACTGTAAAAGTACGCGTACTTACGGCTCGACGACTTTACTTGCCTGAACTTTACTCTATAAGTACTCTTCCAGTTGAGGCAGTTATAATGTTTTTCTCAAACATTGAGAGGAAATTAAAATAAATTTTGCACTAAACTTTTTTTTTTATGTTAGTGAGGCCGGACAAACGAACTAGTGGGTCACCTGATGGTAAATGATCACCACTGTCCATAGACACCCGCAGCGCTTTACGCGAATGCCAGTGCGTTGTCGGCCCTGCAGAAAATTGTACACTCGCCTCTAACCTCCTCCTCCTTCCTCGCAACTTAGGTGGTTTTCACGTTGCCGCCTTTTTTTATGTCATCTGTCACCTATTCTACCTAAATCACAGACCTACATCTGTAAGCTATTTGAGACATTGATAAAAACGTTAGACTCGAACAGAACGCGCACTCCTCGGCCATCGACTTGGCTGTATGACATTGTTCATTATTCCATAGTATCTTTGACTTTAAAAAAAGTTAAAAATAAAATAAAAACAGTCCAGCAATCCGATTTACGGTCAGAGAATCGCGCCTGCAATGTAATTCGGCCGTCAACGCCCTTCGTGTTCTGTTACTTAGAATACAATGACGACATTTACGACAATATTTGAGAAAATTAATTGTGATAATTCCCGAGTTCAAATTGACCTTAAAATTGTATGTTACCTTAATTACCTTTGGCTCTGTTTACCTCGTAAGGGATAAAATACAAAATCACGTCTCTATCTCTTCTGGGGCAGACAGAGCCAAAGGTAACATAGACTTACAGGCCACGTTTAGCAAGATTGTGTACTATAGGTGATGAAGTGATTTATTTTATGTATGTATAAATGTGTAGATCCACACAAGCATGTTTTTTTAAAATGAAGTTAAGAAAACAACGATATAACGAGGTAGAATAACATTTATTAAGTTTATCACATAATTAGGGTGACGGCACCAGTGTTGGACACTTCAAGCTGTCAAGCACCAGTAATGGACACTTCATTCTTAATTTAAAGGTGATACGGTTTAAAATTGACTGTTGTAAAATATGTATATGCCTTAGTGTCTTTTAAATAAGAGTTATTGTCCATTATTGGGTCATGTCCATTACTGGGTGGCATCTCCCTAAAAAATACATTTACATACAAAATTAAATAATACCAACATAGCTCTAAAGGGACGCAAAATACAATCATAAGACATTTAACATCTTATCTTATACTGTCGAAATATACAAAAACATTTTTTATACAATAAAACAGTTTTAATAAGTTATCAGATCGATGAAGTTTGCCTATCTACATATTCTCTTCTGCTATGGGGCCATTCAAGTATTATGTAAGCAGATTTTTTACAAATATTTACCCCCCCCCCCCCCCCTTGTCAGCAAAAGTAAGCAAACCTCTTGCCCCCCCTCTCATGCTTACGTAATCATTGGTACCTATATGCATTTTCTTTTAATGGATTCTTTTTTTTATTGATTCGTGAGCAGCATTTCTAATCTAAACTGCTGACGTAATCAGCATATCGACCCCCCCCCCCCCCACCCACCATGTCATCAAAAATAAGCAAAGCAAAGACCCCGCCCCCCTCAAGCGCTTACGTAATACTTGAACGCCCCCTATCCTATATATTACCAATCTAACCACAAACTGCACCTATAATACAATGGAGAGTATCCATTTTCTTTTCAACACTATGTATACATACACACATACACAATTCACGTCTTTATCCCTAGACAGTAGACAGACCAAGGTATCAGATACCTACAGGCCACGTTTAGCATGATTGAGGGCGTATAGGAAAATGGAATCAAAATAGGGATGGGTTGCTAACCGCATCGCCTATAACATGATTCCTATGATTTTCGCCCATTCCCTCGATGGACTTTTACCTGCGCGGGAAGAGAAGCAACTGGTACATTCTAGGTTTTTTCTTTACTCCCAGACCAGCATGGAAGAATCGTAACTCATTTGTACATAAAACACATTAATTTTTCAGGTAAGATAAACAGATGTACAGATGTGAACTTATCCCTTAAAGGGATCTCTTCCAGTTAATCAAACGATTGACAGGACGACAGAAACTAGAGTAGACATAGTAAAAGAGCAAAATGGTCCGGAATATCGCAGCAGATTGGCTCAGTTTGTGGCTAAGCTCTTGTTACCTTGGGCTCTGTCTACCCCGTACGAGATAAAGACGTGATTTGTGTATGTATGTATGGCTCAGTTTGAGTGAATACTGTAAATTTTCAGCAGTTTTAATTGTATGTATGGTGTCAAAATCGCGGCTTAAATTCGAATCGATTGCTAGCCTTTGCTCTCCAAGCATAATTGGCATTGTTCATTTTTTAAGCTGTGCTTTTAACACCTTTATTTGATAAAATGGACTATTTCAAGCAACTAATTTGAATATTATGCTTTTACGTAGCTTTGTTAATTAATAATAAATATTTTTTCGCTGTTTGATAATTCGTGAATTTAGACAGAATCCCAATCGCCTTCGTTCGGCTGGCTATAAAAAAAACGGCTTTGTCTATGGTTTTGTCGATTTGACAGTGATACGTGACAGTTGCCTTAGCTAAACTTTTTTTTTCATTTTTGTGGCAAACATTCGATGCTGGATTCTGTCTAAAAACCGGGTCGTTCGGTCAAACAAAGGTTCAAAGTACTTTTACAAAAATATCTGCAATCATAAAGTATTTTTGAAATCGGACAAGATAAATCGGATAAATGATGGTTTTCCTCGAAATGGTTTTCGAATTGGAGCATACTAAAAAAAATGAACAATGCCAATTGTGACTCCTGACCACCCACGGACCACTGCTTGAGAACCACTGGACTAAACTAAACAGCTGCTAAAATCGGAACAATTCTAAGTCAGTTTGTATCTAGACTTTAGTATTCATTCATTCGTTCGATCCATTCGTTCTAGCTCTTATGAAGCAATCTGTATCCATAGAGCAAATCCCTTATAGAGTGGAAACGCCATACAATTCACTATCTCATCATCTCAAGCCTATATACGTCCCGCTGGGCACAGGCCTCCTCTCAGAATGAGAGGGCTTGCGCTATAGTTCCCACGCAAGCCCAGTGCGGATTGGGTACTTCACACACACAATCGAATTACTTCGCAGTTTCTTTGTTCCAAGAACATAAAGGAAAATGTTTTTTTTTTTTATATGAATAGGAAGGCAAACGAGCAAGTGGGTCACCTGATGGTAAGCGATCACCACTGCCCATAGACACCCGCAACCCCGGAGGAATTGCAGATGCGTTGCCAACCTAGAGGACTAAGATGAAATGCCTCTTGTGCCCGTAATTTCCCCGGCTGTCTTACTCTCCACACCGGAACACAGCAAAAAAGACTAAAAAGTAAGTAAGTCGAAAAAGACTGATGTGCTACCACAATTTTATAGCTTATCACCACTCTAATTGGTTATTATCTATGATACTGCCGTACTAATATATCTAACACATCCTGCTGTACTAAGTACTATCCTAACCTTACTCTAAGCTTCCCGGGAGCAGTTCCTCTAGGATAGTATCACAGGTGTCCCAGGGCACCACCTTGGCTTTGACGTGGGGCGTCGGGGAAGCCAGGGTCTTCTTTATTAAGTCGTCCAGGGTGTAACCGCGGCGGGGGAACACTGTGGCCTGTGGACAAGAACCATCATCATCATCATCATCATCATCATCATCATCATCATTCCCCGCCTATATTGGTCCCACTGCTGGGCACAGGCCTCTCAGAACGAGAGAGAAGGGTAGGAGAAGGTATGGAGATGGAGAAAGGTCGAGATATGGGTTAGTGAGAGGAAAAAGAGGAAAAGGAAGGGATAGGGAGAGAGGGGGTAGGAAAAGGTACAGAGGGAGAAAGAGAGGGGAAAAGAGAGATAAGGAGCGATGGGGAGAAAAATAAAGAGGGAGAAAGAGACTATTCTAAGTCGTATAACTCTTAATTATAAACTCACGTGAGCGGGCAGGTTGGTGGCGGGGCAGTAATCGCTGTCGTGGATAGGGGTGGGTTTAAGAGAGTGAGATAGAGAGACAGAGAAAGAGAGGGTAAGGAGAGCCACAGTGATGGAGAAAGACCAAAAGGGGTAGGTTGATGGATAGATAGGTAGAGAGGGAGAAAGAGAGGAGTAAGGAGAGCCACAGAGATGGAGAAAGACAAAAAGGGATAGGTTGATGGATAGAAAGGTAGAGAGGGAGAAAAAGAGGGGTAAGGAGAGCCACAGTGATGGAGAAAGACAAAAAGGGATAGGTTGATGGATAGATAGGTAGAGAGGGAGAAAGAGAGGAGTAAGGAGAGCCACAGAGATGGAGAAAGACAAAAAGGGATAGGTTGATGGATAGAAAGGTAGAGAGGGAGAAAAAGAGGGGTAAGGAGAGCCACAGAAACGGAGAAAGACAAAAAGGGATAGGTTGATGGATAGAGAGGTAGAGAGGGAGAAAGAGAGGGGTAAGGAGAGCCACAGAGACGGAGAAAGACAAAAAGGGATAGGTTGATGGATCGATAGGTAGAGAGGGAGAGGTAGAGGGATAGAGAAGGATACGGAGAAAAATAAAGAGGGAAAAGAGACAAACGTATACAGTGTAACTCACGTGAGCGGGCAGGTTGGTGGCGGGGCAGTAGTCGTTGCTGCCGTGGAGAGGGGTGGGTTTGAGAGAGAGAGATAGAGAGACGGAGAAAGAGAGGGATAAAAAGAGCCACAGAGAGGGAGAAAGAATGAGCGAGAGGTAGAGGGATAGAGACAAATGTATGCAGTCTAACTCACGTGTGCGGGCAGGTTGGTGGCGGGGCAGTAGTCGTTGTCGTGGAGAGGGGTGGGTTTGAGAGAGAGAGATAGAGAGACAGAGAAAGAGAGGGGTAAGGAGATCCACAGAGATGGAGAAAGACAAAAAGGTATAGGGAGGTGGATAGAGAGGTAGAGAGTGAGAAAGAGAGAGGCAGAGGTAGAGAGATAGAGAGGGAGAAGTAACTCACGTGTGCGGGCAGGTTGGTGGCGGGGCAGTAGTCGTTGTGGCCGTCGCCGGCGTACGCCACGCGCGCGTACTGGCGGCGCGCGCACCACTGCGCCAGCGCCAGCGACTTGCACAGGTTGGCCGGGCAGCGCGCGCACGCCGACTGCCGCATGCACGACGAGAGAGAGAGAGAGGGGGAGGGGAGGGGGTGGGTGTGAGAGATATAGAGAGACGGAGAAAGAGAGGGGTAAGGAGAGCAACAGAGAGGGAGAAAGAGAGAGGGATAAGGAGATGGATAGAGGTAGAGAGTGAGAAAGAGAGAGGGAGAGGTCGAGGGATACGGAGAAAAATAAAGAGACAGAAGAGAGAAACGTATACAGTGTAACTCACGTGAGCGGGCAGGTTGGTGGCGGGGCAGTAGTCGCTGTCGTGGAGAGGGGTGGGTTAGAGAGAGAGAGATAGGGAGACGGAGAAAGAGAGGGGTAAAAAGAGCCACAGAGATGGAGAAAGACAAAAAGGGATAGGTTGATGGATAGATAGGTAGAGAGGGAGAAAGAGAGGGGTAAAAAGAGCCACAGAGAGGGAGAAAGACAAAAAGGGATAGGTTGATGGATAGAGAGGTAGAGAGGGAGAAAGAGAGGGGTAAGGAGAGCCACAGAGACGGAGAAAGACAAAAAGGGATAGGTTGATGGATAGATAGGTAGAGAGGGAGAAAGAGAGGGGTAAAAAGAGCCACAGAGAGGGAGAAAGACAAAAAGGGATAGGTTGATGGATAGAGAGGTAGAGAGGGAGAAAGAGAGAGGCAGATGTAGAGAGATAGAGAGGGAGAAGTAACTCACGTGTGCGGGCAGGTTGGTGGCGGGGCAGTAGTCGTTGTGGCCGTCGCCGGCGTACGCCACGCGCGCGTACTGGCGGCGCGCGCACCACTGCGCCAGCGCCAGCGACTTGCACAGGTTGGCCGGGCAGCGCGCGCACGCCGACTGCCGCATGCAGGGCTCTATGTACAGGCGGCCGTTCTCCCAGAACGCGCGGTTGGTTATGACAGCTGTCACGCAGTCCTGGAAGAGGAATTGGTGTTGGAAGTGACTCAGATTTACAAACACACACATAAATCACGTCTTTATCCCTTACGGGGTAGACAGAGCCTAAGGTAACAGGTATCTACAGGCCACATTTAGCAAGATTGTGGGCGTATATATAGGTGGAAAATGGAATCAAAATAGTGACGGGTTGCTAGCCGCATCGCCTATAACATGATTCCTATGATTTTCGCCCATTCCCTCGACGGGCTTTTACCATCTGCGCGGGTAGAGAAGCAACTGGTACATACTATGTTTTTTCTTTACTCCCAGACCAGCATGGAAGATTTACAAAGGTTGGAATTAAAAGTAAAAAAAGTCAAATACAATACTGTGACAAGGTTTCACGTACTCCGACGAAAACACACCAGTATGCAAGCAAAGGTTTATAGGATTTACACTAAAGGCTGTCGTAGCTTCAACAGGTGTTTCGACTCCGATGTATGAGTCATTCAACGTATGAGTAAAAATCTGTACCGCTCAGAAATGACGGCAAAGCGCTCAGAGTTATTTTATGATATAGTAACAGCCTTCTAAGCTTCATTCACGCTGGTTCATTTCACATGTTTTTTTTCCATAGGCTTGTAGTCTTATAAGTTTTTTCTTTGCTCCCAGACCAGCATAGCAGCATCTTAGTCTACCCATACTTAGAAACAACCAAACAAAAGCCATCACTATAAATACAGATTTCTATAGTACCTATCTATCTATTTTGGCATGGAAGTAATTACACTAATCACTTCAGATGTCACTTCATTTGTGTAGTTGTGTTTACCAAAACGCGGTGTAATATTAAAATGTAAAGGAAAACTTTACAGCCGGTAATTGTTGAAACTTACGCATAAAATCCACATTAGAACCATAACCGATATTCGCAGTAGTGACGTTCGTTGTGAATACGATGAAAATATCGATACTTTTGTATCGATATCAAGTAAATAGTGTGAAGTTGAAGGTTGAAGCAGTTGATATAGTTAGTTATTAAGCCAACTCTACTTTACGAAGACTACTGTGATTTGCGAATTTGTCAAAATTCATAATTTAAAAAAAAAACAAAATTTATTTTTGCAAATTGGCCGCCAAGGGCTCTTTTACGTGTCTATTTTGAAACTACCATTTGTCATATTATCATTTGACATTAAGAACATCATTATAAAAAAACAAATATCGCATAACGGAATGACGAGGACCCGGGTTCGATTCCCGGTCCCGGCCAAAGATTTACTTTTCGGATTTTTCTGTGTTCCGATTTTTAGCGTCGTTTAGAAATTTAATTACTAACGGGTAAAACCGTAAACATAAAAATCAAAAAGTAAAATTAATTTGATAGTAACTTCACTGTACACTTTTATCGACATCGTCAAATGTATCGATACTTATATTTATCGATGTCGACACCCTGTGGGTACGGGGACATCCCTAAAGCCACGTATACATATCACGCGCTTCTGCGTCACATACTGCGAGGTACAATCGCCGACATAAAAGTGTATACATTTTACGATTCTGTACCCAAAGCTATAGAGGGCCAATAAACTTCTATAAGACTGCTGCCTTTTCGTTGAAGGAAAATATCGTGAAGAAGCCTGCACACACCTCAATAGCCCAAGTTCTCTCATTCTGAGAGGAGGCCTGTGCCTAGGAATATGACATATATATACTCATACTCATACTCATACTCGTTTATTCGTAATATTTATAGTTATTACATGTCATTTTTCATTTACAATTTTAATAAAACTGGAGCACCAATAAAATAATAAAACATTTTTTTTTAAATCATAAAGCTGTATAGAGCTGTATAGAGTGGAGTACATTTTTTTAATCGATGTAGGTAGTGGAATAGGACGTGCAGTGCATACAAATTGTGGTGCGACCACCTCCCGCTGCCTACCGCTGCCTACCCTGACCCTCCATGCACGCCACTGAGTTCAGATGGGACTAGGCCGGCCACGTCTGCAGTAACCCCCAGTTATCCCAGGACTTTTCAGCCACAGGCCAGCCTATTGTGATGCCACTGACTGTACCTGATACCATTGATAGGTACAAAGACACTAATACAATTAGAGTGACCGCGGGAAATGCGTGACCTCATGAGACTTATGTTTGTTGTACGCGCCAACTCGCCACCATTGTCTTGATTATAATCAGGATATTGCCAAGGATAGTCTATTGTCAGGGGAGATTGGAGGCATCTCCAATTAATTTATTTGACGGTGGAGGCGTTTTACACCTCCACTGAACTTTTTTTTTTTGTTTTGACTAGTAGAGACTGTATACATCTCTCCTATAGATTAATATTATTTAAGGCTCAGGGACCTTATACATCCCTTTTATAAATGTATTCAATTTAAGTATTCTTACTGCATTTTACTTTGAAAAAATGACTTTCTACCAAGTCTCTTGCGGCGCATTCTTCAATCAAGGGAATGGTCATAGGAATCATGAATTTTATAGGCGATGCGGCTAGCAACCCATTACTATTTTGATTCCCTTTTCTACCTTTACGCCCACAATCATGCTAAGCGTGGCGTTTAGGTCTTACCTTACGCTCTTTCTGCCCCGTTCTGTGAGAGTAAATACCTATTATTCTGCTCGATGAACTGTCAACGTTCGTGTAATCTTCAGTTGAGAAATTTTCTACTGAACGAACTGTGGGATTAAAATGTGAACTGAATTGGAAACTCGTAAGCTCCATTGCTTTAGACATTGGGCCAACCTGTTAAGTATGATTGGGTATGCGAAACTGTAGCCCGCCGTCTGCTTCTAACTGAGCGCTAGCAACTGCTGACTAGTGCCTTTTTTTTTAACGTGTGGAAAATACGCCTTATGCATTCCCGCGCTCGGGGCAGCAACGGGGGTAAGACGGGCTCTCCAGCTCGCCGCTGCCTTCCCTATGGAAGGAGGGGAGAGGCCTACCGTCTAAAAACACACACGTTCCCTCCTGGCCGTGAACTGTGGGCGTTGCGGGAGCACTACGGTGTCACCGCTGTTGCTGACTAATGCCTGACCTGACACATGATATGACTTGACTTGAATATATCGTGGTGATAGCAAAGTAAAGTTATAAGTATAGTCAATAGTGACACTCGCCAGAAATTAATAACTTTATTTAGCTAGATAACGCTTAGCGACAAAAATTCGCATAGTAACAAAAAGGTCACGTGACAGTTAGTAACGGGTAGAAAGATTCGGAGACTACCCACCTGCTATGGGTGGTGTAGGGGTATAGCACGCGTCACGGAATGACGAGGATCCGGGTTCGATTCCTGGCCATAGCTTTACTTTTCGGATTTTTCTGTGCGTTCTAATTTTCACTGACATTTAGAAATTGAATAACTTTAGTTTGCTATCTCCGCGATATAGTGAAGTTAAGCCATGATGTCATCTATAGGAAGCCAGTGATGCACGAACAGAGTTAAAGTCAGCAAGCCTCATCAAGCTGTAGCCCGCCGTCTGCTTCTGACTGAGCGCTAGCAACTGCTGACTAGTGACTAGCGACTGACCTGCAGCCGATGCTCGAGCCATTGCTGCACGAACAGAGTTGGAGTCGGCAAGCCTTCGCACATTAAAACAACTCAACGGCGACTCGACTCTATGCTAGACATTGAAATTTAAGCCCTGTGTCATATGTTCTAGGTTTAATTTCAAAAAATGATTATAAAGTAGTGTACAACGAGTGGCCTACGCATCGTACACTAAAGGTCAACCCCGACACGTTTGTCACGCAATGACCACACGTCGTCCACGCAACGACCACACGTCGTCCACGCAACGACCACACGTTGTCCACGCAACGACTATGCGTTCGTTGACTGCGTTGACTGTTCGTTGACTGCGTTCGTCCACTCGTTGACACCGCGTTGTCCAGTCGTTGACAACGCATTGCCCACTAGTGACCATTGGGTGGATCAACTAGTTGACTACTCATCGAGTGTGAGTTGAGTTGGTGTCGGATTGGCGTGGAGTTGGTCTAATGTGCGAAGACCTTTATCGAGCTGGAGCCCGCCGTCTGCTAATCGTTATCTACTGACTAGCGACTGACCTGCAACCGATGCTCCTTCAGCCAGTGCTGCACGAACACGGAGTTGGCGTCGGTGAGCACCACGACGTGCCAGCCGGCGCGCGCCAGCGCCGCTATGAGCCGCGGGGCGCCGGGGGTGCTGCGCATCGACGCTATGGCGGACAGCACGTCAGCTTCGCGCAGGCCCGCCGAGTACGCGTGCTCGAATACCTGCGGATATGTCATTGACTTACAATAAACAACTAGACTCTCACCCCCTTATTCATAAACACTCTGTAGGCTTCTGCTAACTTAGCAATCGTTTGTCCTTATCTGTGGAAAGTAAATGTCAGTGACAGAAAAGGACAAACGATTGCTAAGTTAGCAGAAGCCTACAGAGCGTTTATGAATAAGGGGGTCAGTCGCTAACAAAGGTTCCTCAAGAAACGTCCGAGTTGCTTTGTCTGTGTTGTGTGTGTCAACACATCGACTTAGACAGATAACATTAACATATTCGTTCAAATTGACACCTTATTTCGTGGCAGTAATGTTTAGTATCAATGGCGTAGGATCGTGAGAAGTAATGAGTAACGCCACGCCCTGGAAACCTGCCTGTCTCTTTTGTTCTCAATAGTAAGATTACGGTGCGAAAGAGACATATACATTGTTATCAAAGCGCGGTCGAAACACAACTGAACCAAAACTCTGAACAATAGACGCGTGTTCAGACTTTTGCTTCGGACAGTTTTTGAGCGTGATTGGGAGTCTAGTTGCTTATTGTACGTCAATGGGATATGTTTAAAATTCTGTAATCTATGTTATGTAACTAGCTGTTGCCCGCAACTTCGTCTGCATAGAATTCGTTTATCGCTATCCCGCAGGAATCACGCAATTTTCCGGGATAAAAGTAGCCTGTTATTCCAGACTATAATCTCTCTATGTTCCAAATTTCATCCAACGCGAATGTTTGTAAGTATGGATGGATGTTTGTTACTCTTTCACGCTAGAACGGCTGGACAGATCTGGATGAAATTTGGAACGGCTATGCCTATGGCGTGCGCCGTACTGGCGTGTGGCGTCATCTGTCGCCCCTATAAGTATATCTATACTATATCGGACTCGATCTAATTCGGTGCGGTTCAGGCACGAGAAATCTATTTTTAGACAGTTACGCGTACAGGTGTGTTTATTATATTTATAGCTTTATATCTCACGTGAAATTTCAAGGAAAGTGTCCGTGTGATTCTGATTGCGATGGGATTACGTCAAAGCCGGGTGTAAGGCATAGGAGACTTCGTTAAAAACCGGTCAAGACATTATTAAAATAAAAATATACGAACATGCATAAATCACGTCTTTATCCCTTTGGTAAGAAGACCATGTTACCTTAGGCTCTGTCTACCCCGTAAGGGATAAAGATAAAGACGTAATTTATGTGTGTGTGTGTGTGTGTGTGTGTGTATTACATACATACCGTCACATGTGACAATGCTGTTCACATTACAAGCTCCACGAGAAACGCCGGTTGGCTTCATAATAATAGTGACCACGCATTGCAATTCCAATTGTCATACATACATACATACATACATACCGTCACGCCACTTTCCCACAGGGGTAGGCAGAGACTACTTTGTTCCACTTGCTACGATCCTGACGTACTTCTTTCGCATCATCCACATTCATCAATCTCTTCATACATGCTCGTCGGTTTCGGGTACTCCTGACCTGACCTTTTTCCAAAACGTCTCCTATTTGGTCTCGAATTTGGTATATTTTCTACGGGACGTAGATTATAGCGATCTTTACGCACTAGTCGTCTTATAGCGATCTTTAAAAAGCGAGCCTTCCTGTTCCTCAAAGGGCTGGCAACGCACTTGTGATCCCCCGGGTCTTGCAGGTGTCCCTGGGCGACGGTGATTGCTTTCCATCAGGTGACCCGTCTGCTCGTTTGCCCCCTCTTTTATAAAAAAAAAAAAAAAAAAAATAGTACCACCGAGGGCGAGGAAGCGATTAGCTATCGACTATTTTCTCGCTCAAGGACCCAACAAAAGATGCCGACAAGTAAAAGAGAGAGAGAGACATAAGTTTTCGATCACAAAATACGTCTCGACCACGTTTGCGTTGAACTATCAAAAACTATGAGAACTGTTTGTTGCCGTTTCGATCCGCCAGTGGCGCTGTCAATTTTCCCTAAGTGTTCGTTCCGCTTTTATGAAAGCGGGCCTTTACGTGTCAACGAACCCGCTCCCGCTCCCGCCGCCGCCCGCGCCGTGGACGCCCGCCGAGTCACCGACATTGGCAGCGGTCGAGCCAAGGTCGGCGGCGCTGCCAAGTGCCAGCCGCGAGGGCTTTCCTAACGAAATATCTAGATTTAACATTACTAAAATGCAGCTCTATCTTTATATCTAACTAGCGACCCGCCCCGGCTTCGCACAGTATATTATGCATGTATTATACATATAAACCTTGCTCTTGAATCACTCTATCTATTAAAAAAAACCGCATCCAAATCCGTTTTGTAGTTTCGAAGATATAATAATAATAATAATATAATAATAATATATTTATTTCAGATAATTTTACAATCATCTATATTTTGGTTAGTAGGTACAATTAGTGCTTAACTACTATGTTAGTAATTACATAAGCATACATACGGGCATGGGGACAGAAAAAGCGACTTTATTTTATACTATGTAGTGACTATTATACTGATGTGTTCGTAGCCCCTATAAAAAAAGGAGTATGGCTGCCTTAATAGACTACAAGCCCATGGAAAAAAAACATGTGAAATGAACCAGCGTGAATGAAGCTTAGAAGGCGGTTACTATATCAGAAAATAACTCTGAGCGCTATGCCGTCATTTCTGAGCGGTAGGTACAGATTTTTTCTCTTACATTGAAAAAAAATTTGCACTAACTTCCGGCACCCCCACTTTAAAGCGGCACTAGGTGTTTCGACATTTATTTTTAATCATCTATCCTTACTAATATTATAAATGCGAAAGTAACTCTGTCTGTCTGTCTGTCTGTTACCTGTTCACGCTTAAACCGCTGGGCCGATTTAGTTGAAATTTGGTATACAGATAGTTTGAGTCCCGGGAAAGGACATAGGATAATTTTAACCCGGAAAATTGCATAGTTCCCGCGGGATAGCACAGCCCAAACAACTGGAATTTTTCAAATTTAAGGCGAAACAAAGTTCGCCGGGTCAGCTAGTAAGCTATAAAAACACCGTAAATTAATAATTAGTCGTAATTCCTGACTTGTACCTGAGAAATTCCATAAATGTACCGCTCAGATGACGGCATAGCGCTCAGAGTTATTTTATGATATAGTAACAGCCTTCTAAGCTTCATTCACGCTGGTTCATTTCACATGTTTTTTTTCCATGGGCTTGTAGTCTATTAGTGTTATTACGCTTTTCCTTACTGCTTTACATAGACATCCTAATTATTATGACTAATGTTCTAACAAAACCTTCTACGTACTTATACCCAGTAATGTTTTAGCACATCAGCTGTTCTTATGTCATGGCATGATGAAATGGGGAGAAACAGTCTTACTCATTCTCTCTAAATAAGGTCAGACGATATCCTTACATGTAAAGCAGTATATACCTCATGTTATGTAGGTATGTTATGTACGTCGAATACATAACATACATAACGTAATGTTATATATATTAAAGATAAATAAATAAATAACGTGAGTCACGTCTTTATCCCTTACGGAATAGACAGACAGCACAGTTCATGTATGGGCTGACAATTGGCATCGGAATCAGCTAGCTGTCACATTCATACAAGAACTGTCAAAATGAACACGATGGCGATTGCGACCGAGTTAGACAATACGCTTTTTTTCCCAAACCTGCATTGCACAGGTGCCGCGAAGAAACCCATCCCGGGGTGATCGTGGGTCGCGGTGACACCGAGTGCTCCCGCCTCGCATACGACCGAATAGGGAATCCGTGTGGTTTTTAGTGGGTAAGCCTGCCGCGGGAGAGCCCCACATACCCCCGGTAAACTCGTACTGGGTGGATGCATAAGGCGCATTTTCCACACCATAAAAAAGGTAACAAGACCTAAAGGCCACGTTTAGCATGATTGTGGGCGTAAAGGTGGACAGGGGAATCAAAATAGTGACGCGTAGCATCGCCTATAACATGATTCCTTAGATTTTCGCCCATGGGCTTTTACCATCTGCGCGGGAAGAGAAACAGCTGGTAAATTGTGTTTATTCTTTGCTAGCCCAGCGTGGAAGATTTACTTTTACTACAAACTAGATTTCAAAGATAGAATAAGGAATAGTGTGATAAGGGAACGTGCTGGTGTGAAGGAGGATATAGTGACTAGGATAGAAAAGTATGCTTAGTTGGTTTGGTCACGCAGAGCGGATGGAAAGTAGACTAACTAAACAGATCTATATGGGGAGTGTGAGGTGCGTTGGGAGGGGAAGGCGGACGGACGTTCCGAGACCAAATAGGAGACGTTTTGGAAAAAGGTCAGGTCAGGAACCGAAACCGACGAGCATGTATGAAGAGTTTGATGTGTGTGGACGAAGCGAAAGAAGTATCTCAGGATCGTAGCAAGTGGAACAAAGTAGTCTCTGCCTACCCCTGTGGGAAAGACGCGTGACGGTATGTATGTATGTATCAAACTAGATGTATGTATGTACTTCCATGCCGGTCTGGGAGCAAATGAAAAACATAGAATGTACCAGTTGCTTCTCGTCCCGCGCTGATGGTAAAAGCCCATCGAGGGAATGGGCGAAATTCTTAGGAATCATGTTATAGGCGATGCGGCTAGCCCATCGCTATTTTGATTAATTTTTCCACCTATACGCCTACAATTATGCTAAACGTGGCCTTTAGGTCTTGTTACCTCAGGCTATGTCTACCCCGTAAGGGATATAGACGTGATTTGTGTATGTGTGTATGTAGCAAACTAGATTATGACGAAGTTTCACGTCCACGCCGTTGGTGCATGCAATGTCTTGAATGCTATTGTGTTTCAATTTACACTGACCCTCTATCTTGTCACATCTTGTACATGTTTGTACATGTCATTGATGCGAGTCGTCTAATTTAGAACTGCATAAAACCGGTTTTTTCGTCGCCTACGTAGGATATGTTCTCGATATAGGGCGGGTAGAAAAATGTACTTTTTGTACATTTTGTTTATGTACGTTACTTTTTAAAATTTGACATTACAGGGGTGCGAGTCGGGTGACCTCCGCGTGTGGTCAAGAGCTGCGGTTCGTAAATCATAGGAATCATGTTCAAGGCAATGCGGCTAGCAACCCATCACTATTTTGATTCCCCTTTCCACCTATACGCCCTTAATCATGCTAGACGTGGCCTTAAGGTTTTGTTACCTTTGGCTCTGTCTACCCCGTTAGGGATAAAGACGTGATATATGTATGTATAACAACAAATACTAAAAACAATATTTTTATGTCTGTCTACGTAAATACCCAATATAAAATAACCTCACACTGCATTCATTTGGCTCTGCTAACACTCGATTTTATAATAGCTTGGTGAATTTGTACAGAACTTGGTGAGCTCAGATGTGCGCCACGCGGGCATCGTTCCTTCTCTTTCACACAGGCACACCAACCGTATGATTGAAGAGTGAAGGTCAAGTCATATTAGTACCGTATGAGCGAAGTCCAGTGGCGTAACGGGTGGCAGGGGTGGCAAAATGCCAGGGGCCCCTAGCTCTACGGGGCCCCGAGCTGGCTTGGTTTAGAGCACAGAAGGGACGCTGATGCACTTCTTTATATTGAAGAAGGAGCAGTGGCGTAGCTACCTAGGGACTAGGCGGGGCAGTGCCCCGGGGCCCTCAAACTCAGAGGGCCCTCGAATCCTTACCAGAAAATCTCGATCGAACTATTATTATTAAAACGTAACCAGTTTAGATAGTAGTGGAACCCCACTTTTTTATTTGCACCAGGGCCCTTTAGTTACCTAGCTACGCCACTGGGAAGGAGCCCCATCTGACGAATTTGCCGCGGGCCCCAGACGTTATAGTTACGCCGCTGGAAGAGTCGCTATGGTCAGTTTAATTGGTTTAATGCGATTTGAACTGATCGAGTGTTGCCATACATACTTCCGCATATTTGTCAGCTTGTTTGTATAGTGTTTTCCACCGGCGTTCGTGTCGCCACAGTGTATGTGTATTTAGTTTTTTTTAATTTTATCTGGGTCCTACTGAAAAACAGCGTTGCGGCTTGCCGCAACATTATGCTGAGTGGGGCCCATTTTACACCATATCGGTACTATTCCTAAGTATATTGTATTTCTTCCTATTATATATCTACGTGTATCGAATGTGTGTAAATAAATGTTTCTCTCTCTCTCTCTCACTCTCTATGAAGATCAATGTCATATCATGTTAACTAACATTGCTATTAAGGTAATTCGTAGCTCAAGTACCCCATCATCATAAAAAAGTAGGAAAAATATTGATTTTCGCTTATCGCTAATGCTATCAGCTTATCAGTAATGATGAGGAAAGGCTTTATCAGCCTAGCTCAGGGGTGGCCAACCTTTTTTGGTGGACGTGCCATTTTTTCACAATTGGCATTGTTCATTTTTTTTAGTATGCTCCAATTCGAAAACCATTTCGAGGAAAACCATCAGATTTCAAAAATACTTTATGATTGCAGATATTTTTGTAAAAGTACTTTGAACCTTTGTTTGACCGAACGACCGGGTTTTTAGACAGAATCCAGCATCGAATGTTTGCCATAAAAATGAAAAAAAAAGTTTGGCTACGGCAACTGTCACGTGTCACTGTCAAATGTACAAAACCATAGACAAAACCGTTTTTTTTTATAGCCAGCCGAACGAAGGCGATTGGGATTCTGTCTAAATCCACGAATTATCAAACAGCGAAAAAATATTTATTATTAATTAACAAAGCTACGTAAAAGCATAATATTCAAATTAGTTGCTTGAAATAGTCCATTTTATCAAATAAAGGTGTTAAAAGCACAGCTTAAAAAAAATGAACAATGCCAATTAAAGTAATATTTGGCTCTGACCTGTCATCAAAGACCCTGTTGTCTTAAGACTGTGTTGTTATTTTACCATCATATGACCACATTGCCCGTTTTCCGCCCTATTTCATAATAAAAGAATCTTATGTTGGTGATTTAATGGACAAAAATAAACCTTTTTTTATTATTGGCGTGCCCAAATTATTTTGAAGCGTGCCAACAGTGGCACGCGTACGCGTGCCATTGGTTCGCCAGCCCTGGCCTAGCTGATAAGAATATGTGGAAGCTGTAGTTCAAGGTTTCCTCCATGCTGGTGGCTCCAAGCCGTCTCGTTCTGAGAGGTGTCCAGCAGTGGGACGGTATAGGCTGGGTATGCTGTACCAGCTGCTTCTTCCCAGGCAGATGGTAGCCCATACAATACAATACAATACAATAACTCTTTATTGAACACCACATATAACAACCAAAACAGAAAAAAGATAAACAGAATATTACAAGGTAACAATAGGCGGCCTTATCGCTACAGAGCGATCTCTTCCAGGCAACCATAATGGACTGTAGAACAGAACAGATCTGAGCAGGCGATAATGGGCGAAAATCTTAGGAACCAGGTCATAGGCGATGCTAGGAAGCCATCGTAATTTTGATCCCCCTGTCCAATTAAGCCCACAATTCTGCAAAACGTGGCCTTTAGGTCTAGTTACCCTAGGCTCAGTCTAACCCGTAAGGACGAATTCGTTTATCGGTATCCCGCAGGAATTACGCCATTTTCCGGGATAAAAAGTAGCCTATGTGTTATTACAGACTATAATCTATCTATGTTCCAAATTTCATCCAGATCTGTCCAGCCGTTATGGCGTGAAAGAGTAACAAAATCCATCCATACTTACAAACTTTCGCGTTTATAATATTAGTAAGATTTTCTTAATAATTATACAATATGTATCATCACTACATAGTATAAAACAAAGTCGCTTTCTCTGTCCCTATGTCCCTATGTATGCTTATATCTTTAAAACTACACAATGGATTTTGATGCGGTTTTTTTTAATGGATAGTGATTCAAGAGAAAGGTTTTTATCTATAATTCTACGCAGACGAAGTCGCGGGTAGAAGCTAGTATGTATATAAATAAAGAAGTACCTATGTGAAGAGAAATGAAATCTTATTTGAGAAAAAAAAATACCTAACATGTTGATGTTCATGTGAATAAATAAATAATAAATAAATAAATAAATGTTACCCGCAGGTTTGCCTCTGTCACTATTTTTTTAAATGTTTTCTCCCCAATTAATAAACCTTCCCTGGACTTGCACAGATGTTTTAAAACCAAAACTATTCAAATTGGTAATGCCATTCCCGAGTTTTAGCCAGATAAACGAACAGCAATACATTTTTATATAATGTATGAAACAATATACTTAATGCCTCTATTATTCATTCCGATAAAGAGCATAAAGTTAAGATGGGACGCAGAAAAAGCTGCCGGCATCAGCTAGCTAGCTAAACATAGTATTCAACTTCATAGAATTAAATAATAACGAACAATAATGAACAATTCCGTCTTGAAAAGTTTATAATTATTTTCCTTGAAACACCATTTTAATTGAGCAGTATTCCTGTTTTTTTTTTTTGGATGGAAGACCTAAATCTTTATTGTGCAAAATAAACATAATGTTAATTTAAATAACGCACGTGAAATGTATGGTACAAGAACACCATAGACTACAGTTCCGAAAAAAAAAACGCGATGAGATACCAGGAACAGGGAGCATAAAGAATGGTTAGCAAAGAATAACTATAAAAAGTTTTATATACTTACTTCGCTCATATAAGGCGTCCAGTCCTTGTTTTCAGACTCCCATTCGGGCGGGGGTTGTTTTTCTCTCAGCTTTTCTATGACTACACCATCAGAATCGTCGTCAACTATGGTGCGGTCAAAATCGAACACAGCGAGGGAAGCCATTTTGTTTCTGCCGTGCGCGCGTTGCCGCGGTCGCGTGGGTACTGCGGTATTCTCAAGGCCCGGGCTTATATAAAGCGCGCGCAGCTTTTGGTATTGGAAATTTGTATTTTCCGCTTTTATTTTGGTTAAGAAAAATTAGCTGTCACCATGACGTCAGTCAAAGGGTATGTCAAAAACAGCTGATTAAGAGGCGTTGTTTGGGTTAAAATTTGAAGCGCGCTTGTGATGCGTTAAAATCGAGATGCTTAAAGAAAATTAATGGAAAAGTCATGTAGGTAGTTCTACCTTATTTGTATATCATTTGATTTCTAAATAAATATTAATTTAATATTTTTCGTGCTATCAAAATATGGAAGTTGAAAGCCAAGGAATGAAAAAAAAATTACTTGACAGATAGGTAGGATAGACAGATAAGAATTTTGACTTTGACATAACCTCTCATGCGCGTTTTTGTTGAGAAATTTGATAGAAATTTGTGTATTTTTTAACGATAATGACTTCGTTAACAGCATATTCGGTCGGCCGATTGGCGAAATACGTGACGGAATCCACTTTCAGGAATTTACGCTCGAATGTATACAGGTAACCGTTGCGCAACCCATATCCACTTAACCTAGAAACTAGTGATTTTCTAAACAATTTTCTAGTAAAATATAACCAAAAATAGCTAAAAACAGTAAAACAACCCTAGTTTTACCTTCCCAGGCGTCTTTTTTCATTCAATTCATTTTATTTACAGGTCTATTAATGAGAATAAAAAGTTGGAAAAATAATCAGATTTTTGGTCATATTTTACTAAAGAAGCCAATATTTCTATAAATAGTATGTTTTTACTTCATATCTTAACGTATTCTATCTAGAAATATAGCTTATGTTGGTCTGGGAGATAGTTTTAGTATTACATCAGAAACTTTTATTTACTAGTTTTAGTAAGGTTAACCTTTGCACATCTTATCTAGCACATTTGTATGTGTAATAGAATTTAGAGATATCTTCTATCTAGGGCCTAGGCCTTACCTTGCCTTTGATCCTCTGACGGCCAATGTGCTATGTGCATGAAACATGCCATTATTTATCTAGAGTTTTGCATGCATAATATGAATAAACTTCTTACCTTCTATATCATAACTAAATAGAGTAAATGTTATATTGCTTAAATTCTGCTGGAATTTGCTGGCCTGGAAACTGCAGGGTCAGACCTTGAGTCACCAGGGCACTCCAGGAAGTTGGCAGCAATATTAAGGTTCTGCTAGGCTTCCTTTAGAACAATAGTTAACCGGTGGCCTGCAGACCACTGGTGGTCCCCGGAAGCATCCCAAGTGGTCCACAGAGGCATCCTGGTAAATAAATAAGTCGCAAAGAGTTGACACAATATGTAGAGGTGCAATTCCATTGGAAATTACTAAGTGGTCCATGGAAGACAGAAATTCTGTAAAATGGTCTGTCATGTCTAAAGAGGGAATGGGCGAAAAACGTAGGAATCATGTCATAGGCGATGCAGCTAGCAACCCATCACTGTTTCGATTCCAACTATACGCCCTTAATCATGCTAAACGTCTAGCCCATAAAGTATATAGACGTGATTTATGTATTTTGTATGTGTCTAAAAAGTTAAAAACCACTGTTCTGTTTTATATGATACTAGCTTCTGCCCGCGACTTTATCTGCGTAGAATTATACATAAAAATCTTCCTCTTGAATCACTCTATCTATTAAAAGAAACCGCATCAAAATCCGTTGTGTAGTTTTGAAGATATAATCATACATAGGGACATAGGGACAGAGAAAGCGACCTTATTTTATACTATGTAGTGATTAAATATAAAAATTTTACAGAAGCACAACTCGCAGCTACAGCAGTAACACAGAAGAGAAAGCCTCAGAAGAGGGCAACGACAAGCTGCCCGCGACTGTTGAGGAGTGCCACAAGCAGATTGAGAGCCTCGCCACAGAGCTGAGTGCGGTGAAGACACAGGTCAAAGACTATGAGGTGAGGGGTTCCATACTTTTTTTTCGAGGCTTAGGTGTCCATTAATTACGTGAGGTATTTAGGGGGGGGAGGGTGTCGAGCCGAATCTTACTAAATCTCACTTGGGGGAAGAAGGGTCTTATTTATCACATAATTTTTTTTTAGTACAAAATGGTGTAAAACTGAAAATTAAGTTAAATTAAAGTTGAATTTTTTTTTAAATGAAGATAACATGCAATCAGTCCTCGGACTATAAGCAGTTGTTTGGGTAAACTAGTATCAGTTTAGGCGTTCCCTCCCACTGTCAGGTCGCCTTCATGAATCACTTGGCACAAGATTGTCCCATGTGATTGTTGAAATTAAAGTTGAATGAAAATAAAATATTAGTAGGTAGGATAAGCTTAATGATATTCAAGATTTAAAACATTGTTTCGGCGCCGATCTTATAAAATCGCCTTTGACAGCTATACCTCTGGACCTTAGTCGACAGTGGCGCCAACTGGTGAGCAAAGAAATGATAGCCCTCTTAATTGATTCTATTTAACCCAGTGGACTTGTTTCATGTCGATAATTGAAAAAAAAAAGTGTGCCATAGTAATGTTGCTTTTCCCAATTGTAAGGATAAGTACAAGCGCGCGCTGGCGGACGGGGAGAACGTGCGCCGGCGCATGGTGAAGCAGGTCGAGGACGCCAAGTCGTTCGCCATACAGGGCTTCTGCAAGGACCTGCTCGAGGTACGCACACACTGCTCGTAGCTACATCTATACGTATAAAGAAGCGACCACACCGCCGCGTATATGATGTGTCGCATGCGTCACGTTTTCTCACCGTTTTTCCATTCATTTTGTTGCGTAAACGCACCGCGAACGTCTTTTACGCACCGGTGTGTTCGCACCTTAAATGAGACGTGAACTAATGCAAAAGGCCCTTTGGCTATCTAACTGGCTCGCAATCGCCACCGTGTTCATTTTGGCAGTTCATGTATGGGCTGACAATTGGCATCGGAATCAGCTAGCTGTCACATTCACACAAGAACTGGCAAAATAAACTCGACGGCGATTGCGAGCGACATATGTTAAATAGACGAAAAATATTGAGGTGATTGTAAAATGACGGTTTCGCGGTTTGGCGGTTTATTGGTAAAAACCGTAGTGGGGCCTGAGCTTAATAGTAGATTAATGCCGAGGCCTGGGAAGTAGCCAATAGCTGGATGAGCAACTCGTTTAATAACACGAACCGCAGGCGAGTGTTTTTTAAAGTTACGAATCCAGCAAATGCTCTTCCAGCTGAGGCAGATATGTTTTTCCCAAACATTGAGAGGAAATTAAAATAAATTTTGCACTAAACTTTGAGTGCTTTTCCCGCCTTTTTTCTTTGTTTTTTTAAGTCATCTGTCACCGTTAAGCTATTTGAGACATTGATAAAAACGTTAGACTCGAACAAAACGCGCACTCGGCCATCGACTTGGCTGTATGACATTCTTGTTCTTTATTCCATAGTCCTATCCTATTGTCTACTTTCTTCTTTGTTTCTGTATTGAATCTTTGACTTAAATAAAAGTAAAAACAAATGGAACAGTCCAGCAATCCGATTTACGGTCAGAAAATCGCGCCTGCAATGTAATTCAGCCGTCAACGCTCCGTGTTCTGTTACTTAGAATACAATAACGACATTTACGAAATTTTAGTTTTTTTTTTTTTATCCTGCTAGGTAGCGGACACGCTGGCGGCGGCGGCGGAGAGCGTGCCGGGCAGCGAACTAGACGCCGGCGCGGAGGGGGGCGCGGCCGCCGCGCTGCGCTCGCTGCACGACGGCATACGGCTCACGCGCGCGCAGCTCACGCAGGTAACACAGACAGGCGGCAGCGGGGAGCGGGGGGGACGCGGCGCGGAGGGGGGCGCGGCCGCCGCGCTGCGCTCGCTGCACGACGGCATACGGCTCACGCGCGCGCAGCTCACGCAGGTAACACAGACAGGCGGCAGCGGGGAGCGGGGGGGACGCGGCGCGGAGGGGGGCGCGGCCGCCGCGCTGCGCTCGCTGCACGACGGCATACGGCTCACGCGCGCGCAGCTCACGCAGGTAACACAGACAGGCGGCAGCGGGGAGCGGGGGGGACGCGGCGCGGAGGGGGGCGCGGCCGCCGCGCTGCGCTCGCTGCACGACGGCATACGGCTCACGCGCGCGCAGCTCACGCAGGTAACATACGGACATATTCATCATCATCGTCATCTCAGCCATTATAAGTCTAGACATAGGCCTCTCCTTTAGATGTCCAATAAGACCGGTTGGAAGCGGCTTGCATCCAGCGCGATCCTCCGGCAGACATATTGTGTGTATGAAATGAAATGAATTATACTTGCCTGTGGTTGCCTGGTAGAGATCGCTTTGTAGCGACAAGGCCGCCTATTGTTACCTTGTTATATTCTGTATACATTTTTTCTGTTTGGTTGTGAACACATGTCATAAAGCCATGAAAACAATTTTCTTTTAAATTAATTTAAAGGAAACTCCGTAATGTCTAAAGGTAATTTTTTTGTATATTTTTATACACATATAAAACGGGCTTCGAGCTGTTTGTTTGAGACAACTTTTTGGCAATGCTGATCATCTCATGGTTTCTTTTAAAGTGGTGCTCATTGAGTCGTACAAACACCGCCACTTCAAATATGTAATACATATGCTCTATTTGTGTCTTTCAAACTAGAATATTATTTCTTTCTTTTCTATATCTTTGAGTGGTAAATGTGTGTTTCATGTATAATATATTATGTATTTCAGTACTTAGTATATTAATATATATTCTAAATTGCACCACCTGCTCAGATCTGTTCTGTTCTCCAGTACATTATGGTTGCCTGGAAGAGATCGCTCTGTAGCGATAAGGCCGCCTATTGTTACCTTGTAATATTCTGTATACCTTTTTTCTGTTTTCGTTGTTATATGTGGTGTTCAATAAAGTTATTGTATTGTATTGTATTGGTGTTAATGCGTTCGTTGCAGGTGTTCACGCGGCACGGGCTGGTTGCCGTTTCGCCGCTGAGAGAGAAGTTCGACCCCAATCTTCATGAGGCACTGTTCCAACAGGTAAGGTGACCTTATTACTAAGGGATAAATAATAATAATAATAATATAATAATATCTTGGGACAATTGACACCAATTGACCTAGCCCCAAACTAAGCAAAGCTTGTAATACGGGCACTAGACAACGGATAAACATACTTATGTAGAAAAATACATGCTTAAATACATATTAAACATCCAAGACTCGAGAACAAACATTGGTATTTTTCATACAAATATCTGCCCCAACCGGGGATCGAACCCGGGACCTCAAGCTTCATAGTCAGGTTCTCTAACCACTGGGCCATCCAGTCGTCAATTTAGGTATTGACGACAACCTAAACCTTTTGATTTATTTTGTGGACATATCAATATCATTCTTACTAGTGTTTGCGTTTAGGCGTTTTACGTATCTACTGAACTTGGTTTTTTGTTTCTTTATTTTGTTTTGCTTTGACCTAGTTTATACATGTCTAAGGAAAAAAAATCTAAACGACACTGAAAATTAGAACACATAAAGCTATGGCCGGGAATCGAACTAGGATCCTTGTCATTCCGTGACGCGTGCTATACCCCTACACCACCCGTAGTTGGTGGGTAAGCCTTCGAATTTTTGTCTGTTACTAGCTGTCACGTGACCTTGTTACTAAGCGTCATCTGTTTGAATGATGTGTCTGTACACAATTACAAACATACATACATGTCTAAGACTTCAATATAATTTAAGCTAAGGTACTTGGGGACCTTTTACACGTCAAATTCCTTGTATAAATTTATTAATAGCTAAGTAGAGTTTAAATAAGGTATTCAGTATTTGTTTTCAAAAAATAACTTTCTGCCAAGTTTCTTGCGGCTTCATGACCAAATGGTCTTTCCGAATGCGCTTGTCGTTTAGAAAAAAAGAAAAAAAGTCATTTTTACCTTTTGTTTTTTTTTATTTTGCCAGGAAGTGGAAGGTGCTGAGCCCGGCACGGTTGTGACAGTGAGCAAGGTCGGCTACAAGCTGCACGAGCGCTGCGTGCGTCCCGCTCTAGTGGGCGTGGCCAAGGGCTCCTCCTAGTGCTATCCGGTACACGTGCACTTAACAGGAACACGCTGCGGCAGGATGAGACTTACGGACGTTTTGCAGTAAAAACCGAGTTATTATTCTAAACTAACCTCTACAAGCCGGATAGATAACGACTAGCTGATTTTTATTTGTTAACAAGTGTTGCCCAGGGTGCACCCGGCCAAACTCTACTCCCCAAGTGGGGCTATCCATAAAGTACGTCACACCAATTTCGTCATCCCCCCCTCCTTGTCACGCGGTTTACTATGATAAAAATACAGAATACATAAATCACGTCTTTATTCCTTACGGGGTAGAGTTTTTTTTTCACTATGAAGACAGCAATTATTTTGTCCGTGTCACAAATTTCCAGACCCCCCCCCCCTCCTAAATGTGTGACGTACTTCATGGATGACCCCTGGAGGGGAGCCACATGAACACGTGAAGACGAAAAAATGACAGCTGACTGACTTCTAAATGAATTTAGTAAATGTTGCTGTCCAGAGTGCACCAGCGCCTCCTTTCCACTCAGTGTCGAAATTTCATCAGGTTTTGCTGCAAACTACCCTAAGGTTATTCGAATGTTCACGGATGCCGCGAATAGATTATTTATAAAATGCATTACGCCTATTTTGTAGGAATAGGAAGCATTTCTGATACATCCCAAAAACCAAAGGCTTTAGCGCGCCCGCAATCACATTCATGCGCTATCGTATGCCGTTTGAGATAGATACGCTGATTGTGATTGCGCCGTGCGCATATGATGTCCCCTTGTGTACATTATAGTATAGAATAACATTGGTGATTGTAATTTTTTTACACAATTGTTTTATTTTCACCGTTTCATATCAAATTTAGCTCAAAGTTATACTTAATGTAATAAAAAGAATATATTTTTGTCCGTTTGCTCGATTTTTTAGTGCTATATGTAAAAATTGGTCTGTAACTTAAATATGCCCCGTGACTATCTGGTACACAGAACAAAGTAAAAGTAGAAGCGGCATTTATAAACGTCATTCAGTTCGAGTAGCAGAATGATGCTGTCATCAGTTAGTATTTCAATCACTTATACCTAAATCCCACTCGGCAGAGTTCATTTCGCAACGCACTTATTTTAACGACATCTGTTGTGCAATGGCAAAACTATTATTTAGACAATTGTGTTCAGACTTTTGGCTACTTCACGCTAAATGGCGTTTATATACATGTACAATGGACCTTTAGCAATTTGTAGTAGATGGAAAGTTCGAATTATATTAGCGATTCAGAACTTATTACATTCTTATAATTGAAAAGCTACGACCAATGATTGCTAAGATTTCACGGTACGAGTAAACTGTCGATGTGAATAGCGACACCGGTTTCCCTGCTAATGTGACTTATCGCGCTTCTAACTTTTCTTTATTCTGTGATCTGTCTATTTTTGTGTAGGTTTCATGATTCATGAAGTATTGTATGTTTTTACGATGTTCTTGTAACTTGGTTGTATTCTGCCGAATTAGTGAAGGCGTAGATTTGAACCGGGTACCCGTGAGGCCTGCCCAGCAGTGGGCTGTGTAAGCTGGAGATGACTCGTCTGCGAACTGTAACAAACCCTGTACCACGTCCAAGAAGAAGCTAAGCGGTCTCTGTTGCACTGTATGCTAATGAAAGGGACAGTCGCCATCAGAACATGCAATTCGTTATAAATATAAGAGCAGCTTTCAATAAAATCGGGACGTCACTGATCGTCAAAGACGATGCAGGCAGGCTGATCGTAAAGATCAGAACATTTGTGGATAATATACCTTAACTTTGTAACAAACAGTTTAAATTACAGTGAATTATGGTTTTTAGTTACAGTAGCGTGTAACAGTTGCAGTTTCAGTTCGCAGATTACCCGGCCTTGTAGGATTAAAATTGGCCACACGCATTTTTATGGTAGGTCTAACAGGGATCGGTACCGGTTTTGAAATACCGGCTGATACCGGTATTGGATTAACCGGTTAACGGCTAAATTAAAAGTATTAAAATACGCTCTATTGTGGCTTTCACTAACTGGAATTTTAAACACTGTTGGTCCCTCGTTTAATGCTCTCGTTAACTGATAGAGGCTTATAGAGATTGTCTATACTATCTATACTAATATTATAAAGAGGTAAGATTTGATTGTTTGTTTGTTTGAATTGAATAGGCTCCGAAACTGGACCGATTTCAAAAATTCTTTTGCCGTTAGAGAGCTACATTATCACTGAGTGACATAGGCTACTTTTTACCGCGGGAAAATACCTTTTCCTACGGGAAAATTAATTTATCGCGGGCGAAGCTGTGGACGGAAGGCTAGTTTCCTTATATTTGTACAATAAAGCATTTACTTACTTAAAATAATTCCGGATAACGGTTAATACGAACGTTATTTTGGAGCTCGCGTTAACCGATACGAAACCTGTTTTACTCAAAGCAACGCCGCCCCCACCGCACGCGCCGACTCCGCGAAGCTCATTCTATCTCTTTCCTGCATGCACCAGCTAGAGATGGCGTTTTAATCCAAGTTAACCGGTTAATTTCGCACAAAAAAACTGAATTGTTGCGAAAACCGGTTTCTTTAATAACCGGTTAAATCCATTTCGGTTTCGGTCATTGACCCCAAACCGGTTAAAAATCCGGTTTCTGATCCCTGGTTTCCAGCCCCTGCTGTAATCGAACTGGTCGTCTGTTAAACATGTTAGTATAATGGGACAAAATAACTAAGTAACAGTTAATTCACCTAACCTACTCTACTATCGGTATATTGTTTTTATACTATTCACATTGAAGTTTAGGAAATATTTTGTGAAACCAAAACAGCATTTACCAAGGTATTCGACTATGAAAATTAGATTTTGTACAATCAGAAGCGTCTGGGTGCTCAAAAAATATTTGAACACGTGCTCAGATGAACACCTACAGACAAAGTACAAGAGGTTTGCACGCGCGTCGCCTAGAGGGCTAAGGAACATCATGTGCCAGTAGTTTCGCCGGCTGTCTTACTCTCCACAAATTCTAACATAATTTTGATAATATACTGTATATCAGAGGCGGATCTAGGCCGGGGTACGTGTGCAACCCAGACAGTATTTTTGTGTACTGTGGACACTTCAAGTTTATTTTTAAGTTGTTTGTTCCCTTAACCGGTTAATCCAACGAACGTTTAACCGGTTTTCTGAACCGGTATCCCTGGTTATACCTTAGGCTGATCGCTTCTAGAATTCCACTATGTATGTCTGAGGTGGTAGTTGTTATAATAAATGGATTATATTGTTATTTTAAAAGTTTTATTTTAGTACATACCTAAATCGAAGTTTTATTACACTAACTAAATTCTTGATTCATTTGAAAAACAGCTCCTCTCGTCCCTGGTGAGCAGTAGATGTTCCACGGGAGTTTGTAATTGTCGTACAGACACATCATTCAAACAAATGACGCTTAACGACAAACATTCGAAGACTCCCCACCTGCTATGGGTGGTGTAGGGGTATAGCACGCGTCACGGAATGGCGAGAATCCGGGTTCGATTCCCGGCCATAGCTTTACCGAAAAGCTTCCCAAGATTTTCGCCCATTCCTTGGGCGTTTTACCATCTATAAATGGGTGTATATCAAAATAAAACTGCGAATTCCTTACATACATATATTTTGATCGGGCGTCACACATTCTAACACACGGCTACCAATACGAGCGCGCCAGACATTCGCCAGCTGCAGTGACCACTCCTCAAAATGACCATCACCCAAAATGACCACTTGAAAAATAAACATTTCTTGAATGGCCCTGCAAAAATGACAATTACCTGAAATGACCAGTACCTGGAATGACCACCCCGCAAAATGATCATAGCTGCAATGACCACCCCGCAAAATGATCATAGCAGCAATGATCACTCCGCAAAATGATCATAGCAGCAATGATCACCCCGCAAAATGATCATAGCAGCAATGATCATTCCGCAAAATGATCATAGCAGCAATGACCACCCCGCAAAATGATCATAGCAGCAATGATCACTCCGCAAAATGATCGTAGCAGCAATGACCACCCCGCAAAATGATCATAGCAGCAATGATCACTCCGCAAAATGATCGTAGCAGCAATGACCACCCCGCAAAATGATCATAGCAGCAATGATCACTCCGCAAAATGATCATAGCAGCAATGATCACTCCGCAAAATGATCATAGCAGCAATGACCACCCCGCAAAATGATCATAGCAGCAATGACCACCCCGCAAAATGATCATAGCAGCAATGATCACTCCGCAAAATTACCATCGCATGAATTATTCACTCCACAAAATGTCCCTAAGCTGGCAACATATCTGCGACCACGTTGCGGGTGTCCTTGGTGGTACTCACTTACTTTCCAAGTGACCCACTTGCCAGTTGTCCATCCTAATACTCAAAAAAATAATTGAATTAAATTTGTCAAGCGGTCACTTGTAATGGTCATTTGTGGGAGTGGTCACTGCTAACTTTCATCTATTACCATCGAAATTCTAATTTTGACCCCTTAAAACACAATAGCCAAACCCGACACAAACTAGCGTGCTATACACTGGTGTTGTCAGCATAAAAAAAAAACATAAATAAATTATAATTTTGCTTTTTATTACATAAATCGTACCTTACGTGCAATATTACCTAGCAACCAGATAAATTCACAATGAAAAATTAACAGCTTCACTTGTGTAACATACAGAACTACAACGATAATACGGCGTACCGACCTGCATAGCTTCTACCCGCGACTTCGTCTGCGTAGAATTAAACATAAACCTTCCTCTTGAATCACTATTGAAAAAAAAACCGCATCAAATTCCGTTGCGTACTTTTAAAGATCTAAGCATACGTAGAGACGTACAGACAGCGGAAAGCGACTTTGTTCTATACTATGTAGTGACGTCAAAACACCGTATTCAGATTCCTTTTTCCACCTTTATCTGTAGGCATGTAGGCTCTGTCTGCCCTGTAAGGGATAAAGACTCGATTTGTGTGTCAAAACACCCGCCCCACCTAGTCATCGGTACTCGTCGATTTTTAGAACGAATTGCCTTTATTTCTCGAGTGTTTGAGATATCTTACTACCGCAACAAATGCCACTTTTCATTTTTATGTTCACTTCGTTCATGAGTAGATTATTTATTCATTTTTAGAATTCCATACTTGAATGAACCCTTATAAAATCACTTCATTATCTGTCTGCCTATGAAGACCCAATTTCTTTAAGAATGTGCATGTATTTATTTAAATTAATACCAAATACAGAGCAGTGAAAAAAAACTTTCTTATTTGTGGCGTATCAAGTCATAGCGACAACTTCGCCAATGTCAAAGTAACAAAAGTATAATTTAAATCAACTCAATCAAAGGACACAGCCAAGAGGTGTTTGTATGGAAGACGTATGGGGCACTTCCAGTTGTAGAAATTTGAAATTAGGTATGAAGAAAGCTAATAAAGCTACAAGTAATGAGATAAATAAGACTTGACACAGGCTACATTTTGCTTAGGAGCGTGCTAACACTAGATTTGTATGGTAGCCTCATTACAAACAGGTCAGCACTTTTGGTCGGTTTTTTTCAAGTGTTTTGGAAAAAATTTTTTAGGAAAAAATAATTTTAAAAAGCTTAGGAATCAGTGCTGTCTGTACTCTGTTATATTCAAGTCTTGAAGGGTTGAAAAACGTGTGGCAGGGAATAAGCATTAAAAAAATGAATATATCGTAGACGACCAATAGTGAAATCAAGTCAAGAAATACGGGAAATTAAAAATTTGAACTACAAACTTTTTGGACGTGACAACGTCTTCTAAATCAATGAACGCCGGCTGCACGCACGAAAAAGTTTCACGTTCCGCGTGACGTCAGAGCTAGCAGTTGTCTGTGTTTCTTTATGACGTTATCACCTATCGTCCGTGAACCGACGTTACTGACAATCGGTATTTTTTTTATTAGACTGCGATTGCATAAGAGATAAAGACCAATGTTTGATAGCTAATATCTGGGTTATTTGTTTCTTACATAACCTTTTTTATGAAAGCAATAGATTTGAATAACCTCCGCAACGTTTAGTTTCTGGAACGCCTCGCGATCATGAATGAGCTCTCTTTCTACAACTTCAAACTTCATCTCATTGTCCGGTGGAAACAAAATCTAGTCATCTTTTTAATTTCCTCATCAGTAATTAATTCATTGTTTAAGACAGCAGACAATGGCAATCGATAAATTGTGCTATCATTGGTAATATTTAACATAGTATTAGTTTTCATGGGTTCTCGGTGCGCCGTAGTACCGCGGTGGCTGCGCCCCCCGGGGGGAGGCTAGAACCCCTCCTGGTAGGGTTTGGAGTCGAGGCGCGCTTGAAGCAGTTCCAACTGGCGGCGGGCCTCGCAGACTGGGAAGTTGTTCAGCTCGTAGTATTGGGGCGCTATTTTGAGAAGCCATTCCGCTGTAAATATAAACAAGTCTAGTTAGAATAGAAACCTAGTAGACGGGGTAGACAAAGCCTAGGGTAAGAAGATCTAAAGGCCTCGCGTGGCGCGATTGTGGGGGTACAAGGGGGAATTAAAATAGTGATGGATGGCTAGCATCACCTATAACACGATTCCTGAAATTTTCGCCCATTCCCTCGATGGGCTTTTACCATCTGCGCGGGTAGAGAAGCAACTGGTATATTCTATGTTTTTTCTTTGCTCCGAGACCAGCATGGAAGTACGATTCCCTCGATGGGCTTATATATATAGGATCCTTACTAATATTATAAATGCGAAAGTAACTCTGTCTGTCTGTCTGTTACCTTTTCACGCTTAAACCGCTGGGCCGATTTAGTTGAAATTTGGTATACAGATAGTTTGAGTCCCGGGAAAGGACATAGGATAGTTTTTATCCCGGTAAATTGCATAGTTCCCGCGGGATAGCGACTCTGCGCAGACGGAGTCGCGGGCATCAGCTAGTTAATCATAAAACTTAACTCACGTTTGATATCTGTTACAGTCCTAATATAGTTCTTGGTGGTGAGCACAAACTCGTTATAGATCACCCAGTCGGGCTTGTGGTCCAGGCACGTGGAGGGGTGCAGCTGCACGATCTGGTTGTCCTTCACGGTGAGGTAGTGGCCGGTGCGCTCGAGGTGCGCCACCTGCATGAAGAACCCGTTCACTAGCGCCTTCCGTATGTTGATGTAGTAGTCTTTGCTGGTGAACTCTGTGCTCGTGCGTTTCAAGTTAAATCTGAAAGGTGAATAGTGTAAAATTAGTATTTTCCAGAATCATTTACCATATGTAAGTGGCGTGGCGTCAAGTATACCAGAAGGCAAGACGAAGGGAATTTTTACTAGCCTTTTCCTCTAATTCTGCACAATAAAATGCTCAATGGAAGAGTTTATCTATAATATAAAAATGAATCGCAAAATGTGTTGCTAAGCGCAAATCTCGAGAGCAGCTGAACCGATTTCGCCAATTCTTTTTTTAGAATATTCCTTGAAGTACGAGGATGGATCTTACGGAGAGAAAAAATCGAATAATTGCCGGGAAAACCCTAAAAACAGCCCTTTTCTTTTTCCCATGCGAACGTTTTCTAACTAAAATGTAGAGTACATTTGAACTTTACTGCTTTTCAATAAAGTTCTTATTAAATTACAAGCACTCACTGTTCAAACAAAGAACAAAGTAGACAATAGGCGGTCTTATCGCTTAGTAGCGATTTCTTCCAGACAACCAATAATAGAAATAAGTTGGAGACAGTTAAATTTAAAAAAAATAGTGAAGTAGTTAATAAAGTAAAATAAAATATAAATAAATAAAAAATGTTATATTTGCAGTGCCCTTACAGGGTTTGATCTTGTATCAAAGCAAATAAATGTTTGAGTTTGAACAATAATCATCACCTGATCATAGTTCTAAACTTTGAAGGCAACTTTTGAAGGGCTATCCTTCTATATGCATACATACACAAACCACATATTTATCCCTGACGGGGTAGACAGAGCCTAATATAACAAAACCTTAAGGCCACGTTTAGCATGCTAAAGGCCGTATAATTGGAAAGGGGAATCAAAATAGTGATGGATTACTAGCATCGCCTATAAGGGGGCGTTCAAGTATTACGTAAGCGCTTGAGGCGGGGGGGGGGGGTCTTTATTTTGCTTATTTTTGATGACATGGGGGGTGGGGGGGTCGATATGGTGATTACGTCAGCAGCTTCGATTCGAACTGCTGCTCACGAATCAATAAAAAACAGAATCCATTAAAAGAAAAATGCATATAGGTACCAATGATTACGTACGCACGGGAGGGGGGGCGGGGGGGTAAGAGGTTTGCTTACTTTTGCTGACAAGGGGAGGGGGGGGGGGGTAAATAATTGTAAAAATCTGCTTACGTAATACTTGAATGACCCCTAACATGATTCCTAATATTTTCAGCCATTCCCTCGATGGGCTTTTACCATGCGCGGGAAGTGAATCAACTGGCACATTTTTTTTTTTTTTTTTATATGAATAGGTCCATTAAGAACCAACATGAAAGAATTACGGATGCAGCAGCTCACCTATCCATAATCCTGCTGAGCTGTTGTCGCACGTTGTCGCCCGACTTCAGCGACCTGTAGTTTATGAAGTTGTCGTAACACCAATGCGGATCCTCCATGTCTGGAACACAACACAAAAGGAATCAGTCAGCTGCTGACGACACGGCCATATCCTACGAATATTAATTATACATACATACATACATACCAACACGGCCTCTTTCACCCAGGGGTAGGCAGACACTACTTTGTTCAAATTGGTGACATACTTTTTTTACATATATGTACTCAGGTGCAAAGAAACCGGGTCATACAACTTTCTATGGGAAGCGACCTGGCTTCTTTACACCCAAGTAAATACTGGAAGAGATCCCTTGAGACATAAGTACGCCTTTCTATAACTATACACTTGACATGAAATGTATCCTACTTCCTACTAATAATATAAATGTGAAAGTTTGTGAGTATGGATGTTTGGATGTTTGTTACTCTTTCACGCCAGTACGGCTGGACAGATCTGGATGAAATTTGGAACATAGATAGGATCATGGTCTGGAATAACACATAGGCTACTTTTTATACTATACTGCGTAATTCCTGCGGGATAGCGATAAACGAATTCTATGCAGACGGAGTTGCGGGCAACAGCTAGTATTTCATAATTTTGACGGTTCAGTAGACTTTTTACATCTCTACTATAGACTAATATATTTGAAGGCTCGGGGACCTTATACATCCTTTTTCTAAATGTATTTAATTTAAATAGAATTTTAGTAAATGGTTATATACGCGAAAGTTTGTAAGTTTGGATGGATGTTTGTTACTCTTTCGCGTAAAAACTACCAAACGCATTGGAATAAAATTTGGAATGGAGATAGCCGATACCCTAGATTAACACATAGGCTATTTTTTATCCCGGAAAACTGCATAGTTCCCGCGGTATAGCGAAAAACTAATATTTTGCAGACGAAATTCATTTTAGGTTCGCTCGCTGACAGATCCATACAAAGCTGTCAGCTTAAACATGAACTGAGTCGGAATTGAACCGCACTAAAGGTTTTCGCACATTAAAATAACTCAACGGCGACTCGACTCTATGCTAGACATTGAAATTTAAGCGTTGTGTCAAATGTTCTAGGTTTAATTTCAAAAAATGATTATAAAGTAGTGTACAACGAGTGGCCTACGCATCGTACACTAAAGGTCAACCCCGACACGTTTGTCACGCAATGACCACACGTCGTCCACGCAACGACCACACATTGTCCACGCAACGACTATGCGTTCGTTGACTGCGTTGACTGTTCGTTGACTGCGTTCGTCCACTCGTTGACAACGCATTGCCCACTAGTGACCATTGGGTGGATCAACTAGTTGACTACTCATCGAGAGTGTGAGTTGAGTTGGTGTCGGATTGGCGTGGAGTTGGTCTAATGTGCGAAGACCTTAAGACGTCATCCTATGCTGGTGGTCGTGCTACTCACTCTGCTTGAAGGCGTGGTACACGTTGAGCAGCGTGAGGTGGTCGCCGTCGATGTGCGCGAACCGCATCTTGGCCTCGTCCGCCGCCTTGCGAGCCTCGTTCGGCCGCACGAAGCATTGAGGGACTGTAAATAAAGCAAAGCAAAAACATTTTTATAACACCGTTTCAGTTAAGTCAAACGTCGAAACGAGACGTCGAAAGCACCTTTATGCCACTGTTCGGTGACACATTATATTTGACACTAGCGAAACAAATTTGCACCGAATAGCTAAAGCCTAAACGTTTAGCTGTTGTGTACATTTTGCCAGTCAGATTGAGCACATTTTAGATAATGTACAATTATCATATTATGTACATTTAATTGTTTGTACAATCTGCGTACTGTACATTTCGTGTACTGTACGTTTTTCATGATATAGATTTTGCGTACATACATAGATAAATCACGTCTTTATCCCTTACTAGACAGACTAAGATAACAAAAGCTAAAGACCACGTTTAGCATGACTGTCAGCATACCGCCTATAACATGATACCTAAGATTCTCATCTGTTACTGACGCGCTCAAATACTTTAATTTTGCTATTTTTATTTAATTAGGTGATCTAAAATTACCTAAAATCTCGCTTCTCAAGTTGTTTTATTTTTAAGTTTATTTTTTCAAAAATATGTTAAATCTAGGGTAGATACGTGCAGTGTCACAAAGCTCGTTATAACCACCTGTACGCTGTCAGTACTGTCAGTCTTACGATACAGCCGCGAGCGACACCGCACTTTAGATTCTAAGTTCAGTTTTCCGTTTCATGTGCTAAAGTGTGTCGTACATAATAAATTCGTATTAAAAGACTCTGTTTTTGCATTTGCAACGCCGGACCTCTTACATCACCCATTCCTAGGCTTTTACCACCAGCGCGGGAAAACAAGCAGCTGAGACATTCTGTTTTATCTTCTCCGGACCAAAGCAACAGCTGGTATGATAAAGCTCACCTGACAGCATAGCTGTGATGGAGAGTATCTCGTTGGAGCAATTGTGGTTGCAGCTGGCTATCAGCATCTTCGCCAGCTGCGGGTCCAGGGGGAACTCGGCCATGACCGCGCCCAGGTCCGTCAGGTTACCGTCGTCATCTAAAAACAACAGGTAGCAAATCAAAAACTATGTCTATAAAATACAAGCTATGTCCTAGTGTCTAGTAAAGATTTCTGCTGATCCGGGTAAGACGTATGCGCATGCTACATGAATACACATACACAATACATACATACATACATACCGTCACGCCTCTTTCCCACAGGGGTAGGCAGAGACTACTTTATTCCACTTGCTACGATCCTGACATATTTCTTTCGCTTCATCCACAGTCATCAGTCTCTTCATACATGCTCGTCGGTTTCGGGTCTCCTGACCTGACCTTTTTCCAAAACGTCTCCTATTTGGTCTCGAAACGTCCTTCTAGGCCTTCCCCTCCCAACGTACAGCGTTGAACGTTCTCTCCGTTTGTGCGGGTAGTCTGGATAATTCTGGTTTGTGTGTGTAGTCTGGGTATTCTGGTTTGTGTGTGTAGTCTGTCTATTTTTTTTTTTTATTTGAATAGGAAGGCAAACGAGCATGTCGGTCACCTGATGGTAAGTGATCACCACTGCCCATAAACACCCGCAACCCCAGAGGGATTGCAGATGCGTTGCCAACCTAGAGGACTAAGATAAAATGCCTCTTGTGCCCGTAATTTCCCCGGCTGTCTTACTCTCCACACCGGAACACAGCAGTGCAAGCACTGCTACTTAGCGGCAGGATTAGCGAGTAAGTTGGTGGTAGCGATCCGGACGGACCTTGCACAAGGCCCTACCACCCGCAAAATATCTGTCTATAAAATATGTCTATAAAATACAAGCTATGTCCTACTTTCTAGTAAAGATTTCTGAAAGAGATCCGGGTAAGACGTATGCGCATGCTACATGAATACACATACACAAATCACGTCTTTATCCCTTACGGGGTAGACAAGTACCTACAGGCCACATTTATCAAGATTATGGGCGTATAGGTGGAAAATGGAATCAAAATAGTGATTGGTTGCTAGCCTCATCGCCTATAACATGATTCTTATAGTTTCGATGGGCTTTTACCGTCTACGCGGGTAGAGAAGCAACTGGTACATTCAATGTTTTTTCTTTGCTCCCAGACCAGCATGGAAGAACATCTAGAAGAGATCCGAATAACGCATAGCTGTTTATTCTGTTTTGTCTATTTGTGAATTACTTATAATTATCACATAATAAAATGCATTGTTTCCAAAAGGCAAATGCTTCTTCTTAAAATTCCTTCTAAAATTCTTCTTAAATTATTGTGTTTTATGTACAATAAAGAGTTATACATACATACATGCATACAAACACATAAATCAAAAATAAACCAAATTAGGATAGAACTCCACGTTTTCCTGTGTCTTTCTGTGTCTCTGCGTGTCTGTGTCTCTGCGTATGTGTGTCTCTGCGTATGTGTGTCTCTGCGTATGTGTGTCTCTACGTGTCTATGTCTCTGCGTGTCTGTTTCTCTGAGTGTCTGTGTCTCTCTACGTGTCTGTGTCCCTGCGTGTCCGTGTCTCTGAGTGTCTGTGTCTCTGCGTGTCTGTGTCTCTCTACGTGTCTGTGTCTCTGCGTATGTGTGTCTCTACGTGCCTATGTCTCTACGTGTCTGTCTCTGCGTGTCCGTGTCTCTGAGTGTCTGTCTCTGCGTGTCTATGTCTCAGCGTGTCCGTGTCTGTGTCTGCGTGTTCTGTGTCTGCCGTGTCTGTGTCTACGTGTCTGTTTCTGCGTGTCCGTCTCTGAGTGTCTGCGTCTCTGCGTGTGTGTGTCTCTGAGTGTATGTGTCTCTGAGTGTCTGTGTCTCTCTGCGTGTCCGTGTCTCTCTACGTGTCTGTGTCTCTGCGCATCCGTGTGTCTGAGTATCTGCATCTCTGCGTGTCCGTGTGTCTGAGTATCTGTGTCTCTGCGTGTCTGTGTCTACGTGTCTGTGTCTGTGTCCGCGCACTCACCCAGCGCGGCGAGGTAGTTGAGCAGCTCGAGCGCGCGCATGAGCGTCTCCGGCGCCGGCGGGTCCATGAAGTCGAAATGCACGAGGTCGTCGATGCCGAGCTTCTTCAACTGCAAAACTACAGACCCTAAGTTCGATCTGCAACGCAATGCGGGGGGCGTTAGTGCAGACAGTACACACCTACACTACAACCTAAACTAAGCCAGTATTGCTAGCCTTATTCAATAAATACACGATGATTTTTAATCGGTTACCACCATACACTGGAAGAGATCCCTTAAAGGGATAAATCCGCCTTTGTGCTTGTATCTCAGTGTTTGTCAATTGTATTTTGTCTTGTTTATTTTGCACAATAAAGAGTTTACATACATACATACATATAGTTGGTGCTCCAACACCGTGCGATTTAAGCGGTCTTTCTTGCCCCATACATACATACATACCGTCACGCCTCTTTCCCACAGGGGTAGGCAGAGACTACTTTGTTCCACTTGCTACGATCCTGACATACTTCTTTCGCTTCATCCACATTCATCAATCTCTTCATACATGCTCGTCGGTTTCGGGTACTCCTGACCTGACCTTTTTCCAAAACGTCTCCTATTTGGTCTCGGAACGTCCGTCTAGGCCTTCCCCTCCCAACGTTACCATTCACACTCCCCATATAGATCTGTACGTTTCTGTCTGTTTCTTGCCCCGTACGTGCAAAATTTGGAATGGGCTGGCGGCCTGGGTTTTTCAAACTGGCTACGGCATGGGTGCCTTTAAGAGGCGAGTGTACCATTTCTAGCAAGGCCGGCAACGCGCTAGCAGTCCCATTGGTGCTGTAGTTGTCCATGGGCGGCGGTGATCACTTACCATTTGTCGGTTTTAATATTCTTTGACAATGGTGTTTGCGAATGCGCTGGTAGTTTCAGAAAGACATGTAAAAGAGCCCATGGCAGGCTATTTGCAAAAATAAAATTATGATTTTAGATTTTTTTTAGATTTTGATTAAATTTAATTTTGATTGGTTGTCAATACTTTTCAACTCCTGATCACCAATTAAAAATCATCGTGTATACTGCTCAAAAGAAAATAAGGGCCACTTAAATTTCATAGGCACAATGAAAACAAAAACTGTACATTGTTCTATGGTAAATAGAATCCTACTTTGAATAAGAAATAGCAGGAAACACATATATTTATGTATTTTATTAGCGTATAAAATTCAGATGGCCCCTCTTCTGAGTGGTATGATACATAACACCTGACCATAAACATAACTATAACAATGAACATAACCATAAATTACCATTTTAATCATTGACGTACAATAAACAACTAGACTCCCAATCACGCTCAAAAACTGTCCGAAGCAAAAGTCTGCACGACGCGTCTATTGTGCAGAGTTTTTGTTCAGTTGTGTTTCGACCGCGCGTTGATAACAATGTATATGTCTCTTTCGCACCGTAATCTTACTATTGAGAACAAAAGAGACAGGCAGGTTTCCAGCGCGTGGCGTCGTGTCATTACTTGTCACGATCCTACGCCATTGATATTAAACATTACTGCCACGAAATAAGGTGTCAATTTGAACGAATATGTTAATGTTATCTGTCTAAGTCGATGTATTGACACACACAACACATAGACAAAGCAACTCGGACGTTTCTTGAGGAACCTTTGTTAGCGACTGAGAGTCTAGTTGTTTATTGTAAGTCAATGATTTTAATGCAAGCTTTTCTCTGCTGAGTACTTTTTGCTGGCCAAATATGCCAAGTTTCACGTCAATTGGATCACTGGGGCTCGTTTTTTGAAAGCACATATATGAAAATACCACTCGAAAGCCAGTGGCGTAACTATAACGTCTGGGGCCCGCGGCAAATTCGTCAGATGGGACTCCTTCCTCAATATAAAGAAGTGCATCAGCGTCCCTTCTGTGCTCTGAACCAAGCCAGTTCGGGGCCCCGTAGAGCTGGGGGCCCCTGGCATTTTGCCACCCCTGCCACCCTATAGTTACGCCACTGTCACTGTGTGGTGAAAAATTGTGCTGAATTTGAAATACGAGTAGCTCAGAAGATACTTTCGCCTCTCATTTATCTTGTGAACTAGTCAAAAATTTAATTAGAGCTGTAGTTTTGAAGATATAAACAGATTTATACCACTTTCACTCACTCATTTTATCGGTCCCTCGTTTAATGCTCCTCTCATCTACTCAAAGGTTAACTGGTAGTCCTTTATAAGGATGTTTGCCTTTGTGCATATATTAATGTTATTTTTATTTTTTTTGTGAATTGTATCTGTTTCTTTATATTTGTACAATAAAGCATTTACTTACTTACTTTCGAGTGATGTGCTTTCAAAAATGTGCCAAAATCAACAACAGACAAGAGGACAGATGAAAGCAAATACAAGCTTTCATTATAAAAACGTTTTACCATGTAAAAAAAGAGGTCAATCGGGATTCGAACCCAAGCAGACCAAGTCACCTCAATATCTCCGGATAGGTGTTCTCTTGCATCTCATTCTTGTAGGCCTTCTCTGTGTACAGTCGGAAGCATTTGCCGGGACGCGTCCGGCCGGCGCGGCCCGCCCGCTGCTGCGCCGACGCCTGCAACCATACATACATATTATTATTATTATTATTATTTTTAGTTAAAGAGGCCAGACAAACGAACTAGTGGGTCACCTGATGGTAAATGATCACCACTGTCCATAGACACCCGCAGCGCTTTACGCAATACCAGTGCGTTGTCGGAAGTGATATATCACGTCTTTATTAGAGATGAAACGGATATCCGGTAACTATCCGGTATCCGGCCTATCCGGCCGCCATAATACTATCCGGCCGAATACCGGATAGCTACTATTCGGCCGGATATTTATCCGGCCGAATAAAAAAAATCTGAATAAAAGAAACATATTTTTGAGTAATTATTTTTGAGTAATTATTTGCTTTTAGTACTCATACTGCACTAAGGGCAAATTATGGTGAATAAATACTAATTTCTTTGCATTGAGAGGTAGCAGGCGGTTGCGTTTCTCTTCAGAAAAAAGTCTTTCGCTATACACACTACTGCAAGGTGCAGAAAGGTGGATTTTGGCAAATTTTGTTAAATTTGAAAATTGTTTGGAATCGAACCGAGTCCACCCGATCGTAGGCGCGCCGCCTACGCAAACGGCTAAGTGTCGCCGGATATCCGGCTATCCGGCCAAATGGTCGGCCGAATATCCGGTATCCGGTATCCGGCCAAACTGCTATCCGTTTCATCTCTAGTCTTTATCCCTTACGGGGTAGACCGAGCCTAAAGTAACAAAAACTTAAGGCCATGTTTAACATGATTAAGGGCGTATAGCTGGAAAGGGAAATCAAAATAGTGATGGGCTGCTAGCATCGCCTATAACATGATTCTTAAGATTTTCGCCCATTCCCTCGATGGGCTTTTACCATCAGCGCGGGAAGAGAAGCAACTGGTACTAGTTTTTCTGTTCCCAGACCAGCATGGAAGAAATAATAATAATATTATCTAGTGAATATTTAATTCCTCAACCATTAAAACCCAATTTCTCAGAAACTTTTCATACTTCATCTTACGTGAAAAAATCCATGTAAAATTAAAAAAAAACTTACCTTACTAATCGGAGACACAAGCAGCGACTCCACCCTTATACGAGGATTGTAGACCTTCTGCTTGGCAAACCCTGGATCAATCACGAACACCACCCCATCAATAGTCAGTGAAGTCTCCGCAATATTTGTGGACACAACCACCTTCCTCCCTATAGCCCCATTAGACCTGTTCGGAGGCGCTGGCTCAAAGATCCTCTGCTGCAAATTCGGTGGCAGTGTAGAATACAACGGTATACACTTCAGCTCCCCCGCATCAGGACCAAGATTATCTATCTCCCTCTTAATCCTCTTACATGCATCTTCTATCTCCTCTTGCCCGGTTAAAAAGAGCAGTATATCACCCGATATCTCTTCGCATATGTGTATCTGTACTACTGTACGAATGGCTGCTTCCAGATAATCTCTTTCCGGTTGCGGTGTGTAGAATATCTCTACGGGATGTGTGCGGCCTGGCACGTTCATAAGCGGTGCATTATCAAAGTATTGCTGGAATTTGCCAGCATCTAAAGTAGCTGACATGATAACTAGCTTCAAATCTGGCCGCTGTTTGATAACTTCTTTCAGCACACCCATCAGAATGTCTGTTGCTAGCGTCCTTTCGTGAGCTTCATCAAGCAATATAACACGGTACTGTTCCAACATAGGATCGGACATAGCTTCACGGAGCAACATACCATCAGTCATGTATTTAAGCAAAGTGTGTGGTCCGGAGCAATCTTCAAAACGGATGCTGTAACCGACCTGCTGTCCGAGTACCACATCCATCTCTTCAGCTACTCTCTGGGCTACGGACATGGCTGCGACTCTTCTTGGCTGAGTACAGGCCACACCTTTGGATTTGCCAGCGGTGACCGCTGCAAACTCGACACTCCACTGGGGTATCTGTGTGGTCTTTCCGGAGCCAGTCTCACCGACGAGGACCACGCATTGGTGCGTGTTGAGGAGCCGCATGAAGTCATTCTTGTATTCCCAGACGGGGAGGCCGAGACGGCGCCGCAGGAGCTCGTGATAGCGCACGGAATGTGGGAGACCTGGTGGAGAGAACAGATTATTAAATCAAATGGATAACTTTACTTTGCCACTCTGTTATTATTACATTTGTAATTTGCCATGAGCTTTACGGTGAAAGGAAAATTCAATGGTGTGTGTTAAGTTCTCAATCCGCACTAGGCCCGAGGGAGAACTATAGCCCAAACCCTCCAATAAATGTAGGAGGCCTATGCCATGCGGCACGCCGAATTACGCGATAATTTTTTTTTTTTTAAAAGAAGTCTACACAGCATACTGAAATTGTAGCAAAACGAAATAAAAGGGCCTATATATAAAAAAGGACATCGCCAATGGGGGGCAGGAGGTAGCTACCCGGACCCCATATTTTTTTTTAAATTAATTGGGATTGTCTAAAAAAAAATACCTATCCTTTTTATTTTTTTTTTGTGCAGAATAGTCAATTATAAGAAATGAAATGAAATGAAATGAAATGAAATGAAATGAAATGAAACGAAAAATAAGAAACCAATTTCAATATTTTCTCATATAACTCGGTATTTTTTTTACTATTAATTATTGAAAGTATTTTGGTTGATGACGTCAGAGTTTCCACTGCCGGTGCCACACATCTGCTTATTGGATAAATTGGTCATAAAACGTATGTGAAGCGCCGCCATTAACGTCTTTTCTATCTGTGGTGAAGTTGGCAAACTGTCATCAGTATCAATGTCAACATGATTCAACAATAACACAGGAAGATTCACGCGATCTTCTCCTATGAATTTTATATTTTCACAACCGTTACACATACCATAACATTCTGCGCGAAGCAGAAAGGTCCATAAACACATACCAGGTATGATCGAGACAAAACAGGACCCGGAAATAAGTCAGTAAACTCAGTAGGCGAAAGTAAACTGAAAACGTAATATTTTCGCTCTTCATTAAAATATTTAGCGGAAAATCTTTCATGTGAGCGAAGCACATCGCTGTGTGGTTACACTCTTGCCTAATTATCTACCGAAAGTGCTTCTAAATCTAAACTATAATACAACAATATGAAAGTAAACAGTGGAAAAAACAAGAATGACAGTAACAAGATTGCCCATTTGCTTGTCATCTGTCATAAGATGAATGAAATGTCAGATTGCGGGTCCAAATTGAACTCCGTAGTATAATCCACGCGTAAATAGCATAGAATTTGTAACCTTTGCAAATAAAGTACATTTTGGACCGTCTACATCATGTCTGGGAATGTCAAATGAAGGTCATTGCTTATTTTTCATGTAATAAATTAATTATAGTAAAATAAAATAAAGTAAATACAGAAAACGATTTAAAAAGCATTTATCTCGAAATGGTTTTCGATTTACTATACATTGTAAAAAAATAGACAATCCCAATTTAATAAAGGTTCAAATTTTTCTTTTTGAGCTAGGGATCCCTAAAAAAAGGGATTACTTAACATCGTGCAATACATGTGCAACTCTCCCTGAGTACTTTAAAGGTATGACAGTTATTTGTATTTTTTTGGAAATTCCCAATATTTAACAATATTGCGCAACAAAACATTTCACCACACCAATCCTTTTTGCTCAATTTGTGGAAACGAATTACAAATTATTACAACATTTGCCCAGGCCCCTAATCTCTTCATACATGCTTGTCAGTTTCGGGTACTCCTGACCTGACCTTTTTCCAAAACGTCTCCTATTCGGTCTCAGAACGTCCGTCTAGGCCTTCCCCTCCCAACGTAACCATTCACACTCCCCATATAGATCTGTTTAGTTAGTCTACTTTCATCCATCCGCTCTACATGCCCAAACCAACTGAGACATTATTACTTGAGAGACAAACGGCACCAAACCGTACATGATGACTAGAACCACTGCCAAGAGTGTAGCGACTAGAACAGTGGTTCTTAACCTTCCAGTCATGAGGGACCATTTGACAAAATTTCTGTCTTGCCATGGACCACCTAACCTAGTAACTACATAATATGTAACGTATTCTGTACACCTTTTTTCTGTTCTGGTTGTTATACGTGGTGTTCAATAAAGAGTTATTGTATTGTATGGCTACGATCAGCCCCAATAGACGGAATGGCACCTTCACGCGTTGTGTCTGGTTGTCACTTATCTAATTCTTTGTTAGATTGGCCCCGCGGACCACTTAGGATGCTTCCAGGGACCACCAGTGGTCCGCGGACCACCGGTTAAGAACCACTGGACTAGAAGGAATGATCTTCATACCTGTGAGTGGGTTGACTCCTGGCGTGCTAGTGGCCGTGGGCGGCATGGCGGTGCCGAGCGTGGCGCTGGTGTCGGAGCTCTCCCCGCCCCCGCCTCCGCCCTTGGCCGCAGCGGCCGCTGCCTTCTCCTCTCTACAAGACATTAATATGAACGTCATACATCATGTTTTTAACAATAGGCTGTTCTGTGTACTGTCTAGGCCAGGAAGTAGGCAATTGCTGGCTGAGTGTTGGTTGGAATGGACGAGCTTGCGAGTCCGTTTAATGAAGCCAGCAATGCTATTCTGGCCGAGGCAGTGCTTTTCTCAAAAATCGAAAATAAAACAACAAAAATAAATGAAAACAAAATAGTGAAAATTGTTTTGCTTTGCCGCCTTTTTCTATCAATGGCATTTGAAGAGTATTTTTCTACCCAGAACACCTAAAGCTATTTCAGACACAGATAAACACATCATCGTACTAGCTTTTTTTTTAATTTGGTGTTTTAAGTTTTGTTTTATAATGGTGATTTGCATTTTTAGTTAATAACTAGACAGTAATGGAATTTGTATGCGATTTATTTATGTATTTTTTTTAAATTTTGAACTGACCGGCAACAATTAAATTCCTGTTCTGATATGTAGTTAACAATGACAACTTTAACAGACATTTTTGAGAAAAAAAAAATGTTCTGTGAACAAGAGAATAACGATTGTTCCAAAGCGCTGGTATATTTTTAAATAGTATTTTTTGTAACAATGAAGAGTTACACAAACCTACACCATAAAGACAGCCAATTCCCAATTTACAAGCTGCTATTTATCTTGTAATGTTATGTATGTAAGTTTGTTTATTTCAGATAAAATTGGCTTGAAATTTGGCATACTCTTAGTACATATATACATACATACATAAATCACGTCTTTATCCCTTATGGGGTAAACAGAGCCCAAGGTAACAAGACCCAAAGGCCATGTTTAGCATAATTGCTTTTTTTCCCATGCTGGTCTGGGTCAACAAAAAAATCTTGTGCTTATTAATAGAGATGGTTGTTTTTAACTAATTTGCTTATTTTTACTTAAATTAAGTAGTTCATAATAAAAGTTTTTACTGTAGCTTTTCTAACCTGAAGCAAGACAACCTAGTTCAGGTAAAGTAAAGTTACATAGATTATAAGGTTTTTCTTTATTTATGATGTTATTTTGTGCAAACACTTTTTTTTAATTTTGAATAGTGATTCAGCAAGGGAATGCTGCCAGCCTTTTGGGCACCATGCCACATTTCCATTTTCTTATTATTTTATGAATAAAAACAATTATTAATAGTGTAACACTTATTACTCTGGAAAACTGAATGCTGCTGATGCTACAGCAAATCAATTATAATAATTAAACATTAGGTACAGTTCTCATGTCGAAATGATTTTTCATAGGCGACTTGAAGCTGACATCTTCGATTTCGATACAGTGAGAAGAACCAAGCAAGGCTAAGAAAATACTTAACTGAACTCGTCTACAACCGAAAGGAAATCGATAATAGCTAGTACAACAATTACAAATCCTTAGAGTATATTTTTAAAACATTTGTATTGAAATTGATGCATTAGACATGTCAATAATTATATTAAATTGATTTCGGAACAAGCCGGCCATGTAACTGTTTTATACGCTTTATAAAATAAAATCAAGACACGCTACCGAACATTACAATATCCCAATTCTTCGAAAAAAATAGTATAAAAGAGATATGTGGCGCATAACGAGGTTTTATAACTGCAATTGAAATTTATTGGAAGAATAATTATGTTAATTCGCGAAATAACAATGATAATCGAGCATGGCCCACAAAAATAAACGTGTTACTAACCTTTTCTTCTTTATAAAAGGATCCATTACTTCAATTCGTCGCTTGGACATTTTAAAACATACACATTTAACACAATCCCTTTACTATAAGTAATACAGTAATTATTTTTCACTCGTTAAAATACGGAGAGAAGCTTACAAGATGGCGAAACTCGGAACGACTTTTTTAAGAGAAAAAAAAAGCGATTGTTTATGGTTTGGTGTTGCCATTGCCAGTATTATGCACGAGCACGACGTGTCCTGTCACCCAGTCAGCTTCACAACCTCTTCTCTCTCTTCTGCTTTCAGGGCAGAATAAGGAATTTGTACGTATGGATTTCTTGGGGCAAAATTATTATCTATCAATTCTATCATATATATGAACCCCTTACCAGTGGTTAGATATCAGTAGCTCTTCTAGACATGTTGTAACTTAACTCTTACCTCTACGGTTGGATGCAAATTTGGCGTGCTGGTAGTCAATAGTAGTTTGTAAGTTACGCTAACTACTTAAAACTGTATGAAGGATAGTTTTTAACAATGTACAAATTAGCAAATAGAACCACTACAGTGGTAGCACAACGACTTCCTTTGAGTTGTTATAATTTAGCATTAGCGTTTAACTCAACTGACGAATCTCAGCTTTGCTGTGGACTGAGGGCTGTGGGAGAGTGAGTGTGGGTAGTTCTGTTTATCAACTAACACAAAACGGGAGCGGGAACGGTGTCAGAGGGAATTTACAATGTTACCACCTAAAATAATGACCTTACTACAAGTATGTTTGAAATGTTTGTAAAGTGACACATGCGAAACTGTGGGAGTATTAAGAAAATCAGAAAAACCTCTGTCGAAATATACCGAATTACTATTACTTTCACAGTGGAATTAATTTATGTAGCTATACCCCCGTTTCAGAAAAACTTAAAAAAGATGAACAATTTCTAGAAAGTAAAGTTACACACTTTTCAAAATTATTGGTGACAGTGAAAACCCTCAAACCACTTTGTGAGAATATGTACGTCATATTTGGGACGGGCTTAAAAAAAAGCCTTTTCTTTACACGCAGAGCTTTGTCTCAGTAGTCATTTTCTAAGCAAATGTTTTAGTTTTAGTAACTGAAAAAATTCTACTATTAATTGGAGTTAAGAAAAATTGTGAAGATGTATTATTTAAAGCCATGAAGTATTGTGGATTGCGCATTTTATCTCAAATTAAAATATTGGGTTCAAAACACGACGGAACGTATCAAAACTAAAATGTGACAGACAGAATGGGCCTACCTGTCAGATTTGGACAAGGTAGTCACAAAACTGCGTATTTTGAGTGTGTACCTGAAAACAGTTGTAAATTACCATGTCAATAGTTTTATAAGTGTTTATTACATTTATAAAATATATTTATCATAGTAGTGGTGAAACTCAAGTGTACCCTCAAAATGGACTATTTATAAGAACTCGAACGACCATCACAATAAGCGATTTAATTAATAAGTTGTAATAATTTCATAATTCGAACACGATACCGTAGAAAATTATCCCGTTTTATTAGAGGTGAGTACATAATTAGTGAATCGGTCGCGAATTGTTTCTCGTTTCACGATCGCGCAAGTTCATTTTAAAACCAAGATGGCGGACGCTCGTGTCTTTGATTTGTTTATTTATTTATAGTCTAATTTTGGGATTTTATTGCGTTCTCGGTGACATTTACGCTGAATTGGAAATTATGCGATGGAGGACAAAGGATTTTTTCAATTAGCTTGAGTCAGAGGTCAATGAACCTGTTCGAACTTGTTCGTGTTTGAAAAACTTATGTGGTTTCAATTCGCAACTTAGTAATATTTACAAACTAGCGACCCGCCCCGGCTTCGCACGGTATATTATGCATGTATTATACATATAAACCTTCCTCTTGAATCACTCTATCTATATATTAAAAAAAACCGCATCAAAATTGTTGCGTAGTTTTAAAGATTTAAGCATACGTAGGGATATAGGGACTGAAAGCGACTTTATTTTATACTATGTAGTGATTAGCGACCCGCCCTGGCTTCTCACAGTATATTATGCATGTATTATACATATAAACCTTCCTCTTGAATCACTATGTATAAAAAAAAAAACCGCAACAAAATCCGTTTCGCTGTTTTAAAGATCGAATCATACACAGCAACTGTTTTATACTATGTAATAAATACCCTCCATAAGGATATTGTTTACAATTTTTTTGTAGGTAGTTTTGTCTCGTACATCTTTTTTTACTTCCATGCTGGTCTGGGAGCAAGAAAAAAACATAGAATGTACCAGTTGCTTGTCTACCCGCGCAGATGGTAAAATCCCATCGAGGGAATGGGTGAAAATCATAGGAATCATGTTTTAGGCGATGAGGCTAGCAACCGATCTCTATTTTGATTCCATTTTCCACCTATACACCCACAATCTTGCTAAATGTGGCCTGTAGGTACCTGTTACCTTAGGCTCTGTCTACCCCGTAAGGGATGGAGACGTGATAGATGTATGTATGTATCTTTTTTTACTATTTACTACTGTACATACATATAAGTTTTGAAACTAAAACCCGAGTTTCAGTGTCAAAACTAATCTAGCTTTTAATTAATGGTGTTTGGATATGCTCCAATTAACATGAGTTTGACTGAGTCACCGTGAGTCAGTTCTGTTGTATCTAATTTGTGTCATATTACTTAAATAGGCCGGCAACGCGCTAGCAGTCCCATTGGTGCTGTAGTTGTCCATGGGTGGCGGTGATCACTTACCATCAGGTGCACCTCATGCCCGTTTGTCGGTTTTAATATAAAAAAAAATTGAAAGCAGCAAGATCTTTTCACCACTGCTTCCATGGCAAAAGGCATTTGGTACAGTACCATAGAGACAGTGGCGTAGCTAGGTAACCAAGGGCCCTGGTGCAAATAAAAAAATGGGGCCCCACTACTATCTAAACTCACATTCATTCACAAATCACGTCTTTATCCCTTATGGGGTGGACAGAGCCTAAGGTAACAAGACACTGAGGGCGTATAGGTGGAATGTGGAATCAAAATAGTGATGGGTTGCTAGCCGCATCGCCTATAACATGATTCCTAAGGCTTTCGCCCATTCCCTCAATGGGCTTTTACCTGCGCGGGAAGAGAAGCAACTGGTGCATTCTATGTTATTTCTTTACTCCCAGACCAGCATGGAAGGAAGCATGGAAGGAATATTAATTGTATTTCTGGCAAATGACAAGGCAAATTGCTACTAAAATAGCTTAAGGAATGAGGTAAATTAATAAATTAAAAATTAAAGCCGAATGATGTAGTCAATGTGGTTGGAATTTACCACATTGGGACTTTACCCGTAATAGATTTCATGAGAACTGTATGAAATGGGTAATTTAAGTTACATAATCAAGATTAAAACTACTAAATTACAATGAAAAGAAAAAACATTTTTTTTTACATACACAATACACAAATTACGTCTTTATCCCTTAGGGGGCGTCCATTAATTACGTGAGGCATTTTTAAGGATTTTTGACCCCCCCTCTCCCCTTGGTGAGATGTCGTAAGAATTTTCTCGACCCCCTCCCCCCTACCCCAATCTCACGTGAGATTTTTCAAAACTTGTACTTTGGGTATAAAAGTATTGCATTTATAGACAAATATAATTGTGTCAGATTTTGTCGTATTTTATTCAAGATAGGTACGTTTTTTATTTTCATTCAACTTTAATTTAACTTAATTTTCACGCAGTTTTACACCATTTTCTGCTAAAAAAAATTACGTGATATTTGCCAAGCCCCCCTCTCCCTCAAGTGAGATTTAGTAAGATTCGGCTCGACCCCCTCCCCCCTAAATACCTCACGTAATTAATGGACGCCCCCTTACGGGGTAGACAGAGCCTAAGGTAGCAAGACGCTCTGGGCGAATAGGTGGTAAGGGGAATCAAAATAGTGATGGGTTGCTAGCCGCATCGCCTATAACGTGATTCCTAAGAATTTCGCCCATTCCCTCGGGTTTTTTACCATGCGCGGGACGAGAAGCGACTGGTACATTCTATGTTTTTTCTCTGCTCTGGAAGACAATTAATTGATGTTAATTGTTGCAATTGGAATGAGTCTTAAGCACTTGTTTCCTGTATCTGATCAAGAACACAATTCCTTTAACCGACTATGGCTGAGTCAAGTGGTGTTATGATTTGAGCATTCTATGTATGTGTGTGTGTCTAGCTAGTCAAAACATAATGTAGATCACAGTCTAGAGTCTAGCACATCCTGTCTGTCTGGGATTTTCATCCCATTTTCACTAATAGTAATAGTTGTAGTATGGCTCATTCTGACAATGGTTAATTTATTTCCAGATGACAGTTCGCTGGACGAACGTACCTACGTGATAATAGGAGACCACACCGACATGGGACAGCAGACGTCCAGGAAAAGTGAGTCCGTAATCAGATCTGTATCCGCGGATATACATTTTTAACGATCCAGCACATCACTAATTTCAAGTGTGTGTTAGTGTTAATGAAATAAAGTCTTATGACTAATGTTAGTAATGTAATTTTTTTTACTAAATTAATTCAGACCCCTTTTGGGTAAAAGCCTCCTTCAACTCGGAGCCTTAAACTAGGCTGGGGCCCCTGCGCACACAAGAATTTGGGGCCCTTTTGGAAAAGAAAAAAGTGATGTGCCTGACAAAAATGTTTTGAGAATTAAATGTGTGAGATAGATCATCAGCGAAACGGTCACTGGCTCAGCATTACGCTGAGGTGTTAGACACCTGCAGCACTGATTTTCAGCCAGAACCGTCTGTGACTCACGAAACGATACACAGATAAAATATACTACATAATCCATAAACTTTTACGTAAACAATGCAATACATAGATAGAACCCGACTTATGTGTAACTAAGAAAAATACATAAATTAATTGAATAGTTTACAGTAAACAAAAAATAATAAAGGAGGGAAAAGTTTCTGTAAAATTCGCATGCTATTTTTGAGTAGGTAAAGTTATTTTGGTTTGGGTTGGGTACCATGTTGCTGCCCATTGTTTCCGATCCGTTGCCACATCTACCACACTCTTGGTGGGAATCGGTTTAGGGTGCTGGCTATGTCTACTGCACTATATCCTAAATATTTGTTTTAAATTATGTTTGTATCTGTTTTTTTTCCCCAATAAAGAAAATAAAATAAAACTAAATTGTTCAAAAACAACAGGCTGAATCAACGTGCAAAGTGCTGGATTAGCGAGTGGCGAGCTGACGCGATGATGACGATGATGTTGCAGGTGGGGAGTGCTCCTGTGGATGCGGCGGTTTCGAGAGGCGCCGCTACGTGGAGTCCCCGAGCAGCGTGCAGCGCTACGTGAGCGCGGTCACTGACAGGTCAGTAAATGAAACCGATTCCGCTGATAATACACAATATGTAAACTACACGCAAAATGTGCAAACAGTTAAATGTACATAGGGGCCTTTCAAGTATTCCGTAAGCAGATTATTTACCCCCCCCCCCCTCCGCCCCTTCGCATTGTCAGCAAAAGTAAGCAAACCTCTTACCCCCCCTCGGTAAGCAGGATAGATACGGCGCGAGCGTGCGTAGGTGCTTACCTGATTATGTTGCCGTGTGTACATAGGGGCTATTCAAGTATTACGTAAGCAGATTTTTTACAATTATTTACCCTCCCCCCCCCCCCCTTCGCATTGTCAACAAAAGTAAGCAAACCTCTTACCCCTCCCATGCTTACGTAATCATTGGTACCTAACTATATGCATTTTTCTTTTAATGGATTCTGTTTTTTATTGATTCGTGAGCAGCAGTTCGAATCGAAACTGCTGACGTGATCACATATGGTGATTACGACCCCCCCCTACTCACCATGTCATCAAAAATAAGCAAAGCAAAGACCCCCCCGCCCTCGTCAAGCGCTTACGTAATACTTGAACGCCCCCATACGCAAAATCTATATCATGAAAAACGTACAGTACACGTAATGTACAGTACGCAAATTGTACAAACAATTAAATGTACAAATGTCAATTGTACATTATGCAAAATGTGCTCCAACTGATAGTGGCAAAATGTACAAAGTTAGAATGATCAACACGCAATCTACATAACGGAAAAATAACAAAACGCAAAATGGATGTTTACTCTATCGATTCTCATACAAGAAGAAATCCCTGCTGCTTGCTGTACACTTGTACTTGTACGCTTTACGTTTTGTACGTTTGGCGACAGCATTTTGCTTTTGTCACATGCGGATTGTGCATTTTGCATTGAACAATTGTCACTTGTCAGCGATAATTGGCAGTTCATTTTTTTTAAGCTGTGCTTTTAACACCTTTATTTGATAAAATGGACTATTTCAAGCAACTAATTTGAATATTATGGTTTTACGTAGCTTTGTTAATTAATAATAAATATTTTTTCGCTGTTTGATAATTCGTGAATTTAGACAGAATCCCAATCGCCTTCGTTCGGCTGGCTATAAAAAAAACGGCTTTGTCTATGGTTTTGTCGATTTGACAGTGACACGTGACAGTTGCCATAGCTAATTTTTTATTTTTTCATTTTTGTGGCAAACATTCGATGCTGGATTCTGTTTAAAAACCGGGTCGTTCGGCCAATTGTGTACAGAACAGACACATCATTCAAACAGATGACGCCTAGCGACAAACAATCGCATAGTAACAAGGTCACGTGAATAAAGTATTTTTGAAATCGGACAAGATAAATCGGATAAATGATGGTTTTCCTCGAAATGGTTTTCGAATTGGAGCATACTAAAAAAAATGAACAATGCCAATTGTCGGTTTAGTGAAACAGGGGTCAGATATATCTACGCTTCTCTAGGATGGGCATACCCCAGCCCCGCTAGCACGAGAGCGCACGAAAGTCGCGTCGCGCGCGAGTTGGACTACCCGTCTCTTTCTTGGTACAGTAAGAAAAGGACGGGCAATCTGTCTCGCGCGCGATGCGACTTGTGCGCTCTCGTGCTAGACGTGCTGGGGTCGGATATCTCTACGCTTGCCTAGGATGGGCGTCCCCCTGGTAAAGTGTCGGGTGTTGTTGGCAGATGGAGCGGGCGCGAGTGCTCGTGCCGGCGCCGGCGCGGGCGGCGGCCCGCCTGCGTGTGCACGGCGTACCGGCGCGTGAGCGACGCCTGCCGCGACGACAGGTAGGACTGCGCCTTATGCATCCCCGCGCTCGGCAGCAACGGGGGTATGACGGGCTCTCCAGCTCGCCGCTGCCTTCCCTATGGAAGGAGGGGAGAGGCCTACCGTCTAAAAACACACGTTCCCTCCAGGCCTTGAACTGTGGGCGTTGCGGGAGCACTATCTTGTCAACCGCGGTGCCCAGAGGACCACAGGGGCCCTGCCATGACTTGTATGGATGTATGGATGTGTTCATTTACCTATGTCTGTGTTCGCTAATCTCCAAAACTGTTGGACCGAGTTAAATGAAATTTTGCGTGGTGGTACCTTATATCGCTGGTCAATATTTTGGATACTTTAAATCCTGGAAAATTAAAGAGTTCCCGTGGGATAGTTAAAAAACTAACTTATGCAGCTTAGTGCACAACTTAAGCATCGAATTAAGTAAAATGGGCGTGCTGGCACCTTATATTGCCGCGGTTACGTTAAAAGTACATAATTTGTTGAAATTTGGTATACAGTTATTTTCAGTCCCGGGGGAGGACATAGGATAGTTTCTATCCCAGAAAACAGCATAGTTCCCGCGGGATAGCGATAAGCGAATTCTGCGCAGACGAAGTCGCGGGCAACAGCTAGTATGTTATATCGGAATTATCGGCTGGCTACACTTAATCATTACGCCCTGTATATTTATTTATTTACTAGCTGTTGCCCGCGACTCCGTCCGCGCAGAATTCGCTTATCGCCATCCCGCGGGAACTATGGTGTTTTCCTGAATTTTCTTTGCTGTAAACCTCACGGAGCCCGAGACCTTTCCAACGAATGCAAAACCGTGGAAATCGGTTCGTGCGTTCTGGAGTTATAGCGTCAGGAAGGAAAACCCGACTTATTTTTATATAGTAGATTATTTTATTATTAACAGTTACTTTGTTGTCATTTCAGACTGGCTGCAGTTATAACGCTGGGAGCCAGGGACTTGAGACGAGAGCTGGACACCATCGTCTTAAATGCAGGTCAGTTTAGCTTCCATGCTGGTCTGGGAGCAAAGAAAAAACATAGAATGCACCAGCACGTCTAGCACGAGAGCGCACAAGAGTCGCGTCGCGCGAGATAGATTGCCCGTCCTTTTCTTACTGTACCAACAAGAAAGAGACTGGTAGTCCAACTCGCGCGCGACGCGACTTTCGTGCGCTCTCGAGCTAGCGGGGCAGTGGCTTCTCTTCCCGCGCAGATGGTAAAAGGCCATCGAGGGAATGGGCATAGGAGTCATGACTTTTATAGGCGATGCGGCTAGCGACCCATCACTGTTTTGATTCCCCTTTCCACCTATACGCCCACAATCATGCTAAACGTGACCTTAAGGTCTTGTTACCTTAGGCTCTGTCTATCCCGTAAGGAATAAACACGTAATTTATGTATGTATGAGTTTAGTTCACGGTGCTCATTCCCTTAAAACCATAATTGCAAAATAGCAAATTGCCGACGTACCTGCTCATTAAAATGTCAGACTAGCTGTTGCCCACAACTTCGCCTGCATTCGTTTATCGCTATCCCGCAGGAATTACGCAATATTCCGGGATAAAAAATAGCCAAAAACAAAAATGAACAGAATATAAAGAAAGTATGTTAAGTGGAATCCTATCCTACTTTGGAACATTGATTATAGTCTGGAATAACACATAGGCTACTTTTTATCCCGGAAAATTGCGTAATTCCTGCGGGATAGCGATAAACGAATTCTATGCAGACGAAGTTGCGGGCAACAGCTGGGTAATAAAAATAAAAAAGCTGCAGTTCCTCGATTATTAAGAGGTCGACTGTCGAAAAAAAGTATAATTTGCATAGCTTCAAAAGTCTTTGATTAGCCAATTAGTTATCTAAATATCAGTGAAAATTAGAACACAGTAAAATCCGAAAGTAAAGCTATGGCCGGGAATCGAACCCGGATCCTCAGCATTCCGTGACGCGTGCTATACCCCTACACCACCCACAGCAGGTGGGTAGTCTCCGAATTTTTGTACCTGTTACTAGCTGTCACGTGACCTTGTAACTAAGCGAATTTTTGTCGCTAAGCGTCATCTGTTTGAATGATGTGTCTGTACGACACAAATACAAACTCCCGTGGAACATCTACGGCTCACCATGGACGAGAGGCGCTGTTTTTCAAATAATAGGTGCTATCAAATGAATCAAGAATGTTTATATCTTGATTCATTTGATAGTACCTAGCCAATTAGTGTGAAGGTTAAATTGTAAGTAATTATTTTCTAATTATTATTCTATTATTTTCAGACGGTGACGCGGCGCGGGACAACTCTACAGCTGAGGTGTACGTTCTCTCCGTAGCAGCCAGACCGTGAGTGTTTAAAATCTAATGTTCGAGGTTGTGTGTCGGTTTGTCTGTATGTTATTTATTTATTTATTTATTTATTTATTTATTTAGAAACAAACAGTCTCTTATAGCTATATATACTACAGTTACATTTTTGTAAAAACTAGACTTACAGTTTCCTATAGAAAAATATTGAAACCATAACATTTACAGAGTGAAGCACCTTTGTTATGTTGTGTGGGTGGTGGAGTTGCAAGGTAAATTTTAAAAATGACGAGGGTAGTTGTGCGCCGTTGTCAGTTGTGTCGAGCTTGCGTGAGCGCTGGCGCTTAGTGTTCGGCGAACGCTTCAGGAGAAAGGACTACGAACTAATCCGAAACAAGTCGAGCATTTATGCGTGAGTTATTTTTGTGTAATTATGATTCACGGTAGTTCCTATAACATGGTTCCTAAGACTTTCGCCCGTTCCCTCGATGGGCTTTTACCATCTGCGCGGGAAGAGAAGTAACTGGTAAATTGTATGTTTTTTCTATTTACTCCCAGACCGGCGTGGAAGAAAGAACTACTTCTAAAAAGAAGTAGAGATTTAATCCACTCCCTGTCTTTAGTACCTCATATATTTTCTTTGCTTCTGATCAAATCCTTTTCTGTTGTATGGCCTTCTTATTTTTCATTGCTTCTCACATTTATTTTATCTTAAGTATTATGTTATGTGTATATGGTATGTATTATTTTATTTTATTTATTTAGCTATGTATTATATTTATGTTGATATTGTTGTTTTTATTATCCCTGCGTTTATCCTGTCTATTTGTTTCCGCCACCTACTTAAACTGTCTCCAACTTATTTCTTGTATTGGTTGTCTGGAAGAGATCGCTATTAAGCGATAAGACCGCCTATTGTCTACTTTGTTCTTTGTTTCTGTATTGATTTGTACTGATTTGTGGTGTTCAATAAAGAGTATTTGTATTGTATTGTATTGTAGAGCATTTTTTTTTGTCGTTTGCATAAACTTCTCGAATATGTTGTTGCAGTGACTCGGAGTCCTCCCAGGAGTGTCGCCGGAGCGAGCTGACGCAGTCCAGCGACGGTTCCATCCGGCTGCATCCGCACTTCCAGGTACGTCATCTATCATCTTTGGTACAGTCTCGTACCCTTACCTTTTTTGGTCACGTACGCCGGTGGGAGGTGCGGTCCAAGGAATGGTTGAGGGTGCCAGGCCAATAAGCCAGGTGGACTGGCCAGATAAAAGCGGCAGTAAATGGAGGAAGGCGGCCATCAGGGAAGAGTGGCGGCACAGTAAATAATAATATAATATCTTGGGACAAATTACACTAATTGACCCAGCCCCAAACTAAGCAAAGCTTGTACTATGGGTACCAGGCAACGGACAAACATACTTATATAATGTAGATAAATACATACTTAAATACATACAACATCCATGACTCGGACACAAACATTTGTATTCATCATACAACTGTCTGTCCCTAATAAATAGAGCAGTATGGAAACTAGGCTTATTGTTTTGAAAAAAATACCTACGCTCCAATAGAGCGTTAGGGTTGTCGATTGAATTTTGTAAAATTGAGAAGCTTTTTGTTTAGTTAGCGTTATCTCAGCTAGTAAGGTCTGGTTTAAAGTAACTAGCTACACTTAAGAGTATTAGGGTTGGCACTCTTAATTTTCGTTAAAAAGAACCAAACGTTTATTTGGGTCCTATAATAATTAAATAATCGAATAAATTAACTGCTACGACACGTTCGGAAAACTCTATTATTAAATTTTATGATATGTGAAATTCTCACCCGAATGAATAGTTTTCTTGAATAAACTATTGGGAAATAAAGACACACTGCGCAATACGCTCTTGGCATGTTTAAAACGAAAAGATCGCGGGCTGTCAGCGCGCGCAGCAGACGGCCGCTCGTCTCAACGCGGCGCTCGCGACTGCCGGCGCCGCGAGATCCGCTTGGGCCGTGTAGAAGCGCGTGTCTGTGTGCGTTAGTTTCGACCGGTTTGTTCGTAGTTTCCTAACTGCTTTAGCTTATATACATATTCGTTGATTAAATACAAAACGGACGCATTCCAAAATCATTTGCCATTGCATCTAAAAACAAAAGTCGGTCGTTATACCGGTCGTTATGTCGGTGGTCGGTTTATTCTTATTCTTATAAGGTTTCAAATACAACAGTGGCTGATTTTGAAATGTGTCGCTTTTGTATTTAATATATACTAGCGACCCGCCCCGGCTTCGCACGGTATATTATGTATGTATTATACATATAAACCTTCCTCTTGAATCACTCTATCTATTTAAAAAAACCGCATCAAAATCCGTTGTGTAGTTTTGAAGATATAAGCATACATAGGGACATAGGGACAGAGAAAGCGACTTTATTTTATACTATGTAGTGATGATACTGTGCTTCAGTAATGAGATTACGCAACAGAAATATATTGCGAATCAATTAAGATAATTAGATTTCGATTTATTTAACGTAATTACTACTTCAACAATTTTTTAATGGATTTCTGATCTATTAGTCTATTAACGATACAAATTGATTGAACCTAATCTTCCAAAATAGTCAGTAGATATTTTTCGTTCGCAACATAACCTCATGCGCGAGTGTTCTTTCGTTTATTTAATTTTATAATTGAAGTATTTATTGCGCTTCGGCTGATATTGTATAATACGCAAAATGTACACTACGCAAAATATACATTACATACGCAAAATCTACATCATGTTGTGTTATTCTTCCCGTATGTAACAATTTGCGCGTTGATCATTCTTAACTTTGTACATTTTGCCTCTATCGCGGGTGGTAGGGCCTTGTGCAAGGTCCGTCCGGATCGCTACCACCATCTTACTCATTAATCCTGCCGCTAAGTAGCAGTGCTTGCACTGCTGTGTTCCGGTGTGGAGAGTAAGACAGCCGGGGAAATTACGGGCACAAGAGACATTTCATCTTAGTCCTCTAGGTTGGCAACGCATCTGCAATCCCTCCGAGGTTGCGGGTGTCTATGGGCAGTGGTGATCACTTACCATCAGGTGACCCACTTGCTCGTTTGCCTTCCTATTCATATAAAAAAAAAAAAACACGTGGAGTAAATTTTGCATAATGTACAATTATCATATGTACATTTAATTGTTTGTACAATCTGCGTACTGTACGTTTGTCATGGTGTAGATTTTGCGTATGTACATTTTTAACTGTTTGCACATTTTGCGTATTGTGTACATTTTGCGTATTATTATATAATATTTTGTATATTATCAGCCGAATCGATTTATTGTTATATAATTTCTTGGGAATATCAACTATGAAATCGTTTTACAAAAGTTGAAATAGATCGGAACAAAGTGTAGTGTCAATTTCTAGAAATGTGTTAATTTCTTCGATAAGTGACAGTTGAAAGTGAACGCTAATGGAACTACCCATGTCGGTCCGTCTGTTAGTGGTCTGTTGTCACTTTGCAGTGTGATTTTATTTTATACTAGCTGTTGCCCGCGACTCCTGCGCAGAAGTCGCTTATCGGTATCCCGCGGGAACTATGGAATTACCCGGGATAAGGAATGTCCTAACTCCTGGCCCGGGATTCAGACTATCTGTATACCAAAGTCCAACTGAATCGGTGGAGCGGTTTGAGCGTGAAGAGGTGACAGACAGACAGTTAATTTTGCATTTATAATATTAGTGGGTAGGGGTTTTTGCAAGCTTTTTTTTCATAAAAGTGATGTTATAACTTGCTATAATATTGATCTCATTATAAAGATTCTTTCAGTTATATAATATTGGTATGGTAACTTATTGCGATAAATTTGCAATATAAAAGTGCCAAATATTTGATTTTAAGACATAAAAAAAAAATAAAAAAAACAGACGAGTTCAGAACCTCCTCCTTTTTTTGAAGTCGGTTAAAAATACTCTGAGTGGAATATTATAGTTATTTTAATTCTACCTAATCACCTGTAAAAGATCCGTGAAAGATCCGCGTGAAAAGTAACGGACACGGATACGGATACGGACTTTTCTTTTCACTCGGATATCCGGAACATCACTAGTGAATATAGGACATGATGCAGGGGCGCCGACTCCGTGGGTGCTCGGGGGCTCGAGCACCCATGAGAAATAAACAGTGGGTGCCGAGCACCCCTGAGAATAGACATCACGAAACAGATCAGTAATCGCCTTTTAGGGATAGGTGTTTTTTCATTACCTGACGACCCGTTTTAGAGTCATCAAACAAGCATGAGCACCCACGAGGTTTTCTAAAAGTCGGCTCCCCTGACATGATGAATATTGCTGGTGTAATAGTTGTTTTTTTTTTGCAGGTGGTGTGCGGGGGCGAGTTGCACGCCCTCTTGCTGCGCGCCCCGCTGTCCGCTCAGTCGCCCGCTCCGCCTGTGCCCACCAAAGTGCACACGCAGGTAACACAGACAGACAAACACCAAATTATAAAATATACATGATGATTTTTAATCGGTGATCAGGAGTTGAAAAATATTGTCAACCAAACAAAATTTAATTTAATAGTTAGGTGAGGTCTTAAGTGATTAATTAAGATTAGGATTCCATGCTGGTCTGGGAGTAAAGAAAAAAACATAGAATTTACCAGTTCCTTCTCTTCCCGCGCAGATGGTAAAAGCCCATCGAGGGAATGGGCGAAAGTCTTAGGAATCACGATATAGGCGATGCTAGCAACCCATCACTATTTTGATTTCCCTTTCCACCTATAAAGACGTGATATATGTATGTATGTATCTAAACTAGGGTTTATATCACGTTTATATCCCTTACGGGGTAGACAGAGCCTGAAGTAACAAGACCTACAGGCCACGTTCAGCATGATTGTGGGCGTATAGGTGGAAAATGGAATAAAAATAGTGATGGGTTGCTAGCCTCATCGCCTATAACATGATTCCTATAAGTCTCGCACATTCCCTCGATGGGCTTTTACCATATGTTTTTACTCTGCTCCCAGACCAGCGTGGAAGGAATATATACGCGATGATTTTTAACCTTTTCGCCGCCACGTCAAATACAAGAGACGTCACCAATACGCCAGACGTCTTTATCGCGATGCCTTAAATTGAACCTAAACTCAATTGAACGAAGGCTGCTTTTGCATTGAAGTAATGGACGTATGTATAGGTCCCTGCTGCAACATTCCCTGAGCGGTACAATTTAGGGATCTTTAAAAAGCGAGCCTTCCTGTTCTTGAAGGGGCCGGCAACGCACCTGTGATTCCCCAAGTCTTGCAGGTGTCTCTGGGAGATGGTGATTACTTTCCATCAGGTGACCCGTCTGCTCCTTTGCCCCCTCTTATTGATAAAAAAAGACTAATTAAACAGATCTATAGGGGGAGTGTGAGGTGTGTTGGAAGGGGAAGGCCTAGACGGACGTTTTAAGACCAAATAGGAGATATGTTTTGGAAAAAGGTCAGGTCAGGAGCACCCGAAACCAGCGAGCATGTATGAAGAAATTGACGAGTGTGGATGAAGCGAAAGTATGTCAGGATCGTAGCAAGTGGAACAAAGTAGTCTCTGCCTACCCCTGTGGGAAAGACGCGTGACGGAATGTTTTTTTTTTTTATGTTAGAGAGGCCAGACAAACGAACATCACCACTGTCCATAGACACCCGCAGCGCTTTACGCGATGCCAGTGCGTTGTCGGCCCTGCAGAAAATTGTACTTGTAATTATAATTACGAGGCACGAAACAGGGGGACATTTTTTAGGTTCATTTTTAATAATTTTTAACATGATACAATACAATAACTCTTTATTGAACACCACATATAACAACCAAAACAGAAAAAAGGTGTACAGAATATTACAAGGTAACAATAGGAGGCCTTATCGCTACAGAGCGATCTCTTCCAGGCAACCATAATGGACTGGAGAACAGAACAGATCTGAGCAGGTGGTGCAATTTAGAATATATATACTAAGTATTATGATGATTGACTTTGAATCAACTTTCGTAGTTTTAGTGATCCTTACTATTGTTTAGTTTTTAATGGTTTGTATATTAATAAATAACTTCTTCCATTATAATTGTAATTGTATGTATGTATGTATGTCTATTTTTTTACTGTACTCCTTCCAGGTGGACTACATCCATTGCCTGGTGCCGGACTTGCAGCAGATCACGGCGTGCTCCTTCTACTGGGGCAAGATGGACCGGTACGAGGCCGAGAGGCTTTTGGACAACAAGCCCGAAGGTAAACTGGAGCCTATATGTGTCCCACGGGTGGGCACAGGCCGCCCATTAATCATGTGATGGTTCTTTAGCACTTAAGAACCCCCCCCCCCCCCCCCCCCCCCTTAAAGTTAAAAGACGGCAATAGTTTATTATTAGTAGGTATTTTTGCATCGGCACAGATGCAGTTAGCGAAAATAATGAGTGGAAATTAAAACGTATGGCAAAAATAGACTACCTATTGAGATTTTATAATACAGGTAAAACATATGTATGTGAATGATCCGGATTGGTAAAAAAAATGCATCGGCAAAGATGCATGTAGCGAAAACAATGCATAGAGATTAAATCGTGTGAGAAAATAAACTACTGGTTATTAATATGTATGGGAAAAAAAGGAAATGGGGAAAAATGCGAACGGAAAAAAAAATATTGGGTAATTGATCTATACAGTCGTGGTGAGGTTTAAAACTACCCAACCCCTTCTTCATCCAAAATCACGTGTACTCTTAGCACTTACATAGAATTTTAAAAACTTTAGAATATTATTTTTAAACTAGCTGTTGCCCGCGACTTCGTCCGCGTGTGTTTTTGTGATACTTACGGCTTTTCTCGATATCAAAATTATTATTATTATGACTATTAACTTCGTCACGGGAACCACTGAAAGTGTGTACGAAAGTATAGAGATACTTTTAGAATTACGTAATGAAAATAATAATTTGCGACACGGAATCTTGAAAAAAAACAGGTGTAAACTGGTTAATGACTCATCACATTTATTTATACCTTATTTTACAAATAGTTTTATTTATAGTTTTGTTTATAGTTTCTTTATTCAAAAAAGCTAAGTACAGTTTTAGTTACATTACTATTAATTTCGCCAAACTATGACGCTTATTGGCGAATACTGCGCTCACTTTAACGATATTTATTTGTACCCTGATTAATTTAAAAAATTTAATCTATTCTAACCAAATAATACATAAATGTTTACCTGTTTTTACCTTACGACTAACAATTCATTTACTAATCTGTTTTCTGTTTTAATTAATATTTTGCGACTCAATTTTTTCTAGCAGAAGCTTTTTTAATTTATTTTCTTGGCTTAAGTACGTAATTACAGATTATTAACACTTATTATCATTCTACAAATTAATTACCTACAGGGGCCTTGCCATTATGTCTTAATGCGATTCAGTTTAGGTTCGCTCGCTGTCAGATTCAATACTAAAAGCACCAACTTTTCACAATAAAATTCTGACATGTTCGTAGCGCAGGCGTAAACGCGCCCTTTTATAGGCAAAGGTACTAAGACCATACAGCCGAGCGTTTCACGCCACCCTCATAATAATTATCAGGTTTTCAAATAAGAGTGCGTTCGAAAACCTAAATAATAAAAACAAAGTAACGGTATTGCATATTGAACTTTAGGTGTTAGGTAAAGAACACAATTTATGACGCCAATTTAGGTTGATTTAGGTTTGACAAAAATGACTTCGTTGAAAAAATACCTGTAAAGCATGTAACTATTTTATTAATGTTTTTTCACAATTGACACACTTTTCCGCTTATATGTCTTATGTACATTAGTATCTATCTATTTTCTTCGTAGTATTATTTTGTTTGTAATTATTACCAACTACTTATACCGAGGAAAGCTGATTTTCTTGAGTTCCACTATTTTGTGCGTAATCACCTCAAAAATCAAATTTCAAGAAAACTGAGAAATTATATTTACCTGTGTTAAATTTGAAGTATTATACAGCAATTTTAAAAGGTTACACTTCATTGGTTTTTATTATATAGGTGTATGAAGTTAATTAATTTTAAACACAAAACCCTCTTTTTTGCGTCTCTGGATGAGATTAAAAAAAATGCAAAAACAGGTATTTCTTTATTTTTATTACTTAGTATATTTATTCTGAGTTTCATGGTTCTAGAATAATCTAATTTTCTTTTTTCATACAAACTTTAACCCCCCTTTTCACCCCCTTTTTCCAAAATTTTCCAAAATTTCTGTAGCCTATATCCTATTCTGAATTTATTGAAATCGATTTGTGAACATTTCATCAATATCCGTTCAGTAGTTTTTACGTGATGCTCAGTCAAACAAACAAACAAACAAACAAACAAACAAAAATTTTAAAAATGGTTTTAATATGTTCAGTTACCGATTTTAAGTCATCCTGGTCGGTTTTTTTTTTTAAATCTTCAATGTACAGATTTTTTGGTCTCAACGATTTTACTATACATATGTATAGATAGATGTAGGTATAAAAGGTTCGGGGACTTCGTTCGTTGCCTGGCAACGGCGAGTCAAGGTCACACTACGCGCCGCTTTTCGGTATAAAAATCGTGCGTTTGACGAATAAATAAATTCACGTGATATTTTACTCGTTTTGAAAAAATGACCGCCAAGTTCTTGGCAAAATGTGTCTTGGTAGCAAAAAATACATGTAAAAGTGCCCTTGGCGGCCTATTTGCAAAATCTTTCTCAAAAATCTTTAAAAATATTAATTGGCATTGTTCATTTTTTTAAGCTGTGCTTTTAACACCTTTATTTGATAAAATAGACTATTTCAAGCAACTAATTTGAATATTATGCTTTTACGTAGCTTTGTTAATTAATAATAAATATTTTTTCGCTGTTTGATAATTCGTGAATTTAGACAGAATCCCAATCGCCTTCGTTCGGCTGGCTATAAAAAAACGGCTTTGTCTATGGTTTTGTCGATTTGACAGTGACACGTGACAGTTGCCATAGCTAAACTTTTTTTTTTCAGTTTTGTGGCAAACATTCGATGCTGGATTCTGTCTAAAAACCGGGTCGTTCGGTCAAACAAAGGTTCAAAGTACTTTTACAAAAATATCTGCAATCATAAAGTATTTTTGAAATCGGACAAGATAAATTGGATAAATGACGGTTTTCCTTGAAATGGTTTTCGAATTTGAGCATACTAAGAAAAATGAACAATGCCAATTATGGTCCACGCAAACCTCAGCACCCAGTTGACACCGACGGCTATGCGGAGGGTAATTGGGTCTATGTGGGTGCCGGTATTATCAGTAACTGTTGTTTGCAGGCACGTTCCTCCTCCGCGACTCGGCGCAGGAGGACCACCTGTTCTCGGTGTCGTTCCGCAAGTACGGGCGCTCGCTGCACGCGCGCATCGAGCACTACCAGCACCGGTTCAGCTTCGACTCGCACGACCCCGCCGTGTTCGCCGCCGCCACCGTCACGCGCCTCATCGAGCACTACAAGGTGAGCTGCACTATAGTACGGGCGCTCGCTGCACTATAGTACGGGCGCTCGCTGCACGCGCGCTAAGAGCACTACCAGCACCGGTTCAGCTTCGACTCGCACGACCCCGCCGTGTTCGCCGCCGCCACCGTCACGCGCCTCATCGAGCACTACAAGGTGAGCTGCACTATAGTACGGGCGCTCGCTGCACTATAGTACGGGCGCTCGCTGCACGCGCGCTAAGAGCACTACCAGCACCGGTTCAGCTTCGACTCGCACGACCCCGCCGTGTTCGCCGCCGCCACCGTCACGCGCCTCATCGAGCACTACAAGGTGAGCTGCACTATAGTACGGGCGCTCGCTGCACTATAGTACGGGCGCTCGCTGCACGCGCGCTAAGAGCACTACCAGCACCGGTTCAGCTTCGACTCGCACGACCCCGCCGTGTTCGCCGCCGCCACCGTCACGCGCCTCATCGAGCACTACAAGGTGAGCTGCACTATAGTACGGGCGCTCGCTGCACTATAGTACGGGCGCTCGCTGCACGCGCGCTAAGAGCACTACCAGCACCGGTTCAGCTTCGACTCGCACGACCCCGCCGTGTTCGCCGCCGCCACCGTCACGCGCCTCATCGAGCACTACAAGGTGAGCTGCACTATAGTACGGGCGCTCGCTGCACTATAGTACGGGCGCTCGCTGCACGCGCGCTAAGAGCACTACCAGCACCGGTTCAGCTTCGACTCGCACGACCCCGCCGTGTTCGCCGCCGCCACCGTCACGCGCCTCATCGAGCACTACAAGGTGAGCTGCACTATAGTACGGGCGCTCGCTGCACTATAGTACGGGCGCTCGCTGCACGCGCGCTAAGAGCACTACCAGCACCGGTTCAGCTTCGACTCGCACGACCCCGCCGTGTTCGCCGCCGCCACCGTCACGCGCCTCATCGAGCACTACAAGGTGAGCTGCACTATAGTACGGGCGCTCGCTGCACTATAGTACGGGCGCTCGCTGCACGCGCGCTAAGAGCACTACCAGCACCGGTTCAGCTTCGACTCGCACGACCCCGCCGTGTTCGCCGCCGCCACCGTCACGCGCCTCATCGAGCACTACAAGGTGAGCTGCACTATAGTACGGGCGCTCGCTGCACTATAGTACGGGCGCTCGCTGCACGCGCGCTAAGAGCACTACCAGCACCGGTTCAGCTTCGACTCGCACGACCCCGCCGTGTTCGCCGCCGCCACCGTCACGCGCCTCATCGAGCACTACAAGGTGAGCTGCACTATAGTACGGGCGCTCGCTGCACTATAGTACGGGCGCTCGCTGCACGCGCGCTAAGAGCACTACCAGCACCGGTTCAGCTTCGACTCGCACGACCCCGCCGTGTTCGCCGCCGCCACCGTCACGCGCCTCATCGAGCACTACAAGGTGAGCTGCACTATAGTACGGGCGCTCGCTGCACTATAGTACGGGCGCTCGCTGCACGCGCGCATCGAGCACTACCAGCACCGGTTCAGCTTCGACTCGCACGACCCCGCCGTGTTCGCCGCCGCCACCGTCACGCGCCTCATCGAGCACTACAAGGTGAGCTGCACTATAGTACGGGCGCTCGCTGCACTATAGTACGGGCGCTCGCTGCACGCGCGCTAAGAGCACTACCAGCACCGGTTCAGCTTCGACTCGCACGACCCCGCCGTGTTCGCCGCCGCCACCGTCACGCGCCTCATCGAGCACTACAAGGTGAGCTGCACTATAGTACGGGCGCTCGCTGCACTATAGTACGGGCGCTCGCTGCACGCGCGCTAAGAGCACTACCAGCACCGGTTCAGCTTCGACTCGCACGACCCCGCCGTGTTCGCCGCCGCCACCGTCACGCGCCTCATCGAGCACTACAAGGTGAGCTGCACTATAGTACGGGCGCTCGCTGCACTATAGTACGGGCGCTCGCTGCACGCGCGCTAAGAGCACTACCAGCACCGGTTCAGCTTCGACTCGCACGACCCCGCCGTGTTCGCCGCCGCCACCGTCACGCGCCTCATCGAGCACTACAAGGTGAGCTGCACTATAGTACGGGCGCTCGCTGCACTATAGTACGGGCGCTCGCTGCACGCGCGCTAAGAGCACTACCAGCACCGGTTCAGCTTCGACTCGCACGACCCCGCCGTGTTCGCCGCCGCCACCGTCACGCGCCTCATCGAGCACTACAAGGTGAGCTGCACTATAGTACGGGCGCTCGCTGCACTATAGTACGGGCGCTCGCTGCACGCGCGCTAAGAGCACTACCAGCACCGGTTCAGCTTCGACTCGCACGACCCCGCCGTGTTCGCCGCCGCCACCGTCACGCGCCTCATCGAGCACTACAAGGTGAGCTGCACTATAGTACGGGCGCTCGCTGCACTATAGTACGGGCGCTCGCTGCACGCGCGCTAAGAGCACTACCAGCACCGGTTCAGCTTCGACTCGCACGACCCCGCCGTGTTCGCCGCCGCCACCGTCACGCGCCTCATCGAGCACTACAAGGTGAGCTGCACTATAGTACGGGCGCTCGCTGCACTATAGTACGGGCGCTCGCTGCACGCGCGCTAAGAGCACTACCAGCACCGGTTCAGCTTCGACTCGCACGACCCCGCCGTGTTCGCCGCCGCCACCGTCACGCGCCTCATCGAGCACTACAAGGTGAGCTGCACTATAGTACGGGCGCTCGCTGCACTATAGTACGGGCGCTCGCTGCACGCGCGCTAAGAGCACTACCAGCACCGGTTCAGCTTCGACTCGCACGACCCCGCCGTGTTCGCCGCCGCCACCGTCACGCGCCTCATCGAGCACTACAAGGTGAGCTGCACTATAGTACGGGCGCTCGCTGCACTATAGTACGGGCGCTCGCTGCACGCGCGCATCGAGCACTACCAGCACCGGTTCAGCTTCGACTCGCACGACCCCGCCGTGTTCGCCGCCGCCACCGTCACGCGCCTCATCGAGCACTACAAGGTGAGCTGCACTATAGTACGGGCGCTCGCTGCACTATAGTACGGGCGCTCGCTGCACGCGCGCTAAGAGCACTACCAGCACCGGTTCAGCTTCGACTCGCACGACCCCGCCGTGTTCGCCGCCGCCACCGTCACGCGCCTCATCGAGCACTACAAGGTGAGCTGCACTATAGTACGGGCGCTCGCTGCACTATAGTACGGGCGCTCGCTGCACGCGCGCTAAGAGCACTACCAGCACCGGTTCAGCTTCGACTCGCACGACCCCGCCGTGTTCGCCGCCGCCACCGTCACGCGCCTCATCGAGCACTACAAGGTGAGCTGCACTATAGTACGGGCGCTCGCTGCACTATAGTACGGGCGCTCGCTGCACGCGCGCTAAGAGCACTACCAGCACCGGTTCAGCTTCGACTCGCACGACCCCGCCGTGTTCGCCGCCGCCACCGTCACGCGCCTCATCGAGCACTACAAGGTGAGCTGCACTATAGTACGGGCGCTCGCTGCACTATAGTACGGGCGCTCGCTGCACGCGCGCATCGAGCACTACCAGCACCGGTTCAGCTTCGACTCGCACGACCCCGCCGTGTTCGCCGCCGCCACCGTCACGCGCCTCATCGAGCACTACAAGGTGAGCTGCACTATAGTACGGGCGCTCGCTGCACTATAGTACGGGCGCTCGCTGCACGCGCGCTAAGAGCACTACCAGCACCGGTTCAGCTTCGACTCGCACGACCCCGCCGTGTTCGCCGCCGCCACCGTCACGCGCCTCATCGAGCACTACAAGGTGAGCTGCACTATAGTACGGGCGCTCGCTGCACTATAGTACGGGCGCTCGCTGCACGCGCGCTAAGAGCACTACCAGCACCGGTTCAGCTTCGACTCGCACGACCCCGCCGTGTTCGCCGCCGCCACCGTCACGCGCCTCATCGAGCACTACAAGGTGAGCTGCACTATAGTACGGGCGCTCGCTGCACTATAGTACGGGCGCTCGCTGCACGCGCGCTAAGAGCACTACCAGCACCGGTTCAGCTTCGACTCGCACGACCCCGCCGTGTTCGCCGCCGCCACCGTCACGCGCCTCATCGAGCACTACAAGGTGAGCTGCACTATAGTACGGGCGCTCGCTGCACTATAGTACGGGCGCTCGCTGCACGCGCGCTAAGAGCACTACCAGCACCGGTTCAGCTTCGACTCGCACGACCCCGCCGTGTTCGCCGCCGCCACCGTCACGCGCCTCATCGAGCACTACAAGGTGAGCTGCACTATAGTACGGGCGCTCGCTGCACTATAGTACGGGCGCTCGCTGCACGCGCGCTAAGAGCACTACCAGCACCGGTTCAGCTTCGACTCGCACGACCCCGCCGTGTTCGCCGCCGCCACCGTCACGCGCCTCATCGAGCACTACAAGGTGAGCTGCACTATAGTACGGGCGCTCGCTGCACTATAGTACGGGCGCTCGCTGCACGCGCGCTAAGAGCACTACCAGCACCGGTTCAGCTTCGACTCGCACGACCCCGCCGTGTTCGCCGCCGCCACCGTCACGCGCCTCATCGAGCACTACAAGGTGAGCTGCACTATAGTACGGGCGCTCGCTGCACTATAGTACGGGCGCTCGCTGCACGCGCGCTAAGAGCACTACCAGCACCGGTTCAGCTTCGACTCGCACGACCCCGCCGTGTTCGCCGCCGCCACCGTCACGCGCCTCATCGAGCACTACAAGGTGAGCTGCACTATAGTACGGGCGCTCGCTGCACTATAGTACGGGCGCTCGCTGCACGCGCGCTAAGAGCACTACCAGCACCGGTTCAGCTTCGACTCGCACGACCCCGCCGTGTTCGCCGCCGCCACCGTCACGCGCCTCATCGAGCACTACAAGGTGAGCTGCACTATAGTACGGGCGCTCGCTGCACTATAGTACGGGCGCTCGCTGCACGCGCGCTAAGAGCACTACCAGCACCGGTTCAGCTTCGACTCGCACGACCCCGCCGTGTTCGCCGCCGCCACCGTCACGCGCCTCATCGAGCACTACAAGGTGAGCTGCACTATAGTACGGGCGCTCGCTGCACTATAGTACGGGCGCTCGCTGCACGCGCGCTAAGAGCACTACCAGCACCGGTTCAGCTTCGACTCGCACGACCCCGCCGTGTTCGCCGCCGCCACCGTCACGCGCCTCATCGAGCACTACAAGGTGAGCTGCACTATAGTACGGGCGCTCGCTGCACTATAGTACGGGCGCTCGCTGCACGCGCGCTAAGAGCACTACCAGCACCGGTTCAGCTTCGACTCGCACGACCCCGCCGTGTTCGCCGCCGCCACCGTCACGCGCCTCATCGAGCACTACAAGGTGAGCTGCACTATAGTACGGGCGCTCGCTGCACTATAGTACGGGCGCTCGCTGCACGCGCGCTAAGAGCACTACCAGCACCGGTTCAGCTTCGACTCGCACGACCCCGCCGTGTTCGCCGCCGCCACCGTCACGCGCCTCATCGAGCACTACAAGGTGAGCTGCACTATGTCTGTCTGTCTGACTGTTACCTTTTCACGCTTAAACCGCTGGGCCGATTTAGTTGAAATTTGGTATACAAATAGTTTGAGTCCCGGGAAAGGACATAGGATAGTTTTTATCCCGGAAAATTGCATAGTTCCCGCGGGATAGCACAGCCCAAACCACTGGAATTTTTCAAATTTAAGGCGGAACAAAGTTCGCCGGGTCAGCTAGTTTTTTTATATATAAGAGGGGGCAAACGAGCAGACGGGTCACCTGATGGAAAGCAATCACCGTCGCCCAGGGACACCTGCAAGACCTGGGGAATCACAAGTGCGATGCCGGCCCTTTGAGGAACAGGAAGGCTTGCTTTTTAAAGATCCCTGAATTATTCGTTAGATGGTGCTCCTTCCTCAATATAAAGAAGTGCATCAGCGTCCCTTCTGTGCTCTGAACCAAGCCAGTTCGGGGCCCCGTAGAGCTAGGGGCCCGTGGCATTTTTCCACCCCTGCCGCCCTATAGTTACGCCACTGCCGCGGTCTCCACTCGAGAACGTTTCGGCCCTAAGGATCTGTTTTCCGTGGCTGTCCTGGTACTTTTTCTCCACAAGAGGTTCTCTTGACATAAAGAACCACTTCACTAGCATACATACATACACAAATCACGTCTATATCCCTTGCGGGGTAGACAGAGCTTGAGGTAACAACCTAAAGACCACGTTTATCATGAAAGGAGGCGTATAGGTAGAATGGGGAATCAAAATAGTGATGGGTTGCTAGCCGCATCGCCTATAACGTGATTCATGTGATTTTGGCCCATTCCCTAGATGGGCTTTTACCTGCGCGGGAAGAGAAGCAACTGGTACATTCTATGTTTTTCCTTTGCTCCCAGACCAACATGGAAGTTACCGGGCATGGGAAGTGAAAATGAAGAAATTGTTGTTTATGTTGTTTGTTTGTTTGTTTGTTGTGCCAGGACCCGACGTGCGTGATGTTCTTCGAGCCGATGCTGACGGCGCCGCTGCCGCGCACCTCGCCCTTCTCGCTGCAGCAGCTCGCGCGCGCCGTCATCGTGTCGCACACCAGCTACGACGGTGAGTGTTGCGGCTGTCCACGCCCTGCGGGGGTACACTACGGGTCTATTACCTACAAAATGGAGTTATGGTCGATTTAGACGAAGACTATTTATAGCCGCCTAAAAAAGGCACCGTCACATCTTCAGACCGTTTAGACAATGACTATTTTCAGCCGCTTAAATCTCGCCGCCAGTGACCAGCAAACCCTTTACACGGTGCCTGTTCAGCACCAGCCTCAGCACGCCGCCACGCCGCGGCGAGGGGGGCGGCGGGGGCGCGGGCGGGGGGCACTGGCGCCGACAAGTAGACTCGTGTTCTATTCCGCGCCAGCGCTGGCATGCCGCGAAAACATGGCGCCGAAAGTGTTTTTACGGTGCCTTTTTTAGGCGCCGTCATTTAGGCGGCTGTAAATAGTCTTCGTCTAAATCGACCATTACGAATGTAACCTAAAATCATTTTGTTCCGAAAAGTAATGCTATGGCCGGAATCGTATCCGGATCCTCGTCTCGTGCTTATACCCCTACACCACCCGTAGCAGGTAGCAGGTGACCTTGTTACTATGCGATTATTTGTCACCAAGCGTCATCTGTTTGAATGATGTGTCTGTACGACACAATAGATAACTAGAATAGAATAGCATTAATGAATTTAATAATATCAATGTATAGCTTTAGTGTACTTAATTAATTTCATGGCATGTTTTGACGTTATATTAAAATCCTAGATTTAGATATTAATTACTATTGTGTGCCCTTGCAGGGCGTCATGGACTGACGTAGAACAATGTTAATATCTTTATATGTATGTACATGACTTGACAATGAATCATCACTATCACTACATAGTATAAAACAAAGTCACTTTCTCTGTCCCCATATCCCTATGTATGCTTAAATCTTTAAAACTACGCAACGGATTTTGATGCGGTTTTTTTTAATAGATAGAGTGATTCAAGAGGAAGGTTTATATGTATAATACATGCATAATATACCGTGCGAAGCTGGGGCGGGTCGCTAGTAAATAAATAACAATTACAAAAGCTTAGCCACCTGCTATGGGTGGTGTATGGGTATAGCACGCGTCACGGAATGACAAGATCCGGGTTCGATTCCCGGCCATAGCTTTACTTTTTGGATTTTTCTATGTGTTCTAATTTTCAGTGTCGTTTAGAAATTTAATTTCTAACGGTAAATACGTAAAAGTAAACATCACTATCACTATCACTATCACTACATCACTATCACTATCACTTCATCACTATCACTATCACTATCACTACATATTATAAAACAAAGTCACTTTTTCTGTCCTCATGTCCCGATGTATGCTTATATCTTCAAAACTACGCAACGGATTTTAATGCGGTTTTTTTAATAGATAGAGTGATTCAAGATGAAGGTCTGTATGTATAATACATGCACAATATACCGTGCGAAGCCGGGGCGCGTCGCTAGTAATAAATCATGAAGTAAAAATTGTAATGATGACCGGGCGTGTTGCAGGCGTAGAGAAGCTGCCGCTGCCGCCGCGCATGCGCGCCTACCTGAAGGAGTACCACTACCGGCAGCGCGTGCGCGTGCGCCGGCTCGAGCCCGAGCTGTTCGCGCACATGGCGTAACGGTACCACATACATATGCTCTATCCTACATACCTACATCGCGTCTGTCCCTTAGGTAGACAGAGCCTAAGGTAACAAAGCCTTAAGGCCACGTTTAGAAAGAAAGAAAGAAAACATTTATTTGTGACATAAATAATATATACATAAAGCACGTCTTTATACCTTACGGGGTAGACAGAGCCTAAGGTGATAAGACCTAAAGACCACGTTTAGCATGATTGTGGGCGTATGGATTGAAAGGGGAATCAAAACAGTGATGGGTTGCTAGCCACATCGCCTATATAACATGATCCATAATATAATAATGACATAAATAACCAAATTACAAAAACAAAAAAAAGAAGTAAAAAACATAAGGACATATATCACGAAATGGTCTCATCTCAGCATAGGGCCTTGCAGCCAGCGCTGGTCTTCCGATGGGACCATCGAGTGCTACTGTAAGTATATATTAAAAAATATATAAATGCAAAACAGTGAAATAGTGATTTAGCATGATTAATGGCGTATAGGTTGGAAAGTGGATTCGAAATAGTGATGGGTTCGCTAGCCGCATCGACTATAATATGATTCCTAAGATTTTCGCCCATTCCCTCGATGGGCTTTTACCATCAGCGCGGGGAGAGAAGCAACTGTTTTTTCTTTACTCGGTCTGTTTGTTCGTGATAAACTCAAAAAGTACCTAACGGATTTTCATGCCGGTTTTCATCAATAGATAGTTGAAATAACTGAGACAAAAAAAATGTTACAGCTGTCGTCGCGTGTCAAAAAAAAGAAGCATTACTCCTTTAAAAGAGTGTTACTTGTTTATTATTCCATGCTTTTCTGGGAGCAAAGAAAAAACAGAATGTACCAGTTGCTTCTCTACCCGTGCAGGTAAAAGCCCATTGAGGGATTGGGCGAAAATCATAGGAGTCATGTTGTAGGCGATGCGGCTAGCGACCCATCACTATTTTGATTCCATTTTTATAATCTTGCTAAACGTGGCCTGAAGGTCTTGTCACCTTAGGCTCTGTCTACCCCGTGAAAGATAGACGTGATTTGTGTATGTGTATGTCGTTTATTATTATAACACTAGTGTAGGCATACACGTTTTGTTAAACTAGAAAATTTGTTTCAGCTCGTGTTGGAGTGAGACGTTGAGTGGGAAAGAGATGGAAGGGGTACTGAAGTTTTTCATATGAAATTGTTGCCATGTATAAGCGTTGACAGTTAGTCAAGTGAACCTGAAATGTCTACTTTAACGCTACGGAATAGAGATGGGTAACTCGGCGCAATGCCGTGCGCGCGCGCAGGAAATTGGGCGCAGATCGCTGCCGACACATTGAATTAAAGTTTACTTCCTGGCCAGGGAACACGTAAAATTGTGGACACACCTCGGGTGGTGAAGAAAAACTCGGGTTGCATGTTTATCGCCCTCGCATTTGGCTCGTGCAAGTTCCCGCGTGCAAGACATTTATTTCAACACCCTCGGAGTGTAATGGGTTCGAGTGCCGGGATTTGAACCTGAAGCGCCAAGCAAATAAGTTTTTCAAATAAATAAAATAATTGAGTTAAGCTAACAAATTTTTTTTTGTGTTTTTCTAAAAAAAATGGTATTTTAATATGGAATTATTAAATCACGTGTCATATCGGATCTCTCTTTCTAATCGCCGAAATGTTATTATATTTTCATTGCGCAGTTGCGCCGCGCAGTGTTACCCGTCTCTGTTGCTAACTGAAGTAATATGAAATGTGATCTAATTATAGATATAAGGATAGTATATTACAAGATGTTACAAAAATACTTTGGTGGTCCTTTGGATGCCCATCTAATTAAATTACAAAAAAAAAATCACCAGTTGCGATTTTTTTTGTGTCGCATTTTTCCACAGACGTTTGGCCTTAGCCAGGAAACGAGAGCACCTGTGTTACCAGGCCAGGGTTCCATCGACACTCTTTCTGGGTTGGATTGGGAAAAAACGCGACTGGGGAAAAATGCGACACAGAAAAAACCGCGAAAGTGAAAATAAGGTTTGTTGGAAAAATTGCATTCTTAAAAAACCAAACGTGGAAGGGAAGGTTCTAGGGAACGTGCTGGTGTGAAAGTAGATTAGATATAGTGACTAGGATAGGAAAAAAGTATGCTTTGGTTACGTAGAGAGGATGGATGGAAGTAGACTAACTAAACAGATATATATGGGGAGTGTGAGGTGCGTTGGGAGGGGAAGGCCTAGACGGACGTTCCGAGTCCAAATAGGAGACGTTTTGGAAAGGTCAGGTCAGGAGTACCCGAAACCGGCGAGCATGTATGAAGAGATTGATGAGTGTGGATGAAGTGAAAGAGGTATGTGGCAAGTGAAACAGAGTGGTCTCTGCCTACCCAGTGGCGTAACTATAACGTCTGGGGCCCGCGGCAAATTCGTCAGGGCTCCTTCCTCAATACAAAGAAGTGCATCAGCGTCCCTTCTGTGCTCTGAACCAAGCCAGTTCGGGGCCCGAGGCATTTTGCCACCCCTGCCACCCTATAGTTACGCCACTGTGGCTACCCCTGCGGCTGTGTGCTGCAAAGATAAAATTAATGGGAAAATAATTTAACAAGGTATTTTTTGGAATGTAATTATGACAAAGACTAGTTGACTGACGTGACAGCCTGCCAGCAAGCCTGCCACGAGGTTGCCCGTCTCTTTCTAACTGTTCGCTCTAGAAAGAGACGGGTAGTGTATCTCGCGCTTTTTTTTTGGGGGTATTTTTGTAATGTACTGTAAGAAACTTTGTAAAACATGTAACCGGTGAAATCAACTATACATGATTATTGAATAATGTCGAAATAGAAACGCCTTAATTATTATCGTGAATAAGTTATAATTTATAATTTTAGTTGGTTACGCGCAACCGACGATAGTTTTTTTTTTAACTCTAGTCCTATTGCATCACATTTAAAAATGGAATTCGTAGTTTAATTTAAAAAAGGACTTTTTCAAAATTTTTTTTTGTCTTCCATGTAACAGACTTTCGACCCTCTTCAGCCTTATTATATGTATCTAGGTAGATCTATGGTTGTTTATTAATGTAGAGTGTACTACAAATTAGACCGCATAATAAAAACTAAGTAAACCTCCTTTAGTATCTGATTATCTTATATTTTTATTATTTATTGTAGCAACCGTAGAAAAACAGTCTGAAAATTTCGAGTGTTATATACGACTATTATATACGATACGAATACGGCTTATTGTCTAACTCGCTCGCAATCGCCACCTTGTTCATTTTGACAGTTCTTGTATGAATGTGACTACATATGAAATGTGAGTCCTCTATTTTTCATATCTGAATGGCTTCTACACCACTTCACACAACACTATGGCTTTTTTTTTCTAATGTATTAGCGCAAAAATACAATGATAACGGCTCGAGCGTCCCGGCCGAACTGATTCGCCGCGCGGTACATATTTTAAGCCCCGCCCCCTGCGGTTCACTTCGCGTGGAGTGTTTTTTTGGGCTTAGTTACGCTTCTTGACTTATTATTATTCGTAGCAGTTGGCTAATTCCGATGATATGAACTGTCAAAACGAACACTATGGCGATTGCGAGCGAGTTGTACGATAAGCCTACTGGTTTAGCAAAGCTGTACTATGGGTACTAGCCAATGGGTAAGCATACTTATATATAAACTATTGTTCAAAAGATGCAGATCTTTAAGACAGACACAGCGGAGGTTGGTTGAAACTGTATAAAGGTGAAATTAACAGAAGTGTGAATAGTAAGAATTATTTGTATGAAATCTACTTTGAAAAATTGAGTAGGCAAAGTTATTTTGTAATAAAGAAAGCCTGTGCTATATTTAAATGTGTGGAATATTCTTTGATATTTTTTTTTATAATTTATGTCTGGAGGTACAGTTGGGAGCATTAATATCGATACAGACATGTCAAATATATGTCACCGGCCTCATTGTTTGTGGCGTAAAAGTAGTATAGATGTTTTTGACAACTCGGTGACATTCATAATATAATTTAATTCTGGAGGTACAGTTGGGGGCATTAATATCGATACATCCTCACCGGCCTCATTGTTTGTGGCGTAAAGGTGTATAGATGTTTTTGACGCCTCGGTAACATTCATATAATTATGCCCTTGAATTGAAAAGTTATTTTTGAAAATCTATAAGTATCTCAAGACTCGTTTTCATTTTCATACAACTTTACTTTCTATGGAAGTGACCCGGTTTTTTTTGCTCCCAGGTATATGTGTAATTTATGTTTTTTAAATATATTTCTAATAATACTGTGCTATATTTATGCAATGTAACAAAGATGAATTATAGTAAACATTGATTGTGTATTTTTTACAAACTTGAAAGAATTGTGGTTACAAGAAAAATATCAAAGAATAACATGTTGCCATGGCGAAAATATTGTATATATATAAAAACATACTACGTCCCACTGTTGGACGAACTGGGCAATGTACCGCCTGCACGCGTTTGAGTGCAGGTTAGCTGAATCAACGACACCGGCCTATTTCACCAAAGCGACAATTCTCGGCGACAGGTGACAAGAGTAGTGATGTAACGAATATTCGCATATTTTTGGATATTCGTATTTGCATTCTTACCCGCAAAATTTCTGCGAATGTTTTGCGAATATGAATATCAGAAAAAACAATTTGAAGATAATGGTAGGTTAATAAAATCAAAAACCCATTCATTTCTTATGTTTTTATTTTAATGCAAGAAAAAGTAACTTAACCTCATAAGCACATTAACAGTCGTCACTTTATCATTTAGCATTATTTATTCATTCTTTTACCTTGGGCAATGAAGCTTAATTAAATTTTTTAATAAATAAAATTGAACACTTCTACATTCGCATTCGCATCCGCGAATGTCAGTAGCAGACATTTGCATTCGCATTCGCATTCGCGAATGTTTAAAAAATGTCATTCGTTACATCACTAGAGTATTGCACGATCCCCGATATAGATAATATTGACCGTCTATGGTGTCAGTAGGCGTCTCAACTCCGGCCTGTGAATTCAGCTATAACGAAATTTCTATTGACGATTTTGCGGAAAATATCAAACTCGAGAGGTGCGAGCCTGGGTACGAACCTGGGACCATGCTGGGTACGACTCGGGTTGAGAAAATTAAGTATTGTAAATGTAAATATTGGTTAATTATTATATAAGCTATAATTATGGGTTGGTTCACAGAGATAGTGGTAGGAAATAATTAGGAATTTCTCTTTTTTTTTAAGCTACGTTCTATTTTCTGTACTTGTTTGTCTTGTCTGTGGAGGGATCGCTTTTAGGCGATAAGACCGCCTATTGTCCGCTGTGCCTTTTTATTTTTGTACTCTCAATGTATGGTCGCTAGATGTACATAGAAGCTGAGTGCTCAAAAATATTTGTTTTTTTTTGAGCGACACTGTAATAGTTTAAAGGAAATCTCCGTGAATCATACCTTTTTGTTTTTCTATTAAACAAAGAAATAATGTATGATCTATGCCTATAAAGAAAAGTGGTTTAAGTGAAACTTGTATACCTTTTTAGTATAGGAATGGGTATAATATGTTATTATATTTACTGTATAATAAAAATGTATTATCTACATTAAAATGTTTTTATTACTTACCCTTTTTAGGTCTTTGTACACGAGTTGCTTCTTTTCCCGCGCAAATGGTAGAAACCCATCGAGGGAATGGGCGAAAATCGTAGGAATCATGTTATAGGCGATGCGGCTAGCAACCCATCACTATTTTGATTCCACTTTCCACCTCTACGCCCTCAGTGTCTTGCTAAACGTGGCCTGTAGGTCTTGTTGCCATAGGCTCTGTCTACCCTGTAAGGGATAAAGACGTGATTTGTGTATGTATGTCCACGAGCCCTGGCTTAAGAAGCTACAAATTTTAATTTTGCGCGGACGAAGTCGCGGTCTGACCGCTAGTGGGAAAATAAAAAAATGGCGTCACTATAAAATCTTTACTGAGTTAATTTCAATAAATAACTATTCTAGTCTGATATACAAATTATTGCGTTAACATTACACTGGTACACGAATTTAACAATTATCTATTTAAAGGGAAGTTTGGATTTACTTTTCACAGGAATAGAGCGGTAATCTACAATTTCTTTAAAAATCGCCAAACCAATTAGGCGAGTGCTGCGTCAGCGTGAAGGTCAGGCAGGCCACTAGAGGGCAAGCAGCCATTATGGTCGCTACTTTAACTTTACAACTAACAAAACTGTCTCTACTGAAGACAATTATTTGTTGAACTATTTATTATTATGCTGGCAGTGGCGTAACTACACGGTGGCAGGGGTGGCAAAATGCCACGGGCCCCCAGCTCTACGGGGCCCCGAACTGCCTTGGTTCAGAGCACAGAAGGAACGCTGATGCACTTCTTTATATTGAGGAAGGAGCCCCGTCTGACGAATTTGCCAGCCCCAGACGTTATAGTTACGCCACTGTAGGTTCGTCTGGGAGTAAAAAAAAAACATAGAATGTACCAGTTGCTTCTCTTCCCGCGCAGGTAAAAGCCCATCGAGGGACGGGCGAAAGTCTTAGGAATGTTATAGGCGATGCTAGCAACCCATCACTATCTCGGTTCCCCTTTCATCCTATACGCCCACAATCATGCTAAACGTGGCCTTAAGGTTTTGTTACCTTAGGCTCTGTCTACCCCGTAAGGGATATAGACGTGATTTGTATATGTAGGACTATTCACAATGCCATGCATTGGAAAACATTTCAATGATATCCATCATAATATCTACTTGCTGTCTTAGTGACCTGGTTGACCTTGGACCGGCGTTAGAGTACAGCAATCGCTGCAGTGGCTTGCTTTTTTAAAATATTATCATGACTCCACTCTTAGTATTTCTCTACGCTAAAGGGATACAGAGGTTTCTTATTTGATACAGGCTTTTTTACATGTATGGGGTTTCAAGTTATTTTAACAGATTACCACGTGTTTTTGAATATATTTTGTATGCTATATATTGAATCCGTTTAGATTCTAAATACAAAAACTAAGCAGACAATTCGTAGACTTCTTTTTTGGAAAACGCTCTCCTGACCTTTTTCCAAAAAAAAGTAAACATGATCATTTTTCACAGAACTTACCTATTTTGGATTTTTCTTCGATCCTTATACAATACATACCAAAATTTCCATTCCAGTTCGTCACTTTTTCATATAGGCATTTACGTATGGAACGTGACGAACAGGAAGTCCATAGTAAAATCTGGGACACATTGTTTCTTGTATGAGAATCGATACTCAACGATTTTGAGTTAGACAAACCCAAAATATTTAAATCCTGGAATAAATGAACATGTAGACTTGTTTTTGGAAAACGCTCTCCTATCTTAAGGAGTGATTCGATTTAGTACATAAATACTAACATAGATGGAGCTTAGAACAAGATTTTTTTGCTGTTTTATAAAGTACTGGTTTTAAGCCACAGAAAAAAAACGTAGTAGGGCATTTTCAAAAAAACGTGTACCCTTTTTCCAACAACATTACCTTAATTTCCCATACAACTTTTTCGTGTCAGTTTTGTGACGCCCCATATAAATCGTATGAAAATAGTACAAAAGTGACAAAAAACCAATGGACACTTTTTTTTACAAAAAGAAATAGTGCTAATAATTCTGATTCAGAAAAACCCAAAATGTCATCATTTTGGAAAAAAAAAGTCAAGGGTAGCTACATGTTTTTTTGAAATGCCCAGTTGTATGATATCCCATTAAAGACTCTCTTCTAGTCGCACCTGAAAATTGAAACATTGCGGCCTTTCATCACGAACACAACAAATATTCTATTGCATATTTGTGAAAAAGGGCTCATTCCGGGCCCCAGCTTTGTTCTCGTTCTGTTCCCATCTCAGAAAGGGTCTATATTTTATCCCACAAAGTTTAAGTCCCACTTTACAGTTTGTCATAATTTCCGTTAATCATAATACATAATACCAAATAGGAGACGTTTTGGAAAAAGGTCAGGTCAGGAACCGAAACCGACGAGCATGTATGAAGAGATTGATGAGTGTGGATGAAGCGAAAGAATGTCAGGATCGTAGCAAGTGGAACAAAGTAGTCTCTGCCTACCCCTGTGGGAAAGAGGCGTGACGGTATGTATGTATAATACATTTCAAATTTTAAAAACTCACAACTTCACGTGTTATGAAAAACGACTAACGAATATTATGACCACTGAAAATTATCGTTCACGCATCTTGTCAGGAACGCGAAGACCAGAAACGCAAAATGCCAGAAAAGGAATATGTCAGAAATGTTTGTTTAGTTTTCTTTGCCTGAATTCTTCGGCTATAGGCGTCGTTAATTTTTTTAAGCTGTGCTTTTAACACCTTTTTTTTAATGGATCATTTCATTTTTTTTTCATAGTCTCCTTTTACGTAGCCTTGTTTATTGGTTTTCGAATTGGAGCATATTAAAAAAATGAACAATGCCAATTACCCGTGCTCCCACTGTTGTAAAAAAATGTCGAATTACAATCCACCATCCACCACGGAACTCCACTTTTGTGGGGTTCCTATTTCTATTCGGTATTTGAACATACCTAACGAACCTAACCCAATTTTAGTATCTCTAATGAGGATTTATTGTTATATGTATAAACTAGCGACCCGCCCCGGCTTCGCACGGTATATTATGCATGTATTATATATATAAACCTTCCTCTTGAATCACTCTATTTATTAAAAAAAACCGCATCAAAATCCGTTGTGTGGTTTTGAAGATATAAGCATACATAGGGACATAGGGACACAGGGACAGAGAAAGCGACTTTATTTTATACTATGTAGTGATATTGCTTTTCTGGCGTTCTGCGTTTCTGACATTTTGCGTTTCTGGCATTTTGCATTCCTGACAAGACGCTCGTATTAGAAAATTATTAATCCAGGCAACCCGCAGTAGAAATAGCAAATATTAACGGAAAAACCGTACAAAAAAAAACCAAGCCTTCCAATGAAAGTTCACATTTCACTCACTCCGCATCTCCTTAACAATGTTAAAAAACAGCGAATCATATCACGACAGGTTGATCTCAGAGAAATCGTGCAGCGGATCCGTCCTCTCATTCGAAATATCAGCTTTCTCTTTCTCGTCCGAATCGTTACTAAAATTCTCTATGTCCAAGTCGTCAAAGTCCTTTTCCGTCTCTGTGGGGGTGACAGAGCGGCATTTTGACGGTGACAGATTCTGGACTGCCGTTTTGGAGACAGTCTTGAAGAGTTCTTCTAGGTTCGTCTCGGTGGACAGCTTGAGGGCATGCTCCCAGCCTTGGACGGTTTGGGAGTGGATGGCTACCTGTTGAACAGATAAATCCTTACTATAATAATCCTTATCCTTACTAATTGGCATTGTTCATTTTTTTTAGTATGCTCCAATTCAAAACCATTTCGAGGAAAACCATCAATTATCCGATTTATCTTGTCCGATTTCAAAAATACTTTATGATTGCAGATATTTTTGTTAAAGTACTTTTAACCTTTGTTTGACATACCGACCCGGTTTTTAGACAGAATCCAGCATTGAATGTTTGCCACAAAAATGGAAAAAAAGTTTTACTATGGGAACTGTCACCTGTCACGACAAAACCATAGACAAAGCCGTTTTTTTTTAAATGGCTGAACGAAGGCGATTGGGATTCTGTCTAAATTCACGAACTATCAAACAGCGAAAAAAAAATATTATTAATTAACAAAGGTACGTAAAAGCATGATATTCAAATTAGTTGCTTGAAATAGTCCATTTTATCAAATAAAGGTGTTAAAAGCACAGCTTAAAAAAATTAACAATGCCAATTATAAATGCGAAAGTAACTCTGTCTGTCTGTCTGTCTGTTACCTTTTCACGCTTAAACAGAGGGCCGATTTAGTTGAAATTTGGTATACAGATAGTTTGAGTCCCGGGAAAGGACATAGGATAGTTTTTATCCCGGAAAATTGCATAGTTCCCGCGGGATAGCACAGCCCAAAACACTGGAATTTTTCAAATTTAAGGCGGAACAAAGTTCGCCGGGTCAGCTAGTATGTTATACACGCGTAGAAGCACTATCTGTCATCTTGTGCATGAATCTTGTAGCTGGCTTTTTTAGGTATGTATGTCTATTTATATCTCCATTTATTATAAATGTGTGTTTCATGTATAATATATTTTTCTCAAACATGCTCGGAAATGTATGCGTTAATGTCCCGATATGAGGACATGAAGTTTCTCGTTTATGGCTCCCTACATTACTTCTTGGCTTAGGCCACAAAAGTTAGTATGAAAATCCATTTTTGTCCGCTGCTCTAATTTTTTAAATTTCTATACTAAAATTAAATTGGCAAAGGAAAAAATTACATACAGCCAACCACCACCACAATCTGTACCTAAGCATAATTGCGACATAAAAAAAAAATCTATGGTACTATATTTATGTGCGGTTAAACATGGTGCTCAAATAGCTGGATCAAATTAGTACATTTAAAAAATAAAAAAGGTGGCAAATCGAAAATCTTTTTTTCTGCTTATGCGTATTTCGTAGTGATTGTTATTATAATTTAACAGAAGAAATAAAAATGACTTCTAGTGATGAAAGTGACGGGGAACTTATGAACTGTACTCCGCCTCATTTAAAAGAGGAGGCAAATTTAGCTATGCAAAATATGCTACCGGAAAAAAGTAAACTATGATTTACTTGATTGTCTAGTAGTTATTTTAATTTTAATATTTCCTCACATTGTTTGAGAAAAGCACTATACTAGTATAGTCGAATTACCGAAAAGTATGGAAGTAATTCGTGTAGTCGTGTTTTTTTGTGGAATCGTTAGAGGGCACGACTAGATGGTTTCCCTCGGTTTGCACCTTTCTATCATGTACGGAACACTTTAAAATATTAGGTATAAACTTCAAATGCCGTTATTTTGGAGTATGATAAAAGGTATTAGGCGCAAGTTTAGCCACGTGAAGGGTCCCCTTTGGTACATAATGTATGTTAATTAAAAAGGTGTACGATGTATAGAATCTTGGTAAAATATTTTTTTCTGATTGCGGCTCGAGGATAATTCAGACGGTTGGTGCAAACTTAGATTAAGCTTTTCAAAGTATTATAAACACCCAGGTAACTTTGCACCCCCGTGCAAAGTATGGAACATGTTTTTTTTCACTCTTTTGTAGATTGTACTTCGGGGGAAATTAAGATAGTCGTGAAAATTTATAAATAATACATATTTAAAAGATACTACATTCGCACTCAATAAAAAAAAGAAAATTTTAACCGGAAGTTTGGTAAACATAGTTCTATCTAAACGCAAGGAATAGCAGCGAACGCTAGGTAGCGGGTAGTATTACAGAACCGCATGTTCCGTGTAGAAATGTCAATTTTTTATGGGGTGCGAATGTAAATCAAACCAAGTTAAGACGATTGTGACGATTTTTATTAATTCCAAAATTTCCCCCGAAGTACAAAGACAGTAAAACATAGAAAACTACTTTCCGGGTGTCGCACCCTGGTGCAAATTTGGTATTGTGTTTTGATATATATTCTCATCATTTCCTCAATTTGCACCGCGTTCTGTATTTTTCCCGGGGCCGCAATGCCAAAAAGTATATTTTTAGTTATATGATTTTTTTTTTGTATGTTCCGTAGCTTGAATTGAGCTAAATAACGGGTGCAAATATAGATTAAGATGTAATAAAACGTATGGCAAATTGCACAGACTACACCTATTTTTTCTTCTTAGTTATTACTATTTCACCATTTTCAACCAATTCCACCCCTTTCCGGGGGGGTGAATATATCAAGTCATGTATTAAATTCCATTTCTAACCCATACAAATCAAAAACAATTGTTTTTATCAGTTCTTAGAATTATTTCCTGACTTAAGGGAAATTTCACGTATTTTGCCTCCACTATACAAGCTTTGGCCGGAACAGGGATTGCAGGACTCGTTCTATCTGGCCTCGTCTTCGACTCGGCCACCTACCCCAAACTCGTCCAGCAATCCCTTACTTCACGGCCTCTGCAGTAATGTACTAATGTATTTCAGTACTTAGTATATTTATATTTATACTAAATTGCACCACCTGCTCAGATCTGTTCTGTTCCCCAGTCCATTATGGTTGCCTGGAAGAGATCGCTCTGTAGCGATAAGGCCGCCTATTGTTACCTTGTAATATTCTGTATACCTTTTTTCTGTTTTGGTTGTTATATGTGGTGTTCAATAAAGAGTTATTGTATTGTATTGTATTGTATTGTACCAATTAATTCAAATTATTTTTTTTAAGCATGAAAGTAGAATAAATGCAAGAAATGAGAGCGTTAAGAAATATGGAAGGTGTATCACTGAAAGATAGAATAAAGAAGTGTGATAAGGGAACGTGCTGGTGTGAAGGAGGATATAGTGACTAGGATAGAAAAGTATGCTTAGTTGGTTTGGTCACGTAGAGACGGATGAAAGTAGACTAACTAAGCAGATCTATATGGGGAGTGTGAATGGTTACGTTGGGAGGGGAAGGCCTAGACGGACGATCCGAGACCAAATAGGAGACTGTTTGGAAAAAGGTCAGTTTAGGAGTACCCGAAACCGACGAGCATGTATGAAGAGATGAATGTGGATGAAGCGAAAGAAGTATGTCAGGATCGTAGCAAGTGGAACAAAGTAGTCTCTCCCTACCCCTGTGGGAAAGAGGCGTGACGGTATGTATGTATTTTTATTGATTTGTTTTCTCTGTCGTTCTTTGCATATTTTATTTTACATTGACTAGTAGAGACTTTATACATCTCTACTATAGATTAATATAATTTAAGGCTCGGGGACCTTACACATCCCTTTGTATATAATGCATTTAATTATATACATTTACAATTATAAATGTATTTAATTTAAGCAGAATTTAACTATTGTAGTAGCTTAATGTTTTATTTTGAAAAAATGACTTTCTGCCAAGTTTCTTGCGGCGCATTCTTGGCAATGATGGTCTCCCCGAATGCGCTGGCAGTTTCAAAAAAGACATGTAAAAGAGCCCTTGGCGGCCAATTTGCAAAATGAATTTTGAATACAGTACCCGGCGATAAAGAATGATTCCTAAGATTTTCCCTCGATGGACTTTTACTATCTGCGCGGGAATAGAAGCAACTGGTACATTCTGTTTACTCTTTACTCCCAGACCAGCATGGAAGAGGAAACAATGGAATGGAATGGGAATGAAAAATGTGACGTATTTTCGACTATCGGATATCGGCTATCGGCGTCACGTGTGTACACGCCCTTACGGTTAGCTCGCACATGTGTACCCAGCCCAAGTTACCTGTCTGTCCGCGAGGTCCAACAGCAGGCTCCTGAGCTCAGCCCGGGTCTTCGGGATCCAGTCCGACAACTCCGAACGGATCGCCTCTGACGCCTGCTCCAACCTAAACCAATGATAGATTGAAGGTCACGCCCCACTGCCGTGCACGGACACGCTGTACACGCCACCCACGGGCCACATTAGCCATTTCGTGCACAGCGTGCGCGTGCACCGCGGTAGAATGAGCCTAGGGTAATAAGACTCAAAAGCCACGATTAGCATGGTTGTGAGCGTATAGTAAGTATATTGTATTTATTCCTATTATATATCTACGTGTATCGAATGTGTGTAAATAAATGTTTCTCTCTCTCTCTATCTCTCTCTCTCTATAGGTGGAAAGGGGAAGCAAAATAGTGATGGGTTGCTAGCATCGCCTAGAACATGATTCCTGAATTTTTGCCCATTTTCTCAATGGGCTTTTACCATCTGCGCGGGAAGAAAAGCAGCTGGTACATTTCAAGTTTATCTTCGCTCGGTTGGTGAGTAAATATAGGATTGAGTTATCAATCTCAGCATTACGTAGTAAGAAAGATTAAGTATTTAAAATCTCACCTGTTGTGCAGTTCGTCCGAATTGTTCCCCGCTACAAAAGTCGCTGGAAAAAAACATAATTTATTGTAATTAGTTCACAATCGTCTAGTTTTGTAGTCACTCAGTTCATTATCATCTAGTTTTGTAGTCACTTAGTTCACTATCGTTTAGTTTTGTAGCCACTCAATTCACTGTCGTCTAGTTTTGTAGCAACTCAATTCACTATCGTCTAGTTTAGTAGTCACTCAGTTCATTGTCGTCTAGTTTTGTATTCACTCAGTTCATTATCGTCTAGTTTAGTAGTCACTCAGTTCATTGTCGTCTAGTTTTGTATTCACTCAGTTCATTATCGTCTAGTTTAGTAGTCACTCAGTTCATTGTATTCACTCAGTTCACTATCATTTAGTCTTGTAGCCACTCAATTCACTGTTGTCTAGTTTAGTAGTATCTCAGTTCACTGTAGTCTAGTTTTGTAGTCACTCAATTTACTATCGTCTAGTTTTGTAGTCACTCAGTTCACTGTCGTGTAGTTTTATATTGAATCAGTTTACTGTGGTCTAGTTATGTATTCACTCAGTTTACTATGGTTTAGTTATGTATTCACTCAGTTTACTATTGTCTAGTTTTGTCGTCACTCAGTATACTATCGTCTAGTTTTTCAGTAGTAGTTTAAAAAAAGACATGTAAAAGAGCCCTTGGCGGCCAATTTGAAAAAATATTCGTACAGAACCGGGTATTAACTATGTAATAAATTACCGTGCAGCGCGTCCCTGTCGCGTATCTTGTCGTGGTGCGCGGCGGCGTAGGCGGCCAGCAGCGGCAGCTGCGCGCGGTGCGCGTGCGCCGCCCCCGCCCCCGCCCCCGCCGCCGCGCCCCCCGCGCCCGCCCCCGCCCCCGCGCCCGCCAGCGCCGCCGCCACCGCGCCGCGCTCGCGCACCGACCACGCGTCGCACGCGCGCTTCAGCCTGCCGCCAACACATACACACACACACATACACAGTGGCGTCAACATAACGTCTGGGCCCCGTGGCAAACGTGGAACTCCCCCCCGCCCCCCTGAGTGAAGGAGGCGGGGGAGGCATACCCACCAAAAACCTGCGTGTCACCGCGTACGCCCGCCGGCCGCCCCAGCCTATGTGCCGGGGCTCCTGCAAGAGAGGGGGTGCGGGAATACTTGCCCCCCTGGACTCGTGGGCCTCTACTGGCACCACTAGGGGGGAAGGGCGATAAACTGCCGTCTTCTGGGGGAACAGAGCCTAAAGTAACAAGACCTAAAGGCACCGCTAAGGGGGTAAGGCGGCAAGCCGCCGCCTTCTGGGGAAACCGAGCCTAAGGTAACAAGATCTGAAGGCACCAATAGGGAATGAGGGCGGCAAACTGCTGCCTTCTGGGGCAACAGTGCCTAAAGTAACAAGATCTAAAGGCACCACTAGGGGGGGAGGGCGTCAAACTACCGTCTTCTGGGAAACAGTGCCTGAGGTAACAAGATCTAAAGGCACCACTAAAGGGGGAGGGCGTTAAACTACCGTCTTCTGGGGGAACAGAGCCTAAGATAACAAGATCTAAAGGCACCACTAGGGGGAGAGGGCGGCATTCTGGGGGAACAGTGCCTAAGGTAACAAGACCTAAAGGCACCACTAGGGAGAGAGGGCGTCAAACTACCGTCTTTCTGGGGGAACAGAACCTAGAGTAACAAGATCTAAAGGCCACGTGTAGCACGAGGCTATAGCCTAACTAAATAAACCGGTTGCGGTCGAGTGACTATCTTTCCCTCGCTTTTCCCGCCTCCAAATCCAAATTCCATTCCAATTGCTTTTCCGTATCTGTTCGACTCTGAAATAGCTTGCCAAATGATATCAGGCAATCGCAGACTGTTGCTACCCTACGCAGTCGCTTGAAGGCGTATTGGCTCGATGGATCCTCTTAAATGCGATGTGTTTTGTAACTTGTGTGTATGTTTATTTATTGTATATTAGTTTATCGTATTTATCTATCATGTGTACTTTATTATTATATCTTACATTAGAGTCGTTTTCAAAAAAAATGTACATAGTTAAAAGGTTAATCACAACAAAAATTAATTGATTCCATTGCAATAAGTGTGAAAATGTCGTAACACAGAGGAATCAATTAACTTTTGTTTTAATTAAGGCCCTTAACTATGTGCATGTGTTTTGAAAACGACTCATTATTTAAAATTTAGGCATTTAGGATTATTTTAGTTTACTTCTTTTACTTTTTCTGCGTCTACTCCTGCTTAATACTAATGTCCTCTCATCGCTGAAAGATTACCTGGCAAAGATCCCTTTTAGGGATAAGTTCGCCTTCGTGCATGTGTGTTGTCCTGTATTCATCTTTTTCTAATGTTTTACATACATACATACAATAAAAGACTTACCCGACTAGCTCGGTGCCGAGCGCGTTGGACCCTTTATACAGCTTGGTGGTGAGCGCGCAGAGCGACGTCAGCTTCTGCTGCAGGGACTGCAGGTAGTCGCCGGCCGACGTGAACTCGGGGTCTTTCACGCTGGACAACGAACATAGTAGTCAGTGTACAGTACATACACATACATACATACCGTCACGCCTCTTTCCCACAGGGGTAGGCAGACTACTTTGTTCCACTTGCTACGATCCTGACATACTTCTTTCGCTTCATCCACATTCATCAATCTCTTCATACATGCTCGTCGGTTTCGGGTACTCCTGACCTGACCTTTTTCCAAAACGTCTCCTATTTGGTCTCGAAACGTCCTTCTAGGCCTTCCCCTCCTAACGTTACCATTCACACTCCCCATATAGATCTGTTTAGTTAGTCTACTTTCATCCATCCGCTCTACGTGACCAAACCAACTAAGCATACTTTTTTCTACACACTACTACTAGTGTACAGTAAGGGCATAAATATATATACGTCATTCATTCATTCTTTGTATTTAATGGCAACCGGTCACTTTTAGGTTAGCAACCCTTACTGCCAATGACTCCTGACAACAGCACAGAGTATAACGTGTTTGACCAGTTTTTATTTGTTCCGAGATGGGGGTTTGTAGATGTGTGTATTTGTTGTACCTACGCCTGCAATGGACAGAAACAAGACATATAGATAGACAGCACAAAACATTTTAACAATCAACGAATGAACAACCACTGGGTATATATACGTCCCCAAGTCGTCAAACATATCTATACACATACACCCTGGCAATAAGGTCCGTGTATACATATTAATGCCCTTGACTGTATAGATATTTATGGCCTCCTATAAGGGATAAAGACGTGATTTGTGTAATTGTGTATGTATATGTGTAATTTATCTTACCGGGCACCATTGGCTGGTTTGGCCTCTCCACCTCCGTACAGAGAGCTCAAGCCCCACAGGTTCATGGCGCTGTTTTCATTCTTGAATATCTGAAAACATTCAGGGGTAAAGGCGACGCCCCACTGCTGCGCGCGCTCTCGCTACACACGTGTGTACAAATTCGCTCCGTTAAAATGCAGGTGGTCGTTTCCACAGCAGCACGCACACGCTACGCACGAAATGAGCCATGAACCCACGTGGGTGACGTGTATAGCGTGTCCGTGTCCTTAACGTTGATGATTATTGTTTTGAAAATGGGTAGTTTTTAATTAATTATTAGCTTTTGCCCGCGACTTCGTCCGCACAGATAACGTCAGTGACGACATACCCCATACATCCAGTCATGTCTCCAAGTATAAGCTTTTTATTAGCTATCCCGTGGGAAATTCGGAAAATCCCTTCTTAGAGCACCTACGTGATCCTCTAGCCTTAATTATTTACCTCGTGTTTTTATCCCATGGGAAATTGGAAAAATTCCTTTGTAGTGCACCTTTATACTAATCAAGGAATAATATGCTAGTGCCAAATGTAATGTAGCTTTATTGGTACAACATTCGGGATTTTCCAATCCCGCTGGGAAATCGGGATAAAAAGTATCCTATGTCCGTCTCCTGGTTCTAAGCTACCTCCCCACTCGAGTTCTCGAGTTATAAACAGTGTAACTAACACGACTTTCTTTTAGAAAAATAGATTAGCTAAACAACTCACCTTATCCAATTCTTCATCAGGTGTGGTTAGAAATATTCTAAAATCTTCATTATGTGTCAGTATTGGATGTTTGGCCACGCGATCTGTAAAAAAACATTGTAAAAACAATGGAAACCCACAGTGGCGTAACTATAACGTCTGGGGCCCGCGGCAAATTCCTTAGATGCTCCATCGTCAATGTAAAGAAGTGCATCAGCGTCCCTTCTGTCTTCTAGACCAAGCCAGTTCGGGGCCCCATAGAGCTAGGGCCCGTGGCATTTTGCCACCCCTGCCACCCTATAGTTACGCCACTGGCAACCCACATAGGGACACTAACAATGCCATAAGGACACTGGTTATTTCCAATGGTACAGTCACTCCCACCCCACATGACACTAAAAATTCCACAGTGTTTTCTTCCAACAGCACTTTGAACTAGCCAACCTCACTGGAACACCAGCAGTCCCCAGAGACCCTACCAACCCCCATCGGGACTAGCACAGGCACACTCACTGAGGAAGGAGTCCAGAGCCAGCGCCCGGACTAGCACGAAGCTGGGCTCGTATCGGTCCAACTGTTGCCGCGCCGAGTGCAGCGGCGGCAGCGGCGGCACCGCCACCCAGCCGTTCGCGGCGCACAAACGCTTGTGCAGCACCTGTACAGACGAGATACATAAGTGTAGTCTTTTGTGATTTCACAAAGGCATTCGACAAAGTTCACCACAACATTTTACTAGTTAAATTATCGTTTTAAGGCGTAATAAACACCGATCTTTAGCAGTCTCAATCATTACTTAAAAGAAAGGGATCAGACTGTTCAAGTGAGTGATGAAAGATCATATATTGTTAAATTCCGAAAGGTGTGCCTCAAGGCTCTATGTTAGGACCAATATTATTCTTTGCTTAGATAAATGTTCTCTATAGTGTTATTGATAGAGTTGACGGATAGCATCTCACCTTGAAGTGGTTGTACCGCCGCCTGACGCGCGGCGGCGTGGGCCAGCGTGCGCATACGCAGCGCACCCTGTACGTCACGAACGTCTCCAAGGTCGACAGCTGCTTCATGGGCGCGTCTACCTGGTAACATAAGAGTATATGCAAGACACAAATGAGATTGTAGTATTCTTTTTTAAATAGGTTGAGGAACTACAGCCTCAAAGATTCTCAAGGTCTATGCCCTGGAATGAGATGTTTATTGGCTGGAGACAAGATAATGCTGGGCACCTGGTCAACCCATGTAGACCCGAAACACTGAAGAATTGCAGGTGCGTTGTCAGCCTAGACGGTTATCTCTCTCTTCATGTGCCATTAATTTCACTCATTTCTTCTCTCTTACTCTCCACGCCGGAACACAGCACAAGCATTGCAGGATTAGCAAGTAATATACTAATATGGCCTTTTTATTCGGAATTCGCTACAATTTCAGTATGTTGTTTTTTTATTATTATTAAATTGTCGCGTCATTCGGCGTGCCTCATGGCATAGGCCTCCTCCGTGTATTGGAGGGTTTGGACTATAGTTCCTACGCGCGCCCAGTGCGGATTGGGGAAGTAACACACACCATTGAATTTCTTTGCAGATGTGTGCAGGTTTCCTCACGATGTTTTCCTTCACCGAAAAGCTCATGGTAAATTTCAAATGTAATTTTCGCACATAAATTCCAAAAAACTCAGAGGTGCGCGCCAGGGATTTGAACCCACGACGCTCTGCTTGAGAGGCCACAGGTCAAACCACTAGGCTACCACGGCTTACAGCAAGTAATATAATCCTCTACAATACAACCACAATAGCCCAAGCTCATTCTGAGATGAGACCTGTACCTTTCAGAGGGACAAATGGTGGTAGGTAGAGTCAGAGATGATGATGCAGTGGTAATACCTTGACAGCAATGTCGTAACCATGCTCCATGATGAGTGGGGAGCCATCCTGGGTCTCGGTGACGCTGGGGGCCTCCGTGTCCTCGGTGGGGTCATCGTTGAGGTCCAGCACTGCGGAGCTGCTCTCGCTCGCCATTATGCTGAAGTAATAGATATGAAATTTATGAGATATTTAAAATGGGAAATCTAGGCTGGCAACGCTGCAGTCCTCTAGCATTGCGGGTGTCCACAGTGGTGCTCGCTTACAATCAGGTGGCCCACTTGCTTGTTTTGCATTAATTGCTGTTGTAAAAAAAAGTAATAGTCATATATGAAGAATATTGAGACTAATTCAGCCACAGGTCACAGTGGTAACTTATTTAATTAGTAAATTAGATCTTTCTTGTACATTAAATCAAGCAAAATCAAAGTTAAGTAACTAACATTTAACAAAAACAGACAATTACATGGGCAAAATGAAAGAGAGACTGCTTAGTGAGATTTAAAGCCTAAGATCAAAATGGTATAATTTATTTTTAAGTTTGTAAACAAAGAACTTCTTTGACACTCACTTTGTTCCTTAGCTATAAAAATCCTTCGTCGCAAGTAAAAGCTGTCGAAAGGCTATTAAAAGCGCCGGCTAACTAATTACATTAATTTTAGCCACAACTTTCAAATTTAATCAAAGAATTGGCGACTTCAGATTTTTCGAGCGTTAGTGCATAAAATAGGGGCGTTAACACCACTTTAACTATCGTATGACTCTTTGATAACGCTGTATGAATAAAAAACACACATTTTGGCCTACTTTAGGTACGGGTCGATAATACGTTGCAAAAAAATATTTTCGCACATCACGTCCGATTGTTCTACAACTCCACACGATAAATTATGCTAATTGTTTATTTATATTCACCTGTTATCACTGTAAATATTGTTATCTTGGACAAAGCTGGTTTTGAACAACAGCAAAAAGGGCAAAATACCAACCAAGTGATGACAGACAGGAAACTTACGTTCCGTTACTCCGCGGATGTCATGGCCTTCATTTCGGATCGATATAGGACGATAATTCTCAGCGTAAATAGAAACGCATATAAAGCTCCTATTCATTACACATAAGTTACAAGCGTTTTTTCCGGTGTGTGATGGATGGCGTGCCATGGAGTTCAGTTTAAAACGCAGTTGTTCTGTTCACCTTGAAACTAATTGCTTATGTTTGTATTTGATACCGACGACAAACGACAACTTCGCCAATGTCAATGTAATAAAAATTATAATTCAAAAATCTTGTGGCAAAATGTCGGCAACGCTGTACGGTCAAAAGATCCCTGTCGGGCTCTTAGCCAACGGTCAATGATATCCCTCAGAAACTGCCAGGAAATCATTAGCCGATGTCCAGGGTGCACCAGACCAAGAACTGCTCTTCCTCCCGGATGGATCCGAAAACGAGCCGCAACTCTTGACCACACGTGGAGGGCGGAGGTAACCCGACTCGCACCCGTACCTAATATGTACTTAATTTAAGTAACATTAATGTTATTTTCTGGATATTTGTAGATAAATCAAGAAAAATTTCACAAGTGGGTAGGTACAAAAATTAAAAAAAATACTCTTTTCTTACCTACCTGTTCTCCCAAATGTCCCAGCTAGGCCCATCAGCACTAAGGAATGCTTTCTTTGGATGCCTTATTCTACATTTCTCTTTAGTTCGCTGTGTTTTGGTGCTTGGAATTGATTTATTAGACAAAGACGAATCATTTGATGAACTTTCACAATCGAAAGAACTCATGTTTTATTTCATATTTTATTGATATTTTAATGACTTACTGACCTTGCTATATACTTGAATAAATAAAATATATATTTGAAAACTATTACAATAGACATGTCATTGTGTTGTCAACATAGTGTAAAAACATGTAAAAAAAAACGAAAAACAACATAAATAAATGAATCAAACTCCTTATATTTCTGTCAAAAAGTCTGTCATAAAAAAAAATCTGGCATAGTATGTATACGCATACACATACATGGTGTATATAGAAATACGATAAATAATAAAAGAAACAAAAATTGCCACGCATTGAACAATCGTGCTAATTTCATAATGGCTACTTAAACTTAAACCTAATTATTTAAACACTATTTAATTACCTTATGTTAATTATAATATAACAATTGTACTAATCTTCAAATCAATTAAGCCTAATTTCTACGAGTAGTAATTATGCTTAATGTTGCGCAGGAATATCAGTATCTTGAATAGTTCGCAGGTGAAGTTGACAGCAGAAAACAATTGTGTCAATTCTTGTGGAATCCGTGGCAGTGGTATTTGTTTATAATCATCATTAATTTAATAAATGATAAGTAAACAGCTTCCCAACGCTTCTAAACGTATTTTCACCCAGAAGTTTACAAAAAACCACCACCATTAGTGCCAAAATGCAAGGCGTGAGCGCTCCTCGAGAGCAGCCCACGCCAGTCATAAGCACGAGTTCTACGATCTTAAATATGAGGGAAAAAGAGAAATACATTGAAGATTTCGAGTTCCCGTTCTGCGATGAGTCATCTAAATACGAAAAAGTCGCGAAAATCGGGCAAGGAACCTTCGGGGAGGTCTTTAAAGCGCGCGCACGGAACTCGTCGAAAAAATTCGTCGCCATGAAAAAAGTGCTTATGGACAACGAAAAAGAAGGCTTTCCGATCACGGCATTGCGTGAAATCAAGATCCTGCAGCTCCTCAAACACGAAAACGTCGTTAATCTTATAGAAATCTGCAGAACAAAGGCTACATTGCACAACAAATATAGATCAACTTTTTATCTCGTTTTCGATTTTTGCGAGCACGATTTAGCCGGGTTATTGTCGAACATGAACGTGAAATTCAGCTTGGGGGAGATTAAAAAGGTCATGCAGCAGTTACTCAATGGTTTATACTATATACACAGCAATAAGATTTTGCACAGGGATATGAAAGCCGCTAATGTGTTGATCACGAAGAATGGCATCTTGAAGCTGGCTGACTTCGGTCTGGCCCGGGCCTTCAGTGTTGCCAAGTCGGGACAAGTCAACAAATACACCAACAGGGTGGTCACACTCTGGTATAGGCCTCCGGAACTGTTATTAGGTAAGTTACTGCTATCTCGCTCGGAATATCATGTAATGTTGATTAATTTCAGAAGCACTACCAAATGTGTGCAATAGAATACAATGACTCGTTATTGAACACCGTATATAATGAATACATACATATATAAATCACGTTTTTATCCGTTATGGGGCAAACAGAGCCTAACATAAAAAGACCTAAAGGCCAGTTTAGCATGATTGTGGGCGTATAGGTGGAAAGAAATTTAATTTCTAATGGTAAAACATAAAAAATAAAGAAGTAAAAATTGAAGCCTTCCCTCATCCCTGGTGAGCAGTAGATGTTCCACGAGATTTGTAATTGTGTCGTACAGACACATCATTCAAACAGATGACGCTTGGCGACAAAAATTCGCATAGTAACAAGGTCATGTGACAGCTAGTAACAGATAGAAAAATTCAAAGGCTTACCCATATGCTATGGGTGGTGTAGGGGTATAGCACGCGTCACGGAATGACGAGGTTCCAGGTTCGATCCCCGGCTATAGCTTTACTTTTTTGGATTTTTCTGTGTCCTAATTTTCAGTGTCATTTAGATACTTTATAAAACAAGTGTGATGTGTCAGACTGACAGACTACACACAACACAATATTCATACTGCGTTTTCTGATGCCAGAAAGCTCAATGTTGTGCTAACTGCTCCATTAAACAGGCTCACATCAGCCAGGTACCCTCTCTAATCAGTGGCGTAGCTAGGTAACCAAGGGCCCTGGTGCAAATAAAAAAATGGGGCCCCACTACTATCTAAACTGGTTACGTTTTAATAATAATAGTTCGATCGATTCTGGTAAGGATTCGAGGGCCCTCTGAGCTTGAGGGCCCCGGGGCACTGCCCCGCCTAGTCCCTAGGTAGCTACGCCACTGTCTCTAATTGACATCATAGATGTGCACTAAGTGGATTTTTCGAAATCTCCGCAGGATAGTTAACATATTTTTTCAAGGGATCAAAGGGGGTCACAAAAGTTACACGATATCTCAAAACTGATAGCTGTGTTGTGCCAGGTGACAGGAACTACGGCCCACCCGTGGACATGTGGGGCGCCGGCTGCATCATGGCCGAGATGTGGACCCGGTCACCAATAATGCAGGTGAGCTGGTTAAATGTTGAACTCCATGTGTTAAACTGCGCCTGAACGTTTTCCAAAAAAAAGTCTTAAATGAATTTGGGCGAAGCTGCGGACGGAAGGCTAGTATTTAATAAAACTCCAATTGGTTTCAAAAACGAATTAAAAGATAGTTGTTTCTATAATAAAATTTTAAAAATGCTAATTGAGAAATGTTACTACTCCATATCTGATTTCTTACTCCCTTATTCATAAACACTCTCTAAATAGGCTTCTGCTAACTTAGCAATCGTTTGTCCTTATCTATGAAAGTTAAATGTCAAAGTGACAGATAAGGACAAACGATTGCTAAGTTAGCAGAAGCCTACAGAGCGTTTATGAATAAGGGGCTACCTACTAGCTACCTGTTGGTTGTTATTGTACTACCTATTGTATAGCTATACCCCACCGGGTCCATGTGACCCTTTAGTATTAGTTACCAACATGGTTATACCATGGTCGTCATGTAACCTCGACCTGCCAGGGCTCCACGGAGCAGCAGCAGCTGATCCTGATCTCGCAGCTGTGCGGCTCGTGCACGCCCGACATCTGGCCCGGCGTGGAGGCGCTCGACCTCTACAACAAGATGGAGCTGCCCAAGGGACAGAAGAGGAAGGTCAAGGTACGTCGGAATTGGAAGCCGCAGGACTTGTTCCACCACTCTCATAATAATAATGATTATAAAATGTCAATTTGGCATTGTTCATTTTTTTTAGTATGCTCCAATTCGAAAACCATTTCGAGGAAAACCATCATTTATCCAATTTATCTTGTCCGATTTCAAAAATACTTTATGATTGCAGATATTTTTGTAAAAGTACTTTGAACCTTTGTTTGACCGAACGACCCGGTTTTTAGACAGAATCCAGCATCGAATGTTTGCCACAAAAATGAAAAAAAAAAGTTTGGCTACGGCAACTGTCACGTGTCACTGTTAAATCGACAAAACCATAGACAAAGCCGTTTTTTTTATAGCCAGCCGAACGAAGGCGATTGGGATTCTGTCTAAATTCACGAATTATCGAACAGCGAAAAAATATTTATTATTAATTAATAAAGCTACATAAAAGCATAATATTCAAATTAGTTGCTTGAAATAGTCCATTTTATCAAATAAAGGTGTTAAAAGCACAGCTTAAAAAAAATGAACAATGCCAATTGGAACCCGCAGGACCTGTTCCACCACTCTCATAATAATAATGATTACAATACAATACTCTTTATTGAACACCACAAATTAGTACAAAACAATACAGAATCAAAGAACCATCTCTACCAGACAACCAATAAGAGAAATAAGTTGGAGACAGTTTAAGTAGGTGGCGGAAACAAATAGACAGGATAAACGCAGGGATTGTGCGGGTGGTAGGGCCTTGTGCAAGGTCCGTCCGGATCGCTACCACCATCTTACTCGCTAATCCTGCCGCTAAGTAGCAGTGCTTGCACTGCTGTGTTCCGGTGTGGAGAGTAAGACAGCCGGGGAAATTACAGGCACGAGGCATTTCATCTTAATCCTCTAGGTTGGCAATGCATCTGCAATCCCTCCGGGGTTGCGGGTGTCTATGGGCAGTGGCGATCACTTACCATCAGGTGACCCACTTGCTCGTTTGCCTTGCTATTCATATATAAAAAAAAAGGGATAACAAAAACAACAATACCAACAAATATATTACATAGCTAAATAAATAAAATAAAATAATACACACATACACACATAACATTACTGTATAATGCTTAAGATAAAATAAATCATGAAAATTATACCTAAATATGCAAGAATTGGTCATTTAAAGGTCTCTCATATCCAGCCTACGCCCCACTGCTGGGCATAGGCCTCCTGTCACAATGAGAGGGCTTGGGCTATAGCTCCCACGCGAACCCGGTGCGGATTGGGAATCAAAATAGTGATGGGTAGCATCGCCTATAACATGATTCCTAAGACTCGCCCATTGCCTCGATGGGCTTTTACGTGCGCGGATAGAGAAGCAACTGGTACATTCTATGTTTTTTCTTTGCTCCCGGACCAGCATGGAATTAAATATTACTTTTTACCGCGTTTCAGGAGAGGCTAAAGCCGTACGTGAAGGATCCGTACGGTTGCGATCTGTTGGACAAGTTGCTGCAATTGGACCCTGCGAAGAGGTAAACACATAATCAGAGATCGGACAGATTTGCGTTATCGTTCGCAATAAAGTGGACATGACTCAAAAATTAATCAAATAATTAATTTCGCGAAATAAAATTTGAACTCCCGGAGATAAAAATTTACACATGCATAAAATTATTAGCAAAATGTTAATTAAAGTGGTAGTTGTCGTTCTCGTAAATCTTTTTATATAATAAATAAATCACGATCCTGCTAGATATGATTATTATTTCTGTCAAAAAAGTTTTCTAGTTCTATAGATATAAAACCTCCGTGGATATACTTATTCTTTTTATATGTATTTTGACATATTTGATTAATTTTGGAGTCATGTCCACATTATTGCGAGCAATGACGCAAATTTGTCCGATCTCTGCACATAATAGAGAAACATTAATTTACACACATTCGATACACATAGATATGCCGGCTGCACACTCGTCGAGACGGTGGCGTAACTATAACGTCTGGGGCCCGCGGCAAATTCGTCAGATGGGGCTCCTTCCTCAATATTCCGACCATCATCCAAAATATAAAAGACATTAACATACATACAGACATACAGAAATCACGTCTTTATCCCTTACGGGGTAGACAGAGCCTAAGGTAACAGGTACCTACAGGCCACATTTAGCAAGATTGTGGGCGTATAGGTGGAAAATGGAATCAAAATAGTGATGGGTTGCTAGCCTCATCGCCTATAACATGATTCCTATGTTACTACACTAAACTATTCCTGTGTTAAGACATTAAACCTTTTAAAAATACACTACATAAATACTTGCTGGAGAAATCCTACTACACCCTTCAGGAATTCTTTGATGATAAGCAGACATGTTTTAGAAATTAAGAAAACTTGTTTACAGTTAAAATTTATAATGTAATGTACTACTATAGAAATGTAATATTTGCAGTGCCCCTACAGGGTTTGATCTTGTATATTGTATCTTGTATCAAAGCAAATAAAAGTTTGAGTTTGAGTTATAAAGAAGTGCAACAACGTCCCTTCTGTGCTCTAAACCAAGCCAGTTGGGGGCCCCGTAGAGCTAGGGGCCCTGGCATTTTGCCACCCCTGCCACCCTATAGTTACGCCACTGACTCTAAGAGATCACAGACTGTAATAGTAACCCAGCTAGCTACATGAGACATAATTACACATAAACGGATAACTCACGTATAAAAAGTGCACATGAGACATCCCGAGATAGGTCGAGAACGAGTACACGATGCTCTCACTTTGTCTCGCCCGCTCGGGTCTCGCCTCGGTCGCGTGTCGGTCTTTGCGGCCGAGTCGAAGGGTCTCGTTCGCTCTCGTGAGGCAAACGAGATTCAAGCATGTACAGTCGCCATCAGATATGACGTAGCGGGCGAGGTCCTCAAATAATTCGGAGTAATCATTACACATAAACGGATAACTCACGTATAAAAAGTTGACTGATGCTCGTCATGTTTCGGACTATTTCGTAGTTCTTTTTCCAAGAGCGCTCGCTCCGGCGGCAGCGACACGAACACTGCGCGCCAGCGCTCTGCTCGCGCGGTTGTTCGACGCAACTGACAGCGGCGCACAACTACCCTCGTTTTCATCGTCATTTTTATTATTGTCAAATGTCGGGCAGCACACAACACTGATCACGTCACTCCGTAAAGGTTCGTGCACACTCACCGTTTGGTCAATATTTAAAACAGTTTTCCAACTCGGGGGCACCGACCATCCACTATCCCGGTTGAAATTGGGATACCGACTTATTTCAATGGCTTCACGTACTTTCCGCGGAATGAAAAACTTTTCTCTCGCCAGTACGGACACCTTATTAAATCTGATATAATGCGTACGTGATACGTGAGTTATCCGTTTATGTGTAATGATCATTGACTTACAATAAACAACTAGACTCTCAGTCGCTAACAAAGGTTCCTCAAGAAACGTCCGAGTTGCTTTGTCTATGTGTCGTGTGTGTCAACACATCGACTTAGACAGATAACATTAAAATATTCGTTCAAATTGACACCTTATTTCGTGGCAGTAATGTTTAATAACAATGGCGTAGGATCGTGAGAAGTAATGACACGACGCCACGCGCTGGAAACCTGCCTGTCTCTTTTGTTCTCAATAGTAAGATTACGGTGCGAAAGAGACATTATACATTGTTATCATTGAAACACAACTGAACAAAAACTCTGAACAATAGACGCGTGTTCAGACTTGCTTCGGACAGTTTTTGAGCGTGATTGGGAGTCTAGTTGTTTATTGTACGTCAATGGTAATGATGTAAGTCTTACGGTAGTATCATGTTGAAAGTGATTTCGGAGCAACATTAAATTTCAATAAATTCGTTACACCAAATATTCCTATTATCAGGTACGACGCCGACACGGCATTGAACCACGACTTCTTCTGGACGGACCCGATGCCGTGCGAGCTGGCCAATATGCTGGCGCAGCACACGCAGAGCATGTTCGAGTACCTGGCGCCGCCGCGCCGGCCCGGCCACCTGCGGCACCACCACCACGTGGCCGGCCAGGCGCCCAAGCCGCCGCCGCCCGTGCAGGACTCCGGGTATCAGGACAGGGTGTTCTGAGCCACAGCGTCCGGCGGTTGTGACGGTTTGGCGAAACGATTGTTTGGCGAAAGAAATGTTTGGCGAAGTTGTCGTTTGGCGAACGTTTGGTGGTTTGTAGGGTTTAGTCGTTTTGGTTGTAAGTGTTTTGTTATGTATGTAAATTTTAAACAAATAAAAATAAGTACCGTAAAACTACCCAAATATAGTCCAAAAGCTCGCAACTACGGTCCAAATCTGATTCAAATATTTTCGATTAGACGTGACTTTTATTAGAACAAGGAAGTTATTATGGTTAAATATGTTCATTAACAGAAGAAAGAACTTGGAAAAAACAAAAAAGAATATTGTTATGGATACTTAAAGTCACCTTGAAGTTTTGGACCAGAGTTACAGTACTGGACTATAGTTGGGTGGTTTTACCGGTACCTATGAATCAAAATGCTAAAAAACATAACTTATATTAAAAAATCAAAATCTTATGCGAGTTGGGTTACCTCCGCGTGTGGTCAAGAGCTGCGGTTCGTTTTTGGATCTGTCCGAGGGAAGAGCAATGCTTGGTCGGTGCACCTTGGGCATCGGCTAATGATTTCCTGGCGGTCTCCGAGGGATATCATTGACCGTTGGCTAAGAGCCCGACGGGTCATTTGACCGTGTTCTACCGTACAACGTTGCCGACATTTTTGAATACCTACTATATTCATTACTTTGACGTGTGACTTGCGTGAAGGTTCGCCGAACGATAATTTTGCGAAATGTTTTTCTTGTGTAAATGATAAATTTGTAAATACATAGATAGTTTAAGCTTTTTTGAGGTTATGTGCCTTGGCGCCCAATTTTGACGTTTGCTTTTTTGTGGTGGACGATTATTTTTCGTTGACGTTTTGTGTTCCAAATAATCTTTACAACATGAAGAGAGACAAGGACAGAAGATTCGAATCAACGCCTTGCCACAGAGTAACAGCGTTTTTCAAAAAAAAGTTTATGATAATTTTTTCCACAATTTACTATGGGTTTTTTTTTCCTGTTCGTCACATTCCATACCTACTTATAATAAATAAAGTGACGAACTGGCATGGGAATTTTGGGACACATTTTTTTTGTATAAGGATCGATAGGGTAAATGATTCTGAGTAAGAAATACCCAAAATAATTAAATTCTGGAAAAATGATCATGTGGACTTTTTTTTTTTGAAAACGCTCAACTACAGACTCAGAAATTCTCAAAATGTATAGATTTGTTTATTTGCTATTGTAAAATAAATTATTTTAAAATTGCGCCAGAAATCAGACAGAAAGACAATACAAAACATTTGTACAAATATTTCAGCAACTTTGTACACATCTTCACATCGTGTTGTAGTTTTGAGGTTTAATTTTCACTGCCTTTTGCTTCATTACTGCCAACTGCAATTATTTACTGTCGTGGATTCCTAGACGGTCAATATTATCGCGCGATCCACTCGAATTATTGTAATTTTTCAAATAAATCAATCAAAATCTGTCAATCGTTCAAAGGTTTGGAAGGGATCCCTTTTAGGGATAAGTTCGCCTTTGTGCGTCTGTGTTGTTCTGTATTCATCTTTTTCTTGTGTTTTATGTACAATAAAGAGTTATACATACATACATGCATACATATGTGCATACATAAATTCCTTAATGTCTCTTTATGCATAATTTGAGTTGACAAAGTTGTAAAAATACCACTGTAGAAATTTAATTTAATTTAATTACTTCTGATGCTTTATAAAAATTAAAGTAAATTGAAATTAGAAATCGGATATATCTTAGAAAATATTGTCTGATTACCTTGCTGCATTTTATTGGAGAAGTGGGGTCTTTTGTTGCAGGCTTGCACACCTACTAGGAGGTCCCTAACCTTCTCATTATGTACTCCTGAATCATCACTACATAGTATAAAATAAAGTCGCTTTTTCTGTCCCTATGTCCCTATGTATGCTTATATCTTCAAAACCACACAACGGATTTTGATGCGGTTTTTTTTAATAGATAGAGTGATTCATGAGGAAGGTTTATATGTATAATACATGAATCATATACCGTGCAAAGCCGGGGCGGGTCGCTAGTGTTAAATAAATACATTTTCATTTCATTTCAACTGATGGACTGAACAGAATTAATAATAATAATAATATCCTGGGACAATTGACACCAATTGACCTAGCCCCAAACTAAGCAAAGCTTGTAATACGGGCACTAGACAACGGATAAACATACTTATATAGATAAATACATACTTAAATACATATTAAACATCCAAGACCACCTATCCCTATTATTTGTTCCGAGATGATTGTGGCGTGGTTTAGGGGGCGATCTTAAGTCGCTATAGGCTTATACGCCTTATTTTAAAGACTGGTAACAATGATTTGTCTGATAATAGGCGCTTTGGGTAAAGACTTGTAGCCTCTAGTGTAAATTTGAAATACAAAAAACGGATAACTCATTCGGATTAGTTCGTAGTGCTTCCGCTTGGAGCGCTGGCCCCGGCGGCAGCTAAGCATGTGTGTGCCGTCATGGCGAGCGCTCCAAGAGGAAGGACTACGGTCTAGTAAGAAACATGTCGAGCATCACTCGATTTTTATACGTGAGTCTCACGGTAGTTTCATGAAAGGTACATGGAAAAATCCGATAATAAAGCTATGGGCCGGAATCGAACCCGGATCCTCATCAATACCCTTAGCAAGTTGGTGAGCCTTCGAATTTTTCCATCTACCAGCTTTTACTAATTACTATGCTATTTTGTCGCCTAGCGCCATCTGTTGGAATAGTATCTACAATTACAAACTCCCGTGAAACATCTAGCCTAGACGAACGAAGGTGTAGGAGTTGTGCACATTATGTAGTGGAAAAGAGAAGGCCTTTGACCAAGAGTGGGACACCAAAAAGGTTGCATAAAAAAGTATTAAAAAGTAACACGCTAGAGGCGCCATCTGTTTGAGGGATGGTCAACTTTTGGTAACTTCCCATGGTGTGGTTGTACCTTTAGGGTCAAAACTGGACTGTAATATTTACTTATAAGCATTGTAATGTACCCATAACTATGTTGTGTAAATATCGAAAAATAAATAAAGTTTTTACGGAGATTTTTTTATTACTTTCCTAATGAAATAGTTTTAACGCATTCGCTGACAGCTGACAATCCAGTGTTCTTCATGTCTCACGCACAAGTGCGTTCAACTGCCTGTAAAATTGTGATAGCGGCACTGGGCGTTGATCAACGCATGTACAGTCAGCGTCAAATAGTTCGTGACACCCAAAGTAGCCAAATAGTTCGCAGCACGTCATTGTTACAGTTGAAATAAGGTCGTGTTGCTAACTTTTTGACCACTTTGGGTATCACGAACTATTTGACGCTGACTGTACGCGTCGGTGGCAGTGATTGTGAACTGGGACAGGAAAAGACTTGAATTTATTCAGATTCATGTTTTATTTGGTAAAATCTTTAAAATTATTGTATTATTAAAATACTATATTTGCTATTTTCTTCATAGAGTAAACAATCTTGCGTTGTCTTTTTAGTGAAAAACACTTTTCTATCAGTGGCTAAGAGAAGGAAGAAAAAAAGAATAGAAATACATAATATATGACACGTCAACAGGGAAAAGTTATACAAAATAACAAGAAAAGTGAAATATTAAAATCGTTGCCAGACGTAAAATAAGGCAAGTGTTGCAACTGAGAAAAAAATATAAAATCTGTACATTAAAGGATTTTGGAATTTCATTCATACTTATATTACTGTTTGGACTCAGGGCTCATAGTCTCTTAGAAAAATCTCATTATTTATAATTCTTCAAAATAATCAGTCTCATAAAATACTATACTGTAATACTTGTTCAATTTCTAATACAGAGTAGTCGACATTTTAGTAGCGCCATCTATTACAGAGTAGGTAAATGAGCTTACAGCGCTGCCTTAGCGAGTAGATGTACGACATTAGTACCCAAAACCTACTCGATAACAGATGGCGCTGCTCTACCCAAAAGCCAAGCACTCACCAATATTGCTAATCAGCTAGCAACTGAATTATCTCTGAAGTATTTAAACGTTTGTTAAACCTCCGTTTTGTAGCGCCAGATGACCCTGTCATGCGACCAACTGGTTCTGTTTTACAGTTAATTATATTCATCTTTTTCCTAAAACATTTCTCTTCTGTCGCAGTTGATTTGTTGACACCTCTGTTTCTCAGATTCACTTGAACAGCCTTATCTACCACTATAACTCCACGGTGATACCGTGGTTCCTCCTCTATTTCAACTTGGCTAAAAATTCCAAGGAATACCTCACTTTCTTTTTCATCTGACACAGCAACCGATTCTGCAGCTTCATTGTATTCATCTTTTATTCGTTGACGTTCACATTCGTGTAACCGAGCAACGTTTTCTTCAACTTCATCTTCATCAAGCAGCTGCTTAACATTCCTTTTTCTATCATTTTTCTTTGATTGTTTCTCTGCTGATTTGTCGTGTTCATCCTTTATTCGTTGACTTTCAAGTTCCTGTACCAGAGCAAACAGTTCGTCAGCTTCCTCTTCATCAAGCAGCTGTTTAACTTTCCTTTTTCTCTTCATTTTCTTTGATCGTTTCTCTGAAGATTTGACGTGTTCATTCTCTATTCTTTGACATTCAAGTTCGTGTAACGGCATAACCTGTTCTTCAGCGTCCTCTTCATCAAGTAGTTGCTTTACTTTCCTTTTTCTATTATTTTTCTTTGATCGTTTCTCTGCAGATTTGCCGTGTTCATTCTCTATTCGTTGACATTCAAGTTCGTGTAACGGAATAATCTGTTCCTCAGCTTCCTCTTCACCAAACAGCTGTTTAAAATTCCTTTTTCTATTATTTTTCTTTGATTGTTGCTCTGCAGATTTGTCGTGTTCATTCTCTATTCGTTGACATTCAAGTTCGTGTAACGGAATGACCTGTTCATCAGCTTCCTCTTCATCAAGCAGCTGCTTAACATCCCTTTTTCTATCATTTTTCTTTGATTGTTTCTCTGAAGATTTGTCGTGTTCATCCTTTATTCCTTGACTTTCAAGTTCCTGTACCAGAGCAAACAGTTCTTCAGCTTCCTCTTCATCAAGTAGCTGCTTTACTTTCCTTTTTCTCTTCGTTTTCTTTGATCGTTTCTCTGCAGATTTGCCGTGTTCATTCTCTATTCGTTGACATTCAAATTTGTCAAACGGAGCAACCGTTTCTGCAGCTTCCTCCGTATCAAATAGCTGTTTAATATTATTTTTTCTCTTTGATCGTCTGCTGACAGCTTTGACGGGTTCATTCTTATTTTGTTGACATTCAAATTTGTGAGGTACTACACCCTTTTTAAGTCTTTTAAATCCTCCCATCATCTTATGCTTCATATAATTCTCCATATCCGTCTCAATCTGAAACAAGAGTACAATTACCAACTAAAGGGCTGTCTCTCTCTCTCTCTCTCTCTCTCTCTCTCTCTTCCGGGGTTGCCAATATATTGCCAACACAAAACTAGAATGGAATGCCTTTGCCTGTTATTATCCCAGCTATCTTCCACAAAAATTGTATAATGAATGTTTAAATGCTTCAAAGATAATACAGATAGCGGGGTGATTGCTTGGCTTTTGTGGAGTGGAGGTTGTCTACAATAAGTAGAGCAGTGCCATCTATTATCAAGTATGTTTTGAGTACTAATTTAGTTCATCTACTCGTTAACAGGTAGCGCTGTAAGTTCAGAGGGGTTCGGGTGTGCTCGTTAGTTCGACTAATCTTTAATAGATGTCGCCACTAAATAATTTTAGCTAAAGCAATAGTTCAGCACACCATAGAAATAGTATGGTGTCTCGAACTTTTTGTCACCTTGGATGTTTTGAAGAAAAATTTACTCGTTTATATTTTGTCTGTGTTAAAATATGTAAGGTCTTTCATGACTTAAATGTGAGATATTATTTATGGATGGCTTTATGGGTAAGTAGCCTTTGGCATTGTCAGGCCACCGAAAACCGAAAAAAGGAGCAAGACAAAATGTAAGTCCAAATGGAAATCATATTGTGTTTTTTTTTATATGCAACTTGAGAGAACAAAATCAATTCATTAAAAAAACCATCATTTTTATCATTTATTAAAATTATTAATTCCTAGAGATCAATTTCGTATTTCTGTTCAAATATATTTTTTAACTTGAATTGCTGCTAGTCTTTCTTGTAGTTGTGTTTCTTCGCTTCCCGCCACTGTTGCCTCACTTCTTATTTCTCGTCATTGCCCATGTCTGCAATTTATCTTTTATTCAGCATCTCTTTTTTTTTCTTCAAATTTCACTGGATTTTCTTGTTTAAATTTTTCTCGGTACTTGCGACTTTCGGCCGAACCGAAGATAATGACATCTGAAAAAGAAAACAAGTGAGTAACTAAAATCGTTGAGAAGGTTCTTATTGGAAGACATTTAAAAATAAGCATGTATTATATGTCTTGTTTACAGAAATATCAGTTGTAAAAGGGCACGCAACTTCGTGCTATACAAAGTATTAAAAGTATGAAATTAAAATTACCTCGAATGGAGCTTCGCAGCACACCAAATATATCCACAATGACGGCTAAGTAATGTAGTTTTGACAATTTACATCTTTTTCACATCGCACTAATTTAATTGATGCGAGGTGCCGAAACTTTCTGAACAAAACAAATTACCGAACTCGTTGACGTTACAGTCTGACAGTGACAGTAATAAGTTACTTTTTTTTTTTTTTTTTTGGTTTCGTTTGTCCTTTCGGACAGGCTAAGGTCTGAGACCATACCGCCTCGTCATCAGTGTTTTTAATTTCCGAGTCGTAGATTCATTAAAACTTCTTCAGTATTTTCTTTTTATGTTATTACATCCATTAAAACTTCTTCAGTATTTTCTTTCTAGGTTGTCACATCCGATAAAACTTCTTCAGTATTTTCTTTCTATGTTATTACGTCCATTAAAACTTCTTCAGTATTTTCTTTCTAGGTTGTCACATCCGATAAAACTTCTTCAGTATTTTCTTTCTATGTTATTACGTCCGTTAAAACTAGTAATAAGTTACATTTTTTTAGTTTAATTCCCCATCATTAAAAAGGCAAAGAAAACTAAGCCCATACAGTTAAAAGTGATGTTTAATTTATTATTTTTTATACTTTTCAAATAATTCCTTCTTCGTACGATTAAGTTATACTCAATCAAATTTGTATCTTCTGATTATTTTTATATTCAGGTTCTTTTGTTTACATTAGATTGTTAAGAATAATACAATTAGATTACGTTATCAAAAAAAACTGACTGGGGGGTAGTCACTGTTTTTTTTACGACAAAATAGCGAAACTGTTAATCTTGTGCCTATGTGCTTAATATTTAAAAAGTTGAACATTTATGCCTCGACTGACTAAAGACGAATTAATTATACTTACGTAGTTTGTTAAACTTGTTCTTAAGGCACTTAAGTTTTTGTGCCACTGACTTGATTTTATCATTATGCTTGCTGTTAAATATCAACAAAAGTTCAAAGAAGCTTTTTAAGCCATCCTTATTGGTGACAGCATGTATTCACATACACACAAACACATAACTTGAAATTCAATTTGGAAGATTTTTTATTCCATTACAAGTTAGATAAATGAACGTAACTAGGTGTTTACAAGTCAACCATAGTACATTGACACTGTAATTTAGTGGGTATGGGTGGGGCTCACTATTTTCATGCCAGTAACGAAACTCCTTTTTCATCAAATTATTCTTTCACAAATAAAAAAATATACTTACATCAAAATGATCCTCGCAGCAGTGCACGGCGGTTTTAAGCCCAATTGGTGTCGATCTATTCATAGCTTTTGCCCATTTGTTTCGCATCTGGGTATCCAATGGAACAGAGAAAAACAATTTTTCCGGTGTTTTGTAGGTTGCGTTTCTACATTGTGGTACGACACAATATCTTGGTCTCCTGGTCCTTCGATTGGAGTTCATTGCACTATTTCCAAAATATTTCTTTAAAGCGTCACGTAGTTTGAGTTACGGAATTAATAAAACTTGAAATTAATACATTTGCCTGGGAGTATACCTCTAAAGGAATAAAACGATTTGAGATTAAGAATGACGGTATGATACGAAATTACGAACTTCAAATTTCGAATTTTGGAGTAGCCCCAGCGACAGGTATTCTGTTAAAGTCAAGTTATAAAACGCTCACAATAAATGAAAGTTTTGGCTGTATGACATAACATTTCCATAGTCTTTCAGCACCTTTGCAGCGACCGGTTTAAAAGAACAAACCAAGCTGTCAAAGTTGCGTAGTAGCTAATAGGAATAAATATTTTTATTTTGCAAATTTCACGTTATAAAATCCATTTTTGTGTATGTAATGTGATACGGAAAAATAATAGATGTGTTTATGATGTAATTTAAACGTGTAGATTGACTGTAGTTGTTAGAAATTCTGCGTAAGTATTGAAAATTTGTGATCTCTACCAATTGTTGTTTTGGTTGTTTTCGCGCGTAAAAACGCATTTAAAGTCGTTCCTTTTTAAAGTATACCTGTTTGAATATTTTTTCTTGCCTTATCGATCCATAATTTAATCATTATGCGTCGTAATTAGAGCGGCGAATTCTGTAAATCGCATCGCATCTTGCGATATTGGTTTGGCCGATGCTTGTTGCAATTTGGACCCTATTAATTTACTGCATAAAGTCGAAGTGGCCTGTTCGAAGTGCTCGAAGGAGGTGCGGCGCGGCGATTTTGGAATAAGGATGCGGAACGAGTTATGGATATTGTCGCGTTCTCTTCGCTTTTTAATTTTGTTTTTAATTAAAAAAATACGTTTAATAAGTTTGTTTTCAATTTTGAGTGTTACAAATAAAAAAAATAAACAAAACTTTATTGTTTTGTTTTAAACACCAAAATCTATGTTTTAGTGGTTGTTGAATAAAAATGTTAACTTTTTTTAGAAATTTCGACTTTTTTATGGTTTCTTTATTATCTTTTGGGCATTATTTTGTCAGTCCATGTATCACACAACAATAATTATAATTTGGTGATGGTGTAACTTGGTTCGGACTGACTTCTGTTTCAGCCCCAGCCCTCAGTCATGGGTAAATGCTGCGTGGAGGGCTGCACAGTGTCCAGTGACGCTGTTGAATATTTCAAGTAAGTATTCTGTAACTAATAAGAATCATGTTATAGGCGATGAGGCTAGCAACCCATCACTATTTTGATTCAATTTTCCACCTATACACCCATAATCTTGCTAAATGTGGTCTGTAGGTACCTGTTACCTTAGGCTCTGTTTACCCCGTAAGGGATAAAGACGTGATTTGTGTATGTATGTATGTATTCTGTGACTTTTACCTAAACTTTACTAAACTTGTCAAATGTTTGATAGCTTGTGTGTCACTTATTTTTATAGTTATCTGATTCTTTTTTGTTTGTTACTTGAATGAGCTTTATGAAAGCAATAAGAAAACATTGTGATGTTTTTGAAACTGCAAAGCAAATGAAGCTTTTTAGGTTTTTTTTTTTTAATTATTTTATCAACTAGCTTCTGCCCGCGACTTCTGCGTAGAATCCTACTAATATTATAAACACGAAAGCTTGTATGGATGGATAGATGTTTGTTACTCTTGCATACCAGAACGGCTGGACAGATCTGGATGAAATTTGGAACATAGATAGATTATAGTCTGGAATAACACATAGGCTACTTTTTTCCGGAATTGTGAAATTCCTGCAGGATAGCGATAAACAAATTCTATGCAGACGAAGTTGCGGGCAATAGGTAGCTACTATACATATAAACCTTCCTCTTGAATCACTCTATCAAAATCCGTTTCCTAGTTTTAAAGATCTGAGCATAGGGACAGACAGACAACGGAAAGCGACTTTGTTTTATACTATGAAGTGATGACTTAAAAATACCGTGAGGAACTTGCACGAATAAGTGAGAATGTAAATGCTACCCGCTGACGCGAGCTGCGGCCGCCGCCATCTTGGCCGCTCTGCCGAGCGCCTGCCACTTTACCCCCACTCCGCGCGGCTGTATACGACACAACATACAATTTGAGGCGATAGAAAAAAGTTTAACTTTAATAAATGAATATTCTGTGTGTGAGTTAAGATCTACGAGAGACAAATGGACAAAATATATCACACTTTGGTACCCCAGAGACGGCAAGCGATCAAAAGGAAGGCAACACAAGTGGGAGGATGACCTACCTAAAGGCTTTCGCAGATTTGCTAGGGACAGGGAGAAATGGCGGCAACTGGAGGAGGCTTAGGGGGCGTTCAAGTATTATGTAAGAGTTTGAGGGGGGCGGCGGGGTCTTAGCTTTGCTTATTTTTGATGACATGGGGTCGATATGGTGATGACGTCAGCAGTTTCGATTCGAAGTGTAGCTCACGAATCAATAAAAAACAGAATCCATTAAAAGAAAAATGCATATAGGTAAATAGGTACCAATGATTACGTAAGCATGGGAGGGGGTAAGAGGTTTGCTTACTTTTGCTGACAAGGGGAAGAGGGGGGGTAAATAATAGTAAAAATCTGCTTACGTAATACTTGAATGGCCCCCTATTTTTTTTTTTTTATATGAATAGGAAGGCAAACGAGCAAGTGGGTCACCTGATGGTAAGTGATCACCACTGCCCATAGACACCCGCAACCCCCCCCATAGGCCAATACGGGCAACCTGATGCGAATGAGGCGGGTGTAAATTAGGTTAAGTTCAACAAAATGTAATCATCAGTGAATAAAGGCTATTTTTATTTATTTATTTATTTTATTCCGTATGTCAGGTTCCCGGTGAGCAAGTCGCTGCGCGCGCAGTGGCTGGCGGCGTGCGGCGCGGCGGGCGCGGTGTGCGCGGCGCACTTCGCCGACGACGACTACACGCGCACGCGCACCGGCCGGCGCCTGCGCAGCGGGGCCGTGCCGCGCGCGCACGCAGGCACGGTCAGTGGAACGCCCACATAATCTATATATATAAACTAGCTTCTGCCCGCGACTTCGTCTGCGTTGAATTATACATAAAAACCTTCCTCTTGAATCACTCTATCTATTAAAAAAAAACCGCATTAAAATCCTTTGTGTAGTTTTGAAGATATATGCATACATATGGACATATATACATACATATACATGAATACACATGCATATACATGCATATGCAGCATTCCCTGAGCGGTACAATTTAGGGATCTTTAAAAAGCGAGTCTTCCTGTTCCTCAAAGGGCCGGCAACGCACCTGTGATTCCCCATGTCTTGCAGGTGTCCCTGGGCGATGGTGATTACTTTCCATCAGGTGACCCGTCTGCTCGTTTGCCCCCTCTTATACAAAAAAAAATCTTATATGAGAACAGAATGGAACCCTCATAGATATACCCCCTTATTCATAAATGCTCTGTAGGCTGCTAATTTAGCAATCGTTTGTCCTTATCTGTCACTTTGACATTTACCTTTCACAGATAAGGACATTGAACACAAAATATACCTTACCTTGCTACTCACGTGCAAGATAACCAAGCCTGTGTGAAATATATATGTCTTTCATGCAATCCCTCCCTTATTAACAAAATTATAAAATAAGGTTTGCCAATGAAGTAATCTAGTGTGGAACTGGAGTTAAGAAATCCAGATTACTTAAGTACTTGATTACCGAGGAATCAAGATTACAGTAGTGGTTTACAATACCGATTCCAAAGGCATGGATTACAAAGTGTAATTATAGTACAGTATTACAGTAATTTTGATTATCCAAGTAATGGATAACTGAAGAATCACGATTACTGTAATGTAATCGTGTAATTAATTCCAAAAGTAATTGATTGCGCCCAAATCTGATGCAAACATTAGATGCTGTGATTCAATTCAATTAATTTAATCATTCGTAATAATATTCCCTCGATGGGCTTTTACCAGCGCGGGAAGAGAAACAACTGGTACATTCTATGTTTTTCTTTGCTCCCAGACCAATATGGAAGTGTGTAGAATAGGGTTAATAACCAATTTCTTTTTTTATTACAGAGTGCAAACAAACAACAAAATGAAGATAATACAGTATTAACAAGCAAAACCGCAAATGAAAAAGACAATGAGAATAAGAAAACTGATCAAATCACAACAGAAGCTACCACAGACAAAATAGAAGATGCTACAGACAAAATAGAAGATGCAATAGAGAAAGACAGTGAGAAAAAGGAGAGTATAGCAAATGGGAGTGAATTGGAAATAAGTGAAACGCAAGCCGGTGTGTGTGTGAAAGAAAATGGAAATAAAGGTGTAGAAAAGTAAGTAGCAAGTTAGAAATTTGATGGAGTCATAGCATAGGGCAGGGGTGGCCAACTTGATCAGACCCAAGATCTTCTGTTTACTAACGAAACCCTGTGCGATCTACCAATTACATACTTCATGAAACCTTAAATCAGCAGTTGGTACGTTGCGCAGTCTGGTCTACGTCTACGTATGTATATTTTTTTGCCTTGCCACGATCGACTGGACTAACAGACGCAATCGACCGGTCGATCGCGATCGACCTGTTGGCCACCCCTGGCATAGGGGATAATTAGTGGGGTAACTCAGCCATCTAGAACTGTGGGACTGAAATCTAACTAGTATTCTGAAAGACTGAAGTCTTTAAGTCCTTTTTAGAGCTGTGCTGATAGAAAAAACTTTTGAAGAGCTATTTCAATAACCACAGTCTAAAACAGCCCGTAGCTTTAAAAAAAAGTCAATAATTTGGGGACTTATCACGTCTTTATCCCTTACGGGGTAGACAGAGCCCAAGGCGACAAGACGCCACGTTTAGCAAGGTTATGGGCGTATAGATGGAAAATGGAATCAAAATAGTGATACCCGCATCGCCTATAACATGGTTCCTAAGATTTTCGCCCATTCCCTCGATGAGCTTTTACCAGCGCGGGAAGAGAAGCAACTGGTACATTCTATGTTTTTTCTTTGCTCCCAAACCAGCGTTTATTGGAGGGTTTGGGCTATAGTTCCCACGCGGTGCGGATTGGGAACTTCACACACACCATTGAACTGCTTCGCAGATGTGTGCAGGTTGCCTCACGATGTTTTCCTTCACCGAAAAGCTCGGGGCAAATTTCAAATGTAATTTCGCACATGAATTCCGAAAAACTCAGAGGTGCGAAGGATTCGAACCCACGACCCGTTGCTTGAGAGGCCACAGGTCAAACCACTAGGCTACCACAGCTTATCCTATAGCGATTTAGGTATACATTTATTGCCTCGCAAAACCTGTACCAATTTCATGGAAGCATTACATATGGACGACCAGATGGCCCAGCGGTTAGAGAATCTGATTATGAAGCTTGAGGTCCCGGGTTCGATCCCAGGTCGGGGCAGATATTTGTATGAAAAATACGAATGTTTGTTCTCGAGTCTTGTATGTTTAATATGTATTTAAGTATGTAAGACGTGGTAGCCTAGTGGTTTGACCTGTGGCCTCTCAAGCAGAGCGTCGTGGGTTCATATCCCGGGCGCGCACCTCTGAGTTTTTCGGAATTTATGTGCGCAAATTACATTTGGAATTTGCCATGAGCTTTTCGGTGAAGGAAAACATCGTGACACATCTGCGAAGAAATTCAATGGTGTGTGTTAAGTTCCCAATCCGCACTGGGTGCGCGTGAGAATTATAGCACAAACCCTCCAATACACGGAGGAGGCCTATGCCATGAGGCACGCCGAATTACGCGACAATTTAATAATAAAAACAAAAAATATTAAAAAAAAAAACAACAACAACAACATACCTACTACTGAAATTGTAGCGAATTCGGAATAAAAAGGCTATAATAATAATAAAAGTATATATTTATCTATATAAGTATGTTTATCCGTTGTCTAGTGCCCATATTACAAGCTTTGCTTAGTTTGGGGCTAGGTCAATTGGTGTCAATTGTCCAATATATTATTTATTTATTTATTCCAGTGTTCAAATGGAAGAAAAAGACATAGAAGAAATGATCACAAACTACCAGATCAAGCAGACGAAGACTCTAGCTGATCGGCTCAACCCTGAACCCCTGGAGGACCTCATCCCCTCCATAATGTCCGACCCATCCAAGCTGGGCGCGTTGGCCAGCAAGTTGACCAGCATACCCAACAATGTGCCCAGCCTGCCCAGTTTAGCCAAGGTTGGGGTCAAGTGGGACGACCAGCTGGCTAGCAAGATAGCGAGCGAGTTGGCCAGCAAGCTGGATTGCCAGTTGGATGGCATGCTGAGTGGGACGGCGCCCGTTTTTATAGAAGTACCTGTTACTAAAGGTATGGATAGGTTTCTCTCAAAAATTATATGTAACAAGCTTTTGCTGACTGTACTTGTATTGTCATCCGTCCTACGTATGTTTAGGGTGACCACACCAGTGTTGGACACTTTAAACTGACAAGCACCAGTAATGGACACTTCATTATTAATTTAAAGGTATGGTTTTAAAATGGCTATTGTAAAATAAATGCCAATGCCTTAGTGCCTCTTAAATAAGAGTTATTGTCCATTACTGGTGCCGTCACCCTACCAAAATTTGAAGTCAATCGGACCAAATGGCCTTTAGGTCGTGACTAGGCTCTGTCTACCCTGTATTTGTGGTTCCTCAAAGCTGTGAATAAATCAACTCTCTAAGTCAGCTCAATCAACACACATACACACATACACAAATCATGTCTTTATCCCTTACAGGGTAGACAGAGCCTATGGCAACAAGACCTACAGGCCACGTTTAGCAAGACACTGAGGGCGTAGAGGTGGAAAGTGGAATCAAAATAGTGATGGGTTGCTAGCCGCATCGCCTATAACATGGTTCCTACGATTTTCGCCCATTCCCTCGATGGGTTTTTACCATTTGCGCGGGAAGAGAAGCAACTGGTACATTCTATGTTTTACAAAAGAAACAGAAATAGGAAAATATGTTTCCATACAAATTGCCGAGCTCCAAAAAAATGGGGAATACTTCCAATTGTTCTAGAAATTTGAAATTTGATGATAGCTCTTCTAGCTCAGTTTTGAACTGTATTCCAGCGGCGGCGAGCTCCCGCGCCGCCAGCCCCGAGGACTGCATGATGCTGTTGGAGAGCGTGCAGTGCGACGTGGACCCCTCCAGCCTCATGCTGGCCGAGCACGCGCCCGACACCGACAGCGACATGGAGATCGTCAGCGTCGACACGCCGAAGTCAGTACCCCGTCTCATTCTGTCTCACTTTATCTCACAAAATCTCATGTTATCTCATATTGTCTCATGTTATCTCACACTGTCTCTTGTTGTCTGGGGGCGTCCATTAATTACGTGAGGTATTTTTAAGGATTTTTTGACCCCCCCTTTCCCCTTTGGTGAGATGTCGTAAGATTTTTCTCGACCCCCTCCCCCCTACCCCAATCTCACGTGAGATTTTTCAAAACTTGTACTTTGGGTATAAAAGTATTGGATTTATTAAAAAACATAACACAATTTGTTTAAATATAAATATAATTGTGTCAGATTTTGTCATATTTTATTCAAGATACGTTTTTTATTTTCATTCAACTTTAATTTGATTTAATTTTTACGCAGTTTGACACCATTTTCTGCTAAAAAAAAATTACGTGATATTTGCCAGTACCCCCTCTCCCCCAAGTGAGATTTAGTAAGATTCGGCTCGACCCCCTCCCTCCCCCTAAATACCTCACGTAATTAATGGACGCCCCCTCTCACACTGTCTCTTGATGTCTCACACTGTCTCTTGTTGTCTCACACTGTCTCTTGTTATATCATATTGTTTCATGTTGTCTCACATAATCTCACCTTGTGTCACTGTCTTACACTGTCTCACATTATCTCACGCGGTGATGTTCTGGCTAACACTGTCTCATGCTGTATATTGACTAGCAATGTCTCGCACTGTTAAAACTGTCTGTTTATTACCTCACGCACACCAGCTAGCGCTATGATACGCTGTCTCACACTAACATACTTTATAAAATTGCCTAACGTTGTCTCAATCTATTTTATACAGTTTTACTTTGTCTAACTATCTGTCACTGTCCCACGCACTCAGAGACTCACTGTTGTCTCACATTGTCTCGTGTCAAATTACATATTATTTACATATGTTGGAATGAGATCTTATACAATTTGTCCGCTTAAAATGTGGCTTTCTATTGGTAAAAGAATTTTCAAAATCGGTCCAGTAAATCCAGAGATTACCACTTATAATGTCACAAAGTCACAAACTTTACCAATAATATTAGTATCCATCTCACACTGTCACAATGTCTCACATTGTCTCACATTGTCTCACACTGTCTCACATCGACCCAAATACTGTCACCAACACTTGATGCTTATTCAATACATTTCCACAGAAAAGAAGACCCTATCTCACTCCTAACCTCAAGCGACGAAGACGAGGTTATCATAGAAGAACCTCACATAGACACGGTTGATGTCTCCGACGAGACCGACGAGGACGACCGACCGCTAACTACCCTCATAAAAAAACCGGAAAAAATGAAAACAGAAAAGAAATACGTTGGTATGTATGAGTTTTACTGCGTGCAATGTGACTATAGAACTGTGGCCGAGGCCGATTTTAAACGTCATATGTTGGATTTGGAACATTCGAACGCCATACAAATATGTCCTGTGTGCAACTATACTACCGCTAGTAAGGCGCAGTATTCGCGGCACAAGCGGAAACACAAGGAGGAGAGGAATTTCAAATGTCACCTGTGCAACTATAAAGCTAGACATAACATGAGTCTGATGTATCACTTGAAGAGCCATGATGTACCAGCCGAGAGGAGCCCCAAGTTCTCATGCGACAAGTGTGGGTTCAGCAGCCATTTGAAGAGTGAGGGTTTGAAGCATATAAAGGTTTGTGATGAGGGAAGGCTTTTCTGTGATCTGTGTACTTATAGTACTAAGAGGAGGAGCGATTTGAGAAGGCACAGGATGCGGAGGCATTCTGATGATGAGGATGACGAAGATTTCCAAGCGTAAGGCTGGGTGATAGGCAGAAAGCAGTGGCGTGCTGTTTTGAGGCAGGGCAGACAAGTACCTAACTTACCAATTGTTGGTTTTGTTGTCAAGTCGGTTAATTATGACGTAAGGGATTAACCAACTCTAATGTCAGAGATGGCTTACAGACTAGGGTGACGGCACTAGTAATGGACATACATACACACATGCAAAATGAAATGAAATTCTTTATTTACATACATGTATCACGTCTTTATCCCTTGGGTAGACAGAGCCTAAGGTAACAACCTTAAGGCCTCGTTTAGCATATAGCTGGGCGTATAGCTGGAAAGGGAAATTAAAATAGTGATGGATTGCTAGCATCGCCTATAACATGATTCTTAAGACTTTCGCCCATTGCCTCAATGGGCTTTTACCTGCGCGGGAAGAGAAGCAACTGGAAAATTCTATGTTTTCTCTTTACTCCCAGACCAGCATAAACCGCATAGACCGTTTCACTTTTGCGAAGACACACAACGCTGATGATCTATTTTTTATGTCTATGTTTTTTTTGTTTTACCTTGTTTATTTTCTATAAAATTGTGTATATTATCTTATATTGGTGTGTCTTGCAAAAAGGAATAAATTTCTTCTTTCTTTCTTTCTTTCTTTCATAAAGTAATGGATCCCTTTAAATTAAGAATGAAGTGTCCATTACTAGTGCTTATCAGCTTAAAGTGTCCATTACTGGGGCGTGTCAGCTTGAAGTGTCCATTACTGGGGCTTGTCAGCTTAAAGTGTCCATTACTGGGGCTTGTCAGCTTAAAGTGTCCATTACTGGTGCGTGTCAGCTTGAAGTGTCCATTACTGGGGCTTGTCAGCTTAATGTGTCCAACACTGGTGCCGTCACCCTGTCTTTTTGTCTTAAGTGCACGCGACTGGAAGCTTGCGTGTATAGTAATGTACCTGGTTTTTTTTAATTCACTGAACGTAATTTTTTTGTTTCTTAGCGTCTAGAAGTAGAGTACACAGAAAGAGACAGAAAAAAAAACGAAGACGCGAGCGGGACTCGAACCTGCACTTAACGTTCGAATCTGGTGGCGCAATCAAAATGGCGCCCGGGATAGTCGCAGGCGTTTTGTAACAGCCACAAGCACAGGGGGCCGATTTTTGTAAGCACATGTGTGAACATACCACTCGGAAGTGGTGAAAAATTGCGCTGAATTTGAAATACTAGCTTAGAAGATTTACGGCTCTCATTAATCTTGTGAACTAGTCAAAATATTGATTAGAAAGAAAGAAAGAAAGAAAGAAAGAAAAACATTTATTCGCGATATATAACCAAAACAAAAAGAGTGAAAAAAAGAACAAAAAAAATCAGTACATACATCACGAAATGGTCCCATCTCAGCATAATGCTGGCCTTGCAGCCAGCGCTGGTCTTCCGATGGGACCATCAAGTGCTAACTAAGCACATATTAAAAAATACATACATATATTAAAATGTGAAGCCGGCATTATAACCTTTAGCCTGGCTGCATGGGCAATAATTCCTTTACTCATCCTACAAGGGATGAATAAAGCTGATTTTTTTGATGATTAGAGCTGTAGTTTTGGAGATATAAGCTGATTTATACCACTTTCGAGTGTGCTTTCAAAAATCGGGCCCCAGATATCAAATTCTACTAATATTATAAACGCGAAAGTTTATAAGTATGGATAGATGGATGTTTGTTGCTCTTTCACGCCTGGATTAAATTTGGAACATAGATAGATTATAATCTGGAATAACACATAGGCTACTTTTTATCCCGAAAAATTGCGTAATTCCTGTTGATAAACGAATTCTATGCAGACGAAGTTGCGGGCAACAGCTAGTATACCATAGATTACGCAAATGGATAGTTCATTGCCATTTTACTATTACAAGAATTATATTAATTTACCTATACGCCCACAATCATGCTAAGCGTGGCCTTAATGTTCTGTCACCTTAGGCTCTGTCTACCCCGTAAGGGATAAGACGTGGTATAAAGGTGGAAAGGGGAATCAAAATAGTGATGGATGCTTGCATCGCCTATAACTTGATTTCTAAGACTTTCACCCATTGGCGTTTACCATCTGCGCGGGTAGAGAAGCAACTGGTACATTCTATGTTTTTTCTTAGAAAAAATGGCAAAAATGTAACCAGGGCCTTACTATGACGTCTTAATGCGATTCAGTTCCAACTCAGTCCAGGTTTAAGCTGTCATTTTTAGTATGAATCTGACAGCGAGCGAACTTAAACTGAATCTGTAGTCGATATAGTTATGTTTGCGGCGTTTGTAAATTTTTAAAAGTTTTTTTTGTAAATTTCTAGACGACACTGAAAATTAGAACAGAAAAATCCGAAAAGTAAAGCTATGGCCGGGAATCGAAGCCGGATCCTTGTCATTCCGTGACGCGTGCTATAGCAGCTATAGCTTCTACACCACCCATAGCAGGTGGGTGAGCCTTCGAATTTTTCTCTGTTACTAGCTGTCACGTGACCTTGTTATGCGAATTTTTGTCACCAAGCGTCATCTGTTTGAATGATGTGTCTTTACGACACAATTGCAAACTCCTGTGGAACTATTGCTCACCAGGGACGAGAGAAGGCGCCTACCTGCTATGGGTGGTGACGATTCGGGTTCGATCCCCGGCCATAGCTTTAGTTTTCGGATTTTTCTGTGTTCAAATTTTCAGTGTCGTTTAGTAATTTAATTTCTAACGGTAAAATTTAGTAAACATAAAAAATTAAAGTAAATATTCTTGATTCATTTGATAATACCTAATTTTTTGTGTGTGAGAAATTGAAATTGACATTATTTTGGTATTGTATTATTTATGTGTTTATATGATTTTGCTAGTATTTTGTGATAAGGATAATTTGTAAATATAATTATGAATTGTGAATTTGGTTGTAAGCTGACTTATTAATGTAAATAATTATGTGCGATTGGAAAGTAAAAGAGGGTACTACTTTATTGAGTTTTTTTTCATCACATGCCGCTTTCCCATAGGGGTAGGCAGAGACTTTATTTAAAGCAGTTTAAGGGAACCTTGAAATAAAACTAGTTATTACTTAATATTTTTAACTTAAATTCACAAATAAAATATTACAAAAGTATTCTTATACTAACTTAATTACTAAAATGGAAAATGAATCTCAAATCTTACAGGAGCATGTAAAATGTACTTTATTTGCTTGATATAGAACAGAATTTTATGCCAGTATCGAGTGGGGTTTTTATAGACAAGCAAGCGGGTCACCAGATGGTAACCAATGCTCCAATGAGTACTGGCTTTAAGGGAACAATAGTTTCTATTGTTGTTTGATTTTAATAACCGAAAAGCCTAGGCATGCGAAAGTGATTCGAACTTGGCCGGTTTTTAACAGAGTTCAAAAGAAGGGGTTCTCTGTTCGGTTTTGTTAATGTTTGGTATTTTGAGTTCATTTTTCGAAACACTTTCAGGCCCCAAAGAAATTTCATTTTTCATATAAATTATTTTCTACAAATAATTAATTTCTTCAGAAAAAGTGGCGGATTTACCAAACATTAAATTGGTTAAGAAATTGAACAGCGTAAGTCTGGACGAGCCAGGTGTGTGAAGAGTACTAGCAGACGGCGGGTTTGGTGGGAGCGAGACGGCAGATAACTGCCTTCAGGTTGGTCACCGCCTCGTCTTGGATCGCCTGGTCGAATCGCTGCAACAAAAATAGGTTTACTTACAAACGAGCAAGCGAGCCGCTTGATGGTAAACGAAGCACCCACAACCTGAAGACTGCAGATGCATGCAAATTTCACCAGCTATCCTACTCCACGCCGGAGCACAGCTGCACTGCTGCTTGACGGTAGGAGCGATCCTGATGGACCCTTGTTTTAAATGAAAAAGGCCGGCCATTTTTAGTGCGTTTTACAGTCGCGATCATATATAGCGGGCGAGGTCCTCAAATAAGGTTCGCAATCCTACTATAATAATATTATAAATGTGAAAGTTTGTGAGTATGGATGTTTGGTTGTTTGTTACTCTTTCACGCCAGAACGGCTGGACAGATCTGGATGAAATTTGGATCATAGATAGATTATAGTCTATTGTTCTATATTACTAAGTTATTTTAAGGTAGCCTAAGTTTATATTTTAATTATGTTGTATTTACCAATAAAGTAATTTATAGTTTGGAATAACACATAGGTTACTTTTTATCTTTTTATTGTCTACTTTGTTCTTTGTTTCTGTATTGTTTTGTACTGATCTGTGGTGTTCAATAAAGAGTATTGCATTGTATTGTTGTTGTATCCCGGAAAATTGCGTAATTCCTGCGGGATAGCGATAAACGAATTCTATGCAGACGAAGCTGCGGGCAACAGCTAGTTCGTCATAAATATAAGAGCAAAATAAAATCGGGAAGGTGATCATAAATTGTAGGTAATGTTTTATGAAAAATTTTATCGAAGATCAGTGTGTTTTTTTTTTGTGTAGCAGTAATGCGTCAGTAAAATCAATGTCTTTTTTTCTCTCCGACATTGGAGATACCTCCAATTAATTTATTAATTAATTAAATATATTAGTTCTTCATTCTTTTTCTTCATATATTTTGTTTCTCTTTGCTAGTATTATTGCCAGTCTTTGCTCATGTGTCACTAAACTGTGTGTCAGTGCGTCGCCCGCACTAGTGCGTCAGTGCGTCTCACCTCGTTGACGACGACCGTGGGCACGAAGGCCAGCGGGCGCTGGACGGCGTCCGTCTTGTCCCCGTTGCTGGCCAGCAGGCTGTCCCCCTGCTCTCCGGCGGCGCAGCGCTTCAGCTTGTCCGACTCCGGCTGCTTCTTCACTTGCTCGAGACACTGCGAAGAACAGATAATACAATGGGGACTATCGTTTCTTTGCTCACTAGTTGGCGCCACTGTTGACTAAGGTCCAGATGTATAGCTGTCAAAGGCGACTTTATAAGACCGGCGCCGAAACAAAGTTTTAAATCTTCAATCTCATTAAGTTTATTAATTATAAATAACTATATTTAATTTTAACTTTGAGGCCGCTTATTTTTGCGCGTCTTTTTTTTAATTCCGCTTTCAAAGCGTTCACATTCATCGCCAAATAATCCATATTTGCGATAATTTCACGAAGGAGATCACTTTTCAACAGGTAAATGAAAGAAATTATAATTTATGTCACGAAACCCGCCACAACCAGTGCAAAGTGAATGTTATTGGACCTCACGCGACACTAGCGCCTCTAGTGGCAAATTCACACGCGATAGCCCCCATTGGCATTGTTCATTTTTTTTAGTATGCTCCAATTCGAGGAAAACAATCAATTATCCGATTTCAAAAATACTTTATGATTGCAGATATTTTTGTAAAAGTACTTTGAACCTTTGTTTGACCGAACGACCCGGTTTTTAGACAGAATCCAGCATCGAATGTTTGCCATAAAAATGAAAAAAAAGTTTACCACTGTCACGTGTCACTGTCAAATCGACAAAACCATAGACAAAGCCGTTTTTTTATAGCCAGCCGAACGAAGGCGATTGGGATTCTGTCTAAATTCACGAACTATCAAACAGCGAAAAAATATTGATTATTAATTAACAAATTAACAAAGCTACGTAAAAGCATAATATTCAAATTAGTTGCTTGAAATAGTCCATTTTATCAAATAAAGGTGTTAAAAACACAGCTTAAAAAAAATGAACAATGCCAATTACAGACCACCACTCTTTAAAGCTTAAGGTTCATTCTTCTTTATTCCAAGCTGGTCCGGGAGTGAAGAAAAAACAGAATGTACCAGTTGCTTCTCTGCCCGCGAAAATGGTAAGCAGTGGCGTACCTATAGGGTGGCAGGGGTGGCAAAATGCCACGGGCCCCTAGCTCTACGGGGCCCTGAACTGGCTTGGTTTAGAGCACAGAAGGGACGCTGATGCACTTCTTTATATTGAGGAAGGAGCCCCATCTGACGAATTTGCCGCGGGCCCCAGACGTTATAGTTAGATACGCCACTGATGGTAAGCCCATCGAGGGAATGGGCGAAAATCTTAGGAATCATGTTATAGACGATGCTAGCAACCCATCACTATTTTGATTCCCGTTACCACACGCCCAAAATCGTGCTAAAGGTGGCCTTTAGGTCTTGTTACCTTAGCCTCTGTCTACCAAATTCCCAAACCACCATCGCACAGGTGTCGCGGTGACACCGAGTGCCGTAACGCCTCACATACAACCGAATAGGGAATCCGTGCGGTTTTTAGTGGGTAGGTATGCCGTCGCGGGAGAGCCCCACATACCCCCCGTAACCCCGTACCGGGCGGATGCATAGAGCGCATTATCCACACCATAAAAAAGGCTCTGCTACCCGTAAGGGATAAAGACGTCATTTGTTTGTTTGTATATTGACAGTTACAAACATTGATTTATATAAAAAAACATTACACAGCGTTAGTATCTTGGATAGGTTTTCTTGTAGTTTAAGCCCAAGGGCGTCGCCAGCCGATGGCGCAGGGGGGGGGGGGCAAGTTGACGTAACCTACTACAATTCATACTTTTCTCATTCTCTATGACTAGTCTAGGACTTTGGTTGCATTATACTTGGCAACTTTTTTAGAATCTCTAGGGAGGGGGGGGCAGCTGCCCCTCCCTGCCCCCCCTTGGCGACGCCCTTGTTTAAGCCTATAGCTTACCGTGTCGAGTGCCTTGTCGGGGCTGGCCTGGCCCATGAGGCAGATCACCAGCTCCATCTTGTCCGTGTCCTGGAGGCTGCGGTCCTTGAGGATGCACGACTGGACCTGCAGCGGAGGAACCCAGCCATTACAGCACATGAATAGCCGCGGTAGCCACAGAACAGAGAAAATAGAAGTGCGAGAGGTCACATTCGCTAGGGAAACCGGTGTCGCCGAACGCACATGGAGAGTTCACTCCTACCTTGAAATCTTGGCAATTATTGGTCGTAGCTTTTCAATTAAAAAAATGTAAAATCAATGGCAGACTGTTGCTACCTTGCGCAGTCGCTTGAAGGCGTATTGGCTCGATGAATCCTCTTAAATGAATGTGATGTGTTTTGAAACTTGTGTGTGTATGTATATCATCACTATCATCACTATCACTACATAGTACCTATAAAACAAAGTCGCTTTCACTATCAAATGAATCAAGAAATTTTCTATGGGTCTGCTATGGGTGGTGTAGGGGTATAGCACGCGTCACGGAATGACGAGGATCCGGGTTCGATTCCCGGCCATAGCTTTACTTTTCGGATTTTTCTATGTGTTCTAATTTTCATAGACATTTAGAAATTAAAGTCGCTTTCTCTGTCCCTATGTCCCTATGTATGCTTATATCTTCAAAACTACGCAACGGATTTTGATGCGGTTTTTTTTTAATACATAGTGATTCAAGAGGAAGGTTTTTATGTATAATTCTACGCAGACGAAGTCGCGGGCAGAAGCTAGTTTCTATTATAAAAATGTAAAATCAATCGCTGACTGTTGCTACCCTGCGCAGTCGCTTGAAGGCGTATTGGCTCGATGGATCCTCTTAAATGAATGTGATGTGTTTTGTAACTTGTGTGTGTATTTATATATTTATAAATTATGTAGTATATATTTTTTATTGTGTATTAGTTTATCGCATTTATCTATTATGTGTAGTTTATTATTATATCTTACATTATTTAGAATTTAGGCATATAGGATTATTTTAGGTTTCAATCGGTTCTTTTACGCTTGTGAAGTGGGACGTATATATAATATAGGCTGGAGATGAGAGATGATGTTTTCAGCACGTCTACTGCGAAGGAATTCGAAGTCTGTTCGTGTCGTTTCGCTCACACTATTAATAATTAACAGGAGAGTGAAGAGGACAGATATACTCACTTTGTTGCCGTAGCACTCATCGGCTCCGTGTTGGCAGGTGAACTCCCATTTGCCATTCGTCTTGTCATGCTGAAATGAGACAGAGAGAGATATATACTCATTTCATTGCTGGATCTATAAGCTATAAGAGGTACTTAGGTATTAAATTAAGTAGAATAACCTGTTATCAATTACCAATAGTTTATTTAAAGTGTTCGAATATTTAGTTTATTTAGATCTCATATTTAATTGAGTCCGAGTTAGATACTTGGTACATGGCGGACTCACGTTGACCTCGTTTCAAAACGTGCAACCGCTCCTTGCGCAGACGAGGGGGGGAAAGGCGAACTCGGTGCTTGCACCGCTCGCCCGATCCCTTGAGGCCAGCGGGAACGGTAACGGGGCATTACCTACCTGCATTGTACGGTCTCATTGTCTAAGGGAAGACGGGCCCAGCGTACGGGCCCTCCCCTTGGCGCGGTCCTGGCGGGCGCAGGGGCCACCGGGGGGGCGTTTGTAGTGAAACCCTAGTGGCATCCTACTGCGTCCCCATCACACCGGATTGAGGCAACGCCGGAGAGTTTTTAGTTTGGGTATTACCCCTTCGGGGGGAGTCCTACATAACCCTAGGCATCCCTGTGGTTAGGGCATCCATAAAGATTTCCTCTCCGTTAAAAAAAAAAGTTTAGATACATACATACTTATATCACGTCTTTATTCCTTGCGGGGTAGAAAGAGCCTGAGGTAACAAAACCTTAAGGCCACGTTTAGCATGATTGCGGTTGTAGGTGGAAAGGGGAATCAAAATAGCGATGGGTAGTTAGCCGCATCGCCCATTTCCTCGATTGGCTTTTAACATCCGCGCGGGAAGAGAAGCTAAACGTGGCCTTTAGGTCTTGTACCTTAGGCTGTGTCTGCCCCGTAAGGGATAAATACGTGATTATGTGTATGCAGTGGCGTAGCTAGGTAACCAAGGGCCCTGGTGCAAATAAAAAAATGGGGCCCCACTACTATCTAAACTGGTTACGTTTTGATAATAATAGTTCGATCGAGATTTTCTGGTAAGGATTCGGGGGCCCTCTGAGCTTGAGGGCCCCGGGGCACCGCCTAGTCCCTTGGTAGCTACGCCACAGTGTGTGTATGTGTACTCACGGTGGCTTTCCCGTAAGGCACCAGCTTGACTTTGACGGCGCCGCGGAAGTCGCGCCACACCGGCGCCAGCTGCGACGTGATGAAGCGCTTGCTGTCCGGGCACAGGCTCTCGTAGTACACCGCGATCTTGACCTGCGAGGGAGACGGCAATGGTGAGGCTGGGCATCCAATCAAACAGAGAGATGACGCTTGGCGACAAAAATTCGCATAGTAGCGCGTTTTAAAAAAAAAATTAACTATTTTGAGTTTTTCCTATTCAAAATCGTTTACAATACAATACAATACAAATACTCTTTATTGAACACCACAGATCAGTACGAAACAATACAGAAACAAAGAACAAAGTAGACAATAGGCGATCTTATCGCTTAATAGCGATCTCTACCAGACAACCAGTTTACCCCGTTTATTTACCCCGATCCTCATACAAGAAAAAATGTGACCTAAAATGTCCTTTCCAGTTCGTCGTTTTTGTATATAGGTGCCTATGTATGGAATGTGACGAAGAGGACAAAAAAAACATAGTAAAATCTGGAACACATTTTTTCTTGTATGATCCATTCTGGCGTGAAAGAGTAACAAACATCCATCCATTAAAACTTTCGCGTTTATAATATTAGTAGGATTCAGCACAATTTTTCACTAGTTACTTTGGATTAGGAATTACTGTCGAGGTACAAATTCGGCAAGCGAATCCTACTATAATACTAATATTATAAACGCGAAAGTTTGTAAGTATGGATGGATGGATGTTTGTTACTCATTCACGCCAGAACGGCAGCACAGCTGGGCGAAATTTGGAACGTAGATAGATTATAATGGAATAACACATAGGCTACTTTTTATCCCGGAAAATTGCGTGATTCCTGCTGCATAGAATATTAGTGATAAACGAATTCTATGCAGACGAAGTTGCGGGCAACAGGTAAGGTAGTATAAAATAATCTAGTGTTAGCAGAGTCATACCTCCTAAGCAAAATTTAGGCAGTGCGAGATCATTTTATATTGATTAGGTACTTACATAGACCGACCTAAAAATATTCTGTTGTTAGTATTTGTTGTTATAACGGCAACAGAAATACCTACATCGTCTGTGAAAATTTCAACTGTCTATCACGGTTCCTTGAGATACAGCGAGCTGACAGACGGACAGACAGCGAAGTCTGAGTACGGTTCCGTTTTTACCCTTTAGGTACGGAACCCTAAAGATCTAGGCTATCCAAGATGGCCGACAGTTAGTGAAAACAACTACACCCAGATTTCGTATGCAAATTCGCGTGTCCGCACTTACAGTAAGTAAATAAACAGTTTTCTACTTTCTCCGTCTAGTTGGGAGTAAACACACGTGCGGCACTTTGAAACTGCTTTACGTCTTTGTTGCTACTTTAAAGGTATTTTCGCTATTTTTTTTGAGGAGTAACGAGTAAGAGAAAGGATTTTTGACATAACACAGCGCCGTGGGATTTTAACATTGAGATATTTAATAGTATTTTATGAAATAGAGTCATATTGGTAACTCGAACGCAGCGAAAAATTGTGCTGCATTTGAAATTCGAGTATAGGTCGTTTCACAAGAGCGGACACGAATGGATTGAACGAAGTAATGTCACTTGTCACTGTGTGAGTAACGTTTGTACAGGGGCCTCCAAATAAGTAAGTAGGTACCTAAATGCTTTACTAATCTCTATGAGGGATCTCTACCAATTACCTTTGAGTAGATGAGAGGAGCATTAAACGCCCTACACACCAACACAGTAATCAACAATATAATACTCACGAAAAAAAACCTCAATCTATATTTAATTTTGTTAATACACACATAGTATCATTCACTGATCCAATCCATTCGTGCCAGCTCTTGCGAATCGACCTGTAATTATTAGTGTTGAATAGAATAAAATTACAATTCTAATTCCAGTTAACCCTGTCAACTAAGTACCTAATGTTATTTTATTATAATACTTGCAATAGTACAGTGGTGTAACTATAGGGTGGCAGGAGTGGCAAAATGCCACGGGCCCCTAGCTCTACGGGCCCCCGAACTGACTTGGTTTAGAGCACAGAAGGGACGCTGATGCACTTCTTTATATTGAGGAAGGAGCCCTATCGAATTTGCCGCGGGCCCCAGACGTTATAGTTACGCCACTGCAATAGTAGTACATTTATTTGTGACAAAACGCGTATCCCATAACTATCCGCTATCCAACCTAAAAGTCTCTCTGCTGAGCAAAGGTCTCCCCTTTCTCTCCACTCGTCTCAGTCTCAAAATACCCCGGATATCCGGCTCTTAGATGGCCTAATGTTTCAAACTGTATATTAACATATTTTGTTACAACGTTTATGTGCAATAAATAGTTAGAGTTAGTGTTAATATCCGGTATCCGGGATCCGGCGCAACAGCTATCCGTTTCGTCTCTAGTCCACTTACTTTGTTGTCGTCCGACTTCTTGTTCTTGGCGAGGGTCCCGCAGACCAGGGCAGCGACGCACACCAACAGCAGAACCTTCATCTTGTTCTGGAAACAAACCAAGTTTTATTAAAAAGATGGCAAAATTTCTTCCATGCTGGTGAGGGAGAGCAGAAAAATCATAGAAGGCACCAGTCGCTTCTCTTCAGGTAAAAACCCATCGAAATGAGCCAAAATATTAGGAAACATGTTATAAGTAACGTGACCATTTTATTTTGCCAGAGCGGGACATCTGAGAAATTACATATAAAAAAGTTTTTAGTGTTTTGCAAGTTTTTTCTTATAAAAAGCAGAGTAACACAAAAACAATCAAAGCGCTAAATACAAAATAGTTAAGTAGGCACGGCTTAGGTACTAAGCCCTAATAGTGGCGTGTATTCTAAGTCGTATTTTTGTGTGTATTATTTCGGTCTCGCTGGGGACACCGGGACAGACTGCCTGAAAGGGGGACAGTCCCAGGCGGGACGTATCTATGGTTACGTTAGTTATAGGCGATGCTAGCAACTCATCACTATTTGATTGCCCTTTCCACCTATGCGTCCGTCTATACTTCTACAGCCTATGTTTGTATGGTACTCAATGCCTGTGCCTGATGTTACTTGATGTTTATATATGGCCCCAAGGTTAGTTAGATGTAATTTTAAGATAGATATGTAGTTTTTGCCCACACTCGACAACGAGTGAAAACTGACTATAAAAACGATTTACGAGCGCATAAACGTGTTAAATGATGAGAATACTCTCACAGTTTCATTGTGTATTGTGCGGTGTTATCGCTGGCTTAACTATTATTGCCTAAGAATTAACTGCAATCGAGATTTTATATTCAAGTAAGATTTCTTCACTTTAACTGCCTTTTGGATAGGCTCAGAGTCGCTCAACGAGCGGGCTCTCCCGCGACGGCAGGCACACACACAAATCACGTCTTCATCTCTTACGGGGTAGACAGAGCCTAAGGTACAGCAAGATTGTGGGCGTATAGATGGAAAATGGAATCAAAATAGTGATGGGTTGCTAGCCTCATCGCCTATAACATGATTCCTATTATAATCGCCCATTCCCTCGATGGGCTTTTACATTCATGAGAAGAAAAGCAACTGGTACATTCTATGTTTTTCTTAGCTCCCAGACCAGCATGGAAACCCATGCATGCAGCATAGACGGCAGGCATACCCACTAAAAACCGCACGGATTCCCTATTCGGTCGTATGTGAGGCGTTACGGCACTCGGTGTTACCGCGACCCACGACCACTGGACGGGGTTCCCTCTTCGCGACACTTGTGCAATGCTTTGGGAAATAACGGGGTAGTCAGAGGCTAAGGTAACCTTAAGGCCACGTTTAGCATGATTATGGAGGCCATTAATGGAATGGGCGAAAGTTTTAAGAATCATTTTATAGGCGATGCGAACTATTGTGATTTCCCTTTCCACTTATACTCCCTTAATCATGTTAGTGTTGTTGCTAATTGCTTAGTAAACAAATGTACATACATAAATCACGTCTTTATCCCTTACGGGGTATACAGAGCCTAAGGTGACAAGACCTAAAGACCACGTTTAGCCTGTGGGCGTATGGATGGAAAGGGGAATTAAAACAGTGATGGGTTGCTAGCCACATCGCCTAATATAACATGATCCCTAAGATTTTCCACCTTCTTAAACTGTCTCCAACTTACTTTTCTTACTGGTTGTCTGGTAGAGATCGCTATTAAGCGATAAGATCGCCTATTGTCTACTTTGTTCTTTGTTTCTGTATTGTTTTGTACTGATCTGTGGTGTTCAATAAAGAGTATTTGTATTGTATTTTCACCCAATCCCTCGATGGGCTTATACCATCCGCGCGGGAAGAGAAGCAACTGGTACATTCTATGTTTTTTCTTTGCTCCCAGACCAGCATGGAAGAAGAAACAAATGTAGGCCCTAATTTAATGGCTAAAGCAAATCTTTACAGAAAAACAATCAAACTGTTACTGATTTACATAGCCCTCGCGAATCGAGGCGCATTACGTTGAAAATAAGTAACAAAAACAGAGAAATCGAGGCCAAATAAGTAATGTACGGACACGCCGGACTTTCACATGCGTGTTATTCTGAAATCGGAGTTATTGTCCTAACAGTTGGGTTCTAAATGCTATATAGAGGTCAAAGTGAAGCACGCAGGTCAATTAATGACCCCTGACCCGACTGCGCGTGCTGAAATTACATGTTTTTCTACTTTTAAAAATACTAAATGGGCTATAATTGGCTAATAAATAAAATAAGATTAGTGAAATTGAGTAAAATAATTGATAAAGTTAGATAATTTCATGGCTCGTTGTTTAAAATAGATTGAATTAAGAAACTGTCAGTTGATAATCAAAAATGGCCGCCAACAACTGAAATAGGTTACTTTTAACAATTGAAACGCAAGACCTAAGTCTTATTAAAACATCAAAAAATCTAGATACAATAAAATCAAAGTAGATATTTAAAGGTGTCGAATAATATTGAAGCACTATTTTAAAAGTAATCAACTTGATTAAAATTTGGGAATGGCCGCCATCTTGTGACCTACTTTAAGGCCGAGTGCAAAAACCAGATAAATCCAAATTGTTACAAATTATTACATTACAGTTCGTCCAGGAAATGAGCCATCGGCAGATCGTTCACATTCAAACGTAAATTTTATTAGATTAAATTGAATTTAAAGTGGTCGGATTAAATAATTTAAAATTATTCGGGTTCAATAACTGAATTCGGTTGAATGGGACATTGTTTAAGATTCATGCTGTACTTTTGTACACGAATGTATTAGCTGTACGCTTTTTTGTTTATATGGCAGTAGGCTTTCTATTAATTTAACATTACTTCCGAAACAATAAAATTTAAAGCTCATCTGAGCACGAAAGCATACGAAAGTCGCGTCGCGCGCGAGAAAGATTCCCCATCTCTTTCTAAAACGAATAGTAAGAAAAAGACGGGCAATCTGACTCGCGCGCGACGCGACTTTTGTACGCTTTCGTGCTAGACGTACAGGGTGGTGAAATAAATATCTAATGTCTCAGATCGTAGGAGCTTGTCGCACGAGCCAAAAGCGGGGGCGATAAACACGCGACCTGAAGCTTTCTTTATCACCACCCGAGGCGTACACAATTTTACGTCTTCCCCTGGCCAGGAAGTGGAAATTTCCGCTCACGTAGCGGCCGGTAAATTGCTACTTACGGACTGGGCGACGTAAAAAAGTTACTAGCCTAAATCAAAATCTATTTTATTCTGCAAATAGGCTGCAAAGGGAAATTTTACATGTCCGTTTTTAGAGAGTTCTAGAGACCTTATGCGCCAGTAATTTCACCAGCTTACTCACGCCGGAACACAGCGCAAGCATTGCTTACATACATACATACACATACATCAAATCACGTCTTTATCCCTTACGGGGTAGACAGAGCCTAAGGCGACAAGACCTACAAGCCATGTTTAGCAAGATTATGGGCGTATAGATGGAAAATGGAATCAAAATAGTGATAGGTTGCTAGCCAGATCGCCTATAACATGATTCCTATGAGTTTCGCCTATGCTCTCGATGGTTTTACTATTTGCGCGGGAAGAGAAGCAACTGGTACATTCTATATTTTCTTTGCTCCCAGACCAGCATGGAAGCACTGCTTGGTGGCAGTATATTCTAAAATAGTTTTGAAATCAAAGCGTATTTCCTACTTTTTGTTAAAACGCATTGTTTAACCAACAATGATCGCAACAAAACTAATTGCAACGCTTTGAGTCCGCCACGGCCCTGCACATTGTGTTTGTCTGCACGGGTATTGTTTCAAGGTAATCGAGTGGGCTCGCTGTACACGTTGGTCATTTTAATGATCTCTATCGATCATTTCTGACTCATACACATACGTACATACACAAATCACGTCTTTATCCCTTACGGGGTAGACAGAGCCTAAGGCAACAGGTACCTACAGGCCACAATTAGCAAGATTGAGGGTGTATAGGTGGAAAATGGAATCAAAATAGTGACTCTCTGTCTCTGACTCATAAACATTAAAATCGAGGTACTCTATTCCAATAAATACTAGCTAACTTCGTCTGGGGAGAATTCTTTTACCGCGCGGCCGCGGGAAGTATAATTTTCCGGGATAACAAGTAGCCTATTTTTAAAGTATTTTGCCAAAATTTCATCACGCTCGGTAATGCGGTTTTATCGTGAATAGGAAGCAAACATTGACTTTTATTTGGTCTATCCTACTTCACTTCACTATCATCACTACATAGTCACTATCACTATCACTACATAGTATAAAATAAAGTCGCTTTCTCTGTCCCTATGTCCCTATGTAGGTATGCTTATATATTCAAAACTACACTACGGATTTTGATGCGGTTTTTTTTAATAGATAGAGTGATTCAAGAAGAAAGTTTTTATGTATAATTCTACGCAGACGAAGTCGCGGGCAGAAGCTAGTAATATTATAAACGCGGAAGTTTATAAGTATGGATGGATGGATGGATGGATGTTTGTTTGTTTGTTACTCTTTCGCGCCAGAACGGCTGGACAGATCTGGATGAAATTTGGAACATAGATAGATTATAGTTTGGAATAACAGATAGGCTACTTTTTATCCTGGTAAATTGCGTAGTTCCCGCGGGATAGCGATAAACGAATTCCATGTAGACGAAGTTGCGGTACAGCTAGTTCTAAATATATAGGATAGGATATTCTAAATCAATGGTCAAATCTACAGTTTGAAGTTCGGTTTTACAGACGTTATTATGAACACTTGAGGTATACGCTTTGCTAGCTCAGACAAGTATAAACATAAGTGTTATTCGAGCCGGCGTTTAACAGGAATCCATCAAGGTCTAGCGGCGGCCATACGTGTGGGCTAGCCGTATGAGCTAGTGTTTTTGTGGTTATTTTGACATTACTAAAGTAAGGCCAAGAGGGCTTTGCTAGACCATGGCAGTGGCTTAGCTAGATAACCAAGGGCCCTGGTGCAAATAAAAAAATGGGGCCCCACTACTGTCTAAACTGGTTATGTTTTAATAATAATAGTTCGACCGAGATTTTCTGGTAAGGATTCGAGGGCCCTCTGAGCTTGAGGGCCCCGGGGCACTGCCCCTCCTAGTCCCTTGGTAGCCACGCCACTGGACCATGGTCTACATAAGTAATGAATTGGCTGAGAACTGTGTCACTTTGAAAACGTCATCGGCTTATTTCCGTGGACGCTGAACCAGCGACCGTTTCACTTTTGCGAAGACACAACGCTGATGATCTTTGTAATGTATGTGTTTATTTTCTATGTGTATTGGGATTTATATGGCGGTAGTACTGCCTAATATATTGTATTCTGCCGAAACGTGGACTCCTTACCGTCACCACATTCGAGCGCTTGACAAATTCCACCTCAAATGTTTGCGCAAGATCCTTAAGATCAAATGGACTGATCGCGTACGGAACACTGAGGTACTGCGAAGAGCAAATGTGAGTGGCATCGAGGCCTATCTAATGCGTAGACAGCTCCGGTGGTGTGGACATGTGTCGCGGATGGAGGACGTGCGAGTGGCAAAGCGCATCTTCTACAGCGAACTTGAGGAGGGCAAGCGAAAGCATGGCGGACAACTCCTCAGGTATAAGGATGTGCTAAAGCGGCATATGAAAAAGTGCAATATTGAGCCTACGCAATGGGAACAGCGCGCCTCAAAGCGGCCGGAATGGAGAACTTTGGTGGCAAACAAAGTCCAAGTTTTTGAAACCCGTTGTTGCTCTGAGTTGGATACCAAGCGCGATGAATTGAAAGCTCGACCACCTGCGGCAATCAATTATAACTATGTTGATGGGGTGCTCACATGTCCGCAATGCGCGCGAACTTTTGTAAAAAAGATTGGCTACATAAGCCACATGCGAGCACACGGTCGTACTCTAGGAAGGAGTTGAGGCGGTCGCCATGGTCGAAAACGGCCGGGATTTTTTTTTTTTTTTTTTTAAAATTCTCTTTGTGTGTCTTGCAAAAAGGAATAAATGTGTTCTTTATTTCTTTAACCGTAATTCCGTCGGCCCTGTTTGAATTTACTATTAGCGCAATTCAGCATTTTTATTGATTTCAAACGCCACGTGGCAAATTATTCAATCAATTTTTAAAAATATCCATAGAACGCCGTTTTCCGTATAATTTAGGACTAATTTGTCAAAAAAACCTTTGAATTGTTATTTAAAATGACAGTTATTCAACGTTAGGTCGGTCCTAAAAACATTATGACTGATGAGGGCTGTCAATGATAACCCTTCTATGTTCTGGGTGTCCATGGAGGGCGGTGATTTGACCCGCATGACCGTTTTTCCCTACATAAATAACGTCGCTCAAAACTTACATTTCATAAATGGCAAGCCACACAACAATAAAAACTAATTAAACTACTTTTCTCACCTTTCTAATCAACATGGCAACCCACAAAATTATTTCAACTATCATTAATTTAATCGTAAAATTATCAAACGAATAAAACGACGACACTACACCGTTCAAGACTTACTTAAGAACAAAAATAAACTTATTACACTATCGAGAGTTCACGGCAGCGATGTGCCCGAATGATAAAAAGTAGTAAGTTAATTATTATCGTTTTTGCCGCAGATAAGTCAAAGTTGCAGGTGGCAGCACTGACGATTTTTCAGCTTTTATTTGACTTCCACTGTTCATTATTATAATGTCAACTATAAAATTTTCAAACGATATTTTGACCATTTCTAGTGGTTGCATTGACTTTGAAGATACAACATACGTAGAATGAAAGTACGCTTAACAAAAAATACAATTGGCTAAAAAAAGCTTATATTATGAATAATGTGTGCAAGTATTTGTGCAAATAAAATATCGCGTATTCAGTTAATGGATACAAATATACGATATAAAAAAAGTCTGAAATATTTTATTGAGTCATGCATTGCTCAACCGTTAGGGTTTTCAATTGGTTCCAGTTGATTCGGTATTAAGTTAATTGTGCATAATAGAGTTTTTCAAATATCGCTTTATTATGCGCCATGCAATTATAAATACAGTTGGCTTGGCAACCAATATGAACAGTAGGCTTATTACCTAACTCGCTCGCAATCGCCATCATGTCATTTTGACAGTTCTTGTATGAATGTGACAGTTACCTGATTCCGATGCCAATTGTCAGCCCATACATGAACTGTCAAAATGAACACGATGGCGATTGCGAGCAAGCTAGGTAATAAGCCTACAGTAGGCTTATTACCTAACTCGCTCGCAATCGCCATCATGTCATTTTGACAGTTCTTGTATGAATGTGACAGCTACCTGATTCCGATGCCAATTGTCAGCCCATACGTGAACTGTCAAAATGAACACGATGGCGATTGCGAGCGAGTTAGACAATAAGCCTACTGATTATTTTTAAAAAGAAAGAATAAACGAGTTCTTTTCAAGAGTGTTTCCATGATGGTCAAGAAAAAACATGGAATGTACCAGTTGCTTCTCTTCCCGCGCAGATGTAAAGCCCATCGAGGGAATGGGCATAGGAATCATGACTTTTATAAGCGATGCGGATAGCAACCCATTACTATTTTGATTCCCCTTTCCACCTATACGCCCACAATCATGCTAAGCGTAGCCTTAAGATTTTGTTACAGGCTCTGTCTACTTTGTCTGGGACAAAGACGTAATATATGTATGTATGTAAGTATGTATAAAATTTCGAGAAAATTCTGAGAACATTTTTGCTCTTTTGAGACCAAATACGAACACTAAGTTTAAGTTTCACAAGAAATCGAGCCAGGTCGCATCAATAGCTAAAATGTGAAATAAGAAACATTCAAAACCTCATCAACACAAAAACCCTTGACACCGCCAACGATTGCCTAGATTGCACATAACTCATGCATTAGTGTCTAGGGTCATTGACCCACTTGGCGTAACCATTAACCAATTACCGAGGAACCAGACTCAACTGACTTGGCAACTGGACCACATGCCAGCTTAAACTGGCTGGTCATTTCAACCAATTTATCAAAGACTCGACCAGAGGGTGTCAAGTTTGTATTCAAGGGTCGGATTTAACTGGACGGTTAGGAGCACACCTTTGACCTGAGTTATCACTGTTAATGTTTGCTTTTAATGCAAAAGATCTATTTCTGTTAGCTTTATCAAAAGTGGCGAGAGTACTTATCGTGGATACACTCAAATTACCTTACCCCCGACTACACTTGCAAGATAGTTAAGTCTGTGCGACTTATGAAAGTATTACGCAGAGGTTACCTTCTAACTGTTTCAACATAAAAATGACACTAGGAAGCGCGATTGCAAACAAAAAAACAAATTCAACTCGTTTAAAAGCTCAAAAATAACAACTGAAGCCCGATTTTTAAAGCTCTTCACCGCACTATTCTAAGCTAAACAAACAACTGTGTATTGCTGCAAAATTGCAAATCTAATTATGATTTCGAGTAGTTAATAAGATAAGAAGAGCATATTTTTATCACTTTTGAATGACGTCCTTTCAAAAATGTCCCTGGTTTCTCTTTTTCAGTAAACGTAACCACTAAGAGAGATAGTTACACCATGCCTTCAATTAATTTGAATTCAGCATCGCAATGAAACTTTTATTACTCCCAACTTCAAAGGAGAAAGCTTCTGTGCAATATTCCTCTCAATTAGAAAGCAAAAACATTTCGATTTTTATCAGAAGTACTCTCCAGATTTAAAAAGTGAAGACAGCTAAACATTGAACCAGCATGAACATCGAATTGTTTTAAATCTTTTTTAACTTGGATGGAATCTTGGAAGTAAAATTTGACACATTTTTAGTCGCCGGATTGACAAGAAGCAAGAAAGAAAGAAAGAGGACCTTTATTCCTTTTTGTAAGACACACAAATATAAGAGAATATACACAATGTTATAGAAAATAATCAAGACATGAAAAATAGATCATGAGCGTTGTGTGTGTCTAAAGCAAGAACAGCATTTTTGAAATAAAAACTTATCCATCCCAGTGTTCTGTCTATAAATAACTTTGACTTAAACATAGCGTTAACTTACTTACTAATTACTAAACTAAACAAAAACCTGTCTTAAAATCAATATTGGTCCAGCCAAAGCACAGACAGAGTAGCTAATCATGAGTACAAATCCAAGGCCCCTGTCAAGGTGCCTATGGGCTGTGCAATACGTGATATTTTGCTTAGACTCACGGTATTTTATTACACGGTCTCCACTTTACAAATACAAATAAAACTACGCACTATTGAAATTGGAAAACATAGGCATTTTAGACAAACGCAAAAGAGTAAACTTTCGACCGGTGAAATCTTTAGTTTGCTTGTGATCTTGTCTATGTTACGAACGTTACAAAAACCTCTAAGTGCGAATACGACGAGTACAAAAAAAGGTTCCGTATGGTATCGGCATACTCATTAGGATGACTGGTAAAACAAAAAACTTTTATATACCCCATTAGTTTTTAACCTATTTTTATTAGTCGCTGTGTCTCTACGAGTAATGCACATTTTGTGAAAATAACAATGTACTTTTTGAAGCAATGTTACAAACAAAACGAACAAAGAGATCTTAAAGGCACCACATGTATAAATATATGCAGATGTTATCTAAGTTCATGCTAGGAGACAGAAAGTCCGAAGCTGATAACGTGATATGTCTGTCTGTCTCAAATCATTTCACTGGTCGTATCTTACTACTATGTTATCAAGGCAGAATTTATTAACTGTACGTTTCACAAATAAATTAAGATAACCTTTTTATGGCTATCACGGGTATTAGAATATTAATAGATATGGTTTGAAATACCTTAGATATTGCATTTTAACTGCTATGAAATAAATAAAATAGTTCATAAATACTAAATTGATTGCTTGATTAATTGTGCAAATGCCAGGTTTCTTGCGGCGCATTCTTGGCAATGATGGTCTTTCCGAATGCGATGGTAGGTTCAAAACGACATGTAAAAGAGCCTTGGCGGCCAATTTGCAAAAAATAATTTTGAATTTTGAATGCTCTTTTTAATTCTAACATTTATTTGACATAATTTTTAAAGTTTGTTTATTTAAGTTTAATGTGTAGGCAATTAATTTTAGTTTGTTCTGACAAATAATTATTGAATTTGAATCCACACTATAAATATACGGACTCATAGAAAATTTTGTGACAAAATATTTTAAATTTGCAACGAAACTGAAAACAATATTTTATCCAACAATGTAACTATCTACTTCTTACCGCGTGACTTCATTTGTTGGTTAAATGACCCGCTATAAAAACAAACACGGTTTGTTTTTAATTTTGAAATCATTAACTGATAAAAATCTGGTCTTTGTTTTTTTGCTTCAGTTTTTATTGACTCCAAATGAGGAAAATCATAAAGCGTTTTGTGCAAATTAAACCGGCCAAGTGCGAGTCGGACTACACTCAACTCCACATCATTAAGACAGTGCAAAACACCGTGGTTACTAATTAGTGTTTCGTTATTATGGCAGCCATTTTTATAGACGCACTGCGAAAATTATTCTTTTCTACTTATTACAGTTCTATCCATCACCTTTGACAGACAGACAGCAGTATTATGATAGGGTCTTATTGACACCTTTTTGATTCCGTCTTGCACATCGCATCGCTGTTATCAAAATATTTTAGAGCCACCACTACAAAACCTGCTTTCAAGTAAAAAAGATCTAAGAGTCAAACTTCAGTCAAAAAAAGGATAATTGGAAATTTTGGCGGCAATAATCTTGATTCATCTTATTAATACAAAAGATCTGAAAGTTATTTCGCAAACCGGTTCTTCGTGGCATTGACTTCGTTTAATTAATTGCCGTTACACAATTGCTTAAATTTTGTCACTAATAAATGTTTTAAGACCTAATTTTGAACTTACTGTTTGGCTTTACGATAAGCAAGAAAATACAAATACAATTTACTGTCTCATAACAACTACTTCAAGATAATAAACAAGTACTTGAACTTTAAGGACTTTATTGATATTTATAAACAACAGTAAAGAGCCAGTAGTTATTTAGATAAGCGAAGTATTTTAATTACATTCTTAAAAAGGAACTAGTTTTTGCTTTTTTATATGGAAAACTAGCTTCTGCCCGCGACTTCGTCTGCGTAGAGTTATACATAAAAACCTTCCTCTTGAATCACTCTATCTATTTAAAAAAAACGCATCAAAATCCGTTGTGTAGTTTTGAAGATATACGCATACATAGGGAAATAGGGACATGGGGACAGAGAAAGCGACTTTATTTTATACTATGTATTGATATTGATTCACACCATATGAAACCGATCGTGAAGCAAAAGAAGAAAGCAATCAATTTCAATTGTTACGGTCAAAATTGTTATGTGCTTGTGAGTTGTAATATTTTTAACAATATTTTATAATATAAAAATTATCATGAGTTTTTCGGTGGCAGGAAACATAGTGAGTAAAACTTCATACAATATCTGCGCGGCAATTGAATGGTGTGTGTGAAGTTTCCAATCCGCTGGACCCGTGTGGGAACTAGCCCAGTAGTGGGACTGCGCAGACTAGACATGATGATAATTAAAAAAAGTGGAGAAAAATATTTTCTTTACATCTTTATTATTTAATTTTTTCGCATTAAGTAATCTTTTATTGCTTACTTTAGCAGTTTAGTTATCTCTAGTACAGTGTTTCACCTATTTGTTAACATCGCACACAATGTTTTTAAAGAACTCTATTCATCGGTTCCACACATTGAATTGCCAAGCAATATTTAGATTCATATCATGTAAGTACGCTACGTACTAAATCCAGTTTAATCAATTGCCAAACTTTTTTTATCTGACCACTAATAGGACCAGTTAGCATTCAAACTCGAAATCACAATTACCACGTCAAAATTTAAAAACAACCGCAACAAAAAATGAGCCCCCAAAAATAAACAAAGATAACTTACCTAGTTTTTACAATGGAGTGAAAAACGCACGAATTTAAATTTGACACTTTATTTTTTTTAATTTGCTGCAGACTCAACAGCTTCGGCCGCCAGACTGCCGGAGACTGACTCGGTACGGAGTTAAGAGCAAAAAGTAGTGTCGATAGTGCACCGGAACTAAAAGGGACTATGTTCGTTTCGCTTTAATGAAACTTAGGCCGTTTACACAGCGACACGTGTAAACGTTTTTACGAGGTAAAATTATGGGAGCTTTATTGATATTTTTGAATTAAGTATTACAATCAGTATTAGTTTTTCATCGATCAATCATTTATTGCAACCATTGTATTTACAAGATTCTTATTATTCTAGCCAGTACACATATGGACTCTACTAGGGCGTAGCAAGACTAACAGGGGCACGTGTATCGAGAATTTAACTTCTTGATTTGGGGTGGGAGTCGGGTTACCTCCGCGTGTGGTCAACAGTTGCAGTTTCGATCCGTCCGAGGGGAAGAGCAGTGCTTGGTCCGGTGCAAATTGGTCGCCAAGGGCTCTTTTACATGTCTTTTTGAAGCTACCAGCGCATTCGGAAAGACCATCATTGCCCAGAAGAATGCGCCGCAAGAAACTTGGTAGAAAGTCATTTTTTCAAAATAAAATACAGTAAGAATACTTAAATTCTACTTCCACCCATAGAAAGAAGACATTTATTCCTTTTTCCAAGACACATAAATATAAGATAATATACACAATTTTATAGAAAATAAACAAGGTATGACAAAAAAAACATAGACATGAAAAATAGATCATCAGCGTTGTGTCTTCGCAAAAGTGGAACGTTCGCTGGCTCAGCATTACGCTGAGGCGTTAGACACCTGCAGCACTGATTTTCAGCCAGAACCGTCTGTGACTCACGAAACGATACACAGATGAAATATACTACTTAATCCATAAACTTTACCTTAACTTAACTAACTTTTTAACTTTACTTTAGCAAGTTAACCTACCTCTGCTGTGCTACCTGCATATCCTCGGGACATATCATAGGCTACTATAATGAATTGTGTATGAAGCGCCTGCGCATTAATATTAGCAAAAACTTACCCTAGTGAATATTCAAAGCAGATTTGAGTATTCTCGTTACATCAAGGTCTTACAATACAAGAGTATCTATCTGAGACAAGACACGTCTACCCGTGCATTGAGATCTCAGTATAAACACAAAATCCATAAGCCTTTGAAAATACTCAAACTATCTTCCAAAAATACCTATATGATGTGTATTAACATATATAATAAGCTACCGGACGCATTTAAAGACAGCGACTTAAAACCATTCAATGACTGACGAAACAATGGCTTTTGAACAAATGTTATTATAGTGTAAGAGATTTCCTATCTGATAATGTTGATTTATAAATAATTGTAAATTTATTATATTAAAAAAAAGCGTGTACACCTGTAAAGGTAGGATTAAGTGAAACTTTTTCATATTTAAGCAACTGTACCTACAATCTGAAACCTTAATTCAATACGCAATAAATTTCATTCATTCATTCATTCATACAGGAATCACGTCTTAATCCCTTATGCGGTACAGAGCCTAAGGAGACAAGACCTACAGGCCACGTTTAGCAAGATTGTAGGGCTAGGTATAGATGGAAAATGGAATCATAGTAATGGGTTGCTAGCCGCATCGCCTATAACATGATTCCTAAGACTTTCGCCCATTGCCTCGATTGGCTCTTAGCATCTGCGCGGGAAGAGAAGCAACTGGTTAATTCTATGTTTTTTCTTTACTCCCAGACCAGCATGGAAGAATTACACGTAAATAAATAAATCACGTTTTTATCCCTTACGGGGTAGACAAGCCTAAGGTGACAAGACCTACAGGCCACGTTTAGCATGATGCTGGGCGTATAGGTGGAAAGGGGAATCAAAATAGTGATGGGTTGCTAGCATCGCCTATAACATGATTCCTAAGACTTTCGCCTTCACCCATTCCCTCGATTGGCTCTTACCATCTGCGCGGCAAGATAAGCAACTGGCACATTCTTTGTTTTTTCTTTACTCCCAGACCAGCATAGAAGATATATACATACATAAATCACGTCTTTATCCCTTACGGGGTAGACAAGAGTCTATGGTAACAAGACCTAAAGACCACTTTTAGCATGTTTGTGGGCGTATAGGTGGAAAATGGAATCAGAATAGTGATGGGTTGCTAGCATCGCCTATAACTTGATTCCTAAGACTTTCGCCCAATCCCTCGATGGGCTTTTACTGCGCGCGGAAGAGAAGCAAATGGTACATTCTGTTTTTCTTTGCTCCCAAAATAACGTGGGTTATGTAAATGAAACCAATAAAGGTGCATCAGTTCTATATTTCGTGTGTTTGTTCGGCGTCTTCGCTGTGCGTTTCGTCCGCGTTCAGGGCCGTCATCAGGTCCGGCCAGGCCAGCAGCCGCGCGCGCCCGCGCCTGCGCAGCTCGAAGCGCGGCGGGCTCTCCAGACACGCCTTCCCCACCACTATGACGTCGGGGTATCCCATTCTGACACAAGAGAATAGAATAGAATAGAATCGTTTATTGCAAATCACATTACAACATTAAGAGAGAAACGCTGTGCAAATTAAAAATAACCTGATCTATAAATTTCCTCGTATTTCCACTAAACTTCCTCGCAACTTAGGTGGTTTTCACGTCCCCGCCTTTTTTCTTAAGTTCTTTTATGTCATCTGTCACCGTAAGCTATTTGACACATTGATAAAAACGTTAGACTCGAACAAAACGCGCACTCCTCGGCCATCGACTTGGCTGTATGGTCATTATTCCATAGTCTCTTTGACTTTATAAAAAGTTAAAAACAAATAAAAAACAGTCCAGCAATCCGGTTATGGCATTGACGTACAATAAACAACTAGACTCCCAATCACGCTCAAAAACTGTCCGAAGCAAAAGTCTGAACGACGCGTCTATTGTTCAGAGTTTTTGTTCAGTTGTTTCGACCGCGCTTTGATAACAATGTATATGTCTCTTTCGCACCGTAATCTTACTATTGAGAACAAAAGAGACAGGCAGGTTTCCAGCGCGTGGCGTCGTGTCATTACTTCTCACGATCCTACGCCATTGATATTAAACATTACTGCCACGAAATAAGGTGTCAATTTGAACGAATATGTTAATGTTATCTGTCTAAGTCGATGTGTTGACACACACAACACATAGACAAAGCAACTCGGACGTTTCTTGAGGAACCTTTGTTAGCGACTGAGAGACTAGTTGTTTATTGTAAGTCAATGGGCTACGGTCAGAGAATCGCGCCTGCAATATTTCGGCCGTCAACAAGGCCCTTCGTGTTCTGTTACTTAGAATACAATGACGACATTTACGACAATGTTTGAGATTTTTTTTTTAAGCTATCTAAGCTATCTTTTGCGGGTGGTAGGGCCTTGTGCAAGGTCCGTCCGGATCGCTACCACCATCTTACTCGCTAATCCTGCCGCTAAGTAGCAGTGCACTGCTGTGTTCCGGTGTGGAGAGTAAGACAGCCGGGGAAACTACGGGCACGAGGCATTTCATCTTAGTCCTCTAGGTTGGCAACGCATCTGCAATCCCTCTGGGGTTGCGGGTGTCTATGGGCAGTGGTGATCACTTACCATCAGGTGACCCACTTGCTCGTTTTCCTTCCTATTCATATAAAAAAAAGCACCACTCACTTGTCGGCCATCAGCACCCGCTTGCCCACGGTCAGCTGGTGCCGGTCGTCGCAGAGTACGTCGTCGCGCATGCGCGGCGTCTGCGCCAGCTGCTCGCACAGAGCTGGCATACTGGACGCGTTGTACTGTGACCATTCCTTCGAGCCCTCCTGGAAAATAGTTAAACGATTTCTTGTAAATTAAAACTCTTCTCACCGCTCCTTGTTTGTTTATATTTGAGACTAGCTGTTGCCCGCAACTTCGTCTGCATAGAATTCGTTTATCGCTATCCCGCAGGAATTACGCTATTTTCCGGGATAAAAAGTAGCCTATGTGTTATTCCAGACTATAATCTATATATGTTCCAAATTTCATCCAGATCTGTCCAGCCGTTCCGACGTGAAAGAGTAACAAACATCCAAAAATACTCACAAACTTTCACATTTATAATAGTAGGATAATTATCCATTTATACATATAATTAATTTAAATGCCTAAATAAATGAGAAAATGAGAATGTATTTGCTAGAATATTGGCTACTCCGACTTTCGACTAGTATTGAATTTTTTTAAGGTGTTTTTTTTTAGAAAAATAGTTATTTTTTCAGATGAATGCTAAATGTTTCAAGATGAATGTACCGCTGTACTGTACCTTGGGTCCGATGAGGATGGCGCGGTAGGGCGCCACGGCCGGCGGCCAGCGGAGCGCCGACTCCGTGCTCAGGGCTTCTAAGCTGGCACCCAGCAGTCTGCAGCACACAAACTATAGGGTAACTTTTGTTACTTTTCCACGCTGGTCTGGGAGCAAAGAGAAAACATAGAATGCTGGTACATTCTATTTTCGCCCATTCCCTCGATAGTCTTTTACCATCTGCGCGGGAAGAGAAGCAACTGGTACATTCTGTTTTTTCTTCACTCCCAGAAATAAAATCACCAGATATCACAGACTAGCAGAGACTTTATACATCTCAAGTTGATGGATTATGTAGTATATTTTATCTGTGTATCGTTTCGTGAGTCATAGACGGTTCTGGCTGAAAATCAGTGCTGCAGTCTAACACCTCAGCGTAATGCTGAGCCAGCGACCGTTTCACTTTTGCGAAGACACACAACGCTGATGATCTATTTTACATCTCTATGTTTTTTATTGTTATACCTTGTTTATTTTCTATAAAATTGTGTATATTGTCTTATATTTGTGTGTCTTGCAAAAAGGAATAAATGTCTTCTTTCTTTCTTTCTTTCTATCTCTATAGACTAATATAATTTAAGGTTCGGGGACCTTATGCATCCCTTTTATAAATGTATTTAATTTAAGTAGAATTTAAGTATTCTTACTGTATTTTATTTTGAAAAAATGATTTTCTGCCAAGTTTCTTGCGGCGTGTTCTTGGCAATGATGGTCTTTCCGAATGCGCTGGTAGTTTCAAAAACATGTAAAAGAGCCCTTGGCGGCCAATATGCAAAAATAAAATTTTGATTTTTTCTTTCACAAGGGGGACTTAATTCGATTAACCTGCTTTTCAAGTTTAGGTTTTTTTTAAACATACCTACTTAGTATGGGGGGGGGGGGGTTAGTACAAAACCTCACCACGTACCACCAGAGGGGTCTAAAAAGTTGCTAAAAACCATCACGAGATGAATGAACGGCCCCTAAGACGGTGGCGAAGGACAGACATACATACACATACAAATCACGTCTTTATCCCTTACAGGGTAGACAGAGCCTAAGGTAACAGGTACCTACAGGCCACATTTAGTAATTGTGGGCGTATAGGAGGACAATGGAATCAAAATAGTGATGGGTTGCTAGCCTCATCGCCTATAAAATGATTCCCATTATTTTCGCCCATTCCCTCGATGGGCTTTTACAAAAGCAACTGATTTTTATAGAAGCAACTGGTACATTCTATGTTACACAGACAGAGTTATGTTAGGACAGACCTTACATTATATCCTATACTACCCTTAAAAGATGATGATGTGTTAGATCAGTACCTGGTGATCCCTATCCCGTAGCAGGACATGTGCAGGGGCTGCGGGGGGCCCCCGGCCGGCACGAAGGTGGCGCCCAGCGGGGCACTGTACTTCGTGCCCAGGATGAACGTGTGCCCCACCTGCGGATCCACGGCTAATTTACATACATACATAAATCACGTCTTTTTTTCTTTCGGGGTAGACAGAGCCTAAGGTAACAAGATCCAAAGGCCTTTAGCATGATTGTGAGCGTACAGGTGGAAAGGGGAATGAAAATAGTGATGAGTTGCTAGCATCGCCTATTACATGATTCCTATGATGTTAATTATCTACTTGAGTGTGTGCTTTTAAATTTTGATTGGTAGAGACTTTCATCTCTACTATAGACTAATCCCTCCGGGGTTGCGGGTGTCTATGGGCAGTGGTGATCACTTACCATCAGGTGACCCACTTGCTCGTTTGCCTTTCTATTCATATATATATATATAATTTAAGGCTCTGGGACCTTATACATACCTTTTATAAATGTTTTATTTTAAGTAGTTTATTTTAAAAATATTACATTCTGCCAAGTTACTTGCGGCGCATTCTCAAACTCAAACTCAAACTCAAACTATTTATTGCATAACTACTCTATGCAACGATGGTCTTTCCGAATGCGCTGGTAGTTTCAAAAAGACGGCCCTTGGCGGCCAATTTGCAAAAAAAAAATTTAGTTATTTTTATATAATTGAGTATGCACTTTTACGTAGTTGAGTGTGTATTGTCCAGGTTACCTCTATGCTGCTGCGGCTGTGCTTGGGCGCGTCGCAGCGGCAGTGTGCGCGCGCGCAGGCGGCGCAGGCCAGCACGGCGTCCTCCCCCGCCGGCGCCGGCAGCTGCCACTCGTGCGACTCCGAGCCCCCCATCTCGCCGCATGGCGCCGCCACTAACAACACCACCAAGTCAAGTCATGACTTTTATAGACTACAAGCCATTGACGTACAATAAACAACTAGACTCCCAATCACGCTCAAAAACTGTCCGAAGCAAAAGTCTGAACACGCGTCTATTGTTCAGAGGTTTTGTTCAGTTGTGTTTCGACCGCGCTTTGATAACAATGTATATGTCTTTTTCGCACCGTAATCTTACTATTAAGAACAAAAGAGACAGGCAGGTTTCCAGCGCGTGGCGTCGTGTCATTACTTCTCACGATCCTACGCCATTGATATTAAACATTACTGCCACGAAATAAGGTGTCAATTTGAACGAATATGTTAATGTTATCTGTCTAAGTCGATGTGTTGACACATACAACACATAGACAAAGCAACTCGGACGTTTCTTGAGGAACCTTTGTTAGCGACTGAGAGTCTAGTTGTTTATTGTAAGTCAATGCTACAAGCTCATGGACAAATAAAAACAAGTGAAATGAACCAGCGTGAATGAAGCTTAGAAGGCTGTTACTATATCATAAAATAACTCTGAGCGCTATGCCGTCATTTCTGAGCGGTACAGATTTTTTCTCATACATAGAAAAAAAAATGCACTAACTTCCGGCACCACCACTTTAAAGCGGCACTAGGTTTTCGTCATTTATTTTTAATCATCTATAAGCTATAAAAACGCCGTAAAATAATAATTAGTCGTAATTCCTCACTTGTACCTGATAAATTCCATACCTGTACCGCTCAGAAATGACGGCATAGTGCTCAGAGTTATTTTATGATATAGTAACAGCCTTCTAAGCTTCATTCACACTGGTTCATTTCACATGTTTTTTTTTCCATAGGCTTGTAGTCTATTAGGGTTTCTTAGCTAGGATAACGGGACACTATTACCAAGCCTCCACTGTCTGTCTGTCACCAGGCTGTATCTCAGAAACGAAGATAGCTGGACAGTTGAAATTACAAATGATGTATTGTTGCCGCTATAATAGCAAATACTAAAATAGACACATACACAAATAACGTAATTATCCCTTACGGGGTAAACGGAGCCTAAGGTGGCAAGACCTAGATCACGATTAGCAAGATTGTGGGCGTATAGATGGCAAAAAATGGAATCATAATAGTAATGGGTTGCCGCATCGCCTATAACATGATTTCTATGAGTTTCGGCCATTCCCTCGATGGGCTTTTACCATTTGCGCGGGAAGAGAAGCAACTGGTAAATTATATGTTTTTTCTTAACTCCCAGAGCAGCATGGATAATAAATAAATTAATGCAAAAATTTATGTATTTAAATACCTAATATTAGCGTTTTTATGGGTAATGTTAGATACAACTTTGTTTGAATTAAATATAATTGTACCGTTTGTGCCCAAATAAACATACATACAGACAGACATAACCCACGTCTTTATCCCTTACGAAGTAGACAGAGCCTAAGGTGACAAGACCTAAAGACCACGTTTAGCATGATTGGAATGAAGTGGGAATCAAAACAGTGATGGGTTGCTAGCCACATCGCCTATGTGACATGATCCCTAAGATTTTCGCCCATTCCCTCGATGGGCTTTTACTGGGCGCGGGAAGAGAAGCAACTGGTACATTCTATGTTGTTTCTTTGCTCCCAGACCAGCGCGGAAGATAATAAACATTCAAAACATTATAAAACCTCTGTGCACAGTGAGCTGTAGGTCGTCAAACAGCTTCTCGTAGGCGTCGGTCACGCGCGCGTACACGGCCCGCGCGTGCTCGTGGGACGCGTGCGCGCCGTACGCGTCCAGCATGCGGAAGCTGCGCGCGCGCAGCACGCCGTGCTTCGGACGCAGCTCGTCGCGGAACTTGTCGCTTATCTGGAATAGAGTACGCAACAATACAATACAAATACTCTTTATTGAACACCACAAATCAGTACAAACAATACAGAATCAAAGAACAAAGTAGACAATAGCCGGTCTTATCGCTTAATAGCGATCTCTACCAGACAACTAATAAGACAGAGAAGTAAGTATAAGTATGGAGCCACACATACATATTCAATTTCTAGACGTCACTGAAAATCCGAAAAGTAAAGCTATGGCCGGGAATCGAACCCGGATCCTCGTCATTCCGTGACGCGTGCTATACCGCTACACCACCCATAGGAGGTGGGTAAGCCTTCGAATTTTTCTACCTGTTACTAGCTGTCCCGTGACCTTGTTACTATGCGAATTTTTTGTCGCCAAGCGTCATCTGTTTGAATGATGTGTCTGTGCGACACAATTACAAACCCCCGTGGAACATCTACTGCTCACCAGACTGTCACTTTGTGCGTGTGTGTCACTATTTTGATTCTTTTCACCTATACACCCACAAATTAAGCTAAACGTGGCCTCTGTCTACATCGTAAGGGATAAAGACGTGATTTATGTATGTAAGTATTTATCTCTTACGGGGTAGACAGAGCCTAAGGTAACAATACCTAAACGCCACGTTTAGTATCGCCTATAACATGATTCCTAAGATTGTCGCCCATCCCCTCGACGGGCTTTTACCATCTGCGGGGAAAAGAAGTAGCTTGTACATTCTGTTTTTTCTTTGCTCCCGGACCAGCGTGGAGGACATGGGACATTATGACTTTCTGCCAAGTTTCTTGCGGCGCATTCTTGGCAATGGTGGTGTTTCCGAATGCGCTGGTAGTTTCAAAAAGACATGTAAAAGAGCCATGGCGGGCAATGTGCAAAATAAAATATTTAGTTATTTTTATTTAACTGAGTATACAGTTTTATGTAGTTGAGTGTGTAGTGTCTGAGCTACCTCTATGCTGCTGCGGCTGTGTTTTCATTTTCATGGTAGTGACGTTGGAAGCAGTGGCGTAGCTACCTAGGGACTAGGCGGGGCTGTGCCCCGGGGCCCTCAAGCTCAGAGGGCTCTCGAATCCTTACCAGAAAAAAACGATCGAACTATTATTATTAAAACGTAACCAGTTTAGATAGTAGTGGGGCCCCATTTTTTTATTTGCCCTAGGGCCCTTGGTTACCTAGCTACGCCACTGGTTGGAAGTAACTTTTACCTGATACAGTAAGAGCGGCAGTTGCTTGTACGACAGAGGGCCAACATCTGCCAGCAGGTCCGCTATCGCCTCTTCGTGTGTCTGCAATGTACATAAATCACACATTTATCCCTTACGGGGTAGACAGAGCCTTTTTTTAACGGAGGGGAAATCTTTATGGATGCCCTAGGCACGGGGATGCCTAGGGTTATGTGCGACTCCCCCCGAAGGGGTATACCCGAACTAAAAACTCTCCGGCGTTGCCTCAATCCGGTGTGATGGGGACGCAGTGGGATGCCACTAGGGTTTCACCACAAACGCCCCCCCGGTGGCCCCGGCGCCCGCCAGGACCACGCCGAGAGGAAGGCCTGTATGCTGCGTCTGTCTTCCAGTAGACAATGAGACCGTGAAATGCTGGTAGGTAATGAAACACAGGGTAGACAGAGCCGAGAGAGTTGCTTCCATAGAACTCAATTCCCACCGGCTCGCCTATTTTAAGGTTGGGCACTTTTATTGTGCAGAATTAGAGGAAAAGGCTGGTTAAATTCCCTTCGGCTTGCCTTCTGATATACTTGACGCCATGTTGGTAAGTAGGATAAAATAACTCACTGGAGCCAAGACAAAGGTCTTCCCCGTCCTATCCTGGACCTTCAACAGCTCCTCGCTCGTTCTTCCCGTCTTCTCCCACAGATTAGCAGCCGTCAACGCTGGCAGGGAGAGCTTCTGGCCACCGACCTCCTCAATGCGGTGCTTGACCAGAGCTTCCAGCTTGTCTACTGCCCGTAGAGCGAGCGGGAGGAGCGCGAAGAGACCGGAGGACGTTGGACGGATGAGGCCACATTCTAGTAGAAGCTGGAATTCATAGTTTTTTTTTAATAATAAAATTTGCTAATCGGAAAAAATTACGACGAGCTTTTGGACTAAAAACGGAAGCGCTTTTGAGTTTAATTCGATACCAATTTCCTTAAAATGATAAAGATACTCTTTGTCAGTACAAATAGAAGGCATTATATCATAAATAAAGCGTATATATCCAAGAATATCGTTAAAAGCTGAACGAAAAGTCATAACCTTACCTTTTGACTTTTACAGGTGATTTCGGTATTTTTTATCTTAGCGTTCTTTGGTATAATTAGAAGAGGCTGGAGTAACTGGGAAACGAATTTCATTGTGCAATATTTATGTACTTTCCTCTGAATTCCTTCATGAAAACAAAAATTATACAACTACAGCTGATTGTGACATTTCAATCAGTATTACACCTTTAGCAAGGTTTTATAAAAACATTACGCCTTTAAATCTGAATATGCTCTTTCGTGACTTACGTCACGGTTTATTTTACTTTGGTTGCAAATTAGTAATATTACACGTTGAGTGAAATTTGCATCTGCATCTACTGCAACGTAGCATTTTGACGTTTTGTGCGTTTTGTTTCTGCAAAATTGCAAATGAACAAATAAAGTTTGAAATGTTTTTTATTTTTATTTTAAGGTTTGTAAGGTTTTATACTTGTTTTACACATTGATGCAAAAAAAAAACCCAGTTTATTTTTAAGTAAATTAAAATGCGTAAAGTTGACCTGTATCTAAGCCTGTACTGTATCATGAACATTTGGTGAAAATACAACCATTTTTTCCTTAATTACTGCTGTCTTATAACATAAGGAGTAGTTACGGCACGATTTCAATATGGCCATTGAGCATCGCCACTAACATAGGTTAAAATATGCGCGGGAAGAGAAGCAACTGACACTTTCTTTGTTTCATACATACACATACACAAATCACGCCTCCATCCCTTACGGGGTAGACAGAGCCCAAGTAACAGGTACCCACAGGCCACATTTAGCAAGATTGTGGGCGTACAGGTGGAAAATGGAATCAAAATAGTGATGGGTTGCTAGCCTCATCGCCTATTACATTATTCTTATGATTTTCGCCCATTCCCTCGATGGGGTTTTACCATCTGCGCGGGTAGAGAAGCAACTGGTACATTCTATGTTTTTTCTTTGCTCCCAGACCAGCGTGGAAGAACTTAGTTTCATATTTATTATTATTATTACAAGCTTTATATTAACTTGCAAGTTATGTATGTATGTATGTATGTAAGTATGTTTATTCGGGTATACCTAATCTTGCGACTTAATTTTGAAGCAGATATCTTCACCCGATTGAGCTGAAATTTTGCATACTTGTGTAAGTCGGATGACAATACAATAATCTGGTAGTAAAATTCTGGTTACCAGGCCAGAACCGTCTCCGCAGAAAACTCTTCAACGGTTAGTCCGATTGACTTCAAATTTGCTTCGCATATAAATTATTATGTAGGACAGATGACAATGCAAGTCTACAAAAAGTAGGTAGATACGGTCAGCCAAAAACTAAGCTGAAATTTTATGGTTTAGTTATTTCTCTCAGACCAGCATGGAAGTACAACAACTCGACGCCGTCTTAAACTATGTTGGGGCCTTTGGGCACACAATAATTAGGGGCCCCTTTCGGAAAGTAAAGAAAATGAATTATGTGAACGTTTTCCTACTGTGATCTTATATTAGTTATTGGAAATGTAAGACAAATTATGTTCCTCGGGGCCCCTTTAGCATGGGGGCCCTGGGCACGGGCTCCGTGTGCCCTTATGGTAAAGACGGCATTACAACTTTACCATTATGGAATGCAAACGAAATCGCGGGCAAAAACTAGCGCAGAATATAAATCAGACGCTACACAAAGACAGAGATAAGGCTAAGTAAAATGTTCTATCCCATTCATGTCATTTTCTGTCGGGGGCTGATTTATGGTTAATTGATTCACTCAATTAACTTCATCGCGGCTTTTCTTTTGAAAGTGTTAATCGGCCAAAATGGCGCCACTGAGCAAATCAGACATGTTGACGCTTGACGCATGCGCGACACGTGCCACATTAATGTCATGCCACAAATTTAACACCGCGTGTCTTCTTCTTCTTATTTGTGGCGTATCAAGTCGTTGTAGCGACGACAACTTCGCCAATGTCAAAGTAACAAAAATATAATTCAAAAATCGTGTGACAAAATGTCGGCAACGTTGTACGGTAATGGTCAAAGACCCTCCCCCCTTTCGGGCTCTTAGCCAACGGTCAATGATATCCCTCAGAAGCAGATTTCTCTGCCCTCAAGTTCTAAAACAAAACTCGAATAAAATCGAACGAGTGTTCGATTTATAAAACTTGAGCACAAACACGAACCAGCCAGTCCGTAAACCAGCCAGTCCGTAGATATAAAATCTAACCTAACAGTAGCAAGCCCTTGTGGCATGCGGCTGCGGCATGCGGCATCGTTATTCTGGCCGGCTCAGCGGAGCGGGAGCAGTTTAACCTGCGATAAGGGAAATAGAAGCCCGAATGATGCCGCGCCACCCGGGGCCTCTGCCACAAGATGAGAGCGGGTTCGATTCCTCTTTCCGCCTATACGCCCAACATCATGTTTAACGTGGTCTTGGGTAAAGTATATCCCACCAAAAACATTCTGTAAAAAACTAGCCAAGTCTCGATGGAGCTGCTTGTTTATCTCTAAAAAGTAATGAAATCTAGACAAAGTAGTGCCACGTCTAAGGCGTACTGCGATTTCTTTATTATTATAGTTAATGTTGTGTGACTTGGCCGTTGGAGGGTACACAAGGGTACAAAACCAGGCGCTCCATGACACCATTGCACCAATCTGTCGCCAGAACCGCTACCCATTGACGTTGGAAAATTGCCACTTGGAAACGTTGATTCAAGTCAATTGTAGGCTTGATAAAGCTGCGTATTTCAATAATGCTTATGTATAGGCATATTCAGGCAGGCATATTCAGGTCTCATCCATGGTAAACGTGTTTCCCACATTTTCCGTCTCCTCCCGAGCCGTGGGCCGCGGGCGGTTATCAGTTCACAGGTCATTTGCCGCCTAATGGAAACCGTGGCAAAAACCGGACGAGTACCCGGATACCCGGCTATCCGGGTTTATCCGACGGACACCCAATGACTGAACTTTAAAATGCACGTGTCAACATTTCGGCCATGTAGTTTACAGTACGTAGACGGGGCCCTAAAACAAAATATAACAAGTTTTATTAAAAATGACATTTAAATACATATAATATTTTCGGACATTGTTCTGGCGTGATGCTCCATTTTACGTATACTAGATTTCAAGTCAAATTGGCTTGTGTGCTCAAAAATTGAACACGCATTTATACAGTGTACAATACTAATATTTTTGAACGCCCTAGACAGTGGGACCTATATGCACCTGAGCGATTTCCAAAAAAAAAGTCCTCATGCACATTTTTTCCAGAATTCAACTATTTTGGGTTTTTCCTACACAGAATCGTTTCCAATCGATCCTAATACAAGAAAAAATGTGTCCCAAAATTTCCATTCCAGTTCGTCACTTTTTTTAATGTAGCTATGTATGGAACGTGACGAAGCATAGTAAAAAAAAAGAATAGTAAAATCTGGGACAGATTTTTCCTTGTATGAGAATCGATAGGGTAAGCGATTCTGAACAAAAAAAACCAAAACTATTTAAATTTTTGAAAAAAATGTTCAGGTGGGTTTTTTTTTGGAAAACGCTCACCTACATTATGACGACTGGACACGAAACCTGGCCTTTATTTGATGAAAATAACAGGCGACAAGTAACTGTGACAATTTGAAACAGATTGGGTTTGAGAATACCGAAATGCCAGGGTCGCCAGTTGCCCGTCAGTTTTATGGAATAGCGCGTAAAGGCCTGTTAATGACATAATAAAACGTCAATGCTTAATAACATAAATATAACGAGTATGTTGTATGCAAAACAAAAAGGAACAAGCCCCAGGAAACTTTAAAAGGTTACGACTGAGGTGGCTGCGGGTAGCCGCATAAACCCGGATAATCTTAATTGCTGTAGATCGTTGTTTGTCAGTTGGTGGTTTAAGGTTGTCCCGGGCGCTAATATTTACATAGCTAGTATAGCCTCCTGGGTTCGAATCTACTATGCAAAGTACATAATAAAAAGTTAATTTTGAACCTTAACTAATAGACCGGGAGATAGTGACCCAAATTATTGGGTCATTTGTACCAGTATGGCAGTTCTTCAGGGGTCTTAGTATAGTACGCAATGACAAAAAGGTAAATGATGGTCAAATCTCTTCCATGCTGGTCTGGGAGTAAAGAAAAAACATAGTATGTACCTACCAGTTCTCTTCCCGCGCATATGGTAAAAGTCTATCGAGGGAAAATCGAGTGAGCGAAAATCTTAGTAACCCATCACTATTTTGATTCCCCTTTCCATCTATACGCCCACAATCATGCTAAACGTGGTATTTAGGTCTTGTTACTTCAGGCCATGTCTCAACTTCCTATTAAATCAGTTAATTTTGTTAGAGTTAAAACAGTTTAAACTACATAATAATTAATTTGAGTAATCCGCTGATTAGGGCGGAATCCTAGGGCGGGCGCCGGGTCCAGGTGTGCAACATGATTCATTACAGCTTGTGATGAATGTATGGTGTTCCAAGTTGAGTGATGAATAAATTATAAGTTAGTAAGTTCGCAAAATAATATAAATTAAATTTGGACACCATTTTAATTGGCATAAACTGGAACTTTGTAAAGCAAAACGTTAGAAAAAAGCGAGCGTTTTTCTCAAACATTGAGGGGAAATGAAAATAAACTTTGCACTATTCTTCCTCGCAACTTAGGTTTCCACATTCCCGCCTTTTTTCTTAAGGTTTTTTATGTCATCTGTCACCTTAAGCTACTTGAGACATTGATAAAAAAGTTAGACTCGAACAAAACGCGCACTCCTCGGCTATCGACTTGGCTGTATTCCATAGTCTCTTTGATTTAAAAAAAAGTTAAAACAAATGAAAAACAGTCCAGCAATCCGATTTATGGTCAGAAAATCGCGCCTGCAATGTAATACGGCCGTCAACTAGGCCCTTCGTGTCCTGTTGCTTAGAATACAATGACGACATAATACGACAATGTTAGAGAAAATTCATTATAATCCCTTGCGTCGCTTGGTCTTTTATTTTATAACATACCAGCCATAGACAAATTATGGCTTCACTAAAAAAATACGTTTAAAATTCGAACGTTTTCAGAGCCGTTCAACCTCAACCACAGACAATAGAGCTGAGCAGGGCTCTGAAATTCAACATTCGATTCTCATTTTGTGTCGTTTCGCTCACACTATTAGTCTTAATAGGAGGGTGAAAGAGACGATGTGATACAAACGCAGCTATAGAATTTTGGTTGGGGTAGCCCCCTAGATAGTAGCGTGCATAAATCCTCGTCATAACACTCTTATCTCTGTTTATACGCCATTACCCGCAGACGGAATTTAACGCCCTCTGTTTGCGCGGAATTGTTAGGTGACACCAATACCTCGTAAATATTTCAGGGTATATACACACCGTCACGCCTCTTTCCCATAGGCAGGCAGAGACTACATTGTTCCACTTGCTACGATCCTGACAAACGTTATGGCTTTCGCTTCATCCACATTCATCTATCATACATGCTCGTCGGCTTCGGGTACTCCTTACCTGGGGCCTTGCCACCAGACGTGTCGCATTGCATCGCATCGGAAAGGATACGAACGGATGCGGCGACAGCAAATCGCGTTCGGCAGCATGGCAAACCACTAAACGGCTCGCCTCGCATTCGATCGAAACGAATTTTCCAAATAATTATAGTAAATATGTACACAGTTAACTAGTTAGTCTATAATCTATATTATTAATAACAACACTAAAAAAATGCACCAGTTGCTTCTCTTCCCGCGCCGATGGTAAAAGCCCATCGAGGGTACGGGCGAAAATCTTAGGAATCCATCATTATTGATTCCGTGGTGAAAGTGGGCTGTAGGTTTTGTTACTCTAGGCTCTGTCTACCCAGTAAGGGATAAAGGCGTGATTTATGTTCACAGTATTGAAAGTCTATATACATATTACCAAGCCGCGCACAGCAATGCACAGTAGCTTGACTGCGAGCGTCTTGCGCGACAAGCAATCGTAGCAAAAGTATGCTGCGAAGCACTTCCTTCTCGGCCTTTGCAGTAGTTAGGTACCTAATGCACTATTGTTTATTAAAACTACTTCGAATATTTCGAAAATAATATCTCGATGGCACAGCGATTTCTGCAAATGGCGGAAAAAAAAACTGTAAACAATCACTTCCGATCTCAAGTCACGCGCGCCGCTGCGTTTGGCGTTTGGTTATTGCTCAGTCTTTGTTTTGGCGGGAAAAATGACAACTGTCACCGCCAGGCGCCACCGGGGGAGGCCGTGCGTGAAACGGAAAATTGTTGTTTTTCAAACGATTTACGTTAATGTGCGGCTATTTCCATTACGCTGTAGTTTCTTTGTTGTAGAATTTCCTAGTAACTCTTATGCGCATTTCAATTGTTTGTTACAAAATGAAGCTGAATCTTTTAACTCTTTGCGAGTAGGACCCCGTGCAAGTTCCGTCCGGATCGACCACGGTCTTACTTCCTGATCCTGTCGCCAAGCAGCAATGTTTGCGCTGCTGTGTTCCGGCGTGAAGTGTACTTAAGACAGCTGGTGAAATTAATACTTAGTTAAGTAAGGGATCTAGTCCCAAATTCGAAAGTATACCATCCGTCTTACTCTCGTTAAGTTACTTGGAGTGAGCGGGAAAGCACGATATGAACTTTGAACTTCAGAGTTTATTAACAACAGTTTTTTTTTCAGTAAGTAACTACAAGTACTCAAAATGTGCATAAAATAAAAATATTCTTACAAAATTCAGACTAATTGCCTTGAGGCGTCTGGCAGCAATATTTTTACGCGAACATAATTCGGTTCCACCTTTAGCCTTTCCTTTTACATTCACCTTCGACTTCGTTATTCAATCAATCAAATTATTTTTGCGAATATGTCACTGTGAAATATTACAGGCCCTGAAATGTGTGATTTTTATTTTCAGCCGCCAACGAGAAATGTTTTGCGTCAATCGTTACGACGTGCCTTCATAGGTACATATAGATATAGTAAAGTTAAGTATCTAAGTTATTTCTTTTTACCGAAATGTGAATATTATATTTATACCTAGCTATGTTAGCTATGTATAAACTTAATGTGTAATTACTTAAATATAAAAATTGAATTGTATTATAAGATAAAATAATTAAACTAAAATTAAAATTAATGTAAAAACGTACTCCCACGCGGCATTGAGCCAAAGATGCTTGCAGTATTTCCCCGCTGTATTGCAATACTAATTCGCTGTGCGAGGAAGCTGCCAGCTCTTTGGTCTATCCAACTCTCTTCCATGCTGGTCTGGGAGCAAAGGAAAAACATAGAATGTACCTACCTGCCAGTTGCTTCTCGTCCCGCGCAGATGGTAAAATCCCATCGAAATCCCGTCTTGTTCCCCAGGCTCTGTCTACCCCGTAAGGGATATAGACGTGATTCGTGTGTGTGTGTGTGTGTGTGTACGTTTCTCCTGTCTATTTGTTTCCGCCACCTACTTAAACTGTCTCCGACTTATTTCTTTCTTTTATTGGTTGCCTGGTAGAGATCTTGTTTTTGTTTCTGTATCGTTTTGTACTGATTTGTGGAGTTCAATAAAGAGTATTTGTATTGTATTGTTGTATAAGTGCAAAACCATTATGTCTATACCCCAGCCTAAACACCGTCCTATTATTACATACATATAGGTATTACACTAATCAAATCTTTATCCCTTAAGGGGTAGAAAGAGCCTAAGTTAAAGATAAAAGCGAAAGTTTGTAAGTTTGGATGTTTGGGGTACTTGGGGTGGGTACGGTCAAGTGCAAAAATAAGTATCGATATGAACTTCTCAAAAATATGTCCCACGACCTTATTACGCCGGTGTAAGAGCGCATGATACTTATTTTTGAAACGTTGACTTGATACATATTATTACACTTGACCGTACACGGGCCGTCCTACTGTCAAAAAGGCGGGTGTACCTTTATATTGTAATCTTTTTTTGTGGCGTGGTACATTTTTATTTAAAGTAAGTTTTCTTTTTATACATTTGTGAAGGTACACCCGCCATTCTGACTCTCACTATATTTACGCCACTGACAGAAGCAAAGCCGCAAATCAACGGTAAACGTCTAAACCCAAATCGATGGGTCGGGGGCTCGGGGGTCACCCTCAAACATTAGCGTACCTAATGACATCAACAGACCCAGTGGATGGTGGACATTAAAAATGATCGAAACGGTCAAGCGCGCATTGGGTTATCGCTGAATATATATTAAAAAATACCTACATGAATACAGTTACCAATATTCAGATAAATAAAGTATTTATTTTATGGGTTTATTGGAAAAGAAAAACAAATCATAATAAAAAACAGTCACAACTTAACCATCCCATCCACGTAACCATCTTATAGCTCCATCTCCGTTTCGCCAACGGACATCCAGGCGGGGGGAGCGTTTTCACCCATTTGTTGTCAACGTACCATTGACCCGCACCAGGCGGTTTGCTTCATCCTTACTAATGCGAACTGCTAGGGAATGGAATTCGCTCCCATCGTCTGTATTTCCGGACAGATACAATCTAGGGCTCTTCAAGGCTAGTGTGAATAGGCTATTACTGAACCAGTGAGTTACACCTTTGGCCTCATTTGCACCTTCCACCAAGTGAGATAGAGGTCAATCACTGGTCAGTTCGTAATAAAAAAAAAAAAAAAAAAAAAAAACGCACATACTAAATCTAAAACTAATACTATAATTAAAAAACAAATTGTCATAAAGCTATCAATATTTTTTTATTAAAAAAACTATCGTGATATTTAAACTCTGTTCATAATTAGAATAATAATAATAGATAGATCAGATTTCTTTTTTTAATATTATATGAGTTTTTTAAGTTCAACTCATTGGTATAGATAGCTAATAGTGATTTAGGGTTGATTTTTCAATCGTCAGATATTACCTATTCGGCGAACAACTCTATGGGTATCTGTAAGTTAAGAGCTTATCTGAGGATTGAAAAATCGGCCCTTAATCTATATTATACTCATGATTTTGTTTTTATTTTTGTTGCGTCGACCACGAATTGAATTGGTGCGATGGCAGCCACGGTTACTACCACCTTCGAAGCAGGACGAGCATTTTTTTAGGGCACCTTTTCTGGCCTCCTCCCCGACTGAGCGAGGAAAGCAGTGCCTCCCTAAATAGGGCTGCTTTGTCGTTCTAGATGCTGCCACATCCGACTATCGCCCCAAATTTGTAGTGCCAAAACGACCACGGCGACTCACACCCCTAGAACCACATGTGTTGGAGTCAGACAAAGCCCAGCGTGCACCGCACCAGACAGTGGCGTAGCTAGGTAATCAGGGGCCCTGGTGCAAGTAAAAAAGGGGCATCACTACTATCTAAACTGTTTAGGTTTACCAAGTAAAAATATAAAATAGTTCTGGTAAGGATTCTGGCCCCTGAGCTTGAGGGCCCCGGGGCACTGCACCGCCTAGTCCTTAGTTAGCTACGCCGCTGGCACCAGACCTCTCTACATCCTCCCATCGCCACAGGACTTTGTGTAAATCGGAGTCCGAATACGGAAGCGGTCAATTGCGCAGGATATATTTTACTCATAACGATATTTCAATCAGTGTTTACCTGAGTTTTATGTACTGTTTCCACTATTGTAAAAAAAAAACAAAAAATCTGATGGAACATTTAGGCTGCGGCTCCACTGAGGCGAAGACGAGCGGAGCGGAGAGGAGACGTGTGGGGATCGACCAATCATATTACAGAGCGGAGACGCGATGTGGATTTCATGTAATATGATTGGTCGATCCCCACACGTCTCCTCTCCGCTCCGCTCGTCTCCGCCTCAGTGGAGCCGCAGCCTTATGTATGTACTGTAATGTTCTAGATCCGATGTTACTGATAGTGACTAACTCATACTAAAGGTAATTAGGTGATTTTTGGCCAGGTCGGGTTATCCCATGTTCACGTTCTACATAGATACGGGGAATTCAGAACCCTTTCCTTTCCGAAGTCAGCTAAAATACACCCTTCAAAACATAAACCGATTACATTTTCAAGCTCATGTATTTAAAAAAAAATGACTCGAAAAAACGTCAAAAAGCATTCCTAGCCGTACGTGGGAATAATTCAAATCGCTCCGACCTATTAAATCGCCATTTTGGGGAAAAAATAAGAGATATTTTGACCGTGTGTGGGCGATATGAGGGCGCGTGTCCATTGTCCAGCGAGACGTCTTCCGTTCAAGTGCTCTGACATTCAGCGTAAATTTATGAGCCAGAAAAAAAACGTCTCCAATGCTTTCGAGAAAACCTACAAAACAGAACCAGACAACTTCTTACAAATAGATACTAACAGTGGCGTAGCTACCTAGGGACTAGGCGGGGCAGTGCCCCGGGGCCCTCAAGCTCAGAGGGCCCTCGAATCCTTACCAGAAAATCTCGATCGAACTATTATTATTAAAACGTAAACAGTTTAGATAGTAGTGGGGCCCCATTTTTTTATTTGCACCAGGGCCCTTGGTTACCTAGCTACGCCACTGGATACTAACTACCTACATTTAAAGCCTGTTTCACCACTCTTTGTTAAAAAAGTTCCAGTCATCTATGATTTCGTCTCTATTTATTACTACGAAACAGACAGAGACGTCATCATAGATAACTGACACTTAAGAAGGCTTGAACTTAACAGAGAGTGATACTTCTTAGTCCATTTTATAACCTCTACAGAGCATACAGATTGATGGTTACGTGTTGAAAAAAGGTCAGGTCGGGGTACCAGAAACCGACGAGCATCAATGAAGAGATTGATGAACGTGGAAGCGGAAGAGGTATGTCAGGATCGTCGCAAGTGGAACAAAGTAGTCTCTGTCCTCCCCTGTGGGAAAGAGGCGTATTTTACTATGGCATGTCAGCATTTACAGTGTGGCTTGTTCTTAAGTCCCAGTTGTTCTAAATTGCTCAGCTACTCTAGATTCATCGTTTCCCTTCACAATTTAGTTATTAACTTTGTGATTTTTAATTCATGTGATTAATTTTGTACATACAGTATTTTGAACGGATATTTTCTTAAAAGCGTTTTAAACCCCTCTCTCACGTCAAATTCCTTCCTGCCATAGCACAACGGAAACGTTTGTGTACACACAGCAAAGCAAATCGGTGAGCACCCTAGTTATCCACGTGTGTCATTCTATACACACATCCGCACTTATCCGCTGCCTTATTACGCACACAACAAAATGCCCTATCTGTGCTAATTGTGTTTTCTGACTACCTTCACGCATAGTTATTCAAACCTGCTGGTATTTTGTTCAATGGAAGCATAATTTTGCCACAAGTATTATAAGCGTGGTGGCTCAGGTGTATTAACCTAGGTTTATGAAACTTAAAGAACCGGGTTCGAATCCTGCACAAGTGTATCTTTTTTGTTTTCAATTTTAAATTACTAATCTCAAAATAAACTCATGTTTACCTAAAACAAGAAAAAAAGGACGTAAAAGAATAAAACAATAAAATGCAATTATTGGTTCAAATTGTTTATTGCAACATTTAATTTTTATTGTATTAGCCTCTATTTGTGTTATTATTATTATTACCAAAAGTAATTAAATTAGCTAAATAAAACTGCACACTTTTCCTTATAGAATAATATTCATAAAATAACGCACACTTTAGAGGCCAGTATGATTTTATGTTTACTAAAAAGTCTTATGTCACTAACATAATAATTATCTTGCAAATTGAATACACAACCATAATAGGGCTATTTTTAAGATGACACATAATTAATATCTTAAATTCTGGTTTATTAGGTTTAAGTCTGATAAAGATGAACGAAACGTTTTATTTGCGGACGTGTAAGTCAGTGGTGAAATGAATAGACATGTTAAATGACAGCCATTAACAATAACATCATTTCACACTGGGTTATAATCTCCACTTTGAAGCGACTAAGCTACCTATCTCGATTTGGTTTGGATTTGGACACCAGGGCCCATCGATGAGATCCAACCCCATAGCCTAAAGTAACACTGCCACTCGTTCTGCACTGTAAAACATTACTGTGTTTATATATTTAATTAAGTTAATATATTTCGTCTTCATCACTAAAAATCACTACATTTGACTTTGATTGATGTAATAATCAAAGTCAAGATATTCACGAGCAAAGGTTTCTTCTATGCTGGTCCGTTAAAGCATGTTTTTTGCTGGTCTACGGCAATGCAATCCTGCAGCATGCAGATGGTTTCGCACAGGTTGCAACGTAGCATTGTGTCTTGTTGCTGTGAAATGGGTCACTAGCGGGTGCGGCAACTACATAATGTCCAAATCAAATGGCAGGAGATGAGGCTTCAGGTTTAGGCCCAGAACGAATATTTTTATCGTGTCCGAAGTCTGCGTAAGGGTGAATCCATAATGGCACAGTCTTCCGCTGCAAAATAAATGAAGTTTAAATAAAAACATTTTTCGTCAAAGAAAGTTGTTTAAAACATTACCGATAAAATAATAAGTCATTGTTTTTAACACCGTTTGTCTACTTACCCATATCAAAAAACGCCTAGCGATTCCTTATATAAATAGTTATATTGTTTTGCTCTTTTCAACTTTTGCAAATCACAAGGTATTCGAAAGGCAAAATTAAACAGTTCGTAAGTATAACACACGGTTCATCCCGCAGCTAATAATGGCTGCCAGCGGTGACAGTTGTTTGTTCTAAAAATCATATTATTAGAAATTTGAGGGTAGAAAACACTTTATATTGTTTAAGACGATAACGACCAAAATAGCTAGCAACTTTTAAACTCCAGTAAAAAGAGTCATACCTATTAATAATTATATTAAAAGAAAACACAATGCGTTTGCGTTTTTAACATATTATATAAGAGTAAAATTAAACATACAATAGACTGCAACCACCATAAAATTAAATAGTTACGGACAAAAATAAATTATAATTTCAACCTTATTTCAAAGCTCATAAAACAGCTATTTACACAAATTGCAATACAGTAGTCGCAGATTGAACATAATTCATACATTCACCATGTAACTTGTATACCTCGGTGGCCTAGCGGTCAAAGACAGGTCGAAGATTTGACTTCTGCTTTAGTGAACCGGGTTCGTATCCGAAGAAAACGGAATATAAAATAGTAATAATAAAATGACATTTTTGGATGTTATTTCGATGGCCGTGCTGGTTGTGAGGAATATTGCTTTGGAATTGGAATCTCAGACTTGTTGAGAAATAATAATATAACATCGTCGCATCAGTGAGATGGTAACTACTCTTCGCTAGTAATAATAGTTCAATGCGTGGGATTGCATAAATTTGAAGATTCAAGGTCGAAGGAAGCTTCGATTCGGTTCTCTCGCTTACACTGGGGATGACAATATCCAATGTAAGATTAGGTAAAATATTTTTAGGACAGTCTAAATAAAAAAAAATACTTTTACATTATTTTTGTAGAAGTAACTGAAACCGGAGATATTGCATTTTCAGCCTTTGAGTGTGACACGATACCGGCGGGGATTATTTTCATTTAATTTGTAATTATTTTTTACTTAATTTATTATAAACTAACTTAAATAGTTGTAACTTTCTTCATTGTTATTTTATAGTTAGTTGTTGTTTATTCAATAAACAGGTAATTTACAGTGACATTGCTCATTCATCTTGTTGCTAAAAAATCTGTACTTAGGGGGTAGATTTTATGATCGAACTCACTCACACATTCACATGTCATAGATTCTACTTAACGTTCATGTCGATACTCAACACGCATAGACGTGTGCGTGGCTGTGCTAACCGCATTATTTTGCTGTGTGTACATTAAAAATATTAAAGCGCGCGAACGCTCGCAAAGCAATTAGTGCGACATTGTTTAGGCGTAAAACATTGCAGTAACGAAACGTTTTCCGCGGGAAACTCTGCACCTAAAGGCGGGAAGGCCATATCCGCCATTTTGTTTAAATGTCATCAAATTTAATTTCCACTACCAATTTCGTCTGTGTTTCGTTCTTCATCGATTTACGAAAGTGTAATTACGAAATGTGTTTTGGCTTTTAAGCCCTTTGAGCGTACGTGTGTTCGAAAAAGTTTGGAATATTTTTTTAATGGCCACGCTTTCTAGGCGAATAGCTTTCCGAATGAGATGTTTTAAATTCCGCGTTCGTACTGCGCTGCGTGTTATATTAAAAATGCGTTGTGTTTTAATAAAATTTGCAGCATATTTAATAACGGATTGGCTTTTATTCCTGACTTTAGCAGCACGGGCCTTGAAGTGGCTACCTGTCTAACGAGAAATTTATGTGCTAGTTAAGTGCTTCCATCTATATTTTTATTGCCAGAAGCTATTTGCGGATACATGCATACAAACTGTCACGCCTCTTTCCCACAGGGATAGGCAGAGACTACTTTGTTCCACTTGCTACGATCCTGACATACTTCTTTTGCTTCGTCTACATTCATCAATCTCTTTACACATGCTCGCCGGTTTCGGGTTCTCCTGACCCGCCCTTTCTCCAAAACGTCTCCTATATTTGGTCTCGGAACGTCCGTCTTGGCCTTCCCCTCCCAACGCACCTCACACTCCCCCTATAGATCTGTTTAGCTAGTCTACTTTCATCCACCCGCTCTACGTGACCAAACCACTAAGCATACTTTTTCTATCCTAGTCACCAGTGGCGTGGCGTCCATGGAACTCGATTCCCACAGTCTTGCCTATTTTAAGGCAGTTGGGAAATTTTCTTGTGCAGAATTAGAGGAAAAGGCTAGTTAAATTCCCTTCGGCTTGACGCCACGTCACTGCTAGTCACTATTTCTTCTTTCACACCAGCGCGTTCCCTTATCACACTATTCCTTATTCTATCTTTCAGTGATACACCATCCGTACTTCTTAACGCTCTCATTTCTACTGCTTATATTCTCCTTTCATGCTTCTTTAGCCATACCCGAGTTTCGCTACCGTACATTAATATGTTGGAACAAGCACCCCTCTGTGGACAGCCAGGCGCATGGACGCATAGGCGCGTGGAGAGTATAATGTCTAGCATAGTATTTGCTTGATGCAGTCATAAATCCATCTTACCATCTTACTCGCTAATCCTGCCGCTAAGTAGCAGTGCTTGCACTGCTGTGTTCCGGTGTGGACGTAAGACAGCCGGGGAAATTACGGGCACAAGAGGCATTTCATCTTAGTCCTCTAGGTTGGCAACGCATCTGCAATCCCTCCGGGGTTGCGGGTGTCTATGGGCAGTGGTGATCACTTACCATCAAGTGACCCACTTGCTCGTTTGCCTTCCTATTTATATAAAAAAGAAAAAAAAATAGTTGTTGTGTAGCCCTCAAAATCTCAGTTAGGCGGTATATAGGTTAAGATGTCCCTTAGTTAGTAGTAGATACAGTGCTTCTAGTTTCTTATTGTATTTTTCACATAACCTGCTCGACAATGGCTAATTACATACCATGTAAACCTTTCTCAAAGTAAGTCATTATAGCCCTTGGCTTTCGCCGGGTAGTAATATTGTACTGAATTCATTATAACCCGTAGGTTAGTAATATGATTCTCACTTTTCATAGTTCTTATTGCTATTCTTTTAAACTCCAATTTCGTAAAAATCGCATGGCTCCGAAAATCGAGATGGCCACGCCACGGCAAGCGGCGTTCGATTTTCGAACGAATGAAACAAATTTCAAATAAAACAAAAGCGGCCAGTGTTTGCCGACGCTGTAATATTACACGCATAGAACTGCTAAGATTGCAAATAAAAATATTTCTGTATCATTACACAACCGGACTAATTTGTCAAACTTAAATTTTTACTTTTAATTTTGTTTTACTGTTGTTTTAATTAAATTACTTTTCTAGGTAACTTGGTTTTACTGTCGCAAAAGGTGAGAAAAGTCTCGCTACGCTCGGGAGTTAAATCTAGAGTCCTTTGTAGCGCTCAGGATTCAATCGCGCCCGTGACATAATACAGTGCTTTATCCCCTCGGTGTACAATCTACTATTATCTTTGGATTTGTGTCAAAAATGTCAAAGCAACTACGGTCCACGATGATCACTGACTGTCATTGAAACTGACATTGGCCCAAGCCTTACGGGCGCCATTAAGGGGGAATTAATTAATTACCTTGATTAAGTACTAGTAGTAGTAGATTAGTTCGCCTTTGTACTATTTTCTCTGTATTTCTGTATTTAAAAAAAAAAATATGTGCAATAAAGAGTTTACATACATACATACATACTTTCATACTTACCACTTTTACCCACGGTCGATTTTTGGTGCTGGATAGGTTCCATTTCATGTGATTCATCCTTTAGTTCATACTAGCACTATAGTATACTTACTTCTTTGTTACGTTAGTTTTCCCTTCTCTACAAGGAAAATGCCATTTCAGTCATTGAAATAAAGTATTCTCCTTTTTTCAGGTCTTAAATTGTTTAACGCCTTCACTGACTCTTATGCTGCAAACATTCTGCTTGACCTTGGACGTTAATCGAGGTGCATCAATCATTGTAGTATAATTTAGCAAGGTATCTCGAATCCTCTACGACCTATGAACGTGTCACTTTATGTGATCTCTAATTTCAGATTTTCTGTTTCTTTATCATAAGTGAACTGTTGAAACCGTGGTAGCCTAGTGGTTTGACATGTGGCCTCTCAAGCAGAGGGTCGTGGGTTCGAGCCCGGTCGCACCTCTGAGTTTTTCGGAATTTATGTGCCAAATTACATTTTCAATTTACCATGAGCTTTTCGGTGAAGGATAACATCGTGAGGAAACATAGTAGTAATTCAATGGTTCGTGGAAACTAAAGCCCAAGCCCTCTCATTCTGAGAGGAGGCCTGTGGATAGCAGTGGTGCATAATAGGCTGGACATGACGATAATGAAATGAACTGTTACACTCTCGGATGGAAATGTAGCCAAGTCTCCCTATGCGACTGGAATATCGCGCTCATGTACATGTACGGTCAAGTGCAAAAATAAGTACCTATCGATATGAACTTCTCAAAAATATGTCCCACGACCTTATTACGCCGGTGTAAGAGCGTATGGTACTTATTTTTGAAACTTTGACTACATACTACATATTATTACACTTGACTGTACCTACTGGCAGCTACTCCAAAGTTCGTGTCACACCGTCCCTTTCTATTCTTTCACTTAGACTATTAGTGTGGGCGGAAAAGCACGATTTATACTCCGAATTTCGGGAGCGTGGCGCCTATCTGTCAAAATTAGTCTGTCATTGAAAGCATCTGGACCTTTATGAGCCAGAGAGTCGGAATTACGTTTTAAGCAGTGATTGTAAAACAAAATGGCGAGCGTTTTGCGTTCGTCCGATCGGTTCAACGGGATTTATTTTTCCCTTTTGACCGACGCTCTTTTTTATCACAAGATTCAAAATGCCCGTTCATGTTTTTATTATGATCGGACAAATGGGACTTCCCATAGGCTCGATTAGTATGACCATCGGGAAAAAACCCGTTGGTCCGATTCGTCGGTCAACCTATCGGACGAACGGGAAACAATCAAAATGGCGCATGTTCTAGAACTTATCTCTTCGCCGCCACACTATAACTCACAGAATAATAAATGAAGTGACGGGCTCTATACGCTACGGAAAAACAAACTACAGTTTGATTTTTAGTTCCATTGTTATTGGTCATCTATAGATGAGCGTGACGTGCGAGGCATTCCATTGGTTGTCACGACTAGATCCCTTCTGATCCACGGCACAACTGCGCCGCCCAACTGGTAGAGCCGTTGGTTTAACCTTTTCGCCGCCACGTCAAATACAAGAGACGTCACCCATACGCCAGACTTCTTTATTGCGAGGTCTTAAGTTGAACCTAAACTTAGACGAAGGTTGCTTTTGCATCGAAGTAATGGACGTATATACAGGGTGTCCCAGAAAGTAGAGTCAAGCGAAAGTCCTGACGTAGAGCAACTCAAGGGGCACCCGAATCACCCCCATGTATGTTCCGCGATTTTTCGTAGTTTAGGAGTTATGGCCTTTTTTCACATTTTCTATTAATCTACGACCACGGAGACAGTTTTGCTCACTCTGACTGCAATAATTGAGATAATTGGCTGTTTGTTTTTTTAACGAGTAGCTGAATAGTACGTGCATGTATTTCATTTAAAAATAAAACAACATCGTTGACCGTTTGGACAAAAAAAAATATCGAATCACAAAAAGTGACTAAATTTTGACTGTAGTTCAGACTTTGAAGGCCGATTACAAAAAAAACTAGCATAACTTTTTTTTTTCAAACCATGTTTAAAAACTGCCTTATTTTATTGACTTTTTACCCTATTAATTTTATTGATCTATCATTAAGGGATCATGCTAAAAAAAATAATCAAAACGTACTTCATCCGTAATTTTCACTTTTTCTAGTAAGGCCAAGTACAAATCTGAAATATTTTTTAATTTTCATTTAATAGCCTCGGAAAATCAGTGGTCAGTATTATTGTTTTGCACCAAGAAGTTTTTCATGCTAAATCCGGAGCACAAACCTAATTTCAGATTTGTACTTGGCCTTACTAGAAAAAGTGAAAATTACGGATGAAGTACGTTTTGATATTTTTTTTTGGCATGATCCCTTAATGATAGATCAATAAAATTAATAGGGTAAAAAGTCAATAAAATAAGGCAGTTTTTAAACATGGTTTGAAAAAAAAAAGTGATGCTAGTTTTTTTTGTAATCGGCCTTCAAAGTCTGAACTACAGTCAAAATTTAGTCACTTTTTGTGATTCGATATTTTTTTTTGTCCAAACGGTCAACGATGTTGTTTTATTTTTAAATGAAATACATGCACGTACTATTCAGCTACTCGTTAAAAAAACAAACAGCCAATTATCTCAATTATTGCAGTCAGAGTGAGCAAAACTGTCTCCGTGGTCGTAGATTAATAGAAAATGTGAAAAAAGGCCATAACTCCTAAACTACGAAAAATCGCGGAACATACATGGGGGTGATTCGGATGCCCCTTGAGTTGCTCTACGTCAGGACTTTCGCTTGACTGTACTTTCTGGGACACCCTGTATAGCTCGTTGGCGTTGAACCTGCGGTGCTGATGTGTAGTTGGCGTCGAAAAGGTTAAATTCCCCATGGCACGCCTAGTTGTTCCATGGGCAACCTTTCTGCCTCACGGCACTATGCCATGGTTCCAAGGTGAGGCTCTTTTTTTCTCCTAAACCGTTGTTTTCAGTACCTATTGTTATGAAACCAACCTAACCTATAAAGTTGAGAAAATTACGGTTTCAGAGAAAAAAGCCTCAGTGTTGGATATATTTATACAATTTCCCCATGGAACAACTAGATGTACCATGGGGAATTGTAAACCCCCAATGGGTCAACCAGTTTTTTTTTTTTATATAAAAACCGACAAACGGGCATGCGGTGCACCTGATGGTAAGTGATCACCGCCGCCCATGGACAACTGCAGCACCAATGGGACTGCTAGCGCGTTGCCGTAGTTTAGCAGCGTAGTTGTGCAGTGGGTCGGAGACTAACCTAATTATTTCTGTATTTCTATATTATTGATTCAAAATAATGGCATTTTATCCGAGTGGTGTCAAATTAGCCTTCCTTACCCGTGGTCCACCTGGTTTTCGGCCTTTTTCTGGGTATTTTGACCTTCGCTTCGAGCAACTGAAGATACCTAACTAACCTATCTATTTAAATGTTTTTTAATTAAAATGTTATAGCATGATTCAAAGTATTGAGTAATGGCATCGTTATGTCCACTTCAGACCCACCATACCCCTGGCACTACTCGGGTAGGGTGGGACGGAACCATACCACCATAGTAGTGCTGGCATTTGAGAAATTGAAAAAAAATCGACGGACCGCTATTAGCGGGGCTCCTATTCCTGGGTGGTTTTCCCTTCGAGCATAAGGAGCTACCTAATACCCGTAGCTTACAGCACTACGGTGGTATGGTTCAGTTCCAGGGCGCAGACTTTTAGAAAACCTCGTGGGTGCTCATGCTTATTTGATGACTCGAAAACGGGTCGTCAGGTAATGAAAAAACACCTATCCCTAAAAGGCGATTACTGATCTGTTTCGTGATGTCTATTCTCAGGGGTGCTCGGCACCTACTGTTTATTTCTCATGGGTGCGCGAGCCCCCGAGCACCCACGGAGACGGCGCCCCTGGTCCCACCCTACCCCCAGTGGTAGTGCCAGGGGTATGGTGGGTCTTAACCCGTTGTATCCGGGTGGACAAATTAGGTGGACCATTGGTAAGTGCCTCATTCCTAAGATACGAGTTAAGGGTGGGTTAATAAAACGACAATCCAGAATGTAAACCATTTACTTATGCTATTCGATCATTCCGACCGCAGCAGTCGCCGTCGCGACACCGGCCCGGAACCAACCGGTGATAATACAAAGCTAGGTTATAAACTCTTTGCGAACCTTTTTACAAACTACGACTAGTACCGTTAAGTCCACTTTAAATACCACACTAGAGATTGCATTAGTTACGTTAAAGATAGCACATACCAAGCTATTTAAGTTTTATTAACTTAGTTTTGTTTTGAATTCCAGTTTTTTGGCTATTTATCATGTCCTCAGTTAAAATTCACTTGCAGTGTTGCGGAATCTTTCATATTTTATTTATAGCATGTGTCGTATTTAGTTGTTCTATTGTATTTATTATTTAATCAAATTAGGTATCACCTTCATTTTCAGTTCATTATTTTCTCTCGTCCTCCACAAAAAGAAAACAAACAAATACAAAGCAAAATTAATAAAAGTTTATAATGTTTATGGGATTAGCAGTTTTTATTTTTTGAAGATAGTCAGTTTGACCGCTAACAAGAGTAAACCTAAAACAGAAATCATATCTATTTTATTCGGTTCTAGGCACTGAAAGTTACAAATCGTCACTAAGCGTAACGGTCAAACACAAAATCCACGTAACAAAAAATACAAAATGTGTTGGAAACTCGCTGTATCGGGTGTTGTTTATCGATGATCGAATAGTTTCGTCCACAATACGCATGTAGCTGTGATGGAGTTTGTGCGTTTAGTGGGGCGTTTCTGCATGAAGACTGTGCCGCACAAACGTAGTTGTCTTGCTCGTGCTGACAAGGACTAGCTAGCTGGTTCGGTATATATTTACCTAGTCTGCTTTGTTTGCTTGTTTTTATTGTGGTTAAAGAAAGCAAATTACTGTAGAAAAACTTGTTCGTTTCAGACATTGTAAATATGCGCTAAGTTGATTCTCAATATTTTTTTCAGTATTGAATACTTACAGCTTTCTTTGCAATCTCTAGTGTAGTATATATTTATAATTTTTAGAGTGTAACGTGGCAGTTCCAATAGGTAGGTACGAATAAAGCAATACGTTTGGAATTTGAACGAGTTAGTAACAAAACTATTTAGAGTGCTTTGTTTTTACCCCTACTTCGTCGACTATTGCACCTGTCGCATTTAGCTAATAAAAAAAAACATTAAGGTTAATAAAAGTTAATTAACAGGTTTGACGAGTCGTTCCCGTGGAAACTGAAGTGAAATGGATTCCAAAAATTCAAGTGCTTTTAAAAGATCACGACTCAAGTGAATTAGGTCTGACATAAAACAAACGTGATCGCCCCATCGGAAATACGAGTTTATGTCGTAATCTTTTCAGATGTCCATGTCATGAAAAAAAATTTTTTCACTGATGTAACACCACCAGAAGCCTCAGAAAAAGACGTCAGATTACCTATTGCTCCACGAATCGCGATGCAAATACTTACCTATTTCAGTTAATCAGCCCACTATTGTATTTCCTTCAAATGATTGCGTATTGAGAACTGCCACGCCATGCGCGCCTAAAACTTTTGGAGCTCTGTTTGTTTAAATACTCCAACAATATATCAGATCTTTTCCTTTTGGAGAAGGCACTTGTTAACCCGCTGTTAGTTTAATTCAATTAATCGTCACAATAGTTCAAGTTTATTAAAAAACAGCACTCCAAAAGTTCGAGCACGAATAAGAATATTAAACTCAACTAAACAAAATGGCGCCCAACCGAACCATTGCTACCACTCCGCATCTCCGCTTCTGAAAATGTTACCAGCCTAAAAAGATTGCCAGGTCAGAAATAGCCATTTTATTTAATCACAGTCGTATATTTAAATTGCCTTTAATTTAATACGTAGAAGTAAAAAATCTATGTATTCGACAGAGTTACAGCTACGACTAACGATGTAAATATTGATTAATTTCGATTATACTGTTTATTAAATACAAATTCGAGGGGCACTTCGTTTCAATCACTAATCGGCTATACCAGAGTGTTTGCTACGCGATATTAAAGTAAGTTTGCAAGAAAAAATTACCACAAACAATTTTTTCATTTGTGCGGGGAGTTTACTTATTCAGTCTATGGTTCATATTGCAAGCAATGAGGCGTGAAATCGGTTTGTGCACAGATTAGATAAAACAAAACATAAACTAATTTTTTTACACGTAAAATATTGTATATGTTCTCAGTAAAATACTTTAAGGTCACGCAGCAAACTGTCCTGTTTTAGATCAATCGCATCAAACTAAATCATTCCAGTACTAATAAGATTTTTACCCAAGTTTTTTAACTACATCAAAGTGATATGGAAAACTATTTTTTTTTAAATTCCAAAGACAAAATCCAGAGAGCCTAAAATCTAAAGTCACCCCTAAATACAAGGTTGCCTACATGATAATTAAATACAAATATTAATAACAATATTTTTAATCTAGATTATATACAGATACTTCAGGGTTGAAAATCCACTAATGATTGACCATATTGCGAGCCGAGAGAAAAAAGATTTTTTTATCGAAACTCACAATAAACTAGAAAATATTGTAAAACAAAAATGCCTAGTCTAGTTATAAAATTAAATTCACAAATATTATCACAAATGACTAGTAAGAAGTCAAAAGTTTCAGAAACGACTTCTCGATATACAGAAATAAATATTTTAGGCGACAAAAAAGCTAGTAATTGGAATTTTAAAACAGTCTAGCTTTTCTGTCACCAAAAATATAAGAGAAAAGTTCATGGAAAAAGTTACAATTTCATAGATTCTATTAAATGCCAGTGCTACGCGTTTACGCAGGTACTAACTATTGAACCATGGTGATATTGTCACACAATGAGGCACTGCACTGTTCCTTGTACTGAGGTTACGCTACTGAACACTTCAACTACTTAGAAAACATTCTATGCACCTCAAATTGCTAGGTGCCGAAGCACTTTTTCAGACCAACGTTTTAAAATTCATTCTGTCATAGACAAAAAGGCGGCAAAACTGACAGATCCAAACAAGTGCTCTTACATAGATTACGAAGAAATCAGTGCATCCCAGGAAAATGGGATAAATTAAGGAATAAAAGAATGGGTGACTATTATCAGTCTATAATTATCAATTCATAAGGAAGACGTGTCCGTGTAACAAGTGACATAAAATCGATGCAATTACATTACTTAAATTAGTTTGTACTACTACAAAACGAAGTACATTGTACTTGAAATTTAGTTTGTTTACCTTCTAAAATACACTACTACATGTGAAAAATTCCTAATTTCATTTACGAAAATCGATCACATTTTGTTCAACAGAAAAAACGAGATACAAAAAATATCGTTTATTCAAAAACTAATAAGTCTTTGGTCCATGTAGGTACTACTTCTAGAAAAATCTACCATTTTCTCGTTTTTAAAATAGAAAACTAACAAGGCACAAATCGATTGTGTCTCACAGGGGTATCTCTCGGTTGATATGCTTTCGTTAGATCTAAATCCAAACTACAAGGAGTCTACTACTACTGAGATTTAAAAAAATAACAAGCAACTCCCGATTAGGTAAGTCATTGTTTCGTAGTATTTACGTAAAATCGAATCGACCATTCAGCTAAACTACTTTTAAAATAACGCCCAGCACCCAAAACCATTTATTTAAACTATAGTCTACTCTAAAATACTGGGATGCACTTTGGATCGGGTACTAAAGTCTAAGCAATTAACAGCATCTGGATAGTGAACGACAATACTGATATTTTGTCTTCACGACATTAGGAGAGATAATAGAAACGCCTTTCTTGATGGAAACTGACGACAAAATTGGTGCCAAAATCTCCATAGAACAGTGAGAAGACATCGCGCGCATTTTGAAAAATATGACGTCATTTCCACCAAGTTACAATGTCTCCATTTTCTTTGCCTCTCGGCAACTTCGTTTTTCACTTGACTGCCGTCAAAACTGAAGAAACACGAAGTTCTAAGAGACAAGAAACTAGAAGCACTGTAGTATCATATGAATAAATAATAGGTACTAGCGAATAGAACTGATACATTTTCTCGGTAAAGAGGCTGTATAGTAGGTAAATATAGACATACTTTTCCAAGTAATCATCAATATCAGAGTGTACCAATACCAATACCAAGCAATGTATCACTTGTGCCCGCCGCTATTACTCATTTTTACGTCAGTATTGCCTCACCACGTGGTCTTCGTCTTGAGTCCGGGGTCACCTCCGTCGTGCATGCACACAGCTCCGCAGACATGCATCTATGTCCACTCCTCCAAAACTATGCTACCAAAAAAACTGTAGTACTATAATATAACTGGCGCCCGACGGGGGCAAGCTCATTCCACAACTACTGAAACACTTCAGTATCTATTTTACTGTATCTATGGAAGGTAAAAACGAAGCGATAAATGAAAGAACAGCTGTGTTTGTTACCATTTATTTCTAAGACTTCTAAGTGAAGATGACCATTAACTGCGTTGAGAAGGCGCGCGGCCGACGCACTACAGCGGGCGCTAGCTAGGGGGCGCTAGAGTAGCCCATTTACTATTGCCTAGAATTGTCTATGGATCGAACGCCCCTTTTGAATATCTACGGTAGCATTCCGGTAAATTTAAAGTGCGAGGGTAGAAATAGAAATGCGTACAAGTTGACCGGTGCAACATCACTTTAGATTCTCATTCTTTATATTTATCGTGAATATTTTATAAGAAGAACAAGAAAGGCGTTACGGGAAATAAAAATACATCAATCTACAATTTTTAACACATTACTTTTACAAAACATTCGATATTATTTGCGAAAAAGCTAGTAGTACAGCAGTAATTCCCAATTCATAGACTCGTTATGGAAAACTCATGTCAATTGCACATGGTTTGAGGACTAGAAAGTGTTTTAATTTATGAAGTCTATGCTCCGGGACCTCGGCCTGACCGGTACCGTCAGCCGACTAAACTACTGACCCGCCCCACTACGGGATACCTCGAAACACATAGATAAAAATCGATTACATATTGCACAATGTATTTATCTACAGCAGTCAGTGTATACTATGTGATAAATAAAAAAACAGCCCATTTCTAACATATCTTAGATGAGAAACTATATTAAATCGATAAATAGGTAATCTACCATAAATAAAAAAATGCAACTCCATTACGATCAAAATATACATAAAAGGAATGTTAATACAGCCTGCTTATGGATTTGCAATGTTCAGAGCCGGCAGCCCGCCAGAGTCACGGCACTGACAGCTGAAGCGTCCTTACAAACAAACTACAGTTACTTATTTAACTTTTAGAGTAGGCCACGAACTCTCCATACAAGAGACAACAGCGAATATCAAGTGACTACTTAATCAATTCACAATACTTAATTTTATCGTTTAGAATTAACGAGAATATCCAACCGCACCGTCCACCGTGACTCCAGCGCCGCCATTTTGTCGCGTCTATAAAACAAGATGGCCGCACGCCTGAAGCGGCGCATGCCTTAAGTATTAAACAGGTTAATCACAAACTCTCACTTTCAACAAGTGTTCGCACATGTATCACACGATGAATAACGTTTAAATACCAATTACCAACTTGCTACTGAATACACCGATCCTATTATACAAAAATATTTAAATATTTTATATTGTATGCTCGTGTATAATAATAATCTAACATGTATAGCGCGCGTTGCCGTGCCCGCCCGTGCGTGTCTTGCCTCGTGAACTATGCTCCCTCCGCCTAGCTAGTAGCTACACAAGCCGCAACGCGCGCAGCGTGAATATAGTAATATGTTATTGCTTTCGGTTAGTCATACTTATCCATATTATATGTATGTAAAACTTCAAAATCGCTACACTACACGACTACTCTAGCATTTGCCATACATTAAAACACACAACGTAATATTAACCTTTTGTTTAACATACATTATATTATACCAATCCAAAATTTGTATATTAATCAATGTATATGTTAACCTTATTATACGAATATATATTTAATGTTGTTCACATTGGTCCAGTGTACCTGGATGCGAAGCACGGGACATCACTAGCGCCGTGCTGTGCCGTGCTGTGGCTGCGTATGGCACGTCACTATGCAAGCCGACTCATCAAACCAACTATTATAATACATCTAGGCAAGAAAAGTTGAGCAAGAGTAGACTCTGCAGTTGAGTTTTCCCGCAAAACAATTTTTTATTTAACAAAATGACTAGAGAGGAATGTGTAATTATCGTTACAAAATGTTTTAGCGTCTTGTTGGCCACGTCCCTTCAAATTATTGTCTCGACCTTAAGCTACTCTGGCGTAACGTTTCGGCGGTACCGCCATTTTATCGAAACTAAACACAAAATGGCGTCTCTCAAAACTCGAATCTCCGATACGATGAGGTTACTGATGAATTAGAAAGATCTAAGGAAGTTAATTTGAGCAAAGAATTGAGTTTTGGCTAACATTTGGCCTGTACTTTTGGCAAATTATGTCCTTTGCAGGAAGACTAGGCCTCAAGCGAAGCGTCACTACACGGTCTACACTACGTGTCTAGTGTCTACGTATTCAATATTTCTTTCAAAGTTAAAAGGTGCTCGGGCGGTCCAACCGCCGCGTCGGCTGTAGCCAAACGCGGTTGCAACGCCCGAACAATCTCCTAGAACCGCTCTACCTTTGAAAAAAATACTTTAATAGCACGTTTCACAACCAACGTGTGGCAAACGCCTTATGAGAAATTGACAGTGAATGAACTGGAAGATCTGTATGATTACGTATAAGTCCATGCCAACCATGCTCTTTATCTACTATCCACAGGGTCCAACTAGTGTTAGTTGCGATATAGACGCGTCGACTAACTATTATGAATACACGCATGCCTGCAGGCCCGCCCGCACCACCGCCGGGCCTCGTTCCCCACCCCCATACTTACGCTCATAGGTATAGTGGCGACCAACGTGGGGCAAAAATTTTCGCAATGTCACACGCAATCTACCAACAAAATACGTGCAAACTATCTAAGGAGAAGGAAAATGTGAACATACCACAACCCAGCACAAAATGTCTACCCCACGCGTAGCGAAATAAAACACACTTTATTGTTCTAATATTATCCATGTAATGACACATCGGGTACTCTAAATGCTCCATCACATACAATATGTACGGGCAAAAATCTAAGTTCGCTAAATACAAAATAGCTACTGCTAGCCTACCGCCGCCGCCCGTCGTCAACAAAACAAAATGCAAACGCGACAGGCGCCGGCGCACACCAGTTACCAGTGTAACTCACAGGGATATAGAAAAAATATAAATAATTTGTTAACCCTTCGAAACACCGCGATCATACGCCGCGGCGCTTCCAAAGAGATATATAATATGAAAATATTAAGTACATAACTCGAAACTAAGACCACCGCTTCTAAGTTTGGCAAGACAATAAGCGGTCCAGGGTTACTAAAGAGTGTAGGACATCACAATAATATCAACCATCTAATACTGAGAATTTCAGGAAAAAAGTAATACTAATTTACAAAAGGTGTCACTGGGTGAGAGACGTGCGTTTCCGTCGTGGCAAACACGCTTAATCCACCTCAAATGAGACGAATTTTCAGTACGATGCAGAGTACCAACATCAAAACTGCACCTGTCAATTGTGATTTCAAATTCAGAGCTGCCAACGTCACATGTAAAACCACGTGTTTGACAAGAGGAAACATCGCGTTCGTAATCTCAAGAGGTTCTAGCCTAATTTATACTAAGAATACTGCTAAATAATAAGGATAGGTATGTGTATACATGTGATATAGCATTCGGTTGGCCTGAAATGTGAAGCTAAAAGCACGCGGAATCTTCAACATAAATAAAAACTTCGGGACATTACACAAGCTTTATAAAAAAAACAAAACACTCAATAAATTAATCAACTTTATCCGATATCGAAGCATCAAAGGTCTAATCATCAACTTACTAAATCAGCATTAAGTAGTGAAATGCATCCAACGAGAAGCATTCCCAACTTTCATCTTTACAGATTTATAATAAAAGCTTGCAAACACCAGTCAAAATATATAAAAAAAAGTCCACAAATCAGGCCACCGATTCGGCATCTAGGTTTACAGCCGTCTACGCTACGACATGCACTCTCGCTAATCCGACAAAATCGTAGAACAGCTCGAAAGGCGGTGATGATCGGCACAGCACTAAAAACTGGTCATAACCGGTTATAGGGAGTCGAAGCTGGATTCCAATACCGGATATATCCACTTCATCAAAGACAGTGAAATAAATTTCTAGAGTATATTAGGCGATACAATACCGAGGAGAACCCATTCAAATTACCTTGCTACTCCTTAATTACACATGCGAGACAGCTAGTTCCGTGCGACATTATGTAAGTGTTCATTCTCAAAGCCTAAAAGCACTTTACTGCCGTTAACGGCCCCAACGACATTCATTAATGGAACTCGTACACTGTTAAAATGAATCCTGTAATTCTTTTCACAAGCTGTAATATTCCAGACCAATTCTACACTTTGGAAAAAGTTGGCGTCTCATCACTTGGTTGTCTGTGTGACGTGCGAATTGTGTAAGCGATAGGTGCGTGGGAGATATAGCTGTCTCGCATGTACATAATGTTAGGGGTACTATACGTTTTTTCACATTAGAAAGAAAAACAATCTCGACTTGCCTTTTGATTGAAAACTACATTTTAAAAACAAATAACAGCAAGTACAATCTAAAACACCTGGAATATAGTGATTTGTTTTGTTTTGGCCTTATAGTGTTTTTGAAAAACACAGGTCAAGATGGTTTACCTTCTTTCTAATGTAAAAAACGAAGTATAGCCCTCCATCATAAGACTGAAAGACCTGCCATTTGATCATTCCAAGCAAATTTTGACAGAACTATATGGAATGACAGATCTTTCGATCTCATTCTGATGGCGTTGTAGATACTAAACTCGTCGCAAAATAAAAGGCCCGTTTTGACAGTTCACGCCTATGAAGTTCTCTATTTTTTACCGATCGAAATGTTCTGAAGGTAATTACATTTTTCATTGATAGGTACCGCCCACTCGGCTAAGTGCTGTGCATAACGATTTTTTCATATTGTCCACAGACTAATAATAATCGGTTAAAGAAAAAAATAAATCGATCAAGATATTTTTTAAGGCCGACTCGCACTTGGCCGGTTTTATTTATTTAAATACTAGTGTTCATCAATCAATTAATTACTGAATTTCACTGAATTTCAACATCAATTAATTACTGAATTTCACCAGCTGTGTAGTGATCTTTACTGAAAATTATGACCTTTTGTAACATTGTATCATTTCAAAACCTACAACATCAGTGTAAGTTAAATTTTCTGAACAGAACTTTAATCCAATGCACTTTACAATATATATTCAAATCGATCAAGTACTCATGCAAACTTGAATCGATTTATCGTGAGTATCGAGTACCGAGTCGTATGGTTACATCACTAGTTACGTCGCAAAGACAAATGTCAAAACGGGCCTTTTATTTTGCGACGAGTTTAGCAACGTATTATTTTGATATTAGATTTAAACCTCGGCAAAGTAACGCCATATTATACAGACGCTTCTAAATGGTCGGATCGCCTTCCCAACTTCAACTTAAGTGGGGACCTTCACTCTCAAACCAAATAAAAAGTCAAGACGGACCACGAACACCAAAGCGTATACGCCTCAGCCAGTTTTCTTAGGCGTATTTCAAACCAGCTTCACCTTACCGTGCTCAAGACTCGATGCGATGATTTCGCCAATGTCAAAGTAATAAAAATGTATAAAAAACTCGTGACAAAATGTTGCCAACGTTGTACGGTAGAACACGGTCAAAATACCCCTTTCCCCCTGTCAGGCTCTCATCATTAACCGATGACCAGGGTGCACCGGACAAAGCACTGCTCTTCCCCCGACTTTTTATTAGGTCTGAGGTATCATTTTACCAGTAAACTTAGCTTTCCAACGGCGTTGTGTAGAAATCAACTAAACAGTTTGAACCAATATAATAAGTGGTACCGTAAATCTTTTTAATGCTTCAGATGAATGTAGCAGCTAGATTAAAGGGTTATCAACATCGTTCAAGTGCCATACCGATCTATCCATAACGATGCGAACTGATCTAAAGGGGTCTCTACACTGCTAAAGGATATTACCGAGCCACTCCGCCGTGTTCCAAGCTTTACAAACATGACTAGCACAAATTACTTTGCACCATAACCTCAAAAACTGCAGACAAATCTCATATTCAGGCAAGAAAGATCTATACTATAGATTCTTTTGATAAATCTATAGAAAATAGAAGCTTCTGGAATTATCGTACTTTCTAGAACTTACTGAATCGAAGGCATGCGGCTTTTCAAACTCAGTTCAAGCTCACATGTCCCAAATTTCAAGCCAAATTCTAACCTAAAGTTTGACTTTTTCTCACTAAAATAGAATTTACGGTTGAAATAAAATCAAATCAAAAACAAATTGGGAATTACCCGTTAACTTTGCAGCTGCAGTTTTCTTCGACGAGTAAAATACACGTGATTTTAGTGACAAAATGTGTCATTTTAGGTTAGAATTGTATTATTATTATCAAACAGGACACGGGGATTTGACATTTAGTTAAAATGAGAGGTTTTGCAAAACTAAGCTAGAAAGCCGAGTTTCGTGCCGGAAAAAAACCCAATAGCATTATTTCAATCTTCCGTCCATTCCCATTCATTGGACAAATAATGTTTTCATTACAAAACGCACTGCCCCCAGACCTCGCTAATATCTCCTTCGCAGGGAAGAGAACCTCAAATTTGTCGTTTATTTAAAAGTAAATCAGATAAAAGTTAGCGTCAACTGGTACTGCCTTAGAACTAAGAGACCCCGCCATAGATTAGAGAAATTTTGAATCATAAAAAAAACTTATTTAACCCACACACAAGCATAGAGAATTGTCGCAACTGTTTGATACTTACTGTCTTTTTCTGTAATGAACAAAAGGTCTCTTAATAGCATTAAAAATGGAGACAGTCACATAATCATAAGCCTTTATAAATCGGCAAAAGACTGATGACGAACGCAAACAGCCATCCGTGGCTTGAGTGGTCAGTCTTGAGAGCAAGACTAACATTGTTCGAGACGCGTACTAAATATCTGATTTACAGCATCGCCCGACTTTGCCCAGTCAAAATAATCAGTTAAGTACTTTTCCAAGAGACCAAGCCCCCGCTTAAATCTAGAAATTGCACGAACACAACCATTATCGTCTTTTAATCGAATAATACTATTTTTCATCACAGTATTGAATTTACAGTATTGCTTCATTTCTTTAATATCTAAGTACGTGAATAAGTACGCAAGTTTTTTTTTAATAAATAAATGTATTTTCGCGCGATTTTTTTTTGAAAGGGACAACCCTAAAAGCTGGCTTTGGCCAAAGTGGTAATAACATTCACTCAAAAAACACAATACTAAATAATTTGTAGGACTACCCAATATTTCAACTGATGATAAAGTCAACGAAACTTTACAAATTATTAGAAGTTTCCAAAAAAAGATCAAGATCGGTCCATTTTGGAACAAATCAATAAGTTACTCGTATATCAGTACCACTCTGGTGTAAAAACCGTTTTAAAAATAAATTGGCGCCCAACATGGGGCTAAATCCAGGCAAAGCCAGGCGACCATGACAATACTACAGGCTTAACACTTAGCTTATTGTCAGACAGGGTGTTAGTAGCATATCATGAACTATACTAAATTCATAATTAAACTAAACACAATTGAACAGCGATGTTAGGCTTGTGATGCTCGCTGTTACGATTGCGACTACATATGTAGGTATATAACTACGTAAATAAGTAATACATATAATACTATGTAATGAGATTGCTTTTTCACACAAGTTAGATATGTATGAGAGAGTATTGTGAGCTAATGGTGATCGGCGCCTAGTGCAGTGCAGTGGCTACTATACAACTGAGCGCTTCGCGTGGCTAGGCGGCGGAGAAACGAGGCGGGTGTCGGCCAATCAGAGCGCAGCTCGCCCGCGCGTAGCTGCTCGGGTAAAGGTATGGCTATACAACTACTAAAATAGCTTGGTATTAAGGAGTAAGATGTCCCGTTACAAAGAAATAGTAAGGCAGCGCTCAGTTGGCGGAAAAAGTTAAAGTTTGGCACAATTTTGTCTGCAAAAATGGCACTAATATATAATACTGATGGGAATTTCAAAGATGGCCGACTGTTGACACTGGGCGCCGGACATTATGCCTAAAAAGATGTACAGAGCTGCATGAGATTCATCAAAATACAATCGTTAAATATAAATAAGTCATCATATGCCCAACCGTGCACTATCTACAAATCCAACACATAAGAAAATTAGTCCGCAAACTAAATTATCTGAGATCCTCTTACTTAACTTTAAAAAAAAAAACGAAATGCGTATTCTTTGATATAGTTCCCGCATCGGGCCAAGTATTGCTTGTCGAGTAAAAGACCTTAATCCTAAGTAAATGAGCCGTAAGTACCTTAATTAGTTAAAGAATACTGATTCCGCGGCCGCTCCGGCAAGACGAACGTACTGAACGTAGGAACTATTGTAAGAAATAAAAATACCTAACCTCTGTAGGCGGGTGGGGTTTTTTTTTCGTTAAGACGCGTGTTTACCGTTTAGATGTACATGGGTAGTCCGTACATGGCGCCCCAGTCGACGCTTTGGAAGGACGACATGTCGACACCGGCGAGGGAATACGCCGCGCCGAACTGAGGCATAGCGGGCGGGGGAGCGGGCTGCGGGGGCGCTACCAGAGCCGTGGCCGCCGTCGCCGCTGTCGGCAGAGCGTACGGGGCGTATCTGTACGCGTGAGCAGCTCCTACTGTAGGCACCGCTCCCACGCCGCCAGCCGTGGTGTACACCAGTCCCCTGCCCGGGCGAAGGACCAAGCGCTTGCCTAGAGCGAGCGGCGCAGCGGCGACAGCTTCCTTGGGCTGCGCACGCTTGCACTCAACCTTTTTATTCTTTATCGTGTGGAAATGTATGTCACATACGCGCTCAACCGCCTCCTCGGAATGGAAAGTTACAAACCCAAATCCGCGGTGACGCTTGGTCTGCTGATCCATCAGCATGACCGCGTCTTCGACATGGCCGAACTGAGCGAAGTAAGCTCGGACTTCTTCGGCGGACGTGTCTTGGCCGACGCCGCCGACGAATATCTTCTTGGTTTTGGCGGGCCGGGGCGCCGACTTGGGGGTCGCGTGCTTGGGGTCGATGCGCTTGCCGTCCAGAGTGTGGACAGGGACGGCCAGGACCTTGTCCACGGAGGCGGCCTCCTGAAACGTGATGAAACCGAAGCCGCGCGAACGCTGCGCGCGGCGGGACTCAGAACAATGGTTGTTACAAACTGGTGCTAGCGTGTAGAAGTGATACCTGAACGCGTCTAACCCCTTTGACATTTGCCTTTTCCGAACAAAACCAGATCATTCTTTTCTCATCGCGACGCCGCGGCGACGTAGGTATCTTATAAACTTGGAAGTTGCCAAAACGTCATCAAGCGAGTTTTCGGACCGCTTTATCTACTGCGCTACCAAAGGGAATAATCCCAATTGGAACGCCGTGGTAACTTCATAGCTACCGTATCCAATTATTTATACTAACATACGGCAGCTAAAAACACTTGGCGACGGTTTAGCAACGTCCAATTCGTATAGGATACGGTAGCTGGCGATTTCATCGAACCTATAGCGTCCCGGTAAAGTAGAGCTCCCAAGGACCCCAAACCACTGGGACGCCATACATACATATTAACCTACGGCAGCTAAAACACTTAACAACGGTATGGCAACGTCTAAATTGTACAGGATACAGTAGCTGGTGATTTTACCGTAGCGTCCCGGTTTGGCAGATCTCGCCTTGACGACGTCATAGCTACCGTATCCAATTTATCTTTGTATCATACATTAAATAAAACCGGATTCACTTCCACACGCTAGGAATATATTGTGTAGTCAGTTCGAACATGGCGATTTCATTACAATTAAACAGATACTAAACAAATACTAACTGAAAATATACCTACAGAATGTTAACAACCGAAATACATCGTTTCTAAAAATCAGGATTAAAAAGAGCCATTTCATATTCCTTTATCTAAATATCAAAGCAGAGCAAGATACTAAAATCGACACACATTTTTTTTTAAACCTACATAAAAATGGTGAGACAGGAAATGTATTTCACTTTGCCTAATCTAATTAAAGTTTACATATATTGATAGTTTACTCTCGAAAAAAAATAATCGACAAGTAACCGACTAGATTAATTTGGTATGATACTACAGCTTACAGTAAAACAAATAAAAATCGCCACCTTCAAAAGAAACTGTTTGGACGGCAAGATGTTAAAACTAACTCTCACTAGTAATTGATAATTAGTTACTTAATTATAATTAAATATCTTCTTGATTTCTTTAGTTTAGCTTTTATTTAGTTTCATCTGTCCTGGTGTGTGTCAAAAATCATCAAATCAGTTTCAGCATTTCGGCTGTCGGATTCTTTGCTAACTATACATTATATTGTAACATGGAAAACAATGCAAGTATAGTCAATAAAAAAAGCAAAAAAAGCTTATACCATCCAGTCCAGTTTTCCATCAATCAAATCGGGGTAATACCAGACACAGGGATAAATCGCAGTAAATTGAAGAAGTTAACGGGCATTTTTTCGTCTACTTAAGGTTTATGACTATTATGACCGCTTTGGTCATGAGAAAGGTCATGTTGCTGTACATCGCCCTCTCACTTAGCCTGATAAAAATACCTGTACCATTTATTCATTAGATTAGAGTATCGTTCGAACACTCGTCTTACACGGTGGTGATCATTTACCATCAGGTGACCCACTAGTTCGTTTGTCTGGCCTCTCTAACATAAAAAAAAACAAAACACGATATCGGGTCTAACTTTAACAAGAAAGCATTGTTAATGGAACTGTATAGAATCCGATCAGCAGGTCTTCAGTCGACCTCATACTATGCTACAAAATAAACTACAATTTTCAAATAGCTTTACAGAAAATCAAGAAGATACTTCTAATACAAATGTCAAAGCTTTGAAGTAAAGTGAAAGACAACGGAAATCTTTTGCCCCTTGACTGGGGCAAAATTGCCATTAGATATTTTCAAGTGCTCTGACAAATGTATAAATAGTCAAGTCCTGTCAATACTGTGACAGACAGGAAGGATCAAGTTATTAGAATTAGACTATTTACTTCAAATACGTGACTATCCGCCCTTCTATATTACGCTCTTTAATACGAGGTCTGACATGCTGTATACGAGACCAACAGATGGATAAAAAACTAGTTAGCTAACCATCTGGAATGCGTTGGGGTAATTCCGGACATGGGGCAAAATTAAGTATGACTATAAAATAGGAGTTTGTGTAATAAAGTAATTACTTAAAAGTTAAAATTCTAAATAGCACGCAAAAGTACAATCGTCTCTTGTTCCTTTTAAAATGGTTCGTTTTTTAAGGTTCAGGTTAAGGTTAGTTCAAGAAACAGAAAAGACAAGAACATGATGCCGTTAAAACCTTTTCGTCATTCGTGTTGATGAATTACGAAGTTTGTTTTATTGTTTTGACGCACACGTCTGATTGCTATAAAAATATTATAGTTCGTGGAATTTACATTATTTATTTATTTATTTATTTTACCCCATGTCCGGGATTACCCCAACACAATCATCAGAACGCACACTTATAATATTATTATGGTGAAAAATATTGCAAGTCTGCGGCAACCTCAATGTTAGCACACTCCCTCACTATTCGAGCAATCTCAATTGTTACCAAAAACTACCATTTTTGAGCATGGCAAGTGTTACCACTGCGACAAAACCTACTAAAAATTACATTTCTACCAAATTGCCGTATAACTATTCTCGCGTGATCAGAATACTAAACTAATGAATGGATTTAAGAATCGAGTTTTCAAATCAAGTTAGAGTTGCCATGTTGAATGTAAAATATTCTACCAAAACGGATACTTTTCTTACTAAAAGAACCCCAAACAGCACCAAGGCATAAACCAAACAGAAAAAACTAATTCAAAACAAACTACTAAACTACCATTTTATAACCATGGCAACACCAACGGAAGAGAAAGGGGGGGGGGGGCGGGGTTCTACCAGAGTTTCGAAGTCACAAATAAGAGAGACAGTACTGAAGAAGTTTTAGTCTATGGACCATAGTCGAATCTAGAATTAGTGATTCTAGCATGCCAGTCTAAGGGTGCACTTTTTTTTTAAATAGAAGAATGTAGATATGCAGAATCGATCAACCACGTTAGTTCAGATCCATGCCACATCATCACAGCAGATCACATCGCATCTTGGCCGACCTGGTGGATCTTAATCACGAATTCCTGAGGCTATAAGAAGTAATGCTTCCATGCTGGTCTGGGAGTAAAGAAACAACAGAATGTACCAGTTGCTTCTCTTTACCAGCCCATCGAGGGAATGGGCATAGGAATAATGTTTTAGGCGATGCGGCTAGCAACCCATCACTATTGATTCCCCTTTCCACCTATACGCCTACAATCATGTTAAACGTGGCCCGGTCTCGTTACCTTTGGCTCTGTCTACCCCGTAAGGGATATAGACGTGATTTGTGTACGTATGTATAAGAAGTAATAAATTAGGTCGAATTAAGCGTTTTTAAAATTCATCTTGTATGGACCTCGCTTCGCATAACATCGGTCGTGCCCATACAAAATGAAATTTAAAAACGCATAAATCGACCTATGTTCATTTTCTTTTACTCCTTACATACATACATATATCACGTCTTTATCCCTTACAGGTTAGACAGAGCCAAAGGTAATAAAAGTTTAAGGCCACGTTTAGCATGATTAAGGGGCGTATAGGTGGAAAGGAAAATCAAAATAGTGATGGGTTGCTAGCCGCATCGCCTATAACATGATTCCTAAGACTTTCGCCCATTCCCTCGATGGGCTTTTACCATCTGCGCAGGAAAAGAAGCAACTGGTAAATTCAATGTTTTTCCAAAACCCCTCCCACCCTTCTCCCCTCCTTTTACTCCTTATGACCTTAGAAATACGCTGTTCAAACCTCTCGGGTTCCTCGTGGGCACCTGGTATAGTCCATTCCAATATATTTTAACAACTTTGTAAACAAACAAGTCCCCCAAGTTCATGTAAAATTTAAACGTTATAATCAGAGAGCGGAATTTTCATGGCAATAAAAAACGTCAATTGAGTTATCCATAGTAGAAATGCTTATCTTCATTTCTTTATTAACAAAGAATTGAGGTCTCCACACATAAGCAAAAAACAATGCAATATACTTAAAGAGAAAAAAACGCTAATCAAAGAAATCAAATGTTTTAGTCCTAGAACAGGGGTGCGAGTCGGGTTACCTCCGCTTGGCCCGGTGCACCCCGGGCATCGGTTAATGATTTCCTGGCGGTCCCCGACGGATATGTACGTATGTACATGACTTGACAATGAATAAATCTATATAAATAAATATAAATAAAAATGAACTGCTGTTCGTTAGTCTCGCTAAAACTCGAGAACGGCTTAACCGATATGTCTAATTTTAGTTTTGAAATATTCGTGGTAGCCCAGGGAAGGTTTAAACGGTGAAAAAAATACTGAAATTTAGAAGAAAAAAAACGGGGGCGAAGCCGCGGGTAACAGCTAGTAAATAAATAAATAGATAGATATCATTGTCCGTTGGCTAAGAGCCCGACAAGGGGGAGGGGGTCTTTTGACCGCGTTCTACCGTACAACGTTGCCGACATTTTGTCACAAGATTTTGGTATATATTTTTACGTTTGATTTTTGCCATGAAAATTCCGCCTTCTGATAATAATCATAACCCTATGGTTCATACTATTATGATTGTAATAAAATGTCGTGAGATATCAACCATCTTCCACATTCCAGTGCATGTGATGCTAAAAGCCAATAAGCAATTGTGTGGGAATTTTGATAAAATTGCTTTGTTTACACGGTCCTTAAAATGGAGTGGAACGGAGTATAACCTTTTGGTTGGATCCCACACGTCTAACTCAACTCCGCTTATGACTTGTAACAAGTAACAATGACAATAACATTAAGCATAACCGACGATATTAACATAATACTTCATACGTTTTCTGTCAAATATGTATCAGTGGCGTGGCGTCCATAGAACTCGATTCCCACCGACTCGCCTATTTCAAGGCAGTCGGGCAATTTTATTTTGCAAAATTAGAGGAAAAGGCTAGTTAAATTTCCCTTCTATGCCCTTTGATGTACTTGACGCCACGCAACTGATATGTATGTATTTGTATCGGTCTTTGGAAAGAGATAGTTGGCTGCCTACAACGATTTCCGAACACTGGCGACCGTCCATCCAACATCGTATTTATTAAGTGACGTTTTATATCAAATAAACTAGCTTCTGCCCGCGACTTCGTCTGCGTAGAGTTATACATCAAAACCTTCCTCTCGAATAACTATCTATTTAAAAAAACGTATTAAAATATGTTGCGTAGTTTTAAAGATCTAAGCATACATAGGGACCGACAGACAGATAGCGTAAACCGACTTTGTTTCATACTATGTAGTGATAAATACTGCACTTTATGGACTTTTAGTTCACGTCAAATTAATGACATTTAAACTTCGCATATCTATAGAGAGCTCGGAGACTACTAGACAGAGGATAGCCAAAAAAGAGATTAGAATAGATAGATTAATACCTATTTTTTTCTTAAAAAAAATTATAAATATTCCAAATAATTTCGCGTCACTGACCGTCTAAAAGGTACCCTCTTTTTTTTAAGATGCTATCTTAAAATTTAAAGTTGGGAGGTTTCAACAACTATATTATATACTAGCTTTTGCCCGCGGTTTCGTCTGCGTGCGTTCGTACTCTTTCCAAAGACCGATGTCCATTTTTATCGCCGGGTACTGCAAGTTAAAATCGTAGGTTATAGTTAGTGTCATTGTCACGGTAAAGCCGTACAACTCACGTTCAAAGCGCACCCTTAACTATGTTAGTATTAGTGTACCTAATCACCATAGCCCAACTATAACAACGTGCGTACCATAAACAGTGTAAGTCTGTCGGTACCTCTGTCAAGCCCTAACATGGTTTTGTTTTTTTTTTTTATTTCGACTTAGACGACGAGACGAGTTAGCTTAAGATGAAAAGGAACATTACGTTTAAGCAAACCCATAATACACCATTATCTAATAGAACCCCCAATTGACTTTATTACCAAAAACGACTGTAGGCTTAGGCTGCGGCTCCACTGAGGCGGAGACGAGCGGAGCGGAGAGGAGACGTGTGGGGATCGACCAATCATATTACATGAAATCCACATCACGTCTCAGCTCTGTAATATGATTGATCGATCCCCACACGTCTCCTCTCCGCTCCGCTCGTCTCCGCCTCAGTGGAGCCGCAGCCTTATCGTCATATTAGAGTTAATATAGTTAATGGTCAGTTACTGCTTTAATTTGCTAGTTGTCTAGAAGTGGGTAAGTATACACTCGCTTATGGTAGCACAGGATGCCTACGAAACTACCTAGGTCACCTAACAACCAATGTAACTATGCACTGACCCAATGTTCGTATATCCGTCTTCGCCTGCCTACACGTCTGTCTCACAAACAAATCATGTTATTAATGTAATAAAATAAAACGCTGTATCGTTCTAAAGCAACGCTTTCACTTTATAAATAGCGTTGCAAGTATCGTAAAATTTTAAACAAAATTATCTTTAACACCACGGCCAGCGTTGCGCGCTTTAGATTGTCCGTCCTTTTCTTACTGTTCGTTTTAGAAAGAGACAAACTATCTCGCGTGCGAGCTAGCCGTGCCTCTTGTGTAAGTTTTAGACACGAAAAACAGTCTCTACCACCTTCTGTTAACGAATAAATTAATATAGTTAAATTGACAGCGCCACTGGCGGAATTAAACGGCAACAAAGTATCTTCTATTTGTCTTTTTTATACATAAACTCGATCGAGACATATTTCGCGTTCGAAAACTTACACTATAATACTGATTGTCATTTATATGGTAAAACGGTAACAGCTTTTAAAAATATTTTTATTATTTAATTTAAGTAGAATTTAAGTATTGTAATAGCTTAATGTATTTTATTTTGAAAAAATGACTTTCTGCCAAGTTTCTTGCGGCGCATTCTTCTTGGCAATGATGGTCTTTCCGAATGCGCTAGCAATTTCAAAAAAGACATGTAAAAGAGCCCTTAGCAGCCGAGTGCAAAAATAAATTTAGAAATGTGAATTTTTAAACAAGTTGGTCAATTCTGGTCATTTTTTTTAAAACAATGCCAAGATATAGATAAACAGTCTTTCTATATAGTGATTTAGATTAGACTGACCGGCCGAAAAGTGTAACCGAGAAGAGTTTTCCCGATTTACCATATAAACAATTAAACATAAATGAAATGTACGTAATTTTTTGACCATTTTATCAATTTTGAACGATGAATCGAGAGGTTATATCGCGCCATCTATGGAATAAAATAATAAATCCCCTGTGTTCTATGCCCAAATTTCAAAATATTAAAGTAGACTTTTTTAAAGCGAAATGTTGATATTTGCATCGTCGTTAAAGCAATAAAATATCAAAAATGTACTCGTACATATTTAATTTTGATATTTTTATTTTTTTGATATTTATGATATTTTTCGACATAGATATTTTTTAACAAACGGATATTTCCTAAACATCTTCAGAAACACCATCAGTTCCCCATGCTTCTCACCTGCGTGACGGGGTCCTTCATGATGAGCACGTCAGTGACAGCCCCGAACATGGCGAAGTATTCGCGCAGCTTCTCCGAGCTGGTCTGCCAGCTGAGCCCGCCCACGAACAGCTTGGAGGGCGAGGGCGAGGTGGTGCCCGCGGTGGGCGGCGCGGCCGGCACCGGCGTCGAGCGCCCCGATGATGGCGACGTCTCTGTTGAGAAACGTGTTGTGAATCGACTGATGAAAACACAGCATGGAAACATTTATCGACTATGATGCAATGCAAAAATCCTAAAAAAGGTTAAGTTTCAATCAATCATTTATTGCAACCATGGTATTTATAATAGAGAGAGGTTAATAAGAGGTTAATATTGTTCTAGCCAGTACAAACATGGACCCTACTAGGACTAGGGCGTAGCGAAACTTAAAACGAAACCTATAAAAAATAACGTTATACATATCACTACATAGTATAAAACAAAGTCGCTTTCTCTGTCCCTATGTATGCTTATACCTTCAAAACTACACAAAGGATTTTGATGCGGTTTTTTTTAATAGATAAGAGTGATTCAAGAGGAAGGTTTTTATGTATGACTAGCGACCCGCCCCGGCTTCGCACGATATATTATGCATGTATTATACATACAAACCTTCCTCTTGAATCACTCTATCTATTAAAAAAAACCACATCAAAATCCGTTGTGTAGTTTTGAAGATATAAGCATACATCGGGACATGAGGACAGAAAAAGCGACTTTATTTTATACTATGTAGTGATAGTGATAGTGATTCTACGCAGACGAACAGTGGCGTAACTATAACGTCAGGGGGGCCCGTGGCCAATTCGTCAGATGAGGCTCCTTCTTCAATATAAAGCAGTGCATTAGCGTCCCTTCTGTACTCTAAAACAAGCCAGTTCGGGGCCCCCTAGAGCTAGGGGCCCCTGGCATTTTGCCACCCCTGCCATCCTATAGTTACGCCACTGCAGACGAAGTCACGGGCAGAAGCTAGTAATATATATAGGTATCATATTCTTAAACAATTTTTATTATGCAACAGAACAGTTGAGTTCTGTTAAGGCATCGCAATAAAGAAGTGTAGCGTATGGGTGACGTCTCTTGTTTGACGTGGCAGCGAAAAGGTTAACGCTAATGTTACGAGTGTCAATGGGCAGCGGTGATTGCTTTCCATCAGGCGACCCGCATGTTTTTTTTTTTTTTTTTTGAATAGGAAGGCAAACGAGCAAGTGGGTCACCTGATGGTAAGTGATCACCACTGCCCATAGACACCCGCAACCCATTTTGCAGATGCGTTGCCAACCTAGAGGACTAAGATGAAATGCCTCTTGTGCCGTAATTTGTGTTCGTGTTACTTAAACTTCGCGAGACTTCCCGAGTGAACCACAAACTGCAAACTCGTTTCAATAGCTGACCGACATCAGTTCAATTATTTAAAACCCTCCCAAACAATAAACACGGTTAATTGTTTATCAGTATCAGAGTTAATCAAAAGTTAACAAATTAGTGCGCTCGCCCCGTTACGAAGTTCGGTAACGCCGTTCGTTACCCCACTTTGAGGGTAGTGAAACGAGCAAGCGTGTTTCACGGTAAAGGGTCAATTACACTACGCCGATCGCCGCATGCAACACGCGGTAACCGCAGCAGTGTAAAGGGGCAATTATACTACTGCGTTCGCCGAACTTGTTACAAACTACTTTGGGCACCGTCGTCTCTATTAGTCTGTCCGCCTGCTTCGGCTACTTAAGAAACCATGGTAGGCCTGGGTGAATATTCATGCTTTTTTTTCATCTTTATCATGCATACATACATATATCACGTCTTTATCCCTTACGGGGTAGACAGAGCCTAAGGTAACAAAACCTTAAAGCCACTTTTAGCATGATTAAGGGCGTATAGCTGGGAAGGATAATCATAATAGTGATGGGTTGCTAGCCGTATCGCCTATAACATGATTCCTAAGATGGGGGAGTCCCCATGCCCTCAATGGACTTTTACCATCTGCGCGGGAAGAAAAGCAATTGGTAAATTCTATGTTTTTTCTTTATCGTCTCAGCATATACCATTAAAAGAGGTGAAGCTAAGACTTAACTTTTTATAACAACGAAACCACAGTATGGATGCATTTAGCTTGTCCAAAGTTGTTGCGGCTTGTCCTTTTATTTATTTACTAATTCCGCCCGCGACTTTGCGTAGAATAATACATATAAACCTTCATCTTGAATCACTCTGTTGATTAAACAAAAATCGCATCAAAATCCGTTGCGTAGTTTTAAAGATAAGCATACATAGACAGACAGCGGAAGCAACTTTGTTTTATACTATGAAGTGATAGTGATTTATTTATTTATTCAGTACAGCCACAATTAAATAAAGTTATTACACTGGTTACTTTACTCTCGGTCCGGAACACAGCATTGCAAGCACTGCTGCTTGGCAAGATTAGAGTAAGAGTGTCGTAGCAATCTGGACGGATCTAGCATGAGGTCCTACCATCCACAACCATTTCTAAGGTATTTTTGTGATATTACAGTTTCCTAACGCTATGTATATATTATTGTGAATTTGGAATCGCTAACAAACCCTGATTAAATGTAACAAGTCTGCCATTTCTTTCCAATAAATGTGTAAATGAAACTTGTTTCCTCTCTTTGTTGCGACACAAAGACAGGATTAATCTACACCTGTAAAACCTTACAGACAGACAGATAATGCATGGTCTAAACCACTGCAGTTAACGGAGCACATAACTCTGCATACACATACACACAAATCACATCTTTATCCCTTATGGGGTAGACAGAGTCTAAAGTAACAGGTACCTACAGGCCACATTTAGAAAAATTGTGGGCACACAGGTGGAAAATGGAATCAAAATAGTGATGGGTTGCTAGCCTCATCGCCTATAACATGATTCCTATGATTTTCGCCCATTCCCTCAATGGCCTTTTACCATCTGAACAGCTAGAAAAGCAAATGGTACAGTCTATGTTTTTTCTTTACTCCCAGACCAGCACGGAAGAACTCATAACATAACTCAACTACTTATCAATTATTGCCACTCTCAAGAGATTTAGCTTCCTGCCTGGTTATATAAAAACAACCGCCTATTGTCTACTTTGTTCTTTGATTCTGTATTGTTTTGTACTGATTTATGGTGTTCAATAAAGAGTATTTGAATTGTATTGTATTAAATTTAGACTACAGGGCACTGGACGGCAGGAGGTTAGTATTAAAAAGTTAAATCATATCTTGATAATGATTTCTATATTAAATTTTGATAGTAAAATGAATCTAGGATTAACATTGACAGTTTGACACCCTGAATGCAGCCATAAAATAATCAGATCATGTTAAACTGTAGCTAAATGAACTTTATAAAGATAAGACAAGCACTATAGACAATTAGCTAAATATCAACCTGTGTAATCTATCTTTGGTAATAATAATGTGGCTATCAATTCACAATTTAATTTAATGTGGAATAGGCATTGATAGATACTTTCATCTTGCCTAAATAAAAGTGCATAAAGCTGAATACTACACTTCAAAAAAATATTATAAACTCGGGCATTATCACACAAAAATAAGAAACTTTTCGTGTTATTTCAAACTTACTGCCGGTTTGCTGACTCACAGAATAACGTCTGTTTACGCAGGGGGGAATGAAAGAACTACTCACTTATCTGTTGCACAGCGATCTGCTGCTGTTGGTGTTGCTGGTGAGCCGCGGCCGCGGCCGTGGCGGCGGCGTGGGCAGCCGCCTGGGCATTCAGAACGTGTGCCGTCAACTCTCCGCCGACCAAGCCGCCTTCCAACACCTCCACTCCGCCGAGCGCCCCACTGGAATATAGCCCCATCATTATCACTCCGTATTCAGCAAAACTACAACCTAAGTTAGCAGAAATTGATAAATTTTAAGTTATATTTTATTTCGGAAGCGAATTGGTGACGCGAAAGCTGATGACAACAAAACACGGTTGGCATTTGTTTATGTTTTGTACGTTTTTTTACCAGCCAGTTACGAATGGAAAGTATGATCAATTGATTATTACATTGCGAATATCGGTAGCATTATCACTATTTAATACAAGTTTTAAGGATACTTATGTGTAATTCCAAGTCCCAATTAGAAATTGTATTAGAGCAGAACATTAAAAGTTTAAAAACAAACGTAAAAGAATAAAGAAGTAAATTGTTTTGTTTATGGCAACAAGACAAATAAAATGTCATGTCAATGTCTATTGACTAAAAAAAACGACGTAGGATGTAAATTTTGCGTTCGAAATTAATTGTTCAATTTCAAAATAGTACATTACTGCAAAGGCCGGGAAGTAAGGGGTTGCAGGCCGAGTAAGTTTGACGGCCGAGTGGTACACGAGGCCGGCATGGTACGAGGCCGGCAACCCCTGTCCCGGCCGAGGCTTGTATAGTGCTTTTCTCAAACATGCAATGAAATAAATAAAAAAACTTCAAAAAAACAGTATTTATTTGTAAGGCAACTAAAATCTAAACTAGTAAAACAAAATTTCATGGCATTGTAGGCAATGCTTTATAATTACAATAATTAAAAAAAAAACGACACTTGTCAATTGTGACGACTGAGACCTACCCTTTTTACATTTGATACATTTCTCTGTCACTATTTTCGTCGGAACTCATATTTAAAATTTATCAAAATCAACAATGAACAAAAGATTAGTGTTTTTTTTATTTTCCCACCAAAATGTGTTTTTTTTTTAAATGTACGTTTCGTTTTACGCTGATTGTGCTGACGTTTACACCGCTGATATTAAGATGACAATGAAATGAGATTTAAATATTTCTGTACCTAGTTAGGTTTCAATTTAAAATTAATCTTATGTGTTAATTATGTATCGTTTTTATATAATTTTTGATTTTATGTAATTAAAATTGCAAAGAAAGCAAATATTGCTTATGTTTTTTTTAAAGCTGAATATCATGATGCCATTGACCTATAAAGACTTGGCTGTATGGACCCTGTTTCCTTTGCCTACCCCAAAAGGGATGAATAATAATAAAAATGACCTATAAACTAAACGTCATGATGCTGTGGCACATGAAACAATAGACGATCGCTTTGCAGGCCTAGGCCTGCCATTTTGTATGAAAATCCATTACATACCACTTGTCTAACCGCGCCCGCGACGTGATACGTCCCGGCCTATTATTTGGAACGTAAGGTTAACATTTCATTGCATCTTTGAGAAAACTTATTTAACTTGCATAAACTTTGACCTACTTTCCTTAATTCATCACCGAAACACAAATAACATCTTATTCGTTAAAAAGACCGAGAGCTGTGCTCGTAAATAATAAAATTATGTTATGAAATTCTTTAATCCGTTTTAGTCATGTTCTGGATTCGTGTAATTGGAAAACTTTTGCGTAATTTCTAAGTATTTACTTACCGCAAAACAAATTACGCGGTTCAGTAAGTTTTCTTTCTAATGCTTATTATTTGAGATCATAATCGGACTGCTAAGTGGGTACTTTTAAGAAAAAAAGCAAAGTGCTCAATAAAAATGGCATCTTGCTTTTTGAGTTTAAAAAAGGTGGGTGTTGACCACGAAACAATTATTAAAGCTGAAATCGATCACACCCACAAAAAAATTACTGATTTCCATTTCCAACATTGATACAGTCGTAATTGAAAGCTCTCCAGCTTCTATTTTTACTGAAAATGAACTTTGCAACCGGCAGCTGCTAGCGAAAATTGCTTATCTCAAAATGGAATACGAGTCTTACATTTGTCTCTTTCTAACCCATTAATATCCAGATTTCTGAATACCCCGTTCTTTCTCGAGCGAATATTTTGGGTTTCTTTTTTCTGTCTTTTTCCCACGCAGAGGGTGGAGCTCCTACACTTCCCTGACCTCCTAGTGTCAGCGCGCGGTTTTCCACCAAATATTGACTTTATTTGTCAAACTTACAGAAGCTATATTGATAATTTTATTAAATATAACAATTTAAAGTAATCCTTGATAAATTACAAGCATGCTTATGAAAAAGTTAAAAAGTTGAGATTAGAATGAAAAATGCATGAATTATCCTTACAAGACACAGTTGGTCAGATTCTTAGCTAAGCCGCGTGATGGATGTCCGAGGAAGTTTTTCTCTGGGAAATATCTCTAGGCCATAAATCAGCTTGGACGTCATCAATTTATCTTTCCCTCCGCCTTTAGTATCTGCAAACCTTTCTTCTGAAGATTATACGTACCTTGCCTTTTGAATTTGTTTTCTAAGGCATCCAGTGAACAGAACCAGCAAAACGAATTCTGTATAATTATTTTAACTGCTTCTTGTTGTAGATAAGGCGAACAAAATAAATGAACGCTGTTCGAAACTACCTAAATTTATTGTTACTTTTATTCCTTGCATTTTTTATTTCGTTACTAATATTATAAACAGGAAACATTTGTGAGTTTGTGAGATTGTAGGGGGTAATGTAATCTACTAAACTGATTTTAAATTTCTAAGTGTCAGTGAACTTTAGAACACATAGGAAAATCCGAAAAGTAAAGCTATGGCCGGGAACTGATTTTGTTTTTTTTTTCAGTGGTAAGCCCAATTTTTTTGCGAGTGTTATAGGCTATATTTAATTCTAAGCGAACCAAGTGGCGGGCAACAGATAGTTTTATTATAATGTGGATACTAGTCATAATATTTTGATATAATAGTTTTCATTAAGTTAAATAACTATTGCGTAGTTCATTTCCTCGTTGAAGTTAAACGAATTGTACTTGGTACTTCTGCTTCTGACCCGACTGAATGGCATATCTAATCGTTGTTGCAGTCGCTAAATAGAAACAGAATTAGAAAGTTGCAAGTTTTTGTTGATTTGGCACGGATTCATTGAAACGGAGGAAATCATTGGTTCAGGTTCATGGTTGTATTTCTTTCCTTAATAGAGCGTTCAGAATGATTGAAACATTAGAGACGAAAGACGTCTTTATTAATTAAAGAAAATGACAAATATTTAAGACAACTTTCATTCTATCTCAACATAATTTATTATTATCCTAAGCTATTTATTAATTTATTTGGTTAAAATTGGTACTATTTCAATTAATGTTTTACTGAAAAACCATATCATTCAAACCAATGATGATTGGTCATTCTGACTCAAGCAGTTCAAAGGCATCTGAAATCAATGTCAACGGCCACGGTACATGAAAGAGAGGTCGGTGAACCCTCCAGCAACGACCCTTCTCTCGGTAAGGTTTTGTAGTTGAAATGTTAAAGATCAGAAGGTATCTTCTTACCTCAAATTTCAGAGGTTCGATATTAATAATAGTGTAATAACTTAGTAGATCAATAGCCTATCCCAAAGAGTAGACATTTAATAACAAGTAACTTCAGAATTAATTAGAGTTAGAGTATTCAATAATCCAATTAGTTATACAAATGAAATATTGTAGAATCCGTTTTTGATAGAACTTAACTAAGAACTATTGCGGATTTAGTCGTTTTTAAATAAGTTTATCCTATACACAGTACACATTCGCGTGTAAATTTTTCAACACCCCTTTTTTACGTTGAGGCCTATAAGATAATAATATACGGCTATCTCAATAGTCATATTCAAATTGACGGCTAGACTGACTCCCTGACCTCATCCCACATCAGAACTCCTCAATGCCAGCCTAGACTTAGGTAACGGCCTTAGATCAGCCGAAACATACCTATTTTCAATAAAAGGTGACTGACATTATTTTAACATACATACATAAATCACCTCTTTATCCCTTACCGGGTAGACAAGATTTAAAGCCTAAGGTTACAAGACTTAAAGGCCACGATTAGAATGATTTTATGAATGAGAAAATACTTTTTCCCTCTGACTACTGTAGCAAGCATGAAAAAACCTGTCAATCCAGGCAAATGTAAATGGTAAATTGCGACTGCAGAACCGGTGAGTAAAGATTATGAGTGGCCTTATAGTCATAGATTTACACACAATGCGTTCGCAAAATGTCTCATACTAATCGGTGTTACTCATTCAAACTGCGGTATAGACTAGATGCGCCTTTTTTATTAGGGTAAAGGAGTATATCACTGCGGGATAGTCTGTTCAACACAAGACATATTATTTTACGTGACCCGAATATAGAATTCGACGTCCCAGCCGAAAGTGGTGTGGTGTGAAGTTCGGTACATGAGCGCGACAAGCAATCTAAGGGGCGGGGTCAACGACCCCAAAAGGGAAAAAAAAACTTTTTTGCATAAGAACAGTAGTAAACAGTGTAGTATAAATATCCTTGTTGCAATGAATTAACCTTTTTTTAAAGGAAAATCGATAGTTGATTGAGGGTGTCCATTGAGGGGTGTAGGAGGCGCGCGTGCGCGGCGGCGGGGCGCGGCGCGGCGCGTCGTCTCCGCCACACGCTCGCCGACGCCCGACACCACGTCACGCGCGTCTTAACCATATTGTCCTGTCACAGCAGTAAGTGCTGGCTACTGCTGCGTCCGGACAAGCAGGTTAAGACGTCGCACAATCCTCAAATCGAGACAAGAAGACACCGTATAATCCTATTTTGTGTGTGTACCTTACAGCATCACGATCTTTCCATTGCAATTTGTGCGTGTATTTATGCCCACAGGTTACCAGTTGTTGATACAAGGGAGCGGCGGCCGAGCCCATAATCGATGGCTCCAGTGCCAGTGTTTGTGCCAGTGATTTTAGTGCTAAAGTCTGTAAATGAGATCGAATGTGCTCTTTTAAACAGTCCAGTTCGATTCCTTATGTTCAATTTGTGACAAATGTTAACCTAATCTGTAACACCTGTTAGTATCTAAGATGCAGTGTTTGAGAGCTACCATCATGTCGTTGCTAAACAGTGAGAATTGAAGATGTAGTTAGACGCTCAGTATTCTGAGCGGACAGTTTATAATTGTTCTAGCCAGCTGTTACATTTGGGTCTATGATATTATGGCTAGGAGAGCGTAAGATGAAGCTCTGTGGGGGGTGCACGTATCGAGCGAGCCACCGCGCATGCGCGCCGCCATCTTTGGCTGCATCTGACTCGGCCATTTTCTCAGAGGGTGGCTAAAATCCTATAAAATATCCCCTAGCTCTATGGTTACACGAAAACGAGTCTTATGGGGTTGGGCTGCGGGTTGAAGTAGCTCGAAGATGTTAAGTTTTTGGTAACATAATTTTAGTATTTTGAATTACAGATTCGCAGCGAGTTTCCAAGTTATTCTTGGGATGTCAACTACGACAACTTGAGATATTAAATTAAAGTAAGTTTTGCATGCAAGCTTGGACGTTTTGAGTCGTAGCCCACTAATTAACAGTTTATAAGTCTATCAATAACTAAGTGTCACACTCAGGGACGCCAATTCATGTTAATATCTTATCAAGAATGGTTCAGGATAGTGAAAATGATGTACCATTACATAAAATATCTATGTACTTTGTACTCAAAAGCTTATTGGGTGACTGTAAGAAAAATACTTTAACATTGAAATGTTCCTATGTATATAAGTTAATTATGATTGAAATGAAAGAGTTAAAGCCATTTATTATATACTGACGAAGGGTCATGACCCTTGTCATAGATCTACATAACATGTATATGTAACGACATACAATTTTTTCTTTCATGCTGGTCTAGCAGCAAAGAAAAAACATAGAATGTATCAGTTGCTTCTCTTCCCGCGCAGATGGTAAAAGCCCATCGAGGGATTGGGCGAAAATTTTAGGGATCATTTTATATTGGCGATGTGGCTTGCAACCCATCACTGTTTTGATTCCCCTTTCCATCCATACGCCCACAATCATGCTAAACGTGGTATTTTAGTCTTGCTTGTTACCTTAGGCTCTGTCTACCCCGTAAGGGATAAAGACGTGACTTATGTATGTATGTATGTACAATGTTTTAATTAATTTAGTGAAAATACTTAACCTTAAAAACCTCATCAGAAATATTATCGTCAAATAAATTAAATTGCATCATTTTTAAGAATTCGATATATACGAATAGAGTAACTGAAATAGACGACCTATTCAAACTGGCGCCCAATATGGGACCGAACGGTTGACCTATACAATCGTAGCACATTTCTAGCGTATTGAAACTTACAGAGCGCATGATTGGTTGGTCCAGACAACAGCCGCGACGCGATTGGCTAATATCAATATCCCGCCCAATGAGAAGCGAGAACCCGGTGATGTTACGTTATTGATAAGAGAACAATGAAAGAGAGAATTAGACTCAGAAGACGCAAAAGGTCGTTGTGTTGTTTTTAAAAAGTAATCTATCATAAGTATGCACGTACGTATGTGAAAAATGAAAATGTACCGAAAGTCAAATAACACAAAGGCAAACTTATCACTAAATAGGGACCTCTTCCAGATGACCTAGTAATTCTCTTTTTAAAAAATTACGTAAATAAATAATTAAATATTTATGCTCGTAGATATTATAAGACAAAGTTATCCGGCACGTTTGTTCGTCTGTCTGGACGGACGGATAGTCAGAGGGATTCGCGAGGATGGTAAACACAAAGTTTTGTTTAAATTGGTTGAAATATAACGAAAACTGTTAGAAGTGTCGGTAAAAGTCAAGCTGCCTGACACAAATTTCAATTCAGCGCGATCAAAGTTGCGGGCAGCAGCTACTTTTCACTATTTACGTTCAGATGACCCAGTAGCAGGAAGTTTATTCTGAGAAACCTATTAAAAGAGAGTTTAATTACTCTGCTATTTATAACTTTGGCCTTTTCTCGTTGGATTTGAAAGAGTTTTCTCGCTGATTACTTACATTGTCGCTTTTAATGAAGATGTCGAATGTCGATGGTTAAATTAGTGTCACAATAAAATTGGGTACACTTGACCTTACAAAATCATCCACAAAGCACACATTTTTCACCATTTTCAATGGGGTTCGAGGTACACCCGTGCTTTTTGTTCATTTCCCCTATTGTCAACCTAAAAACATTTACATAATACCTCGCATGAAAATTATTTCATCAAACATTCAGAAGTCTGACACAGTTCTCTGACATTGTCCCATTTCCCTTTTAAACAAACAAGCAGTCTTTGTAAACAGGAGGCGCTCGCGTCAAAGAAACAATACTGACATGTGCATTCAAGCCTACCAACTTACATTTGCCGTCGTTTACGTATACTGCTTCAGATGGAAATAAAATTCTTCTGCTACAATAAGACCATAATGCTTCGCAATCAAAACACAAACACATAATTTCAAATCAATATAAATATAAATGAATTATCAATATTTTTGTACACGCATAACTTCCGAAAAACTGGGTCAAATTGCTGAACGGGGGCGAATTTGCGTGCAACCGCTACCTAGTAAATAATGAAATTAACTTTTCGCTTGACTATTTCATTTCGTATTCTACAGAGGGCGCTGTTACAGCGGACGTAGGAGGTAATGGGGTAGTTTAGCCATTTCACCGTGTGTTTATGCACGTTGGTGCAAAACGAATGTGGTATGTTACTTATACAGTCGCTCGAGTGACTAGCAGCGTCAAAAGGCAGTTGTAGCTTTTTGTCGAGGGCGGGGTCAGGGTTGGAAAGCAGATATGGCGTTTAAAAGGTATTATTTTATTACTAATTCATTTGAACTATTCTACACGATATGGCATATTTATTTAATCAAGAAGGTATTCTTCAAAATACTAGTACTCAACTAATCTATACATATAATAAAATCGTTGTGACCAAAAAATCTGTACATTGAAGATATAAAAAAAAAAACCGACCAGGGTGACTTAAAATCGGTAACTGAACATATTAAAACCATTTTTAAAATTTTTGTTTGTTTGTTTGTTTGTTTGACTGAGCATCACGTAAAAACTACTGAACGGATATTGTTGAAATGTTCACAAATATATTCCAATAAATTCAGAATAGGATTTAGGCTACAGAAATTTTGGAAATTTTTGAAAAAAGGGGGTGAAAAGGGGGGTTAAAGTTTGTATGAAAAAAGAAAATTAGATTGTTCTAGAATCAATAAACTCAGAATACATACTTAGTAATAAAAATAAAGAAATACCTGTTTTAGCATTTTTTAAAATTTCATCCAGAGACGAAAAAAAGGGGGTTTTGTGTTTAAAATTACTTAACTTCATACACCTATACAATAAAAACCAATGAAGTGTAACCTTTTAAAGTTGCTACATAATATTTCTAATTTCATACAGGTAAATATAATTTCTCAGTTTTCTTGAAATTTGATTTTTGAGGTGATTACGCACAAAATAGCGGATCTCAAGAAAATCAGCTTTCCTCGGTTAAGTAGTTGATAATAATTACCAACAAAATAATACTACGAAGAAAATAGATAGATACGAATGTACATAAGGCATTAAGCCGGAAAATTGTGTAAATTGTGAAAAAACATTAATAAAATCATTAAATTCTGCACAGATATTTTTTCAACGAAGACATTTTTGTCAAACCTAAATCACGCGTCTGGCGACTTAAATTGTGTTCTGTACCTAACACCTAAAGTTCAATATGCAATACCGTTACTTTGTTTTTATTTATTGCGCCATTATTCACAGCGCATTCGGTTTTCGAACGCACTCTTATTTAAAAACCTGATATTATTATGAGGGCGGCGTGAAGCGCTTGGCTGTATAGTCTTAGAACCTTTGCCTAAAAAAAGCAAAATCAAAAGGCGCGTTTACGCCTGCGCTACGAACATGTCAGAATTTTATTGTTAAATTAAAAGTTGGTAATAAATTAAAAAAGCTTCTGCTAAAAAAAATTGAGTCGCAAAATATTAATTAAAACGGATTAGTAAATGAATTGTTATAGTCGTAAGGTAAAATCAGTTTAAGATTTATGTATTTTTAGATTACAATAGATTTATTTTTTTAAATTAATCAGGGTACAAATGTCGTTAAAGTGAGCGCAGTATTCGCCAATAAGCGTCATAGTCTGGCGAAATTAATAGGGATGTAACTTAAACTGTACCTACTTAGCTTTTATTGAATAAAAAAACTATAAATTAAACTATTTGTAAAATAACGTATAAGTAAATGTGATGAGTCATTAACCAGTTTACACCTGTTTTTGTTTTCAAGATTCCGTGTCACAAATTATTATTTTCATGACGTAATTCTAAAAGTATAGTTTCGTACACTTTCAGCGGTTCACGTGACGAAGTTAATAGTCATAATAATAATAATTTTGATATCGAGAATAGGCATAAAGTATCACAAAAACACACGCGGACGAAGTCGCGGGCAACAGCTAGTAATATAATAAAGCGCGTCTTACTGTTTCACTCGCACTTATGCTATGGGTGTTATAATTGAATCGGCCGATGGTACCCTAAACCCGAATGTGGAATTAAGAACTCACAGACTGTGACTGATTTTTACATACAGGGTGTCCCAGAAACCGACGATTACCCGTTAAGGGCTGATAGACCTACTAATTACCTACCAGAATATCATATTTTAGGTTTAGTAAAAATCTTTTAGTTTTCGAGATATTGTCATTTTTGCAAAACTCAACTGAGGGAGAAAAATCGAGATTTTTGCAAAAATGACAATATCTCGAAAACTAAAAGATTTTTACTAAACCTAAAATATGATATTCTGGTAGGTAATTAGTAGGTCTATCAGCCTTTAACGGGTTATCGTCGGTTTCTGGGACACCCTGTATAAAGATCTACAATACTAAACTGGTGGTGGTGCTCACTTGCCATTAGGTAACCCACTTGATGTTTTCCTCCGAGTCATATAAAATAATAAAGTACATAAAAATGGCGGCATACTGTTTTCCCGCGTAGAAGTATAAATATATCATCATGATTACTAATTTATTTACATCCTATCTTTAATTTTCTCGTTTGCATACATACATAAATCACGTATTTATCCCTTACGGGGTAGAAAGAGCATAAGGCCACGTTTAGCATGATTGTGGGCGTATAGGTGGAAAGGGGAATCAAAATAGTGATGGGTTGTTAGCATCGCCTATAACATGATTCTTAAGATTTTCGTTTTGCTTTAAGGCTTTTTTCGTTTGAACGTCACAAATACCCATTAATTTTATTATGTAATGACGATGAACATTATAACTAACAAGCTTGGCTCATAAAGGTTAGTTAAATCAGACAAGTAGCGCCTGCAGCCAATCAACCCACTGCCCACCGCCGGGCAACCCCTCGTTTAAAACTATCCCCCGGCAATCTATTGGGTAAATAACTTGATCGACGCCTCGTCAGCGTGAATAAAAAAAGGCTATCACTGGATAAAGAACGAAGGGTTCTGACCATTACGAATCCAGAAAATAAAGATGTACTTTACTAGCGATCACTGTACTTTAAAAACACCAGAAAAGATGACATCATTTTGTTTACGACTAGTGTTCAATCGATTTACTGTATTTTTCTTATTGTAAACAAACGAAAACAACAAATACGACTGGTGACATAAGCAACAATAAGAACTACTATTATTACGTTACTAATTTTATTTACACTGGGAACTACAACTTCCTCATGATCATGAAGTAGCTTTGCGTTGCGATTAAAATTTCATGCGAGCTTCTTCCTTTACTACCAGGCTTTAACTGAAATACCATGAAAAGCTGCTACTCTAGTAGTTGAACAGCAGTGTTTCTTTGTTTATGAGTTTTTTTTTACTAATTTGTTTTACTTAACATTATTTCTTTCTTAGCAGCAAATACTCAAATATCTCAGCGCTAACGTTACAAAAACACAACGTCACATTCAACTAACCATTAGCGATATACACTTCCCCAAAATTACTGGCATACCCGAAAGCACTCGGAGTGTCATCCCTAAAAAACTCGACAGATACCTAGCATTGCCAAGTCATCTGAAAAGAGACTTGTCACTAGCAGGCTAGAACGAAATCTGCGGTTATACCGCACGCCACCCTATAAAGAACCTTCAGCCTTCGTTATAAAGGCGCAGGGATCACTTTGGAGCGGTAAAAAACTTCCTTAATGAAGACTCGATGTAAAAAAATGGTTGACAAGGCACAGGGACAAAAACTATAGCGTAATGAAGTTAATAGAGGAGAAAGCTCGAATCGTCAATCATTCTAGTTCAATTTACGGGATCCATTAACTTTTATCGAGGCCTTAGACTCTTTTTATAAAATGGAGATGAAATAAGGATTTTCGGTTTATGTAACGTTCTTAATCGACATCCAGTCCGTGTCGTTTCTTCAGAAGCCAGCCAAAAAACCAATGAAATACGAAAAGTAATTGTATTTCGTATCGGAATTCTGGAACGAGACGATAATTTTAAATAATTGATTCCTTTGTGAAACTTGACTTGGCGCCTTTTCTCAGTTGACTGTGATTTTAGTAATTATTGTGAATAACTGTCAAACATTACTTGGGTAATTTCAATTCGTATAAACGAATATGACAATTACAGTTTCCAAAAAAGAACTGAATCCATTAAATCACCACTGCGTAACATTTCTCTTACACGAATACCAGCAAATTGAATCGTTTAACTAATTTACGGTCGCTTCCCAATTAATTAATATTAAATTAATCATTTAATGTTCACTTTGATCACAGGCGACGGCAATTCATTTCACTTAATTGACTTTTGATAAGGTAGATGGAACAATGGCTTTGCGGATAATAATTTAACCCTAAGAATTAATCATATTTATTTGAAGGCTCCAAAATTTAGGCTGTGTATATAATAAACGTCTTCCACAGGATAGTGACCATGATAACCTTTGATGAGCTCTCAGTAGTTCGACGCAGTAGCAGACTCTGAATTTCATTGTCTATTTCCCGTAGAAAATAGGTCTCTTATTTTCTCGTGTATTCATTTTTTTCTGGGGTTTTGATTTTTTTTCTTTTTTTCTAAACAGAATTACGAGGATCGTCGGTCCTGATTGGAGAAAATATGGGTGATAGTAACAGAATGGATTTATTTACGTCACCAACGATTGTAGTCTATAAAATTATTATCATTAATTACTTGTGCACGAGTCTCTATCTCCGATTTTTAAACATAAAAGAGTTATATATACCTATTTTTTTATACCACGTCGGTGGTAAACAAGCGTACGGTCCACCTGATGGTAAGTGGATTCCGCAGCCCATGGACGCTTACAATTCCACGAAATGAACGTGCGTGTAGTTTCACTGCTAATTGTTTTGCGAAATATTCACGCGTTAATTAAACAACAATGAAGGTTTTTTCCAAAACATTACACGGCGCGATCAATTATCTACAGATCTTTATTAGAGATACTTGAACTAAAGCCATTATTCAAACAGCCACACCCGTCAGCGGCAGAAACAAAAGACTGTCTATTGAGTTTTTGTCATAACCCCTATTCAAGCACAGCCCTGCATTTTATGACCGGCCGTGACTCCAGTGGGTCCTTGCTTATAAATCATATATTCACCCCTGTCGCATTTTGCCTGCGTCTGATGTCTGGCTGGATTAATGGTGGAGAAGTCATCTAGAATTTTCGCAAATACTTACTGGGATCGTAAAAAATAAGTGTCACTGAACGATCCGCACGATTAAACGCGGTTGCTGAATCGTTTACGTAAATATTACGTTCTACGGTCGCTGCAAAAAACGGCGTTTGCTGTTTTGTCTATGGATTTTGAAAGTGACTTTCTAAATCTATTCCGCGTGATAATTAGCGTTCACTGTAAACGTGCTTATTAAAACATCATTAAATTTTCTTATTTTAAATGTGGTTTAAATTACGATTTGGTCGTGAAATTGATGTTAAACTAATAAAGGGCATGGAAATTACGGAAGCGTTCGTGACCTCGCGGCCATGTCGTTTCTTCGTTTAATAGATGATGTAAAGTGTAGAATCGGCATGATATTATAGAAATCGGAAAAATATGGATTTTTAAATCACAAATCTGTTCGTCAGTACGTCGTTTTGCGAAAGGGCTTAAGTAGCACAGTAATTTTTGATACCTACCAAAGGGCAAAGTGGGGCCAATTTAAATTACGCTTCACACCGTGCGCATGTGCGTAACTCAACTAGTCTGCTTGGCGAAGTTTAGTTGCATTTGTGTGCATCCAGTATGCACATGACAATGTTTAACTGGCCTCACTTGACGGTTCACAAAACACCATTTTTATTTTATATTTGGTTTGAGAACACAGTCTATTAAAAATAAAAGTTCAGTTTAATTGATCGCACGACATGCATTTTTTTATTGAGCATTTTTGATAAAACACAAAGAATAAAACAAAACTTGAATAGGTACTTTTAAATTTCACTACCGTTATGCATACTAAATTTCTAAGACGAAAAGTACAGCTAGGTATGGCATGGCCATGGGAAGAAGTAAAATTCTTGATTTATTTGCTACACATATATCACGTCTTTATTCCTTACGGGGTAGACAGAGCCTAAGGTAACAAAACCTTGGCCACGTTTAGCATGATTAAGTGCGTATAGGTGGAAAAGTAAATCAAAATAGTGATGTGTTGCTAGCATGACTCCTAAGAATTTCGCCCATTCTATGTAAAGTCTATGTTTTTCTTTACTTCCAGACCTACATGGAAGAATTTATTTTATGATTATGCATATTTTTATTAATTGTGATAATAAATTACTTTTTTTTCTATTTCTAAGCTAAGCAAAGTGCCGTGTCTACGTTTTACTCAGTTCTAAGGTTTCGTTTCGCCGTAAAAATAAAGTTATTTGGTTTATTTACGATTCCCCTAATATCTCACAAAAATGACTTTTCTGCGAGCTCCATAAAAGGCAGTTATTTATTGATATTATAGCTTCGTATCTTGATATTATGTTCAAAGTCATTTAGAACAGAATTACTTATGAAGTCTGACACACTGAAGTAGACAAAATGTAAGGTTAAATAAATTAAGCTAGATACGCTATTTTAGATGCTAAAGCATTGAATAACTAAAAATGAGTAATTTAAAACCATTATTTCCCCAAATCGAACCAGTTGTTAATCTCCGAACTCTCCAAGCGCCACGAATATTACCTATAACAAAAAAACACATATTAGTTCAAACATCGAAACGCATCTATACCAAATTATGAATCTACAAATTTTAATCGCATACTATCTCCATCTATCCGTGGCAAATCGGAAACTAAGAACTCCTTCGCGCGTCTCAGTGCTGGGTTCAACGCGTTTCCGCTAGATGTCGGGCAGAACAATGCCTCGCAAACTTGTTGAATACGAAAATACCATTATTGATTTTCTTGGATTCCTTGTTCACGGCTTTTTCTCTGATTTGGCAAATTGTTTTGTTAGTGAAAAGACTTCTTATGAAAACCTTTTCGCTTTCGTCTTAGTTATGCAAGGAGAGTTCGTTTTCGTTAATATTTCGATTCGAAAGTTTAAGTGCTTACTGGTTTTGTACTCCGATAATTGCTTAGGTACGGTCGAGTGCGAAAATAAGTATCAATAGGAACTTCTCAAAATTATGTCCCACGACCTTATTACGCTGGCGTAAGAGCGTATGGTAGTTAGGTACTTATATTTGAAACTTTCTCAGGATACTTACATATTATTACACTAATACATTCATACATATATCACGTCTTTCTCCCTTACGGGGTAGATAGCCTAAATGCCACGTTTAGCATGAAAGTAGGCGTATAGGTGGAAAAAGGAATCAAAATACTAAAGGGTTGCTAGCCGCATCGCCTATAAAATGATTCCTCGGTTTTCGCCCATTCCATCGATGGGCTTTTACCATCTGCCCGTAAGAGAAGCAACTGGTACATTCTGTTTTTTCTTTCCTCCCAGACCAGCATGGAAGTACCTACAACTGTTGCATAAAATACTAATTTGGTGACGAGTAGGTAGGTATGTATGATCCTGTAAAAGTACGACGAGCTAAAACTCTACCTATTTTTAAAAACCAACTCAAATCTCACTATTTATCACTAATTTAATCCACTCCCTGTCTTTAGTACCTTATCTTTTCTTTTTGCTTCTGATCAAATCCTTTTATGTTATATGGCCTTCTTATTTTCATTGTTACATTCTCACATTTATTTTATCTTAAGTATTATACAGTAATGTTATGTGTTTTTACTTTATTTATTTAGCTATGTATTATATTTATGTTGGTATTGTTGTTTTTATTATCCCTGCGTTTATCCTATTTGTTTCCGCCACCTACTTAAACTGGCTCCAACTCATTTCTCTGTCTTATTGGTTGTCTGGTAGAGATCGCTATTAAGCGATAAGACCGCGTATTGTCTAGGTACTTTGTTCTTTGATTCTGTATTTTTTGTACTGATTTGTGGTTTTCAATAAAGAGTATTTGTATTGTATTGTTGTATGATGTAAACAGTGTCTCATAAGAGATCGGACAAATTTGCGTCATTGCTCGCAATAATGTGGACATGACTCCAAAATTAATCAAATATGTCAAAATACATATATTAAGAATAAGTATATCCACGGAGGTTTTATACCTATAGAACTAGAAAACTTTTTTGTCAGAAATAATAATCATATCTAGCAGGATCGTGATTTCTTTATTATCTAAAAAGATTTACGAGAACGACAATTGCCACTTTAATTAACATTTTGCTAATAATTTTATGCATGTGTAAATTTTTATCTCCGGGAGTTCAAATTTTATTTAGAGAAATTAATTAAATGATTAATTACCTATTTGATTATTTTTTGAGTCATGTCCACATTATTGCGAGCAATGACGCAAATTTGTCCGATCTCTGTCATATAAGCCCGTGCCTTCCTTGACGGACGCTCTTCTGTCAAGCTGACTGCTACACTTGTAATCTGTCACTCCGTCTGTCAGATGGTACCATTAATTCGGATTACGAAGCCGAGATTCAGGGCAATCCTCTCCGCTGCCGTACTACATGTAATGCGAACTATTTTGTAATGCTCTACGCGTGACAACGTTAGAAAACATACATATACTTACATACATACACTAGCTTTTGCCCGCGGCTTTGCACGCGTGAACCATGAGCATTTCAGAGAAGCTAGCAATCAAGCAAGCGAGCAACCAAACCTGCAAGCTTTCAAGCATGCATGCAAGCATGTAAGTATGCAAGCAGGCATGCAAGCAGGCAAGCAAGCATGCAAGCAAGCGTGCAAGCAGCCACGCATGCAAGTAAGCACGCAAGCATGCAAGCGAGCCCCCGCACTGCCCCGCTGCCTTAATTTTTCTGAAACTGTAAATATTGCAGGATTTTTATAAAACAAACCTAACCTAACCTATAGGGCTGTCCTAAAATATATCCTAAATAGCTTTTGCCCGCGACTTTCGCACGCGCTAAGATGTACATACATACCGTCACGCCTCTTTCCTACAGGGGTAGGCAGATACTACTTTGTTCCACTTGCTACGATCCTGACATATTTCTTTCGCTTCATCCACACTCATCAATCTCTTCATACATGCTCGTCGATTTCGGGTACTCCTGCTCTGACCTTTTTCCAAAACGTCTCCTATTTGGTCTCGGAACATTCGTCTATATATATACTTACATACATACATAAATCACGTCTTTATCCCTAACGGGGTAGACAGAGCCTAAGGTGACAAGGCCTAAAGACCACGTTTAGCATGATTGTGGGCGTATGGATGGAAAGGGGAATCAAAACAGTGATAGGTTGCTAGCCACATCGCCATATAACATGATCCTTAAGACTTTCGCCCAATCCCTCGATGGGCGTTTACCATCAGCGCGGGTAGAGAAGCAACTGGTACATTCTGTTTTTTCTTTGCTCCCGGACGGATCCTACGCAGAAGACAGAGCAGAGCTTCAGGTAACCAGAGGCCTCGTCTAGCATAAGAGTAACGTTTTTTCAACGGACGTTAAAAAAACGTTTAAATAAAACAAATTGGAAACCATGTATTTATTCACACGAAGGCGGTTTTAAAGCGCGGCGCTTTTTTATCAAGCACTGTTCGATTTTCGACGTTGGGCGTTGGACGTTAAATCGAATTGAACATACGGAATTATTTAAACGTTTTTTTAACGCCCGTTGAAAAAACGCTTGTGCGAAGCAGCTCTAATTTTACATTATGCGCTTCCAAAGATCGTGCGTTTGACTGGAAAGGCCGCCCTACCCTCTTAAGGTCTTCGCACATTAAAACAACTCACCGGCGACTCGACTCTATGCTAGACATTGAAATTTAAGCCCTGTGTCATTGTGATCTAGGTTTAATTTCAAAAAATGATTATAAAGTAGTGTACAACGAGTGGCCTACGCATCGTACACTAAAGGTCAACCCCGACACGTTTGTCACGCAATGACCACACGTCGTCCACGCAACGACCACACGTTGTCCACGCAACGACTATGCGTTCGTTGACTGCGTTGACTGTTCGTTGACTGCGTTCGTCCACTCGTTGACACCGCGTTGTCCACTCGTTGACAACGCATTGCCCACTAGTGACCGTTGGGTGGATCAACTAGTTGACTACTCATCCAGAGTGTGAGTTGAGTTGGTGTCGGATTGGCGTGGAGTTGGTCTAATGTGCGAAGACCTTTATTTGCCTGCAACGTGCAACGGCCTAGACAAGCGCTCATAACACTAGATCCCAGAGATACGGGCGCTACAGCACACGCCGCTGTTTGCCACTAAAGCCATAACGTCCGTGGTGCTAGTCACGCGCGATCGTAAACTGTCTGTATTGGTTCAGATTTAGAGCACACTAACTCGGCGAAGATCTTCACAATTAAAAAAAGAATCTCTGAGCCGCGGCATACGGATAGCGAAACTATAACTGTGTTGACTACGGAACTCTAAAAGCCGTAGGCGTATTGTCTTCTTTTTCTTCTTCTTTGTGGCGTATCAAGTCGTTACAGCGACGACAACTTCGCCAATATCAAAGTAACAAAAATACAACTAAAAAATCTTGTGACAAAATGTCGGCAACGTCGTACGGTAATGGTCAAAGACCCCCCTCCCCCCTGTCGGGCTCTTAACCAAGCCAACGGTCAATAGGCGTATTGTCTAACGCGCTCGCAATCGCCATCGTGTTCATTTTGACAGTTGTATGAATGTGACAGCTAGTTGATTCCCATGCCAATTGTCAGCCCATACGTGAACTGTCAAAATGAACACGATGGCGATTGCGAGCGAGTTAGATAATAAGCCTACCGGTCAAGTCGGAATCGCGCTCCGAGGCTTCATCAGTGTAGAAAACAATAAGTGTATGAAGAGTGTATGAAGTTCTGTGAGGCAAAGGATGACCATCCGTCTTCATTTAATTGTTTGTAGGTAAATGTTAATGCTGTTTGCTGTTTAGTTTCTGTGTGGTGTTATACGTGTTGTAAAGCTATAATTAAGTCTGTGTATGAATTTCACAGTGCCTTGGCTTGTCTGTAATGCTGTGTAATTATTTCAATAAATAAATAAATAAGTTTCTGTCAAAAGTTTAATTTTAATACAAGCTTAATTAAGCCCAAAAAATTGTTTTCATAATTTTAAAAGCTTAAGACTTATCAGCCTTCATTATAGGCGATGCGGCTAGCAACCCATCACTATTTTGATTCCCCGTTCCATCTATACACCCTCAATCATGCTAAACGTGGCCTTTAGGTCTTGTTACCTTAGGCTCTGTCTACCCCGTAAGGGACAAAGACACGCTTTATGTTTACATTAATCTTGTAGTACTGATTTTGAAGTCAGCCAACAGTGTTTAATTTTTTTTTAGCTCCATCCACATCTCCAATACTATAGCTCTTATCAAAGTTTTGACTAGTTCACAAGATAAATGAAAGAAAGAAAGAGAGAAAGAAAGAAAGAAAGAAGAAATTTATTCCTTTTTGCAAGACACACAAATATAAGATAATATTTATACACAATTTTATAGAAAGTAAACAAGGTAAAACAAAAAAAAACATAGACATAAAAAATAGATCATCAGCGCTGTGTGTCTTCGCAAAAGTGAAACGGTCGCTGGCTCAGCATTACGCTGAATGAGAGCTGTGATTGTCTTCTATGCTGCTCGTACTTCAAATTCAGCACAATTTTCACCACTTCCGAGTGGTATTTTCACACATGTGCTTTCAAAAAGAGGCCCAGGATGGCAAGGGAACAGCTTGACTGTACCCGGGTCACCAAATTTTCCACATCCCCTCTACCGCTGCGGGGAGACCTCACGTCTCACAGCTCCATTACCCCCACACGTTCCCCTTATTTGAATATTAACCTCGTAAAGTCCTCTACCTTTTCACCCGCTATTAATCTACAAAATTGCTAAACCACGATTTTTGGCATTTTATGGGCGATTTAGAGCGTTCAATATACGATAGAAATGTCACGTGTGTTTAATATTCTACATACATCATCACTACATAGTATAAAATAAAGTCGCTTTCTCTGTCCCTATGTCCCTATGTCCCTATGTATGCTTATATCTTCAAAACTACACAACGGATTTTGATACGGTTTTCTTCTATAGATAGAGTGATTCAAGAGGAAGGTTTTTATGTATAATTCTACGCAGACGAAGTCGCGAGTAGAAGCTAGTATCTTCTAAACTATGCAACGGACATAAATGCATTATCAATTAAAATATAATATATAAAATTTGAGCTCAATTCGTTTAAAAACCGTTCCACGATTTATCTCTTGAAGTAACAAACAAACATTGCCGCGTTCACCTTTCCTGAACGTTGCTTAAGAACTTGGAGCGATAAATATTTTTTATTGCGTTCCACACAAATCACAATAAACACCGCAGCCATTACAAAATGGCGGAAAACACGACAACAACAATTTCCCTTGTTGCGCAGCGTTTGTGACAAAATTTAAAGTTTTCTTTGCCACCAGTTGCGACAGAACGTCTCAGTAAATGATGTAATTGAGTCACTACTGCAGCAGCGAACTTGCTCAGCCGCTTGATTATTTAAGAATCCGTTATATAGCATACATAGGGTCATAGGGACATAGGGGCATAAGGACAGAGAAAGCGACTTTATTTTATTCTATGTAGTGATAATACATACGAATACATAGAGGTGTAAAACGACTTTGCTTATCGTACTATAATATAATAAACGCGAAAGTTTGTAAGTATGGATGGATGGATGTCTGTTACTCTTTCACGCCAGAACGGCTGGACAGATCTGGATGAAATTTGGAACATAGATAGATTATAGTCTGGAATAACACATAGGCTACTTTTTATCGGACGAAGTTGCGGGCAACAGCTACTTTAATATCATATTTTTTGTCATTAACTTCAAAATATTCTAAAATATAAAGTTCAATGATTTTTAATTTCCAAAGATAAAAGATGACATTAAGCAAATTGTATAAAATAATATGAAACAGTCATTCGGTGTTTTTCTAAATACCCATCCTTTACATTTAAATATTTTATTTCAGAACGAGTCCTTTGAGAAGTCAACGGTGTAATATTGAATCTTAGCGAAACGAATGGAAATAAAAGTGTCCTATTCAGATATTTTTCTCTCATTTATTGGAAACGTATACTTCACGGTGATTGCGTCATTAAATTAACGAAATAACGCTTTGTAATAAATTATTTGCTGTAAAGTAAGGCCCGGGCAAAGAAATAACATAGAATTTACCAGTTGCTTCTCTGCCCGCGGAGATGGTAAAAGCCCACCGAGGGAATTGGGCGAAAATCTCAGGAAAATAGAAAAGCTTAGGCCCCGCCTCGCTGCCGGCGGCACCCTAGGTTAGGTTTTCATATTTTGTATTAATATTGTTTTATTAATTTTTATAGGAATATTGTAAAAACCTAACTTATATATTAAAATAAAGTAATTAAAAAAAGAGGGGCCCCCGTGGCATAGTACCGCAGACGCTGGCAGCATTCCCCCTTTGGACAGCGATACTAATACGCTGTCCAGGGAAGCTGCCAGCTCTGCGGTCACCCGTAGCGTCTTCGAAATATCTTTATGTACTAAACCGTACCTAAATATATTATACTAGACCAGTAGGCTTATTACCTAGCGCGCTCGCAATCGCCATCGTGTTCATTTTGACAGCTCATGTAGGTATGGGCTGACAATTGGCATCGGAATCAGGCAGCTGTCACATTCATACAAGAACTGTCAAAACGAACACGATGGCGATTGCGAGCGAGTTAGACAATATGCCTACAGCCATACACTTTACTATTCTATATTCTATACTAAGCTTTTAGCTTGGGCTAGCAACCCATCACTATTTTGATTTCCCTTTACAGCTATACGCCCTTAATCATGCTAAACGTGGCCTTAAGGTTTTGTTACCTTAGGCTCGGTCTACCCCGTCAGGGATAAAGGCGTTATATATGTATGTATGTATGTATGTAGGTACTAAGCTTAAAACTTTATCGGTATCCAAAATTCAGGATAACAATAACATCCAACAAGACGTCACAGTTTTTATTGGAAGCAACGTCGCGGAAGCTTCCTTTATTATTTACTGAAAACCCGTCCCCGGGCAGTTATCAAGTACACAACGACTTGTAAATAGCTGTTTCTCGTGTCCTACAACATTACCATTTTAAGAACAACCATAAAAAGTTTGATCAAGCACGCACGGAGCAACCTCAGCCGTGTTCCCAGGGAATAAAATAAAGTTTCGCACAGCGGCGGGTTGTCGCAGAGTATTGCATGTGGTATCAGCATAATTCAGGATTTTGGCGATGGCTGTATGGTGCCGTCGCCTTTGTCAATTTGTAAAAAAGTTTATGAAGGCGGCGTAGACGAGAAATGGTTGGATTTAGTTCTCGAAGACGTAGGTGTGCGGTTCATGGATGTACTTTAATATACAAACTGATTTGTATACATAAGTAGCTAAATTACAAATCTTCTTCTGGAATTACTCTAGGTATCTATCAAAAAAAGTGCATCAAAATCCGTTGCGTACTTTTAAAGATCTAAGCATACATAGGGACAGTCAGACAGCGGAAAGCGACTTTGTTTTATACTATGTAGTGAAGTGATTCAAGAGGAAGGTTTATATCTAATCTAGGTAACTATAGGGTAGTTTTCTAATCCATGAGTGAAGCGAGTCCCTCAGGCCTGGGCTGGGGATTGAGCGATTGCCTGTAGTTTTTTTTAATTGAAAAAAAAAACAACACTCAATATTAAAATATAGTGTATCAATTCTACTCTTTAATCTGAACGAAATACATAGTTTCAGTAAGCTTTTTTTTTTGCTATGAAATTGTATACATATTCTCTTATATTTGTGTGTCTTGCAAAAAGGAATAAATGTCTTCTTTCTTTCTTTCTTTATCTTGTCCACTCCAGTGGCCCACCTAAATGTACACTTATTTCCATTTTTGGGCAAAAATTACAATTTAAATAATTCCTTTGATATGAAACACTCTTTAACGTCACTTCGAAACCGTTTAAGATGTACAAGTCTCCTCAAACGCGTTGTTAATTGCCGGGTTTGATCAACAGATGGCGCTAGACGGCAGTTTGATTGCGTTTTTTGTGGCCGCGTCTGCGAAGTACTGTATCAACTAGCTGTTGCCCGCGACTCCGTCCGCGCACTAGCAAGATTGTGGGCGTATAGGTGAAAAATGAAATCAAAATAGTGATGGGTTGGCCTCATCGCCTATAACATGATTCCTATGATTTGCGCCCATTCCCTCGATGGTACAAACCATCTGCGCGGGTAGAGAAGCAACTGGTATATTCTGTTTTTTCTTTGCTCCCAGACCAGCATGGAAGAACGGATTCGGATTTTTCTGTTCTAATTTTTAGTGTCGTTTAGAAATTTAATTTGTAAGTGCAAAACGGTAAAAATATGCATAAAAAACCGAGAAGAAATTCTCGATTCATTTGACAGTATCTATTTTATTTAGTAAGGCAAGTAGAGTAACCCAGTTGAGGCGGCGCCGCGGCGTCTGTCCCGGTATCGATTGCGGATGCTGTTTGCGATCCCAGGCCCAGGGTTGCCCACTAGCAGTAAACAGGCTGTGTTGCCACCTCTAAGAACTGGCCAAGTGCGAGTCGGACTGTTGCTGTTAGCCTCAGAAGTGTTTTGCAGCTCAAGCAAGCTCAGTAAGGGGTTTTAACTTAGGTAGCCAAAGGGTATGTATGTATGTAAACTCTTTATTGTGCAAAATAAACAAGACAAAATACAATTGACGGCCTTATCCCTTTAAGGGATCTCTTCCAGTCAACCTTTGAGTGGATGAAAGATCCTCCTGAGCCGACCTCGGACTTTGAATGCGATAAGAAGACTCATGCAAGCAATCAGCAGGCTTATTACGTAACTCGCTCGCAATCAGCATCGTCTTCATTTTTGACAGCTGATTCCGAGATTGGTTTCAAAATGAAAACAATCGTTCCACGTAACTCGATCGGCTTGGCATCGCTTTCGAAAGTGATTGCGAGCCATTTTTGAAAGCAATTGAACGAATGATTTGCCAAAAAGTCCTGCCTGATAAGCAGTACGTCAAAATAAAAAATAGGCTGCATGAATCTGTGGTACACAATGACATAAGTAGCTAAAAAAAAGCATCGGCTAAGTGGCGCCGTCTGTGAATTGTTGGTATTACTCAACCATACATGGGGAATTTCAATAAAAATGACTAAATATATTTTTTCCCAGATTTTGGAAATTATTGGGCTTATTTCTACTCAGAATCAACAACACTACTGAATGTTGTATGAGAATAGTACATTATGATACAAGTGTGCTATGTTGGTAATTACACACGAGGCGTATTGTACGCGCGATGTAATTAACACCTTGGATTTCTTACTGATATAACTGTCCGAACATTGTCCGAACATATTTTAGTATTTCCAGCGACGGACACTACATTTCTTCATTACTTGAACTCGTAATTTTTAAAGTAATAACATAACAAAGTCTGAATCAACAATATCAGTGAAAAATGGCGGCAAATATTATTTCTCCGTTCCAATCCGCACGCAGCACTCGCGCATGCGCGCTGTGCACTTAGCACGCGCACGACGAAGGCACTGACAACAGACTGCTAAAGAGCCTAAAATTAAAATTATAATAAAATAATTAATCAATGTCTTAAATTTGCAAATTATGGTCACTCTTTAGATAAAAATGAATAATTTGTCGAACTTAAATGTTTATTTATCATCTTTAACCTAAAATAGTTTAATATTCACGAAAATATTCCTTGTTCCTATAGATACTGAACCGTTTGCTGAGATTTTAAAAAAAGTTTATATTACCGCACTCGTGCGGTAATATATTACAGCACTTGTGCGTAATAAGCTGAATTATGAGTTTAAATGCGGTGCAATAAGACTCAAATTACGAGCAACTGTGTTGAAAATTAATGTTAATGTTTAATGAAATTCCCCGTGTATGGTTTAGTAACACCAACAATTCACAGACGGCGCCACTTAGCCGTTGCTTTTTTTAGCTACTTATGTCATTGTGTACCACAGATTCAAGCAGCCTTTTTTTTATTTGTTATGTTATGACCTACTGCTTATCAGCCGTATATAGGGGCCGCCGAATGACTGAGTAAAACGTTTTTATTTTTATAAAATATATCGTTCGATGGAAAAATCTGTAACTTTTTTCTGTAGCTAAGGATGGTTATTCCTATCAATAGAAAAATCATCGAGCACTTTTAAAATAATCATCCATTCCCAATTGCTAGGTAAAATTTAATATTTTGTTGTGATGTTTTCCTTTGAATGTCGATCAAAACGATAAAAATGGCAAGAAGTAAAGTAAAATAAGCCCGCCTTTGTACCTATATGTATCTTAATTTCTGTCAATTGTGTTTGTATATTTTAAGTAAGTAAGTAAGTAAGTAAATGCTTTATTGTACAAATATAGAGAAGTAGAGACAAATCACAAAAAAAAGACCTTAAATATATGCACAAAGGCGAACTTATCCCTATAAGGGATCTCTATCAGTTAACCTTTGAGTAAATGAGAGGAGCATTAAGCGAGAAACCGACAAAGAGTGAGTTTAAAATATCCATATAGTGAAAGCCACAATAGAGCATACATCTCAAAATACAACAAACAATTCATAAATAAACTACTAAATATCATTAAACACGTGCATTCAATTCTGTTCATTCAATAAAATGTTTACTTAGATGCAAGTAAATAAACAAAAATAATCATCAAGGGGAGTTGTATTCGAAAAGGAATAAAATGAAAATAAACTTCGCATTTGTAATGTTGTATTCTTTTTAATTTAAAAAATAACTAGAAATTTCCTAATAAGTAGCTAATTCTTAACAATACTAATAAGTACGACACTAATCGTCATATCCAGCCAATCATATCGCGAATCGCGATCGTATTCGTCGTCCAAGTTGATTGTGATTATGATTCCGACTGCGACCGCCTTGAAACATTGGTATTATGTAAAAAAAATATTCCGATTACCCTCGCAATCGCTTTGAAAAGCGAAAGCAATTGAATGGACCAAAAAGTTTTGTTTTTGCAAACATCTTCAGTGACGAATGATTTTTATTAAATTAATTGACCCTAATTCTAGCGTTTTCATTCACTTAGATAACTAAATTAGATACTTGGTCTTGGTTAATTGAAATATTAATATCCAAATAACAAAACATATCATTTATAATCAAAAACTCTAAATACAGTGTGAACGAAAATAAACGCAAACTTAATTTAAAAAAAAACATCTTGTCAGTGTATCTCTCTAATCGGTGGTCAGTTGTCAGTGTCTTCCCAACAATCAACAAACTAAGTAAGTTCGGTTTACATTTTTAACTTTGTTTAATTGCTTTACTGTGTATTTTAATCAAGGTATTATAGCTAAATTGATACAATACAATAATAAATTAACCCTGGAGTGATTACATCTGGTACGAGAAGTTAAGAAAAGTTTCCAAACTTGTTTGTTGTACTGGGTCAATTGGTGTAATTTGTCCCAAGACATTTATTTATTATTATTTACCATAAAATCATTTTCCCTCACGAACTATAATATGTCCCACACTTATTATTATACAACAAAAACAGCGGTAGACAATTCGATAGCAACAGGCTTTCCCCTCAAGCCTATGAACGAACTACGAATATCGAATTTTGGTGTATAAGAATTATTAACATTTTAGGAGCCGTCGTGGACATGGCCAGCAGCTGCATGCATGCATGCAGAGGAAGTTGCAGGCAGAAACTAGTAATAAATAACTAAAAAATGATATACGTTTTTTTGTTAACTACCTTTTTTAAATCCATTATTCCAGCAACTTTCCGTGCTGGTCTGGGAGCAAAGAAAAAACTTAGAATGTACCAGTTGCTTCTTTACCCGCGCAGATGGTAAAAGCCCATCGAGGGAATGGGCGAAAATATTAGGAATCATGTTATAGGCGATGAGGCTAGCAACCCATCACTATTTTGATTCCATTTTCCACCTATACGCTCACAATCTTGCTAAATGTGGCCTGTAGGTACCTTTTAGGCACCTTTGGCTCTGTCTACCCCGTAAGGGATAAAGACGTGATTCGTGTATGTGTATGTGTACGTATTATTCCAGCAATACAGATTTTGTTATAAGTACTTGTTTTTATTATTCATAATAATGTAATAAAGCCCAGAGGCGTCTCTAGCCCTTGTGGCGCCCGTGTGCAACCAGTAGGTACCCTGGCGCCCTCTAGTCTAGTACATACATACATACATATATACCGTCACGCCTCATTCCCACAGGGGTAGGCAGAGACTACTTTATTCCACTTGCTACGATCCTGACATATTTCTTTCGCTTCATCCACAGTCATCAGTCTCTTCATACATGCTCGTCGGTTTCGGGTACTCCTGACCTGACCTTTTTCCAAAACGTCTCCTATTTGGTCTCGGAACGTCCGTCTAGGCCTTCCCCTCCCAACGAAACCATTCACACTCCCCATATATATCTGTTTAGTTAGTCTACTTTCATCCATCCGCTCTACATGCCCAAACCAACTAACTACTACTACCTAGTCTAGTAGGCGCAATTTAATCTTCAATTATCTGTTTTAAGGCTGATTTCACGTTGAAACAAAAGTCATTGTGTAAATTTAAATAGAGTAGCCTTTCTTTGCTACCACGCCGCCCCCGGCGTCGGCCATCACACGGGCGCATGGTCTTTGAGAGCGCCGGCGCCGCGAGCGACGCATCTTTGGAGGTGTCGCATTAGAGGGCGCTCGGCGCCCCCTTAGACCCGGCGCCCGTGTGCGCCGCACACTCTGCACCATAGGTTGAGACGCCTCTGATAAAGCCTCAATAAAGTTGATTTATTAGTATTATTTGTGGAATTATTACTACATGGCTACGTATATGTTCGAAGGCGGTCACCCGTTAGTCAGATAACATTTGGCAGTCTGGTGGAGAGCTGTGGATGAGACTGGCACAGGACCGGGCAAAGCGGCGTGTAAATAAAGAAAGAGGTCTTTACCCAGCAGTGGGTGTGCACAGCACATCGCTGCAAGCTATGCCCTGCCGGAGCGCAGCCGGCGACGATATTATTCCGTTTCGAATACAACTCCCCTTGATGATTATTTTAGTTTATGTACTTGTATCTAAGTTAACACTTTATTGAATGTACAAAATTAAAATATAGGTACAAAGACAATTGACTAAAATTAAGATACATATTATATGTATAGGTCTGTACAAAGGCGGGCTTATCTTACTTTACTTCTTGCCATTTTTATCTTTTTGATCGAAATTCAAAGGAAAACATCACAAAAAATACTCAATTTTACCTAGCAATTAGCAAGGTGCCTTTGTAAGTCAATTATTATATTGATAAATTATAAACTATCAAAAAAATCCAACTCAAGTTACTTCCATTATTTCAAGACGGGGACAATTTAGCTCTCGCTTTGGATTGACAGCTTGCCTTGTGCTTCAAAACAATTCTAAGCTGTCATTTTAGTTACGTGGAACGAATTTGTGGCAAACCATTCGTTCAATTGGTTTAAAATATGGCTCACAACCGCTTTCGACTGCGATGCGAAGCCGACCGAGTTTTTAGAACGATTGTTTTCATTTTGAAACCAATCTCGCTCGGAATCAACTGTCAAAAATTCCGTAAAACTTGGATGTGCGAGCCTGCGTTCGAACCCATAAACCTCTGCTTGAGAGTTACTAATCTATGTATCAAATCAGTCCACATCCACCAATTAGTTACTATTACTTAGATTGAGAATGTTAAGATTTAATTGACAAGATTTTGGTTATGAAGAAAGGTTTAATCGTTAAAGAGAAAAGAAGGTTCAACAGTTTGTTATTCATTGTGAAAAGAATTGAATCGGAAAAATAGATTTTAATAGGCGTAGCGAGCGAGTTAGTATATTGGGCGATCGGCGCAGGCGTAGTCTCAGCAACAGCGGGCGGTCCGCGGCGTCAGCGCCGGCAGGGCGTAGCTTGTAGTGGTGTGCTGTGCGCGCGCATAATGCAGCGTCACACACCCACTGCTGGGTAAAGGCCTCTTCGTTTACATTACCACATTGGTCGATTACTTTGGTTTTAAGGTATTGTTGGAACTCTGCCTTACATTGCAAGTTTTTGAAGACGGCCCATCCGAGTGATTCGTCTAGCGATCTCCATGGCTTGGCTGTTCCAGCAAGATAAACAATGCCCCAGAAATAAGAAGTCATGTACTAATTCCACAAATAATACTAATAAATTAACTTTATCGAGGCTTTATTACATGTCACTAGTAGGGCCGACAACGCACTGGCATCGCGTAAAGCGCTGCGGGTGTTTATGGACAGTGGTGATCATTTAACATCAGGTGACCCACTAGTTCGTTTGTCTGGCCTCTCTAACATAAAAAAAATATATTTTTAATTAATAAAAACAAGTACTTATAAAAAAATCTGTATTGCTGGAATAATGGATTTAAAAAAGGTAGTTAACAAAAAAACGTATATCATTTTTTAGTTATTTATTACTAGTTTCTGCCTGCAACTTCCTCTGCATAGAATTAGCAATTGACACGTTTATCGCTATCTTAATATTATATTATCAGTCGTTTCAGTGTGAAGAAAGAACAAACATACACACTCACTCACTCACTGAGATCCTCACACTGTCACAAACATTCTATAGCCTAGTAAAGGCTGTCAAAAACGCTGTTCAAGGTAATTTAGGCACAGGCAAGTAATTTAGCCGAGCGCGCGGCCAGCGCCTGCCTCTGCCAAGCTGCCAAGCTGGTGAGCCGACTGTAATTCTGCACTCTGAAAATAATACATAAAATTATAACATAAGACACTCACTTAGTTATTGCCATAAAGTATTTAAGTGTTCTACTTCTGAGGCGTAATTTTTGAACATTTTGAAGTAATCACAAAAACATCCGTTATTTTCTTACACCGGACCGGTGTCCGTCGCGCCGAGGAGAAGCGGTGGTGCATCCGGCGTAAATTGTTTGCCGGACCGATGTCCGGTGCATGTACACACATTCATTATAATTCATACACCACCGTGAATCCGGCAAAAAAACACGGTCCGTTATCCGGTGAAAAAAACGAACGTCTACAAGCGCTCTTACGCGTTATATTATGTAATAATAATATTGTGTATGGTCTTGTTACCTTAGTATTTGTCCTTCCTGTAAGTGATAAAGGTGGTTTATGTATGTATGTACGAATTCGATGTTTTCGCATTAATTTTAAATGCGGCATGCAGCTGCTGCACGTCTGCGCTGTGGTCACTCCGTATCTCCGTAGCCGGGGTCCACAGAGCTGCTGGCCATGTCCACGACGGCTCCTAAAATGTTAAAAATTCTTATACACCGAAATTCGATATTCATAGTTCATTCGTAGGCTTGAGGTGAATGGCTGTTGCTATCGAAATGTCGACCGCTGTTTTTGTTGTATTATAATAAGTATGGGACTAATTATAATTCGTGATAGAAAATGATTTTATGGTACAACAAACAAGTTTGGAAACTTTTCGGTACTTCTCATACCGCTGCACTGGGTGCTTTAATAAACCACTGGAAGCACTACACATCGTATATCAAATGCACTGGATGTTTATACACTAAAAGAGAGAATCGCCAATCGTATATGAGTTTAAAAACAAACGTTTATTTCGAACAAACATTTCCGACACGATGTGTTCTATACTAATCTATTTTCGTGAGTATAATGCTTACGGAACTGTAATCACTCCAGGGTTAATTTATTATTGTACCTATTCTATCAATTTAGCTATAAAACGCACAGTGAAGCAATTAAACTGAGTAAAAAATGTAAACCAAACTTACTTAGTTCTTTGATTGTTGGATTTGTCGGGAAGACACTGTCAAGATGTTTTTTTTTTAAATTAAGTTTGCGTTTAGTTTCGTTCACACTGCATTTTGTATTTTTGGTTATAAATGATATTTTTTGTTATTCGGATCTTAATATTTCAATGAACCAAAACAACGTATTTAATTTAGTTATTTAAGTAAATAACAACGCTAGAATTAGGGTCAATTGATTTAATAAAAATCATTCGTCGCTAAAGTTGTTTGCAAAAACAAAACTTTTTGGTCCATTCAATTGGTTTCGTTTTTGAAAGCGATTCCCTCGCATAATTGGAATCATTTTTTTACGTAATACCAATGTTTCAAGGCGGTCGAATCGTAATCACAATCGTCTTCAACGATGAATACGATCGCGAGCGAGTTACGTAATAAGCCTGCTGATCTTAATGCTACCATCGTTTCGGAAATACTATACGTTAAGACTGAATGAGACAAGAAACTCAGCCAGGTTACTGTCAAGGGCACAAATATCTCTACGATACCAAGACGCCAAAAATATCGTCTATAAATTTGTTTTTATAACAATCAAAAATCAACAAAATCAAAATTTAAATTTTGCAAATTGGCCGCCAAGGGCTCTTTTACATGACTTTTTTGAAAATACCAGCGCATTCGGAAAGACCATTGCCAAGAAGAATGCGCCGCAAGAAACTTGGCAGAAAGTCATTTTTTCAAAAATGTCTAAGTGAACAGTAAGCCAGCTTAGCGAAAACTAGATGCTTAGCGCGTGTATTCGTAGGTAGCCTTGAAAAGCGGGTTCGCATCCCGTGCGGCACTCGAATTAAACTAGCGACCCGCCCCGGCTACGCACGGGTGTTGCTCTACTATTTTATACATAATGAACCTTCCTCTTGAATCACTGTCTATTCAAAAAAACGGCATGAAAATCCGTTGCGTAGTTTGAAAGTTATCTCAGGCATACATAGGGACAGACGTAAAGCGACTTAGTTCTATATGTGTTACTAGCTTCTGCCCGCGACTTCGTCGGCATAGAATTATACATATAAACCTTCCTCTTGAATTACTCTATTTTAAAAAACCGCTTCAAAAGCCGTTGCGTAGTTTTAAAGATCTAAGCATACAGGGAGAGACGAAAAGCGACTTTGTTCTATGCTATTCATCATTCATCTCCAGTCTATAGTCCCACTGCTGGGTACAGGCCTCCTCTCACAATGAGAGGGCTTGGGCTATAGTATGTAGTGATAGTATTGTCAAACAGTTTTCAACGAAATGAGAATTGGATTAACATTTTTAGTATTTCGGGTTCCAAAACCATGTTGTAGCCAGCCCTGTCCTGCTCTAGAAGTAAGAGTTATTTGCGGCGACTTCTCCCGCACAATAGCACGGTTCAGCCTCCGAAGTTTAATACAAAGTAATATAACCTTCGCTAATATAATATGCATGTATGTACAGTGGCGTAGCTAGGTAACTAAGGGCCCTGGTGCAAATAAGAAAATGGGGCCCCATTACTATCTAAACTGGTTAGGGATTATCAAGTAAAAATATTACATATTATTTCTGGTAAGGATTCAAGGGCCCCTGGGCTTGGGGGCCCCGGGGCACTGCACCGCTTAGTCCCTTGGTAGCTTCTCTACCCGCGCAGATGGTAAAAGCCCATCGAGGGAATGGGCGAAAATCTTAGGAATCATGTTACCTATAGGCGATGAGGCTAGCAACCCATCACTATTTTGATTTCATTTTTCACCTAGTATAGGTACGCCCACAATCTTGCTAAATGTGGCTTGTAGGTATCTGTTACCTTAGGCTCTGTCTACCCCGTAAGTATATGTATGTGTATGATGTATGTATGTAGATTTAAATATGGAATATATTTTCCTGTTCGTCACGTTCCATAATACACACCTGTATAAAAAAAAGTTACGAACTGGAATGCAAATTTTGGGACACATTTTTTCTTGTATAACGAATCGATAGGGTAAATGATTCTGAGTATGAAAAACTCAAAATAGTTATTTTTTTTGGAAAAAGCTCATTGAGTACGCGTTACATATCCAATTGTCAGTTGTCGCTGACAATTGTCGGAGTGAAACAGGGGCCAGATAACGCAGATTTACGATCATCGCTATCACGTTATTTATGGCCGGCCATTTTGAAATTGGCTTGTGCTGAAGCTCATTTCAGTTTAGTCGCGCTGCAAATCATCGAATGACGATTCTAATCAAACATTACGTTAACACACGAAAACCGTGGATAGGACTACCGGATAGCCTAGTGGTCAGTGACCCTGACTATGAAGCTAGAGGTCCTGGGTTCGAATCCCGGTAGGGGCGGACAGTTGTATGATGAATACGAAGGTTTGTGCCCGAGTCACGGATGTTGTATGTATTTAAGTATGTATTTATCTACATTATATAAGTTTATCCGTTGCCTGGTACCCATAGCACAAGCTTTGCTTAGTTTGGGGCTGGGTTAATTGGTGTAATGTGTCCCAAGATTCTTATTTATTTATTTATTTTTATGGGCATTTCTCTGATAATCAACCCACTCGCCCCTTTTCTCGAATTGTACAAGTTCGATAGCAGTTCAGTCTCTACAGTGTTTTCCAAACTGTAGGTCGCGACCAGGGGGTCGCAAAGCTTCGACAAGGGGGTTTTTTTTTTTTTTTTTTATAAAAGAGGGGGCAAACGAGCAGACGGGTCACCTGATGGAAAGCAATCACCGTCGCCCAGGGACACCTGCAAGACCCGGGGGATCACAAGTGCGTTGCCAGCCCTTTGAGGAACAGGAAGGCTCGCTTTTTAAAGATCCCTAAATTGGTATTGGGTATTGGTATCTGGGTATTGGGGGTCGCGAGAGGTCGCGGAAACTACCCATCAAAAGTTGTTTACTATGCAAATGCATAAATTATGTGTCGTTACTGAATATTTGTAACATAAATAAATATTTTTTTATACTATGGGGTCCGTGTGCGAAATTTTGTATAATCACTACATAGTATAAAATAAAGTCGCTTTCTCTGTCCCTGTGTCCCTATGTCCCTATGTATGCTTATATCTTCAAAACTACACAACGGATTTTGATGCGGTTTTTTTTAATAGATAGAGTGATTCAAGAGGAAGGTTTTTGTGTATAATTCTACGCAGACGAAGTCGCGGGCAGAAGCTAGTAAGTTTATATATTAGTGCACACAATATTTAGTTATTCTTGGATCTAGAAAGCTCAAATTTGTTTCGATCGAACGAGTTTGCCTACGCAACTTGATATCCTTCGAAGATGCACTTACAAAGTAAACTTACATTTCAATTTGACATTGCATGTTGGAGCCAGTTTTAAAATAATTACCTGGAAATAGAAAGACACAAATTAAAATACTGTATTATTCAACAAAATTACGTAAAGAAACATTATTTTGTTTAATTTGGTTAGCGCACTTCTGGCGGTGAGACTCTATGACCACACCTTGGCAAATATGGCAGAAAAAGAGACACTTAAGTATCATCATCATCATCATCATCTCAGCCATTACAAGTCCACTGCTGGACATAGACATAGGCCTCTCCTTTAGATCTCCAATAAGACCGGTTGGAAGCGGCTTGCATCCAGCGCGATCCTCCGATCTTAATGAGGTCATCGGTCCACTGTGGGTGGACGTCCCACGCTGCCGGTGCGTGGTCTCCACTCGAGGACCTTTCGACCCCATCGGTCATCACTTAAGTATGCACATTCTAAACCCGACTCATGCTAATCGTGGCCTCCAGGTCTTGTTATCAAGGTCTGTCTACCCTGTATGGGATAAAGACGTGATTTATGTATCTATGGTTTTAGTTGTTGCCCGCAACTTCGTCTGCATAGAATTCGTTTATCGCTATCCCGCAGGAATTACGCAATTTTCCGGGATAAAAGTAGCCTATGTGTTATTCCAGACCATAATCTTTCTATGTTCCAAATTTTGAACATAGATCTGTCCAGCCGTTCTGGCGTGAAAGAATAACAAACATCCATCCATCCATACTTACAAACTTTCTCGTTTATAATATTAGTAGGATGTATTTATGTATGTAAATCCGACTCAAGAACGCAGAAGACGATTAATTATACAGATTTACATGGGGAGTCAGTGGCGTAGCTAGGTAACCAAGGGCCCAGGTGCAAATAAAAAAATGGGGCCCCACTAGGTACTATCTAAACTGGTTACGTTTTAATAATAATAGTTCCATCGAGATTATCTGGTAAGGATTCGAGGGCCCTCTGAGCTTGAGGGCCCCGGGGCACTGCCCCGCCTAGTCCCTAGGTAGCTACGCCACTGTGGGGAGTGTGAATAGCGTTGGGAGGGGAAGGCCTAGGCGGACGTTCTGGGACCAAATTGGCAATGTTTTGACAAAAGGTAGGTCAAGAGTACTCCAAATCGACGAGCAAGTATGAAGAGATTGATGAATGTGGATGAACATACATACATCTATCACGTCTCCATCCCTTACGGGGTAGACAGAGCCTAAGGTAACAGGTACCTACAGGCCACATTTAGCAAGATTGTGGGCGTATAGGTGGAAAATGGAATCAAAATAGTGATCGGTTGCTAGCCTCATCGCCTAAAACATGATTCCTATGATTTTCGCCCATTCCCTCGATGGGCTTTTACCATCTGCGCGGGTAGACAAACAACTGGTACATTCTATGTTTTTTCCTTGCTCCCAGACCATCATGGAAGTAAATCAGGTAAGTGGAACAAAGTAGTCCTGATTACCTACTATGGGTAAGAGGCGTGACGGTATGTAAGTATCTATGTATGTAAATCAAACTCTCTGTATAAGTAAGTTATACAAGTAATTTATGCTTGAAAAGTGATATATTACTTGTGTGAGTGTCAGTGTTCTACTCCAAAACAAATACGAATACTATGAAATTGTCTATTGGATATTCCACAGCGCAGTTCACATTCCACGCACTTGAGCTTTTCCGTTACAAACACTAAAGCCGATAACTTATAGCACAGCTAAAGTTATGGGTACTTCAAGAGCTTTAAAACCGGCGAAAATAAACTTTAAACTATTAAACAAGCAAAGTAAATGTCAATTTACTTAACTATCGGAAACGGCATAGACTATTTACGAAATGCCGCAATGAACGGAGGTAGTGACTGCGTCTGCTAATAGCGACGTCTAGCGGTAACTTATTCAGTTTCGAGGGCAAGATGGCGCGCGATTATATTTAGACAGCTGTCACTTTTAAAAGCACAGTTGTGTGGCATCCGTAGTGCCTTATTGTTTTGTATTTACAAATAGCGGGCTCGGAAATATAGATAACTGATGAAATTAAGTAAAGTTCGAGTTAGGAGTTATCGCTAACAAAAAGACAGACGCGACGGAGGATTTTCTTTTCTTCTTCTTCTTTTTTAATGGCCCCATCGATCGATGCGATGATTTCGCCAATATCAAAGTAATAAATGCAGTATTCAAAAATCTTGTGACAAAAATGTCAGCAACGTACGGTAGAACACGGTCAAAAGGCCCCTCCACCCCTTATCGGGTTCTTAGTCAATGGATAACGATAGCCCTCAGAATCTGCCAGCAAAATTATTAACCGATGTCCAGGGTGCACCGGACCAAGCTCTGCTCTTCCCCCCGGATGGATCTAAAAACGAACCGCAGCTCTTGACCACACGCGGAGGCCACCCGACTCGCACCCCGGACTTTTTTTTTAAATTATGTAGTGATAAAATCTGCTTTATATGACTCTAGCAATAACAATGTCAAAGTGACGGATGTTAAAGAAAAAGGGGTTAACACTTTATAGTTATATTTACCATGTTTACGTGCTAAATGTAGCCATATCTATTGCGAAAATATTAGACAATATAGCACACAAAGGAAATATTTATTGTAATTACAAATGTCGGCTGGTCTGGGAGCAAAGGAAAAACATGCGGTACATTAAACTTATAACACATGTCTTTGCATCGGGGTTAATTTCTGCAAACAAGTAATCGTTACACTGAAAAATACACTCAGAACAAGAGTTTCCGTGTCCACTCGTTCCCAGGATCAAATACCTACGTATTAATAAGTAAAACTCATTCGAGCTCCAACTCCGCTGGCGAGTGCCCGGCGCGAACTCGTCATGAATAAAAGCCTCCCTCTTTGATTTGGCTCGCGCCGGCATATTGGACGCGGAAATGATTGCTTTTTTAAATAAATAATATGACGAAAAAGGCTGAAACTAACGAGAATCCTTCTTCTTGAGGTGCCATCTCCTAGGGGCCGTTCAAGTATTACGTAAGCAGATTTTTTACAATTATTTTACTAAATCCCTATGTATGCTTATATTTTTAAAACTACACAACGGACTTTGATGCGGTTTTTTTTAATAGATAGAGTGATTCAAGAGGAAGGTTTTTTATGTATAATTCTACGCAGACGAAGTCGCGGGCAGAAGCTAGTATTCTATGTAAGTACATTTTTTTCTGTCTTGGTTGTTACATGTGCTGTTCAATAGAGTTATTGTATTGTATAGACGTGATTTGTGTTTGTATGTGTGTAAACAGCATAGGAAATGCGACCCAACTAATGGAAGCTGGGACCGTCGGTCAGACGTTGCATCAACAATTACTGCGAGTCATTGTGCCCGCCAGCCGCAGCCGCGGGCAAGGCCATGCGTGAGCGATCGCCACATTTGCACCCCCTACGTGGCAGCTGTGGGACGTTAGGTTTGATATATACGCCCTAATACATACATACATAAATCACGTCTTAATCCCTTACGGGGTAGACAGAGCCTAAGGTAACAAAGCGCACGCGATCCTGAATGTAATAATAACTTAGACAATAACTACCTAATACCGTTCATTGTTTATCTAGACACGCAGCGTGTCCGCCAAGTTCAAAGTGAAAGGAGCATGTTTTCCTTACAGCATACCTACATACATAAATGACGTCTTTATCCCTTACGGGGTAGACAGAGCCTAAGGTAACAAGACCTAAAGGCCACGTTTAGCGTGATTGTGGGTTTATAGGTGGAAAGGGGAATCAAAATAGTGATGGGATGCTAGCCGCATCACCTATACCTATAACATAACATGATTCCTAAGATTTTCGCGCATTCCCTCGATGGGCTTTTACCATGAAGGAAGAATGAATCTTATTTACAGTAAAGTATTTACTTATTATGTTCTGCCTCTAAAAGACCAACGGTTACAAATTCAATTCGGAACGCTTTCAATTTGTCTTTAAAACGATTATTTTATTTTCCAACAAATCCCGAGGAAAAGCAAATTTAGCCAAATCCCCGCGGATATCAATCCCGGACAACAAGGGAAGTTTCCGTACCGCTTATTAAACGGTTCCGTCATATTTTGTGTGACAGCCGTTTTATTGGATTTCACGGTTTTTTACAGGCGAAAATCTTAGCAATCATGTCATGTCACTGGAAGAGATCCCTTTTAGGGATAAGTTCGCCTTTGTGCATGTGTGTTGTCCTGTATTCATCTTTTTCTTGTGTTTTATGTGCAATAAAGAGTTATACATACATACATACATGCGCTACTAGCAACCCGTCACTGTTTTGATTCCCCTTTCCATTACGCCCACAATCATGAAAACGTGGCCTTTAGGTCTTACCTTAGGCTCTGTCCAATCATGTTATAGGCGCTGCTAGCAACCCATCACTGTTTTGATTCCCCTTTCCATTACGCCCACAATCATGCTAAACGTGGCCTTTAGGTCTTGTTACCTTAGGCTCAGTCCAATCATGTTATAGGCGCTGCTAGCAACCCATCACTGTTTTGATTCCCCTTTCCATTACGCCCACAATCATGAAAACGTGGCCTTTAGGTCTTACCTTAGACTCTGTCCAATCATGTTATAGGCGCTGCTAGCAACCCATCACTGTTTTGATTCCCCTTTCCATTACGCCCACAATCATGAAAACGTGGCCTTTAGGTCTTACCTTAGACTCTGTCCAATCATGTTATAGGCGCTGCTAGCAACCCATCACTGTTTTGATTCCCCTTTCCATTACGCCCACAATCATGAAAACGTGGCCTTTAGGTCTTACCTTAGACTCTGTCCAATCATGTTATAGGCGCTGCTAGCAACCCATCACTGTTTTGATTCCCCTTTCCATTACGCCCACAATCATGAAAACGTGGCCTTTAGGTCTTACCTTAGACTCTGTCCAATCATGTTATAGGCGCTCCTAGCAACCCATCACTGTTTTGATTCCCCTTTCCATTACGCCCACAATCATGAAAACGTGGCCTTTAGGTCTTACCTTAGGCTCTGTCCAATCATGTTATAGGCGCTGCTAGCAACCCATCACTGTTTTGATTCCCCTTTCCATTACGCCCACAATCATGCTAAACCTGGCCTTTAGGTCTTGTTACCTTAGGCTCTGTCCAATCATGTTATAGGCGCTGCTAGCAACCCATCACTATTTAGTATTCCATGTCCACCTATACGCCCACAATCATGCTAAACGTGGCCTTTAGGTTTTGTTACCTTAGCTCTGTCTACCCCATAAGGGTTAAAGACGTGGTATATTTATGTAAAAGTATGCTTAGTTGGTTTGGTCACGTAGAGCGGATGGATGAAAGTAGACTAGCCAAACAGATCTATATGGGGAGTGTGAATGGTAAAGTTGGGAGGGGAGGCCTAGACGAACGTTTCGAGACCAAATAGGGGACGTTTTGGAAAAAGGTCAGGTCAGGAGTACCCGAAACCGACGAGCATGTATGAAGAGATTGATGAGTGTGGATGAAGCGAAAGTATGTCAGGATCGTAGCAAGTGGAACAAAGTAGTCTCTGCCTACCCCTGTGGGAAAGAGGCGGGATGGTATGTATGTATGGATGTATATTTATGTATAAAACACGTCTTTGTCCCTTACGGGGTTGACAGAGCCTAAGTAACAAGACCTAGGCCACGTTTTATCATTGTGGGCGTATGAGTAGTGTGGGAATGAAAATAGTGATGGGCTCTATGGGCTCTTACCATACGTGCGGGAAGAGACGTTTTGTGTTTTTTCTTTGATACCAGACCAGCGCGTAAGAGCAGGGGAGGGGGGGGGGGGGTTTGCTACTAACCGCAAACTTCTAACGCAAATTTCAACATGAAACTACCGTGAGACTCAATCATAATTACACATAAATGGATAACTCACGTATAAAAAGTCGAGTGATGCTCGACATGATGGAAAGTACCTACGTGAAGCCATTGAAATAAGTCGGTATCCCAATTTCAACCGGGATAGTGGATGGTCTGGGAGCAAAGAAAAAACATAGAATGTACCAGTTGCTTCTCTTCCCCCGCAGATGGTAAAAGCCCATCAAGGGAATGGGCGAAAATCATTGGAATCATGTAATAGGCGATGTGGCTAGCAACCCATCACTATTTTGATTCCATTCTCCACCTATACGCTCATAATCTTGCTAAACGTGGCCTGTAGGTCGTGTCACCTTAGGCTCTGTCTACCCCGTAAGGGATAGAGACGTGATTTGTGTATGTGTATAGTGGATGGTCGGTGCCCCCGAGTTGGAAAACTGTTTTAAATATTGACCAAACGGTGAGTGTGAGCGAACCTTTACGGAGTGACGTGATGTGTTGTGTGCTGCCCGACATTTGACAATAATAAAAATGACGATGAAAACGAGGGTAGTTGTGCGCCGCTGTCAGTTGCGTCGAGCAGCCGCGCGAGCAGAGCGCTGGCGCGCAGTGTTCGTGTTGCTGCCGCCGGGGCGAGCGCTCTTGGAAAAAGGACTACGAAATAGTCCGAAACATGTCGAGCATCACTCGACTTTTTATACGTGAGTTATCCGTTTATGTGTAATTCTAACGCAAATCTCTAAAAATCTTAATATATTGCAAATAAAATGGTGTTTCGACTCAAAGCTTTGATTAAACTTAAAGCTTTAATTACTTTCTTTAACAAAATCGTTCCTCTTGCGACAATAAATATGAACTCATTACGCGGCCGGCGCTGCGAAACCGCCTTTATGCCGTCACAGTAAAGTCGCAATTCCGATACCCCCCTATAATTAAACCCATACATTGCCCACTTTATTCTTACAACAGTTTGTTCCGAAACAAACCCAATTTTAAATGGGAAACGACTCAATTTCGTACGAATGGTAATTTTGTACTTTAAATATTTAACTCGAAATCTGAATACAGACTGTATTTTGAAACAAAACGGTTTAAAACTCACACACACACACACACACAAATCACGTCTTTATCCCTTACGGGGTAGACAGAGCCTTTTTGTATGGAGAGGAAATCTTTATGGATGCCCTAGGCACGGGGATGCCTAGATCATGTGTGAAAATTTCAACTGTTTAGCTAATCCGGTTCATAAGATATAGCCTAGTGACAGACAGATGGAAAGTGGAGTCTGTGTACGGAACCCTAAAAAGGAAGTATTAACGCAAGCCACTTCCCACGGAAACGCGATACAAGTATGGGAAGCCGTATCGCTTCATAGCCGTAGTATGTGTATACTTTGTATGTATGTATGTATGTATGACACGTAATCCCGAAGCCATAGCTCAAGGCGCTACGTCGAGCGCGATAAGACGAAAACACTTTTAATTATAAAACATTAATTTAACCTGAAGAAATAACATAATACATGCAGATACTGAAACTAAAACTACTACTAACTATAAAACAAATTGTCATAAAATCCTATCAATATTAAAAACGCGAAAGTTTGTGAGTATGGATGTATGGATGTTTGTTACTCTTTCACGCCAGAACGGCTGGACAGATCTGGATGAAATTTGGAACATCGATAGATTATAGTCTGGAATAACACATAGGCTACTTTTTATCCCAGAAAATTGCGTAATTCCTGTGGGATAGCGATAAACGAATTCTATGCAGACGGACAACGGATTCTGTTGCGGGCAACAGCTAGTCATACATAAAAACCTTCCTCTTGAATCACTCTATCTATTAAAAAAACCGCATCAAAATCCGTTGTGTGGTTTTGAAGATATCAGCATACAGGGACATAGGGACATAGGGACAGAGAAAGCGACTTTATTTTATACTATGTAGTGAAGAGTAAATAAAATATATGTATGGTTTAATGCAGCTGACAGTGAAGACTACCGAGTAGTCTGTAAACAAGGTGTCGTCGCCACGGCGCGGCGGCCATCTTTAATAAACAATGGACACTCGACACCGCCGGGAAACGCGACGCACGCGCCGAGGCTGCGGTTCGCGCACACACACACACATATACAGATCACGAAACATTTGTAACCGGTTTCCTTTAATGTCATGTTTAAGTGATGCTGGTCTGGGAGTAAAGAAAAAACAGAATTTACCAGTTGCTTCTCTTCCCGGTAAAAGCCCATCAAGGGAATGGGCTTAGGAATCATGTTATAGGCGATGCTTGCAACCCATCACTATTTTGATTACGCCTCTAATCATGCTAAACGTGGCCTTTAGGTCTTGTAACCTTAGGCTCTGTCTACGCCATAAGGGAAAAAGACGCGATTTATGTATGTATGTTGTAAAAAGTAGGAAACGGACGGAAGAAAACTTAAACATTTACGCATAACTATACGGAGTATATCACTCTGAAGTTATTTGCGCGGACGAAGTCACAGGCAAAAGCTGGTGTTCGATATAAAAATATCCCATCAAAAACATAAATGTGGAATGATAGCCAAGTTCAATATTAAAACTACGCATCGTTATTTGACTTAGCCGACAAAAGGATTGATATGTTATATGGGTGCCAATCTGATTAGAAAATGCAGCATTTATTTCACTTGGGATGTAATTCACTTTCACGATTTGACTTGGCTAGTTTTTACCACCAAACCTAATTTTAGAGAAGTACATACACAGATACATAAATCACGTCTTTATCCCTTACAGGGTACATAGAGCCTAAGGTAACAAAACCTAAAGGCCACGTTTAGCATGATTGTGGGCGTATAGGTGGAAAGGGGAATTAAAATAGTGATGGATTGCTAGCCAATAGTGATGGATTGTATGTAGGTATGCTATAAGGAAAACATACTCCTTTCACTTTGAACTTGGCTGACACGCTGCGTGCCTAGATAGACAATGAACGGTATTAGGTAGTTATTGTCTAAGTTATTATTACAGGCAGGATCGCGTGCGCAGCGTTGCCCGGTTACCGCTTCGTCGATAGAACTGCGGTAGCTTACTGTTCGGTTAAAACCTTGAGGTATTCAAGGTTTAAGCCGCGAATTTAAGTTAAAATTGCCTTTCGTCGGTTGAAAGTAACCGGTACTGCGTCCGCATTTTTTTTTTTTTTTTTTTTATATGATTAGAAAGGCAAACGAGCAAGTGGGTCACCTGATGGTAGGAATAGCATATGGCATAGAATTAGCAAGCTAAAGTTATCGCTGTCCCGCGGGAACTGTGTGCATGTAGTCTGTCATCTATAGGTCGCTGGTTCATATCCGGCTGGAAGGACCAAATTTAATGTATCCGACGCAGCCACGTGTATGGCCGTGGCTTTTGATACTATAGATAGGATTATGCGTGGATCCATTAAATAAAATATTGTGTTTATAAAACACTAGTTTATTATTGACATTTAACATAGAATCGAAGAATAAGAATGACCAAACAAAAAGAACATAAACCGTAGACAAATAATAAAATCATAAATAAAATCTACTCTTCATGTAGTCTTGAACATATGCAGTTTTCCGGGATAAAAAGTATCCTATGTTTTAATCTAGGGTACCAGCTATCTCCGTTCCAAATTGGATGCAAAACCGTCCTGTTTCAGCGTGACGAAGGAACAAACAGACAAACACACACCCACATCCTCAAAAACTTACGCATTTATAATACCTACTACGAGTAGTAGGATTTTTAATTTCATTGTATTAGGAAATTTTAAACATGTATTCCGATTTTTAATTTTAATTTTGATTTTAATTTGAATTGATATTTTAGTTTTGCTTGTGTTTTTATGGGCTAATTGGCCTGAAATAAATAAGTTTTATTCCCGATTGGGAATCGAAGTCGGGACTTGAAAAATCGTACTAAAGTAAGTAAGCGCTTTATTGTACAAATATAAAGAAATAGACCAATCACAAAAAAGACCTTAAATAAATCCACAAAGGCGAACTTATCCCTATAAGGCATCTCTACCTGTTAATCTAAAGTTCTTTAACCACTACGCTAACCGGTCGTCCGTAGCTTAATACTTATTAGTCAAACCTAGTGCGTCTGTCTACCCCATTTGCAACACTAGTCGTTACGATAATGGGCCGCACTAGCCAACGAGTGTACATAAGTGGCTATGTGCTACGCCGTAGAGCATCTACGCGGCTACGCGGCTGCTACGCGCTACGAGCCATTTGTTCAGCGATATTATTATTACTATTGCTACAGCGTGACTATGTTTACCAGAGATATAGTATAGTATGTTATAGATGGGGACTGAAATAACTACATACATATTTCACGTCTTTATCCTTTACGGGGCAGACAGAGCCTAAGGTAACAAGATTTACGGGCCACGTTTAGTTTGATTGTGTTGTATAGGTGGAAAGGGAAATCAAATCAATGGGTTGCAAGCCGCATCGCCTATAACATGATTCCTAAGACTTTCGCCCATTCCCTCGATGGGCTTTTACCAGCGCGGGAAGAGAAGCAGTTGGTATATTCTATGTTTTTTCTTTGCTCCCAGATTAGCATGGAAGCATATGCCAATATATGTCAACTACTATTATGCTCTTGCTCCGACCCATCTTTCAAGGAGCCAACATGTTCAGGAGGACTTCAAACGCCGAAAGTATAGCTCGCTTAGAGGCCGTTATATATTTGAGGCGTTTGGAGTCGAAACTCTGGGGCCATGGGAGCCAAGCGCCGTGTGTACAAAGATATCTCGGCGCGCCTTATAGAGGCCGCCCGTGACCAGAGGGCTGGCCAATATGTCGCTCAGCGAATAAGCATTGCCATACAACGCGGCAATGCTGCCAGCCTTCTCCACCCTCCCCATTGGCGGCGATTTGGGAGATTTTTTTATCTTTAACTAGCTTCTGCCCGCGACTTCGTCTGCGTAGAATTATACATAAAAACCTTCCTCTTGAATCACTCTATCTATTTAAAAAAACCGCATCAAAATCCGTTGTGTGGTTTTAAAGATATAAGCATACATAGGGACATAGGGACAGAGAAAGCGACTTTATTTTATACTATTACTAGCGACCCGCCCCGGCTTCGCACGGTATATTATGCATGTATTATACATATAAACCTTCCTCTTGAATCACTCTATCTATTAAAAAAAACCGCATCCAAATCCGTTGTGTAGTTTTGAAGATATAAGCATACGGACACGGGGACAGAAAAAGCGACTTTATTTTATACTATGTAGTGATAGTGATTTAATAATAGTTTTAGCTAGGTTAAGTTATTTTTAAGTTTGGCTGTTTTTTATTATGTTTTCTTTTTCTTTTCCAAGAAAAATATTGTCAGGGTTGCTTAGTCAAAGTAAGCCGAAGACTGCTGAGTCCGGAATATCTTTAAGAGACCCTGCATTGATGTATTTGAAAGATACAATCTGTAGCAGACAATCTCGCGGTGTTAACACCCTTCATTTTAAATCAGTGAGCAAGCATTTGAAGCTCAAGATCGAGAGCTGTTCGCTGACGCAGCCTAGGGCTAAGCCCTCGAGTGGCGTGAAGAGGCCTATTGACTATCGGGGCGGACGTGGCCTATCTTTATAAATTCATATTCTAAAGGGGACAAAGATCTGCTTGCACATGTATTCTTTTATGAGAGCTGGATTAGAGGTGGCTTCGGAATCCTTTTGAATAGATGAGAGTTAAGTACGAGGAGTCTTGGAATCGTTCTTAGCATCTATGTATGTGTGTGTGTATTAGACACGGAATATGTCGCGAACGCTTTCGTGTTAACGTGGGAATTACTACGGGCAAATACGAGTACGTACCAAATATTACGTATATATTTAAAAAATCCGAAATGTAAAGTTACGGCCGAAAATTGAACCTGGATCCTCAGCATTATCATCATAAGCTTTACTTTCGGATTTATGTGTTCTAATTTTTAGTGCCGTTTATAAATTTTATTTCTAACGGGTAATACCGTAAAAGTAAATAGAAAAAATTCAAGAAGTTAAATTATTGATTCATTTGATAGTACGTAACGTACGAGTACGTACGTTACGATAAATAGTAGATTAATACCGAGGCCTGGGAAATAGCCAATTGCTGGATGAGTAGCTTGTTTAAAAACGCGAACCGCAGGTGAGTGTTTTTTAAAGTTACGAATCCAGCAATTGGGAATGGATGATTATTTTGAAAGTGCTTGGTGATTTTTCTATTGATAGGAATAACCATCCTTAGCTACGGAAAAAAGTTTCAGATTTTTCCGTCGAGCCATATATTTTATAAAAATAAAAACATTTTACTCAGTCACTCGGCGAGCCCTATACGGAAGTAAGCAGTACGCCAATGACATAATCAAATTTAAAAAAAAAAAATGCTGCTTGAATCTGTGGTACACGATGGCATTTGTAGCTAAGAAAAGCAACGGCTAAGTGGCGCCGTCTGTAGATTGTTCGTGTTACTAACCAAACATGGGGAATTTCAATGAAAATGACCATAATATACATTTTTTTCTCAGATTTTGGAATTATTGGGTTATTTCTACTCCGAATCAAAAACACTACTGAAAGTTATATGAGAAATGTGTGGTAATTTTAATGAAATCCCAAATAGGTGGCTTAGTACCAACAACAATCTACAGACGGCGCCACTTAACCGTTTCTTTTGCTTGTTTTAGCTTCCGAGTGCGGTGCTATCAATCAATGTCAGTGACAAATGTCATTGTGTACCACAGATTCAAGCAGCATTTTTTTTTTTTAATTTGACTATGTCATTGGCGTACTGCTTACTTCCGTATAGGGCTCGCCGAGTGACTGAGTAAAATGTTTTTATTTTTATAAAATATATGGTTCGACGGAAAAATCTGAAACTTTTTTCCGTAGCTAAGGATGGTTATTCCTATCAATAGAAAAATCACCAAGCACTTTCAAAATAATCATCCATTCCCAATTGCTCTTCCAGCTGAGGCAGATGTAATGTTTTTCTCAAACATTGAGAGCAAATTAAAATAGATTTTGCAGTAAACTTCCTCGCAACTGAGGTGGTTTTCTTAAGTTTTTTTATATAATCTGTCACCGTACGCTATTTGATAAAAACGTTAGTCTCGAACAAAACGCGCGCTCCTCGGCCATCGACTCGGCTGTATGACATTGTTGTTCATTATTCCATAGTCTCTTTGACTTTTTAAAAAGTTAAAAACAAATGAAAAACAGTCCAGCAATCCGATTTGTGGCGGTGAACGAATATAACTAATCAGAATATAACTGGTCAGAAAGTCGCGCCTGCAATGTAACTCGGCCGTCAACAAGGCCCTTCGTGTTCTGTTACTTAGAATACAATGACGACATTTACGACAATGTTTGAGAAAAAAATATTTCGAATAATATACAGATTATAGTACTTTGCAGGGGTCTCAGACCGACTGATCCAACGAGTTTGAGTATATGTTTAATTGGCAGATAACTAGAATTCCTTGAACATTCATTAAATGGGAGATATTTTTAATATGTCACTAACTAGGAGTAAGTACGAGTCGTATTCGCTGATTACAGGCAGACAGACGGCCGTTAGCGACTTCATATAAGCACAAAAATAGGCGAGGTGCGCGAGCGGGAACACATACGTTCCTAGTTTTACGAGATGTTGGCATCTCGGCAACGGTTGCAACTCGAATTAGACTCACTTTAAACTCATTTTACATAAGTCTTTATCCCTTACGGGGTAGAAGCCTAAAGTAACAAGACCTAAACGCCACGTTTATTTTATTTGGGGCATCAACAGTAATACAGTACATTATAATGAGACTTAGGTATTTTACAAAAAGCCAATGACAGATGACCACAGAAATACAGTTAAGCGAAGCATACTTAAAACTAACACAGACACAACAAATTCCATTTTCTCAAACATGCTCGGAAATGTATGCGTTAATGTCCCGATATGAGGCCATGAAGTTTCTCGTTTATGGCTCCCTACATTACTTCTTGGCTTAGGCCACAAAAGTTAGTATGAAAATCCATTTTTGTCCGCTGCTCTAATTTTTTAAATTTCTATACTAAAATTAAATTGGCAAAGGAAAAAATTACATACAGCCAACCACCACCACAATCTGTACCTAAGCATAATTGCGACATAAAAAAAAATCTATGGTACTATATTTATGTGCGGTTAAACATGGTGCTCAAATAGCTAGATCAAATTAGTACATTTAAAAAATAAAAAAGGTGGCAAATCGAAAATCTTTTTTAATTTTAATATTTCCTCACATTGTTTGAGAAAAGCACTATACAAGCTTTGGCCGGAACAGGGATTGCAGGACTCGTTCTATCTGGCCTCGTCTTCGACTCGGCCACCTACCCCAAACTCGTCCAGCAATCCCTTACTTCACGGCCTCTGCAGTAATGTACTATTATCATGAAAACAAGCAAAAAACGATATTGTTAGTGAGTCCACAGACATTGTGTGTGTGTGTGTGTCTGTGGCATCGTAGCTCTCAAGCGGAATGACTAATTTTGATGCAATTTTTTCATTTGAAAGCCAGTTTCTTTGCGGTAGTTCTCGGTCATGTTTGCTAAAAATCGGTCCAGCAGTTTCTAGAGTATGGTCTTTTCTAAAATGGTCGAAAGGCATTTTTTGGCATAAATAGTTTTTTTTAACTTCAAAAAAAGGAGGGCACCGACTCCAGAAATAAAAATAATTGTAACAACATTAGATAGATCGTACCTACATATTGATAAGTAGAAAAAGTAAGTTGATTATTAAGTTTTAGAAGAATATGCAATTATTTTTTCTTTTTAGTGCGTATTAGTTTGTTTTGGAATAGTTTCTTTTAGTGAAGTCGGTTTTTTTTTATTAAAATTTTTGTTTATGTTTATATTTGATCATCATTCAATATAAAATTACATCATCACTTAAAATTGGAATTTATATTGAAATCGTCAGCTTAAAATAAAAAATAAAAATGTCAACAATTAAAATTAAGTACAATACAATTTAAATACAAATTAAAAATATGTCATAAAATGGAAATTAACATAGGTACTAATGGAATTTTTACGTATTATTATCAATCGAAAGTGTTTAAAGCGCCAGTAGTTCCACCTCACGACCGATAAACGAATTAAAGCAAAAGAATGTTGATATGCGCTCGGATGAGCCAAGCCGCGCCGGGGGGGCTCTAATAGTCTCACAGAACTGCTCTAAAACGGTTAAAACTCCTCGACTTTATTACTACACTAGCACCTGCCCGCGACTTCGTATATTTAATTTTCTTAACCTTTCAGACATGAGGGACCATTTGACAAAATTTCAGTCTCCATGCACCATCTAGTAACTACATAATATCTAACGTATGGCTTGGATCGGCCGAAATCGCAAGTTTAGGCGTTGTATCGACTAGTTGTCATGTCACCTATCTAATTATATTTATAGATTGGTAGTCTAGCCGACAAGTTCAAAATGGTCTAAAATAGAGATACTGCTCTTAAAATTATGTGCGATAGCTCATTGGATGCGGAATGACGCCTAGAAAATTGTGCTAAAAGAGTGTATTAGCACATAAAAATTGCAAAAGTTACCGGTACCTGTTACCTTAGGCTCTGTCAAACCCGTAAGGGATAAAGACGTAATTTGTGTATGTATGTATGTATGTATGTATGTATGTACTTACTCTGTCTGCCCCGTGTCACGCGGTAGACGGTGACACTTGTAAAAAGTCGAATCAAAGATCGATAATCGACGACTTGCCGTAAGACCCTAGGTGGCACATCACTAGTCGCGCTTAATTAAGTATAGTTATACATACGGAACCGCGGCCTCCTATAAAAGCTCGCGCGCGCCGTAGGGATCCACACTCTATTTCAAATCTTCAGAATAAAAGCTACGAGTACGGAATCCCCAGTTATATGGTGAGTAAATTAATTATCATTGTCTAAGTGCTCAAGGTGTCTTATTGTATTTTATTGCTTTTTATTCTAAGTGTAATTTCAAATGTAAATCATGTTAATAAATTAGGTCTAAGTGTTTCGTCGGGGCGCGTTGACCGTAGGGCCAACGGCCTCCAATTTGAATTATAACGTAGCTTCATTTTGAATTTAACGGCGAACACAGACTGTTCAACCTTATTCAAATTCGCCTATTTGTTCCTAAGTCTTACTCGAGGACCTAGCCGACTCTTTGACGCACTACCCCTGGTGGACGTCGAAGAGCTGCCTGGGCCCTCGTCGTAGAAGACCGCCTCTGACACCGAGAAAATTACAGGGACCCAGATCGGGGCTAAATTAAAGCCTGAAACTGCTGAGCTGCATAACGCACATCACCACTACCCTACCGGAAGACACGCTTCTGCCTGAGGACGACATCCTGACCCAAGGCTCGCCTCTACTGCGACCCTCGCCTTCGGCCCCTTCTGCGCTGGCAGCGTCGTCCCCACCTTCGTGTCCGTCCAGGGGAGTACTAGTGCTCCTTGGGCGTGTGTGTGTGAAAAGAATAAGTCAATAGTGCCGTTCTGCCCTGAACTCTCTTAAAAAGCTCACGTTATCCCTGAGACTACGTTGTTCTTTGGATATTGTAAACAATAAACCTCTGTAAAGTTCCATTTGTTTCACTGAATAGCCAAGGAGCGACCCTACACTAAAAAATATTCACGAAAGGTGATAGTCGGCGCCCAACTTGGTTAGTTCAGTTCAGTTCTTAGCACTTTTTCTATACGCGCACTAGCGGCACCCATTAGTTCAGTTCAGGTCTTAGCACTTCTTCCGCACACGCACTCAAAGAGTTGGCTTCGGTCATTTCTAAATACTTTTATACTTATTTTATTGTAAAATCCGACTATTGCAGTAACAATTCGTTCGCTGTCTGAGCTCGGCTTAAGAATAGGCTCAGCCGTTTTCTCGTTCGGTTACGTAGAAGTCGTAAAAAACGTTGTTCCTGTCGGTAACAAGTGGTTATTTTCTAAATTTTTAATTTAAATTAACGTAAACAAACATTAAATTCACTAGCAGTAATTTGAAATCAACGGTTCCTAACGTATGTACTTAAATTTAAAATATTAACGGTCAAATATTTTAAATACTGAACCGTTAATTTAAAATCCACTCGCGCTTGGCACATCCGCTCGCGCCCTAATTATTCGAATCAACGGTTCCTTCCGCACCGCTCCGTTGTGTTAGCAACGACCGCGCGCTCTCCTTCGCACCCGTGTGCCTAGGACACTTAGCAGATTCAAATACGCAAGCGTTAACGGCTCGATCGCGACCAGTGTCAATTTAAAATACACATTAACTACATAATAACTACCACAGTTGGCATTTCAAATTTATAACGAACCACTCAATTATCTAACAACAACCTTAATTAGTTGTACCGACAAGAACATTAATTTAATCAAATTTAGCATCACTTCTAGAAAACTTTAAACTTAACTTCAAACAACTCGCGATTTTTAACACTTTACTGCAATAATCGAATTATTTTAGCACCTTACCTATACCTGCGCATACTTTGAGCATTTAGACAACTAACTACAACGCGCTACGTGTTTCAATAGCAGGCTAGCCATTACAACTGAGTTAACTACTTAACGTTCAATTCTACCAACGTTTAATACGACTCGCAGCCATACGTTGCGGCACTTAGGGTAATACGCGTAAGTCGCACTTTCCTTCAACACTTACTTATCGATCTACGGTTCGTCTTGTAACTACATTTCAATATTTTAAAATTATAAACGCACCTTAACGCGCACACTTCGGAGAACAGGTTGAATAAATTCTAATATCGCGGGTAACTTACAGCTTTTAGTGTACTAAAAATGGCACATCGCAATATTAAGTATTTATCGCTACAAAAAACAGAGTTATCTTATGAGGTGGCTATTCGCGGAACTACACCGGCACTTACAGTACAAGAATTACGCGGTCAAATAGTGAAACTAGCACCCGGTTTACCGGCCCAGGATATATTAGAATCGGGACTAGACCCCGTCGACGACCTAAAAGGCGTAGCAGAAAGTTTAGCAAAAGCGCAGTCAAATTTAACCCTAATCAAATCAAAGTTTGACGATAATTTATTCGTGCGTACAGACAATTTGTGCAGTCATATCTACCATCGTCTTAGGAGAATAATTACTACTACACCCGAATCGGAGGCAGTATTGAAATCATGCTTAATTAGCTTTCAAAATGTATCAAAGGAACTAGCTACTATACGTGCTAAGTTTGATCAAGATAGTGAGGAAACCTTTTTGGAAAGTGAGGACAACCTAGAACAATTGAACACTTCTTCTCATAGTTTCGCGCAACCACCACCAAATATATCAGTAACATGTGACCGCGGCATAACCTCTGATTTTGCAAAACTTCGCTACAGTGGAAAAACTTGTGTCCGCGCTTTCGTCATTCGTGTAAACGAATTTCTCTCAGCTAGGAAGATTAAACCAGACAAATTCCTTTCTTTCGCGACTGAGATATTTGAGAGCGAGGCCTTGTGTTGGTATAGATCGGTTAAAGATAAGATTACCACTTGGAACGAATTGTCTAAACAACTCGTATCCGTATTCTCACAGCCAGACTACGATTATAAATTAAAGGCGGAAATTCGCGCCCGGACTCAAGACGACTCCGAAAACATAACAATTTATTTAGCTATTATGCACGCAATGTTTTCACGACTAACTGTACCTATGACTGAAGATGATCAGTTAGAGATTTTGTTGCATAATATTAGGCCCTGTTTCGCGGCAGTATTAGCTACAGCTACTTCAGTGACCACTATAGATGAACTCCGTACCGTCTGTCACAAATTCGAACTAGTTCAAGCTCGAATGTCTAGCTATAAAGAGCCACCGCGCCCTACGGCAGGTACACTAATCCCTGAGCTAGCTATAAATAAACAATCACAAACCTTTTCACATCAAAATAGGCATTTTGATAGGTATCAGCATCCATCCTCGGGTAACAGCGCTAATAAACATAATTACACTAACACTAAACACCGATACCCGGTGAATATTTTGTCACAAGCACCACACACTAACAATAATAAATTTTGTCCTAGGTGTAAATCTAATACACACACATTAAGAACTTGTCAAGCACCACGGACCTTGTTGTGCTTCAAGTGTGGCAAGGTGGGGGTGAAGTTCCCAGATTGCACTACATGTAATAAACACATACCTAGACCCACTTCGCAAACAAAAAACTAAGTTCGTGGCGAGGACGTCGTTACATTAGGAGGGCTAATAAATGGTCACAATGGCTGCATTTCGTTAACACTTTTTTTAATTCTTATAAGGTAACGACGATCTCGCCCCACTCACATAAACAAAACAATTCGCAGCAGGACTTAGGGCCGCGCGACGCGCGACCGTTCATAACTATCTATATAAACAAACTGAGAATTCCACACTGCTTATTGGACTCGGGGGCGGCCGTAACGGTGCTTGGCAAAGATTATCATAACACATTACTTACCTATGGGCATACCATGCGTTTTGATGATTACATTAACATAGAGGCGGCTGCTGGCCGGCGCTTGCGTAGTATAGGATACTTTGACCTCGACATAACTTTTGAGAATCAAACTCACTCTATAAGGGCATACGTAGTGCCCGAGGTCAATAATTCTGTCATACTAGGGATAAACTTTTGGCGGTCTTTCAAAGTTTGTCCTAAATACGTAAGTGCTTTAGCGGCAAGCGAGACCGTCACTAAGCATCCAGACAGAATTATTCGACCTCAGGCACTGCATTCCTACACTAACCTCACAGAGGCTCAGCGCGTGCAGGCAGATAATATTATAGGACAGTTTCGCGACATCTCTTACGAACAAATTGGTCTCGGCCGTACTAACTTAGTTGTACATAACATTGACACGGGCACTACCGAACCAATTAGACAACGTTCCTACAGAATGTCACCGGAGAAACTCAACATAATAAACGAACAGGTCGACGAAATGTTGCGTCTGGATGTTATTGAACCATGCGAGAGCGCGTGGTCCTCGCCAGTACTAGTAGTAGGGAAGAAGGACGGCAAACCTAGGTTCTGTCTCGACAGCCGTAAATTGAACGCGGTAACTAAAAAGGACGCGTACAGTCTTCCTTACATATCTGAGATATTAGACAATCTTAGGGACGCGAAATTCTTAACTAGCATTGACTTATCGAAGGCGTTCTGGCAGATACCTATAAATGAAAAAGATAAGTGTAAGACAGCTTTCTTTGTACCATCACGTGGTACCTTCTCGTTCAAAGTGATGCCCTTTGGTTTGACGAACGCACCAGCTTTACAACAGAGACTAGTAGATAGCCTATTTGGACCTGAATTCGACAACAAAGTATTCTGTCATCTCGATGATATAGTCTGTGTCAGCGACTCCTATGACAATCATGTAACTTTGCTCCTAAAAGTCCTAGCGAAGCTAAAACACGCAGGTCTCACTATAAATTATGAAAAGACACAATTCTTTAGGAACTCATTAAAGTACTTAGGCTACGTGGTAGACGAGCAAGGCTTACGCACGGACCCAGATAAAGTAGCCGCGATTCTAGATTACCCCAGACCAACAAACACAAAGGAGGTGAAAAGATTTCTAGGCACCGCGTCTTGGTACCGTAGATTTGTTCCTAATTTTAGCACATTAGCAGGCCCACTAAATTCCTTGACTTCACTTAAAAAAAATGCACCACCATTTGCATGGACAAACGAAGCTGAACAATCGTTTGTACAACTCAAGTCTTGTCTAATTAGTTCTCCGGTCCTCTCTTGCCCGGACTATACGCAACCATTCGAGGTACACTCAGACGCAAGTAATTTAGGCGTAGGATCAATGCTCTGCCAAACTATTAACGGTCAAGAACATCCAGTCGCATACATGAGTCGTTCCTTGTCAAAGGCGGAACGAAACTACAGTGTTACAGAACGCGAAACCTTAGCCGTCCTAGTCGCACTCGAGCATTGGCGCTGTTATCTCGAGAATGGTCGCACATTTAAAGTCTACACTGACCATTCATCTCTAAAATGGTTTTTATCTCTAAGTAATCCTACAGGCCGTTTAGCTAGGTGGGGAGTACGACTATCATCCTTTAATTTTGAGATCTTACATCGACGCGGCAAAGACAACGTCGTTCCTGACGCCTTATCTAGAGCCGTGCCAGTGTCAGCGTTAACACTTGCAAACGCGCATCTCACGACAAAGGACAAGTGGTACTTAGATCTTTACAACAGCTGTACTAACGCGCCACAGGGTTTTCCTAACTATAAAATAGTAAACAACTCCCTCTACAGATTAACGAAGTCTGACACTAGATTTGCTAACGAGTTCACATGGAAGGAAGTAGTACCAGAGGAACTACGTCACCAAATAATTAGCGAAAATCACGATGTACCTACTGCGGGACATCTAGGCGCGTTCAAAACCTACCATCGTTTGGCTCTCAATTATTTCTGGAAAGGAATGTACAAGGACGTGTCTAAATACATTGCGTCGTGCGACACTTGTATAGCTTATAAACACCCAACTCACGCTACGCTAGGTGAGATGGGTCGTCCTAAACACTGCTCACGTCCATTCCAGGTTATCTCCTTGGATTTCATGGGTCCACTAACTACTACACGAAAGCAAAATAACTACTTATTTGTGGTGACATGCGTATTTTCAAAATATTGCCTTTTGTTTCCTGTACGTAACGCGTCCTCAGCTATAGTCATTAAGCACCTGGAAGACTCAGTTTTCCTCACTCATGGTGTCCCTCAAACCATATATATGGATAATGCTACTTATTTTACCAGCCGCGAGCTGAAATCCTTCCTCGATAAATATAAGGTACCTAATCAGTTTCTTATAGCACGCTATTCACCTCATATTAATTTGACAGAACGTTATAACAAAACGATAATGACTTGTGTATCTACCTTTGTACAAAACGACCACAGGTCATGGGACATTAATCTGCCAAAAATACAATTCGCTATAAACAACTCCATAAACGAGGCGACGGGTTACACTCCCGCTTTCTTAGTACACGGCAGAGAATTGGTAACGTGCGGTTCACACTACGTCGATAATGAATTGGGTAATGAACTACTATTCTTACCGCGCGACGCCTATGCGCAAAACGTAGGATTCCTAGCAGAAACATTCGACAAAGTCCAGCACGCGCTATACAATGCACATCAGAATAGTATTAAGAGGTATAACTCACGCCGTAAACCGGCGCACTTTAATGAAGGCGATTTAGTATGGAAGCGTACATATTTCCTCAGCGATAAGTCCGCTAACTTTTGTAAGAAATTAGCACCGAAATTTGTAAAGTGTAAGATCATTAAAAAACGTTCACCATTAGTATTTGAACTACAGGACTTATCTGGAAAGAATTTAGGCGCGTGGCATATTAAAGACATCAAATTAAAACCAACAGGTTAATTACTCGTAGATAGCGTTCGGCCCGTGGCGGAGCCGCAGCGCGCAATGACCTCATTGGTCGGCGTCCGCGATCACTCCTCCCCCTTGCGCCGTCGCAATTATCTCGCATTCCGCTAGTAGCAGCGCAAGAGCAACACGTTCCGGCCGCTTAAACTAAAATCTAATCACTCGTAGCGACCTCGTAACGATGTTTACATTCCGCGCGCTGCTACGCAACCATGATACTTGCGCTAACTTAGAGGCAAGAAACCGTCGTGAAACCCGCGAATGGTCATCTCACATGTATGAATCGTCTGTTTTAAACTAAGCCTAATACCAGTACTACGGACTTCTGTAAAGTCCCCTACCTAAGCTGTATTCAGGAACCGAGCGGTGTTGGAAACTCGAAATCATAAGCCTTATTCCACCTGTTTACAATAGTACTACGGGCGGCCGGTAACCCGAGGACAGTCGTTATCTATATGTGTAGTTAGATCTCCTTTCCATTACAACCTTTACCTAGGGGTCGGAGTAGGCATATACTATTGTTCTATCTCTTTTAACTTGTAGAAGTATGAATGATGAGCGTGAGCGTGAGGTATGATAGATAACTCCTAAGTTTTAATAGCCGAAAATCAACTTAGGTTGATTTTCTCACCGGGAAAGAGGGGAATGTCACGCGGTAGACGGTGACACTTGTAAAAAGTCGAATCAAAGATCGATAATCGACGACTTGCCGTAAGACCCTAGGTGGCACATCACTAGTCGCGCTTAATTAAGTATAGTTATACATACGGAACCGCGGCCTCCTATAAAAGCTCGCGCGCGCCGTAGGGATCCACACTCTATTTCAAATCTTCAGAATAAAAGCTACGAGTACGGAATCCCCAGTTATATGGTGAGTAAATTAATTATCATTGTCTAAGTGCTCAAGGTGTCTTATTGTATTTTATTGCTTTTTATTCTAAGTGTAATTTCAAATGTAAATCATGTTAATAAATTAGGTCTAAGTGTTTCGTCGGGGCGCGTTGACCGTAGGGCCAACGGCCTCCAATTTGAATTATAACGTAGCTTCATTTTGAATTTAACGGCGAACACAGACTGTTCAACCTTATTCAAATTCGCCTATTTGTTCCTAAGTCTTACTCGAGGACCTAGCCGACTCTTTGACGCACTACCCCTGGTGGACGTCGAAGAGCTGCCTGGGCCCTCGTCGTAGAAGACCGCCTCTGACACCGAGAAAATTACAGGGACCCAGATCGGGGCTAAATTAAAGCCTGAAACTGCTGAGCTGCATAACGCACATCACCACTACCCTACCGGAAGACACGCTTCTGCCTGAGGACGACATCCTGACCCAAGGCTCGCCTCTACTGCGACCCTCGCCTTCGGCCCCTTCTGCGCTGGCAGCGTCGTCCCCACCTTCGTGTCCGTCCAGGGGAGTACTAGTGCTCCTTGGGCGTGTGTGTGTGAAAAGAATAAGTCAATAGTGCCGTTCTGCCCTGAACTCTCTTAAAAAGCTCACGTTATCCCTGAGACTACGTTGTTCTTTGGATATTGTAAACAATAAACCTCTGTAAAGTTCCATTTGTTTCACTGAATAGCCAAGGAGCGACCCTACACTAAAAAATATTCACGAAAGGTGATACCCGTAAGGGATAAAGACGTGATATATGTATGTATGTCTTAATATGTCACTCCACAAGCTAAAAGCGTGCTAGTTTGATTGTAGTTCTCGTGTTTCAGCGCTGTGGCCATCGATATTCATCCGCTCTTCACGCCGTGCGCGGCTGACGGACGGCTTGGCAGCGGCGGCGCCCGCGCAGGTTGCTTTACAAATTATAAATCGTAATTTAGTACGCTGCGTATTGTTCTAGACGGTTTCGGGTTTAGCCCAGATTTGAAGTACGTTTATTTTAGTAACATCGTAATTCTCTTATAAATACAGTGTCGTCAAATCCAGACTGTTTTAGCAGGTTGGGAATATACATATAATATCTTGTCTTTATCCCTTACTGGGTACAGAGCCTAAGGTGACAAGGTTTGTGCATATATCTATGTATTTTTTTGTGATTTTTCTCTGTTTCTTTATATTTGTACAATATAGAAAGAAAGAAGACATTTTATTCCTTTTTGCAAGACACACAAATATGCCACCGGGCAGTGATTTAGGGCAACTTTTTCATCTATAGTTTTATGACAATTTGTTTTATAATTAGTAGTAGTTTTAGTTTTAGTATCTGCATGTACCTATTATAATATAGTAATTATTTTGTAACTAAAAATAAATTTCACCCAATATAAGAGAATATAAACAATTCTATAGAAAATAAACAAGTAAAAAAAACACAGACATGAAAAATAGATCATCAGCGTTGTGTGTCTTTGCAAAAGTGAAACGGTCGCTGGCTCAGCAATACGCTGAGGTGTTAGACACCTGCAGCACTGATTTTCGTTACTTTGAGGCATGAAAATTGTATGAAAAACATATATATTTCACACAGGCTTGGTTATCTTGCACGTGAGTAGCGGAGTAGCAAGGTAAATATTTTTTGTTCATTCAAATATGTGGCACCAGCATTATTGTTTGCGGCATAAAGGTGTACTGACAGTAGCGTAACTATAAGGTGGCAGGGGTGGCGAAATGCCACGGGCCCCTAGCTCTACGGGGCCCCGGACTGGCTTGGTTTAGCACAGAAGGCACGCTGATGCACTTCTTTATATTGAGGAAGGAGCCCTGACGAATTTGCCGCGGGCCCCAGACGTTATAGTTACGCCGCTGTGTACTGATGTTTTTGACGTCTCGGTAACGTTCGTATATTTATGCCTTTGACTGTATTGTATCTCTTCTTTATACATACTCGTAAATATCTATGCACCTATTCATATAAAAAAAAACCTCTATTCTATAATATATTCTCTATTCTGCATACCATCGAGTTACGACCTGGGTGCCTTTAAGAGGCGAGTGTACAATTTTCTGCAGGGCCGATAACGCACTGGCATCGCGTAAAGCGCTGCGGGTGTCTATGGACAGTGGTGATCATTTACCATCAGGTGACCCATTGTCTGGCCTCTCTAACATAAAAAAAATACCATTTTTCTGTTTTGGTTGTTATATGTGGTGTTCAATAAAAGTTATTATTGTATTAGTATATCTATGTGTATCGGTGTGTTTAAATGTCTCTCTTTCCCTCTCTCGCAAACGGCGCAATTCTGTTACGCAATTAGGGACGTCGTGAGTTACGCTCGTCGCTTCCTGGAGTATTACGCACGCATATTTACGGGCCTCTGTTGGGGGCCTCTGTTGCTAGCTGTATGTCTGTGTGTACCTGTAACAACATACACAATCATTAGTGACAGGTTTGTAAGTGTACAAGGAGCCTAAAATTATCCCGCAATGCGTTAGTTTTTAAATTTCTGGGATGGCAAAATTAAAGCACAGATTTACGTATGTAAGCTGTAATAAATCGAACAATAATTTACATGCATCGTGGAAGAGGGGTAGGGGAACAGAAAATACAATGACGAATAAAAACCTCGGCGTCAAGCGGCGTTACCTTGTAGTGTGAGCTGTGCCACACTCAAACTCTCCCAGTAGGTATGTGTAGCACTATATAAGCGTAAGCTAAACGTATAATAAATTAATAATTTCTTCCATGCTGGTCTGGGAGCAAAGAAAAAACATAGAATGTACCAGTTGCTTCTCTTCCCGCGCAAATGCTAAAAGCCCATCGAGGGAATGGGCGGAAATCTTAGGAATTATGCTATAGGCGATGCTGGCAACCCATCACTATTTTGATTCCCCTTTCCACCTATACGCCCACAATCATGCTAAACGTATCCTTTAGGTCTTGTTACCTTATGCTCTGTCTACCATGTAAGGGATAACAGCATACATATATAGGGACATAGGGACAGAGAAAGCGACTTCACTATCACTATCATCATCACTATCACTACATAGTATAAAATAAAGTCGCTTTCTCTGTCCCTATGTCCCTATGTATGCTTATATCTTCAAAACTACACAACGGATTTTGATGCGGTTTTTTTTAGATAGAGTGATTCAAGAGGAAGGTTTTTATGTATAATTCTACGCAGACGAAGTCGCGAGCAGAAGCTAGTTATTTTATACTATGTAGTGATGATGCAGTATTTACGGACGGGCCAAGTTATTTCCAGCCCAACGGACTGATAAATAAACCGTTCGTCATCTAAAGATGTCTCGATAGCAAATAGTCGAAATGTGGAGCGGATGCGCCGAATTAACTGCAGAGATCCGGCGGAGATATACTCGCAGCGTAACAATAATATGTAGTAAGGTAACTCGTGGGAAAAATCATTATAGATACATTTTTGTCAGGTCAGGAGTACCCGAAACCGACGAGCATGTATGAAGATATTGATGACTGTGGATGAAGCGAAAGAGGTGTCAGGATCGTGGCAAGTGGAACAATGTAGTCTCTGCCTACCCCTCTGGGAATGTATGTATGTACCTTTGCCAGTCCTTTAAGAAAATATTCGTTTTTGGATCTGTAGGATAATTATATAACTCGCTCGCAATCGCCATCGACATTTTGACAGTTCATGTATGGGCTGACAGTAGGCATCGGAATCAGCTAGCTGTCGCATTCATACATGAACTGTCAAAATGGACAAGATGGCGATTGCGAGCGAGTTAGGTAATCAGCCTACGGTTCTTTTGTTGGCACTTAGCGACGAGACAGAAGTGAGCCCACTGTTAGAAATGAGTACGCTATGTCAGTTTGATTTATATGAAATGATTTAAGATTGAAGTATTATTTTTAAAAAGAATTGCTTTGATCGAGTCACAGTCAAAGAACCGGGATAGAAACGTAAACTAAGTATGTGCGTGGAATATTTGCATCACACCACCCGAGCAAAGAAAATAAAGTTTAGACAAATAAAATTGTTTTTTATACCATTCGAATTTAGATTTAGGTTGATTTATTCATTCAATAAAAATTACATCATATTACATTGTCAAGTTAGAATAATTTAGATTGAAATCGTCAAAGAGTAAGTAAAATAAAATTAAATAATACAAATTAATTGAATATTTCAAATTAACAAACAATAATAATAAAACAATTAGGTTAAATTAAATTACTTCTCCGCTAGGGATCGTCGCTGCTTATTGGTAAATAAATTAAATAATGAAAATAGTTGAAATATACAATGAATTTATACCTTTTAACCCCCGACGCAAAAAGAAGGGTTACCTTTTGTAATATTTTATTTCTTTTATTTTTATTTTTCTTCCATGCTGGTCTGGGAGTAAAACAAAAACACAGAATTTACCAGTTGCTTCTCTTCCCGCGCAGATGGTATGCCCATCGAGGGAATGGGCGAAAGTCTTAGGAATCGTGTCATAGGCGATGCTAGCAACCCATCACTATTTTGATTTGCCTTTCCACCTATACGCTTACAATCATCATCTTAAACTGTCTCCAACTTATTTCTTGTATTGGTTGTCTGGAAGAGATCGCTATTAAGCGATAAGACCGCCTATTGTCTACTTTGTTCTTTGTTTCTGTATTGTTTTGTACTGATTTGTGGTGTTCAATAAAGAGTATTTGTATTATATTGTTTGTAATCATGCTGAACTTGACCTTAAGGTCTTGTTACCTCAGGCTCTGCCTACCCCGTAAGGGATAAATACGTGATATATGTATGTACAGAGCTAGTTCAGGGCAGCGCGATGGACAGACAGACGGCGTCCGTCCAAGCCCACATTAATTGGACGGTATAATTAGCCCGCTGTAAATCAAAGCACCTGCTGCTACAGTCGCCGAGATAAACGCGTCGCGTATAACTAATGTGTGCGACTGTACACGAGGCGAGGTATTCTATAAACACACACACCTTCAAGCCTCTTTCCCATAGGACAAGCAACGCCAAGAAGTTACCAAAGTTGCGAAATGTTTAGTGGAATTTTCTCAGAAAATACAGACATACATACATAAGTCACGTCTTTATCTACTTAAATTAAATACATTTATAAAAGGGATGTATAAGGTCCCCGAGCCTTAAATTATATTAATCTATAAATAGTAGAGATGTATAAAGTCTCTACTAGTCAAAATAAAAAACAAAAAAAAAAGTTCAGTGGAGGTGTAAAACGCCTCCACCGTCAAATAAATTAATTGGAGATGTCTCCAATGTCGCAGGAAAAAAAGAAAAAAGAAAATTATGAAATATACATGTCATGTCAAGTAAGTAACCAGTAAGCTTTTGGATTCCGAAGGCAAGCTTACGTCTGCCGCCAATGTTGGTTTTAGAAACTCATGCCCTGCTCTGAAAGCAGAGCGGTACCGAGGGCAAAGCTAAAAACACTAATTGGTCAGTCCGAGTGTACTTCGATGTTATCAAGTCAGGGCAGGTTATTCCTGTCGGTCTGCAGCGCGCTAGCTCCCGAACTAACGCCGATGGCTTCGTTTGATTAACAGTGGTGAGATCGATCATGCTATTTTTACAATAAAATTAACGAGTGCAGTCTTATACAGTGTGTAAATTTCATACGGGTATATAAACATACACACACACAAATCACGTCTTTATCCCTTACGGGGTAGACAGAGCCTAAGGTAACAAGACCTACAGGCCACGTTTAACAAGACACTGAGGGCGTAGATGTGGAAAGTATATATGATTTTCTGCCAAGTTTCTTGCGGCGCATTCTTGGCAATGATGGTATTTCCGAATGCACTGGTTTCAAAAAGACATGTAAACGAGCCCTTGGCGGCCAATTTGCAAAAATAAAATTTAATTTTTTGATTTTGATTTTGATACATTTTATACAGATGTATTTAGCGACCGTACAAATCATGTGAGAACGATATTTTATTAGTAACATTTATTATTAAGCGTAATTATTTATTCACACCTCTCACCTCGAAGCATACGTAGGAGCAGACGCACAGACAGACAGCGGATAGCGACGTTTTATACTATGTAGTGATAGTGAAGTAGGAATGTGTACAATACCTAATAGCGCGTAGGACCAAAGTACATCCTACTTAATATTATAAACGCGAAAGTTTGTAAGTATGGATAGATGGTTGTTACTCTTTCACGCCAGAACAGCTGGACAGATCTGGACAAAATTTGGAGCATAGATAGATTATAGTCTGGAATAACACACAGGCTACTTTTTATCCCGGAAAATTGAGTAATTCCTGCGGGATAGCGATAAACGAATACTATACTTGCTAAACGTGGCCTGTAGGTCTTGTATGTATGTAAACTCTTTATTGTGCAAAATAAACAAAAGAAATACAATTGACAAACACTGAGATACATGCACAAAGGCGGACTTATCCCTTTAAGGGATCTCTTCCAGTCAACCTTTGAGTGGATGAAAGGAGTATTATATTAGGGCTTGTTACTTTAGGCTCTGTCTACCCCGTAAGGGATAGAGACGTGATATATGTATGTATGTATGTATGTATGCAGACGAAGTTGCGGGCCAGCTAGTATCCCCATAATTCCGTTTTCGTATTTTGCGCCGGTTTTCCCGTCCCAGGTTCCATTGTAAACTCCATACTCCCATAAATTCCAGTTTTGCTGTAAAATGATTATTGCATCTTTTGTCTCGCTACCCACGAACGGTCCCATAAATCATACTGGATGGAATGCCCATTGTGCAAGGCATTTATGGCATAATTCAATTAATTAATGTCAATTTGGTATTCTAAATGTAATTTAGTGGCAACTGTTAAGAGTCCGGTGAATCGGCGGGCAAATTTATTACATTTAAAACCTACAATAATTAGGAATACGGGTAGGAGTACCTAGGGGTCCGTGCGGGCCGCCATCGCCATTATACTATACTAGCCTTCCGTCCGCAGCTTCGCCCGCGGTAAATTAATTTTCCCGTAGGAAAAGGTATTTTCCCGCGTTAAAAAGTAGCCTATGTCACTCAGTGATAATGTAGCTTTCTAACGGCAAAAGAATTTTTGAAATCTGTCCTGTAGTTTCGGAGCCTATTCAATGCAAACAAACAAACAATCAAAATTTTCCTCTTTATAATATTAGTATAGACTAGCTGTTGCCCGCAACTCCGTCTGGATATAATTCGTTTATCGCTATCCCGCAGGAATTACGCAATTTTCCGGGATAAAAAGTAGGCTATGTGTAAGCGACTTTATTTTATACTATGTAGTGATGATAGTGACTAGGATAGAAAAAAGTATGCTTAGTTGGTTTGGGCATGTAGAGCGGATGGATGAAAGTAGACTAACTAAACAGATCTATATGTGAATGGTTACGTTGGGAGTGCCTAGACGGACGTTCCGAGACCAAAGAGACGTTTTGGAAAAAGGTCAGGTCAGTACCTGAAACCGACGAGCATGTATGAAGAGATTGATGAGTGGGGATGAAGCGAAAGAAGTATATTCGAATCGTAGCAAGTGGACCAAAGTAGTCTCTGCCTACCCCTGTGGGAAAGAGGCGTGACGGTATGTATGTATGTAAGATACTACAATATTTTTTGCATCTTCAGCTAACAGCGGGAAGTGCCCTCGTAATGGGGAGCCCCATTAATAACCTTCGTACAGCCTCTGCCCCCCAGCGCCGCCTGCTGTGAGTTATGGAACTCTCTTTGTTCGTCTGTCCTGCTATTGACTTATTACCAGGTACCAGAGTTGGGCAAAAATTATCTATTTACCAAAAACCGGGAAGATAACTAAATCATCTTTTATTTGGAGTAACTAAATCTGTCATTTGTTATTTTGAATTTATCTAGTTCAGTTACGTTTTTATCTAGATAAATTAATTGGGATTTTAAATAAGAGATGAATGTCAGTGTGGCGGTTTCCGACGTGATATTCTGTATACATTTATTATTATAAGCTTACTTCAATAACAAGCGAGGTCGGTTATCTTCATCTAGATAATTCATATAAATAAAAAAGTTGTCAACGCACTATTTATGATTGAATTTATCTTCGAATAAATTTATTTTAAATGATTTTATTTGAAATAATTATCTAGATAAGAAATGTTTATTTTCATATAAGCGGATGGATGAAAGTAGACTAACTAAGCATATCTATAGGTAGATATTATAATAATAAGTTTTAGTTTTAAGATTATTTTATAATAAATTGCCGTGCCCTTACAGGGTAAATGTTTGAAACTATATACAAAAGAACATCATTGTCACAACATTTTTAGGCAATAAATAGTTTGAGTTTGAGTTTGAGTTTAGGGGGAGTGTGAATGGTTAAGTTGGGAGGGGAAGGCCTAGACCAAAATAGGAGACGTTTTGGAAAAAGGTCAGGTCAGGAGTACCTACCCGAAACCGACGAGCATGTATGAAGAGACTGATGAGTGTGGATTTAGCGAAAGAAGTATGTCAGGATCGTAGCAAGTGGAACAAAGTAGTCTCTGCCTACCCCTGTGGGAAAGAGGCGTGACGGTATGTACCTATGTTGAGCCATTTCTGTAAGTATCCCCTTTTTGGGTTTCCGCATTTACGGAATCTATTACAATACTACTACATACAATGCATTGTCGGGCACAATCGGGAGAGTTCTTTGTGCGGAAGATAGATGGCTCTGTCTGAATTTTAATCTTGTGCTGTATTTTGAATGAACCAATCTGCGAACCTTCGGAACAGGATCGTGGGGATTTCTTTAATCCTATCTACTAATATTATAAATGCGTAAGTTTGTAAGCATGGATGGATGGATGGATGTTTGTTACTCTTTCACGCCAGAACGGCTGGACAGAATTGGATGAAATTTAGAACATAGACAAGATTATAGTCTGGAATAACATATATGCTACTTTTTATCCTGGAAAATTGCATAATTCCTGCGGGGTAGCGATAAACGAATTCTACGCAGACGAAATAAATTTTAAATAAATTACACAGCTGTGGTAGAAAAATTGTGTGTTGCCTGGCGAAGGTACTACTTGTCAGCCGCTGGACCGTTAAATTGTGTGTTGCCTGGCGAAGGTACTACTTGTCAGCCGCTGGACCGTTAAATTGTGTGTTGCCTGGCGAAGGTACTACTTGCCAGCCGCTGGACCGTTAAATTGTGTGTTGCCTGGCGAAGGTACTACTTGCCAGCCGCTGGACCGTTAAATTGTGTGTTGCCTGGCGAAGGTACTACTTGCCAGCCGCTGGACCGTTAAATTGTGTGTTGCCTGGCGAAGGTACTACTTGCCAGCCGCTGGACCGTTAAATTGTGTGTTGCCTGGCGAAGGTACTACTTGCCAGCCGCTGGACCGTTAAATTGTGTGTTGCCTGGCGAAGGTACTACTTGTCAGCCGCTGGACCGTTAAATTGTGTGTTGCCTGGCGAAGGTACTACTTGCCAGCCGCTGGACCGTTAAATTGTGTGTTGCCTGGCGAAGGTACTACTTGCCAGCCGCTGGACCGTTAAATTGTGTGTTGCCTGGCGAAGGTACTACTTGCCAGCCGCTGGACCGTTAAATTGTGTGTTGCCTGGCGAAGGTACTACTTGTCAGCCGCTGGACCGTTAAATTGTGTGTTGCCTGGCGAAGGTACTACTTGCCAGCCGCTGGACCGTTAAATTGTGTGTTGCCTGGCGAAGGTACTACTTGCCAGCCGCTGGACCGTTAAATTGTGTGTTGCCTGGCGAAGGTACTACTTGCCAGCCGCTGGACCGTTAAATTGTGTGTTGCCTGGCGAAGGTACTACTTGTCAGCCGCTGGACCGTTAAATTGTGTGTTGCCTGGCGAAGGTACTACTTGCCAGCCGCTGGACCGTTAAATTGTGTGTTGCCTGGCGAAGGTACTACTTGCCAGCCGCTGGACCGTTAAATTGTGTGTTGCCTGGCGAAGGTACTACTTGCCAGCCGCTGGACCGTTAAATTGTGTGTTGCCTGGCGAAGGTACTACTTGCCAGCCGCTGGACCGTTAAATTGTGTGTTGCCTGGCGAAGGTACTACTTGCCAGCCGCTGGACCGTTAAATTGTGTGTTGCCTGGCGAAGGTACTACTTGTCAGCCGCTGGACCGTTAAATTGTGTGTTGCCTGGCGAAGGTACTACTTGTCAGCCGCTGGACCGTTAAATTGTGTGTTGCCTGGCGAAGGTACTACTTGTCAGCCGCTGGACCGTTAAATTGTGTGTTGCCTGGCGAAGGTACTACTTGTCAGCCGCTGGACCGTTAAATTGTGTGTTGCCTGGCGAAGGTACTACTTGTCAGCCGCTGGACCGTTAAATTGTGTGTTGCCTGGCGAAGGTACTACTTGTCAGCCGCTGGACCGTTAAATTGTGTGTTGCCTGGCGAAGGTACTACTTGTCAGCCGCTGGACCGTTAAATTGTGTGTTGCCTGGCGAAGGTACTACTTGTCAGCCGCTGGACCGTTAAATTGTGTGTTGCCTGGCGAAGGTACTACTTGTCAGCCGCTGGACCGTTAAATTGTGTGTTGCCTGGCGAAGGTACTACTTGTCAGCCGCTGGACCGTTAAATTGTGTGTTGCCTGGCGAAGGTACTACTTGTCAGCCGCTGGACCGTTAAATTGTGTGTTGCCTGGCGAAGGTACTACTTGTCAGCCGCTGGACCGTTAAATTGTGTGTTGCCTGGCGAAGGTACTACTTGCCAGCCGCTGGACCGTTAAATTGTGTGTTGCCTGGCGAAGGTACTACTTGTCAGCCGCTGGACCGTTAAATTGTGTGTTGCCTGGCGAAGGTACTACTTGCCAGCCGCTGGACCGTTAAATTGAGAGCTTCAACATTCGCACAATCCCCAATTGTATCGATATACCCACCCTTTCTTTAAACCAGCTAAGGGCGTCACTTACCACGCACAAAGAATGTATGTACCGACCTAGTCTAAATTAAATTAAAATGGTGGCCACAGACAGCAGCTGGTACATTCTATGTATTTTCTTTGTTCCTAGGCTGAATCGCTTTTGTTACTGATTCTTATTTCGTACGCAATGGTTACTTCCATATACCTGTAGTTCCGTAGGGTAAACACTTGGGACCAAAAAAGCAGATGTATGACAAGATCTACCGTTAAACTGACCAAAACAATTTTCTCACACAACTTAAAATATAGGGAGACATGCTACGAATGAGACATGCACATGCCAGGCGAAACAGCTCTATTTTCTTTTCTCATGCGTTTGCGTCTACATACAATATGTTCGCCGCCTGTCAACCGATTTTAATAATTCCTTTTTCGTTTGATAGTGTACTAATTCAGTAATGATTCTGTATAAAATTTATCCAAATGGTTTTGCCAATGTCAAATCTGGTGATAAAATGCCGGCAACGTTGCACGGTAGAACACGGTCAAAAGACCCCCTCCCTGTCGGCTCTCTCGGTTCATAGATCCCTCAGAATCAGCCAGGAAATCATTAACCGATGCCCAGGGTGCAACGTACCAAGCACTCTTCCCCCGGACGGATCCAAAAACGAACCGGCTCTTGACGACACGCGAAGTAACCCCCGGTGTTAATTAAAAGTTGTCATTTGCTTTGCAGCTATAAACTTTTTTTAAACAAGGCACAATGCGCTAAAGGCAGTGAGCCCATGCAGCCAAGCAACATAATACACTGGTTATAATTTACGGGCAAGAAGGCTGGCGAAGCGCCAACTGCCGCTGGTTTACGGCCTTCGAGCCCGTTCAAGCCCAAGTTTCGGTTATAATTTTAAGGTATTTACTCCTTAGAGTTATGCTTAATTCCCTGAGGAAAAGGAGACTAATTAGGCACCACGGGCTTCCGTTTTTAAGCATCACGAAGATTTAGATAGTGTTCGAACGCCGTACGCATCGATATGAATGAAACGATGGTTGCTTAGGGAATGACAATTTATTCATAACAACTGTGCTATTTATACGGTCACAGAAAAATCTTAACAGCGCCATTCAGGATTGCTATGGGCAGTTTCGAGTACTCCGTACCTGACCTTTTTCCAAAACGTCTTCTATTTGGTCTCGGCACGTCCGTCTAGGCCTTCCCCTCCCAACGTAACCATTCACACTCCCCATATAGATCTGCTTAGTAAGTCTACTTTCATCTATCCGCTCTACATGCCCAAATCAACTAAGCATACTTTTTTCTCTCCTAGTCACTATCTATACATATAATAAAATCGTTGAGACCAAAAAATCTGTACATTGAAGATTTAAAAAAAAAAACCGACCAGGGTGACTTAAAATCGGTAACAGAACATAATAAAACCATTTTTAAAATTTTTGTTTGTTTGTTTGTTTGTTTGTTTGACTGAGCATCACGTAAAAACTACTGAACGGATATTGTTGAAATGTTCACAAATATATTTCAATAAATTCAGAATAGGATATAGGCTACAGAAATTTTGGAATTTTTTGGAAAAAGGGGGTGAAAAGGGGGGTTAAAGTTTGTATGAAAATATAAAATTAGATTGTTCTAGAATCATGAAACTCAGAATACATACTTAGTAATAAAAATAAGGAAATACCTGTTTTAGCATTTTTTTTTAATCTTACCCAGAGGTGCAAAAAAGAGGGTTTTGTGTTTAAAATTAATTAACTTCATACACCTATACAATAAAAACCAATGAAGTGTAACCTTTTAAAATTGCTAAATAATACTTCCAATTTAATACAGGTAAATATAATTTCTCAGTTTTCTTTAAATTTAATTTTTGAGGTGATTACGCACAAAATAGCGGAACTCAAGAAAATCAGCTTTCCTCGGTATAAGTAGTTGGTAATAATTACAAACAAAATAATACTACGGAGAAAATAGATAGATACGAATGTACATAGGACATAAAGCCGGAAAACCGTGTCAATTTTGAAAAAACATTAATAAAATAATTACATGCTGTACAGGTATTTTTCAACGAAGACATTTTCGTCAAACCTAAATCAACCTAAATTGGCGTCCTAAATTGTGTTCTTTACCTAACACCTAAAGTTCAATATGCAATACCGTTACTTTGTTTTTATTTATGTGCTATTATTCACAACGCGTTCGGTTTTTGAACGTACTCTTATTTAAAAAGCTGATATATTATGAGGGCGGCGTGAAACGCTTGGCTGTATGCTCTTAATATCTTAGCCTAAAAAAAGCAAAATCAAATGGCGCGTTTACGCCTGCGCTACGAACATGTCAGAATTTTATTGTGAAAAGTTGATGCTTTTAGTATGAATCTGACAGCGAGCGAACCTAAACTGAATCGCATTAAGACATCATGGCAAGGCCCCTGTAGGTAATTAGTTTGTAGAATGATAATAAGTGTTAATAATCTGTAACTACCTAATTAAACCAAGAAAATAAATTAAAAAAGCTTCTGCTAGAAAAAATTGAGTCGCAAAATATTAATTAAAACTAAATGAATTGTTAGTCGTAAGGTAAAAACAGGTAAACATTTATGTACCTATTATTTGATTAGAATATATTTATTTTTTTAAATTAATCAGGGTACAAATATCGTTAAAGTGAGCGCAGTATTCGCCAATAAGCGTCATAGTTCGGCGAAATTAATAGTGATGTAGGTAACTAAAAATGTAGGTACTTAGCTTTTTTTGAATAAAGAAACTATAAACAAAACTGTAAATTAAACTATTTTGTAAAATAAGGTATAAATAAATGTGATGAGTCATTAACCAGTTCAAACCTGTTTTTTTTTTCAAGATTCCGTGTCACAAATTATTATTTTCATGACGTAATTCTAAAAGTATAGTTTCGTACACACTTTCAGTGGTTCACGTGACGAAGTTAATAGTCATAATAATAATAATTTTGGTATCGAAAAAAGCCGTAAGTATCACAAAAACACACGCGGACGAAGTCGCGGGCAACAGCTAGTATCCTATAAAAATACAATAAAATTAAGGGCCATAGGGGATCCATGCTAGAATTGGCGGGCGTCCATCAGATCTACACATCACGGTTTTATTTTTAATTGTCCATTAGTTAATGCCATCAGCAGAGTCATTACTCAGCGCCAGATGGCTGTCGACGCGTGATGAATGGTCGCCGTGTCATCATAATTCAATAGAGGTTTGACGTTTTATGGAAGATAACATATCATAGCCATCGGAAAAACTTCCATGCTGGTCTGGGAGCAAAGAAAAAACATAGAAAACCAGTTGCTTCTCTTCCCGCGCAAATGTTCAAAGGCCATCGAGGGAATTGGCGAAAAGTCTTAGGAACGTTACAGGTGATGCTAGCAACCCATCACTGTTTTGATTTCCTTTTCCACCTATACCCCTAATCATGCTAAACGTGGCCTTAAGGTTTTGTTACCTTCGTAAGGGATAAAGACGTGATATATGTTATGTATGTATGTTTAGAAATTGAGGTTTCATTTGTTTAATAATTCAACAACATACACATACACATTCACAAATCACGTCTTTATCCCTTACAGGGTAGACAGAGCCTATGGCTACAAGACCTACAGGCCACGTTTAGCAAGATACTGAGGGCGTAGAGGTGGAAAGTGGACACACACACACACACACACGATAAATTACTTAGTATATTTCTTATCTGCGATTGCCAGACGTGGTCATGAGCTAAGTGACCTTCTCATGGATCCTTGGATTAGGACCCACAATGAGGCTTGCAGGATCACACAGGCAGTGGCGTAACTATAGGGTGGCGGGGGTGGCAACATGCCACGGGCTTCTAGCTCCACGGGGCCCCGAACTGGCTTGGTTTAGAGCACAGAAGGGACGCTGATGCACTTCTTTATATTGAGGAAGGATCTGACGAATTTGCCGTGGGCCCCAGACGTTATACCGCCTATTGTCTACTTTGTTCTTTGTTTCTGTATTGTTTTGTACTGATTTGTGGTGTTCAATAAAGAGTATTTGTATTGTATTGTATTGTTATAACGCCACTGATGCCAGGGTGCATTCGCCGTTCATTCGGCATGCCGCAACATTATGCTGAGTAGGGCCCATTTTACACCATATCGGTACTATTTCTAAGTATATTGTATTTCTTCCTATTATAATTCTACGTGTATCGAATGTGTGTAAATAAATGTTTCTCTCTCTCTCTCTCTCTCTCATTCCATGTATGCTTAGTTACACTCGCCGCAACTCGCAAGTAATGGTTTAGTCGTACGGGATCCGTCGCGCCGGTCCGGCCGTTTGTCAGGCGCAGCTGCCGTGTTGATCGTTAGCGCGGCACATTAATACGGCAGCCGAGAGCCGCTTAGTGCCGTTGTGACTGCATCTTAATAATAATTGGGCGGCAACTGGCCGGGTTGTGTGCAGAACATTCTCAAAAAAGCTAGAATGTTTACAGAACAGTTCTTCCATGCTGGTCAGGGAGCAAAGAAAAACATAGAATCCATCATTGTTGAAGGAGCACTATCTGTCATCTTGTGCATGAATCTTGTAGCTGGCTTTTTTAGGTATGTGTGTATGTGTCTATTTATATCTCCATTTATTATAAATGTGTGTTTCATGTATAATATATTATGTATTTCAGTACTTAGTATATTACTATATATTCTAAATTGCACCACCTGCTCAGATCTGTTCTGTTCTCCAGTCCATTATGGTTGCCTGGAAGAGATCGCTCTGTAGCGATAAGGCCGCCTATTGTTACCTTGAAATATTCCGTATACCTTTTTTCTGTTTTGGTTGTTATATGTGGTGTTCAATAAAGAGTTATTGTATTGTTGTATTGTATTGTTGTTTCATCGTCCCGCGCAAGTTAAAATCTTAGGAATCTACACTATTTTGATTCCCCTTTCCACCTATACGCCCACAATCATGCTAAACGTGGCCTTAAGGTTTTGTTACCTTTGGCTCTGTCTACCCCGTAAGGGATAAAGACGTGATTTGTGTATGTATGGGGCAGATTAATATTAATTTTCAAACCAAGGCCGCGCCGAGTAAATAATAAACATTTCGCGTAGCCATAACACGTGCTATGTGTTCCGATGCGACACTAACATAAACAATCCACAACAACTACAATATACTGGCTGCCGTCTTAATGCAATTCAATTCCGACTCAGTTTAGGTTCGCTCGCCGTTAGATCCATACTAAACATACATACATATGTCACGTCTTTATCCCTTATGGGGTAGACAGAGCCTAAGGTAACAAGACCCAAGACCACGTTTAGCATGATTGTGGGCGTATGGATGGAAAGAGGAATTAAAACAGTGATGGGTCGCTAGCCACATCGCCTATATTATAACATGATCCCTAAGATTTTCGCCCAGAACACCAGAATATTCAAAATCGACGAAAATCTTAGCAATAATGTTATAGGCGATGTGGCTAGTAACCCATCACTATTTTGATTCCCCTTTGAGAAAGAAAGAAAGAAGACATTTATTCCTTTTTGCAAGACACACAAGTATAAGAGAATATACACAATTTTATAGCAAAAAAAACACAGACATTAAAAATAGATGCTCAGCGTTATGTACATGTATTACCCTATTTCCATTCTGAATAGTCATATTTTGATTCCCCTTTCCACCTACACGCCCACAGTAATGCTTAACGTGGTCTTTAGGTCTTGTTACCTTAGGGTCTGTCTACCCCGTAAGGGATAAAGACGTGATTAATTTGTATTAAATTGAGGATACAGCGTTTATTTGTATAATAATGTCGGTCGTCAAATCGCGTCGTAACAAGTTTAGTAATTCCAGGAAATACTAAACTGGGTTCTGCTCTCATGACATTTATAACGAATAGCTCGTACTATGTTGCACACATACATACACATACACAAGTAACGTCTTTATCCCTTACGTACCCCGTACAGAGCCTAAGGTAACAAGACCTACAGGCCACGTTTAGCAAGACACTGAGGGCGTAGAGGTGGAAAGTGGAATCAAAGTAGTGATGGGTTGCTAGCCGCATTGCCTATAACATGATTCCTATGATTTTCGCCCATTCCCTCTATGGGTTTTTACCATTTGCGCGGGAAGAGAAGCAACTAGTACATCCTATGTTTTTTCCTTACTCCCAGACCAGCATGGAAGTAAGTTTTTGAAACATCTTAATAATATTTAAAGTCTTTGTCCCTTACGGGGTAGACAGAGCCTAAGGTAACAAACCTTAAGGCCACGTTTATCATGATTAAGGGCGTATAGGTGGAAAGGGGAATCAAAATAGTGATGGGTTGCCAGGATCGCCTATAACATGATTCCTAAGATATAAGTATGATGTGTGTAGATAAACATTCAGAGGCAAAAATTATTTAATGCACATGAAAAGGTTAAAAGCAAGAAATCCCCTTCAGGGATAAGTTTGCCTTTGTGCATTTGTTTTTTGTATTCATCATTTTCATGTGTTTTATGTACAATAAAGCATTATATAAAGGGTTAGCATGACCTCTTAATGCGATTCAATTTCGATTCAGTTTAAGTTCGCTCGCTGTCAGATCCATACTAAAAATGACAGCTTAAACCTGGACTGAGTTGGAATTGAATCGCATTAAGACGTCATAGTAAGCAGGTCTATAGGTAGGTATGTACCTAGTCCAATCGTCGTCTCACCGCGATTTTATTCTTTATTACTTCAAATTATGCGCAGACAATATCGCGTGCAAAAACTAGTTTATAAATAAATTGGAAAACACCCAACTCACTTTTACGCAGTCGGAGACCCCACGTATGTAATTAACCTTATCATTGCAATTTATAACCTAACTGTGTAGCGCAAAGTTGATTTTGCTGCGATAGGGGAGAGTGATAGCAAATCTAAGGTAACAGCTGTTGGAATGTATGATGTAACATGTACAGTTTAAAGTCGGTTTCGGATTGGTCGCCACTAATTAATCGAGTAAATCATATTATTTGCGGACTTAGGGTTGGCGATCACAGGAAATCCCGCTTTTTATTATTACAAGTTTCTAAATGTCACTGAAAATTAGAACACAGAAAAATCCGAAAAGTAAAGCTATGGCCGGAAATCGAACTCGGATCCTCGTCCGAGACGCGTGCTATACCGCTACACCAGCCATAGCAGGTGGGTAAGCCTGCGAATTTTTCTATCTGTTACTAGCTGTCACGTGACCAGTGCCCTGCTACAGTTTGGAGTATGGAATTTATTAGCTAGTAAGATCCAATGTAACATGAAAGCGACGAATAAATGACTTATGACTTATGACCTTGTTACTATGCGATTTTTCGTCGCCAAGCGTCATCTGTTTGAATGATGTGTCTGTACGACACAATTACAAACTCCCGTGGAACATCTACTGCTCAGTAATAAATGTTACTGACAAAATATAATTCTTACATGATTTGTATGATCGTGAATTGCATCTGTACAAGGTAGACAGAGCTTAAGTTAACAAGACCTAAAGGCCACGCTTAGCATGATTATAGGCGTGTAGGTGGAAAGGGGAATCAAAATAGTGATGGGTAGCTAGCATCGCCTATGTATGACAGAGTGTCACCACTTCTTTAATTATTTTGTTTTTATAGCTGGCAGCCCTACGTATTGATCGGAGCAGTAAATCAGGCGCAGTGACGAGCGCCGTGCGCGCGCGCCGTCGCGTCCGTCATGTAAAAATGGGAATCAAAATAGTGATGGGCTACTAGCATCGCCTATAACATGATTCCTAAGATTTTCGCCCGTTCCGATGGGCTTTAGGCTTAGAAGCGGCTGGTAGTTTGTGCGTTTTTTCTTTGCCAGACCAGCATGGAATGCCTTTAATGTACGCAATCCTTATAATTAAAGTAAATAAAAAAAATATCATAGAGATCATAGGAATAATCATGTTATAGGCGATGAGGCTAGCAATCCATCACTAGTTTGATTCCATTTTCCACCTCTACGCCCTCAGTGTCTTACTCAACGTGGCCTGTAGGTCGTGTTACCTTAGGCTCTGTCTACCCCGTAAGGGATAAAGATGTGATTTGTGTATCATCACTACATAGTATAAAATAAAGTAGCTTTCTCTGTCCTTATGTCCCTATGTCCCTATGTATGCTTATATCTTCAAAACTACACAACGGATTTTGATGCGGTTTTTTTTAATAGATAGAGTGATTCAAGAGGAAGGTTTTTTAATATTTCTACGCAGACGAACTCGCGGCCAGAAGCTAGTGTATGTATAAAAAAAACACCCCCTCTTTTTCGCAGGGGGTAAACAGGCAGAGCTTTATTTCCGTGTTTTCGTATTAGCAAGGCATGTCACATAGTTTCTTTCCTCCGCGGCTTATTATGTGTCCGCCATCTTTCGCATCAGCGGCAAATAACAAACAATGCCTTTTATTTCCTTTTATTGACTTGTTTTCTCTTTGGCTTTTCGACAAACTTTTCCTCGGGTTCTCCGGTATTTATTTTATGAGTTTAGGCGGTACGGCTGCTTTTGGTGTAAGACAAACAGACAGACAGGTCAAGGCCGTGGCTCGGCACCGGAATTAGGACAATGTTTGTTTTTCTGAGTTTTTACACGGGTTTCGTCGACGTCGTTAGGGTTCCGTCACGTATACATACATACATCACGGTTTTATCTATTCTGAATATTATGAAGAGAAAAAATTCGATTGTTTGTTTGTTTGTATTGAATAGGCTTCGAAACTACTGGACCGACATACAGAATCAATAACTTTACTTAGCTATCTCCACGATATAGTGAAGGCAAGTCATTTGTATTTTTAAGTAGGTACAGACTATATTTGAATTTCTAAACAACACTGAAAATTAGAACACAGAAAAATCCGAAAAGTAAAGCTATGGCCGGGAATCGAACCCGGAGCCTCGTCATTCCGTGACGCGTGCTACCCCTACACCACCCATAGCAGGTGGGTAAGCCTTCGGATTTTTCTATATGTTACTAACTGTCACGTGACTTGTTACTATGCGAATTTATGTCGCGTAGCGTCATCTGTTTGAATGATGTGTCTGTACCATTGACGTACAATAAACAACTAGACTCCCAATCACGCTCAAAAACTGTCCGAAGCAAAAGTCTGAACGACGCGTCTATTGTTCAGAGTTTCTGTTCAGTTGTGTTTCGACCGCGCTTTGATAACAATGTATATGTCTCTTTCGCACCGTAATCTTACTATTGAGAACAAAAGCGACAGCCAGGTTTCCAGCGCGTGGCGTCGTGTCATTACTTCTCACGATCCTACGCCAATGATATTAAACATTACTGCCACGAAATAAGGTGTCAATTTGAACGAATATGTTAATGTTATCTGTCTAAGTCGATGTGTTGACACACACAACACATAGACAAAGCAACTCGGACGTTTCTTGAGGAACCTTTGTTAGTGACTGAGAGTCTAGTTGTTTATTGTAAGTCAATGGTCTGTACGAAACAATTATAAACTCCCGTGGAACTACTGCTCACCCGGGACGAGAGAAGGCGAATTTTTACTTTTTGATTTTGACAGACTATATTGGATTCAGCGCGGACGAAGTCGCGGGCAACAGCTAGTCAAATAGGGCCAGAAACCAAACGATAAACCTATTTAAAACAACATAGAGAAAACTTTTAGTTCGCTAAACTACATAGTAGAGCGTACTGGCAACATCAATGCACTTTCCAACAGATTAATTAACCAATAGAGTGTGTAACTCGATATATAACTTCGTACCTCAAAAGGAATAATTTAAACTTAAGACACATTTTCTCAGGAACGCGTAAAGGTATAGTTGAAATTAATACTAAATAAAATACATCTCTACTATAGACTAATATAATTTAAGGCTCGGAGACCTTATTAAATGTATTTAATTTAAGTGGAATTTAAGTATTCTCACTGTATTTTACTTTGAAAAAATGACTTTCTGCTAAGTTTCTTGCAGCGCATTCTTCTTTCCGAATGCGCTGGTAGTTTCAAAAAGACATTTAAAAGCCCTTGGCGCCCAATTTGCAAAATATAATTTTCATTTTCATTTTCAATACTCAAGTCCACAGGGTCTCACAAAGCTGTGAAAAAAATCAACCCTCCGTGTCACTCAATCAAGAGATACAGTCAAATAGCCGTGCTCCTAAAAAATAGGGGGTACATCCAGTTGTTCTAGAAATTTTAAGCTTGCTATAAAGGTAGCTCTTATAGCACAACTCATAAAAAAAGTCTAAAATGTAAAATTTTATGTGTGTCAGTCTATGCAAATAACCAATATAAAATGACCTCGCAATGCCTATACTTTGCAGAGCTCTGCTAACACTGCATTACTACATACATAATTAAATACATACATACATATATCACGTCTTTATCTCTTACGGGGTAGACAGAGCCTGGTAAAAAGGCCACGTTTAGATTTATTGAAGGCGTATAGGTGAAAAGGCGAAAGATAATTCTATATTCACTAGCGAATTCATACTGAACCCTCGGCTCGCGAGTCCGCTCGCTCTCGGCCGGTTTATAATTACAAATTGTGCATTTCCCCTCTATTGGTTAACTCCTCTATGCTTTTCAAAGTCTAGACCAGATCGGAAGTAGGCTTCGGACTCGAGTGGCCCCGTTACAGACCGCTCCGTTTCCACACTCTACATGTAGTGATTGTTTATTCATGCGCCTACTATTGCCCTGTGGCTTCGCCTGCGACGTACGACTCTATCCCTTTAGAATTTTTATTCTAGAAGGATCTATGAATCTATTCTAGGGAGTGTTGTTTACGTATGTATGTATGTATGTATAACTCTTTATTGTACATAAAACACAAGAAAAAGATGAATACAGGACAACACACATGCACAAAGGCGAACTTTCCCTAAAAGGGATCTCTTCCAGTTAACCTTTGAACGTACCGTTAACCGCGGTGACTATGATAGTTTCGGGGCTACTTTGAGCGTTTTAAAATTGCCTTAAAATCGATATTGTCAAGCGGTGAATGCTGGCGTGTAGACGCAAAGGGGATCGATGAAGTTGTTTGGAAGCAGTAAGCAAATAAAAATTAATAATTTCGTCATTATAACTGCTTTTAGCACGTTTAGCATGATTAGGCTGCGGCTCCACTGAGGCGGAGACGAGCGGAGCGGAGAGGAGACGTGTGGGGATCGACCAATCATATTACATGAAATCCACATCGCGTCTTCGCTCTGTAATATGATTGGTCGATCCCCACACGTCTCCTCTCCGCTCCGCTCGTCTCCGCCTCAGTGGAGCCGCAGCCTTAAGGGGGAATCAAAATAGTGATGCGTTGCTAGCCGCATCGCCTATATATGATTCCTAAAACTTTCGCGTATTCCCTATCAATGGGCTATTGCCATCTTCGCGGGTAGACAAGCTGATACATCGTATGTTTTTCTTTACTCCCAGACCAACATAAAGAAAATCTTTACTGATACCTACCTTATTTATTTACAGAGACTATTGGATGTTAGCTTGTGTTGTATGAGTTTAAGGGCTTGTCTTTGAAACTTATGAATCGGTAAAAATTCTTACACTGAAAGAAAGTTACTCGAAATCAACACACTACTTTTCAATCCGAATATACAAAAGAACTTCTTTCATAACTTAAATATAAGTCAAAAGTTGAATAATACAACCCGTATTACTAATCCACATCTGCATCACACGTCCCACAGTCCATCTGTCCGTCAGCCTCAATAACCAATCGACTAAACAAACCAACGTCACACATCAATCAATCCAAAACGCTAACAAACCGCTACCCGTCTCGCTCTGTCCCCCGCCGCCCGCTGCGCAAGAGCGGGACAGCGGACACGTGCGCGGGATCACTGATCTACAAGGATCTTAATGACTCGATCAATAACAAAATGGCGGCGGCTAATTTAGGATCGGATGCGTTCTCGTGGAAGGACTTTTTATAGATAGCTTTATATAACTTTGTACGTCATTCTGTGTGTTTACGATCCTTTCATGATCGTTACGTAAGTTAAAAATGGATCAGGCAACTTCCCATCTGATCCAAGGCACACTATATTGAAGTTAATAAATAGAGGGGACTTAGCCATTATTATGTATGTATTAAATTCGGATCGGCAAGCGCCGTAGGACGTCCAACGAGGTGGACTAACTGGCTCGCAATCGCCATCGTGTTCATTTTGACAGTTCATGTATGGGCTGACAATTGGCATCGGGAATCGGGATCAGCTAGCTGTCACATTCATACTTGAACTGTCAAAATGACCACGATGGCGATTGCGAGCGAATTAGGTAATAGGGGTGCGAGTCGGGTTACCTCCGCGTGTGATCAAGAGCTGCGGTTCGTTTTTGGATCCGTCCGAGGGGAAGTGCAGTGCTTGTTCCGGTGCACCCTGGGCACCGGTTAATGATTTCATGGCGGTCTTCGAGTTGGCTAAGAGCCTGACAGGGGGGAGGGGTCTTTTGACCGTGTTCTACCGTACAACGTTGCCGACATTTTTGTCACAAGATTTTTGAATACTGTATTTATTACTTTGACATTGGCGAAATCATCGCATCGTTCGATGGGGCCATATTAAAAAAGAAGAAGAGTTAGGTAATAAGCCTACTGGTTAAAGTCGCGGGTGCACGGCGGATGCAAGCCGCTTCTAACCGAGGCCACTGGAGGTCTATGGAAGTCTACGTCCAGCAGTGGACGTCCTTTGGCTATGATGAGGTATTCCATCTTAACTTGTTAAGGAACTTTAAAAGCAGCCTTGGATAGCTACTCCACGCTGCTAAGTCTGGTTCGAGCACTACCCGGTGCACTCAGAAACGCTCCACACAATAGTTCATCTTACCCTTTGTCTGCGTGTAAGTGCCGCTTGAAATCCATCGATTCGAGTACAGCGTTCAGAAAGCGGGGATTTCAATCTTAAAACTGAAAGCTAGTTTTTAAGCCTTTTTTTATGAGGAAAATGCGCCTTATGCATCCGCCCAGTACTGGGTTACCGGGGGTATGTGGGGCTCTCCCGGGACGGCATACCCACTAAAAACCACACGGATTCCCTATTCGGTCGTATGTGAGGCGTTAATATTTCAGCGGGCAACAACTCGTTCACAACTAGTAACTAATTAACCACAGTATTTCAGTTAAATTAATGCGATAGTTATCCGTTGAAACCAGTTATCGTTTCTTTGTAACCTAATTGCGGAAAAACTGAACCATTTTGTAACATTTCCTTCATTGTACAGTTTATAACAGTCGCTTTCTTGAACGTTGCGGCGTTTTTATAAATCTAACCTAACCTAACCTAACCGCCGTTTGACCACCCCTTAAAAATCAACCCTGTTTCATGTCTCACAAGGTCCGGATTCAAATGAAGCGTTAAATGAACTTAGGACGTTATTAATGGTATGGCATTATCGATACTTCGTGCGCAGACGCCGGTCACGCCTCGCCGGATGATAAAACCACCAAAATGCACCCGGTAACGTCTTTATTAACATAGCGTTAAGGTCCAGAGTTGCATGACTTGTATGTTTTGATGATGGTTTATTATAGTTCTATTATCAATGTTATTATCATTTAAATAACTCGAGGTAAGCTTTCACTAGACCGAATAACGTTTTCACCGAATTTTCGTTTGTCCGAATAATTGTTTGGCTGAAAAAGTTGGTTTGGGGATAGAGAAAAACATAGAATGTACCAGTTGCTTCTCTTCCCGCGCAGATGGTAAAAGCCCGTCGAGGGAATGGCCGAAAGTCTTGGGAATCATGTTATTTCTATTTTGATTTCCCTATCCAGCTATACACCCTTAATCATGCTAAACGTGGCCTACCTTAAGCTCTGTCTACCCCGTAAAGGATAAAGACGTGATATATATGTATGTATGTTTATATCCAAATCGAAAATCAGGATATTTCCGAGTCCTAAGTTTTCAAAAATTTTCACTACTTTCGATTTGAGCAGTACCCTCTGGTAACTAATTTGATTTATGCGTGTTATTTTTGCGTTTTGTACTTCTCAAGGCGCCTCTCTACTAACTACAATACATAAAGAACGTCTTTATCCCTTACGGGGTAAACAGAGCTTAAGGCAACAAGACCTAAAGGCCACGTTTAGCATGGTTCTGGGCGTATAGGTGGAAAGGGAATCAAAATAGTGATGGGTTGCTAGCCGCATCGCCTAAAACATTATTACTATGCCCATTCCCTCGATGGGCTTTTACCATCTGCGCGGGAAGCTACTAACTACAAACGACAGAGAAATATAAATTGAGACAAAAACAGTATATTCTGCATGCCACCACTGCCCGATGATATCCACGAAACTGGAACAAACAGGTTCTACTTTTTGGAAATGAAAAAAGTTCGACAATATCACTTGGAGCTTCATGAATCGCGATTTTCCTACTTTTAAGGGTTTCGCGCCGCAAATCCATCCCATCCATCCTGGGCCATCGTCTGTATTTCCGGACAGATACAACCTAGGGCTCTTCAGGGCTAGAGTGAATAGGCTATTACTGAACCAGTGAGTTACACCTTTGGCCTCATCTGCACCTTCCACCAAGTGAGATAGAGGTCAATCACTGGTCAGTTCGTAATAAAAAAAAAAAAAAATGAAAAAAGGACTTCTTTCTTTTTTTCACTGATAAATAATAACTCACGTTTAAATTAAGTTGACACGGCAGGTAGGTCAATCAACGCTGGTTTTATAATATTTATTACCTGAAAATAAAAAGGCATAAATTAGCAAATTATGTCACAAAACTTTAATCCTGTAGACACGGTGGTTCATTCAAATCCTTCCAATATTATAAATGCGAATGAGTGTGAGTGAGTGAGTGTGTATGTTTGTTCCATGTTCACGCTGAAACGACTAGGCGGATTTAGATCAAATTTGGAACGGCGATAGCTAGTACCTTGGACTAAAACATAGGCTACTTTTTATCCCATAAAATTGCGAGTTCCCGCGGGACAGCGATAAATATGTTAAAAATTGCTGATTTTACGTGTACGAAGTTGCCTGTTGTGACAATTTTATGGGATAAACCTATGTTTTAGTCCAAGGTACTACCTATTCCCATTCAAAATTTGACTCAAATCCGTCTAGTCGTTTCAGTGTGAAGATGGAACAAACAAACACACTCACTCACATCGTCACAAACTTTCCCATTCATAACATTAGTAGGATAAAGAGTTATACTTGCATACCAGAATTTGCATGCGGTGCACCTGATGGTAAGTGATCACCGCCGCCCATGGACAACTACAGCACCGATGGGACTGCTAGCGCGTTGCCAGCCTTGCAAGAAATGGTACACTCGCCTCAAAGGTATGTCATAGCCAGTTGAAAAAACCCCAGCCGCCAGCCCATTCCAAATTTTGCACGTACGGGGCAAGAAAGACCGCTTAAATCGCACGGTGTTGGAGCAACTATCGAGGTGATGTTGGTGGAAACTACTTTTACGTCGAGTATCATCATCTTCTTCTTCTTATTTGTGGCGTTTCAAGTCGTTATAGCGACGACAACTTCGCCAACGTCAAAGTAACAAAAGTATGATTAAAAAATCTTGTGACAAAATGTCGGCAACGTTGTACGGTAATGGTCAAAGACCCCCTCCCCCCCTGTCGGGCTCTTAGCCAACGGTCAATGATATCCCTCAGAAACTGCCAGGAATTCATTAGCCGAAGCCCAGGGTGCACCGGATCAAGCACTGCTCTTCCCCCCGGACGGATCCAAAAAGGAACCGCAGCTCTTGACCACACGCGGAGGTAACCCGACTCGCACCCCGAGTATCATCTTTCATGGCCGGCTACCGGATGTAGTTTGAGACGCTGGTATCCTTCCCCTGGGATAGTTTTCTGGAAATTAGGATAGTTTCCGCGGACGCGCCACGAACGAATTCTTCGCATACGAAAACGAGCGAAAGCTTGTAAATCATAAACTCTAAACATCACACTTGAAATTGTAAACTATTTCGTGGAACTCGCGCCATAAATTGCGCCAGTATTTTAATTTGAGGGTAGTTGTCGCTTCCGGCGGATGCCGTCCACCGGCGCCCTCTGGCGGAAGCTGCGGAATGGAGCGCTCTCGATCTCAATGGATACGATAAAAAATATCTTGAAAAGCGGAAAAAGGGGAGCTGTGATACTTGTTCGTGAATTTTAACGTTAGTTTAATAAACTTTTTATTTATTGAATGAGGCGTTACTTTGCGGGTTCATTTCAATCAGTCATTCAGTCGTCATTATCCTACTTCCTACTAATATTATAAATGTGAAAGTTTGTGAGTATGTTTGGATGTTTGTTACTCTTTCACGCCGAACGGCTGGACAGATCTGGATGAAATTTGGAGCATAGATAGATTATAGTCTGGAATAACACATATGCTACTTTTTATCCCGGGAAATTGCGTAATTCCTGCGGGATAGCGATGAACGAATTCTATGCAGACGAAGTTGTGGGCAACAGCTAGTAAAAAATAATTTCATAGCTTTGCTCAGTGTGCCATATTATAAACTATTTGAACCATTACGTATTTAACTATCAAATTAATCAAGAATTTTTTATTTCTTGATTTTTTATGTTTACTTTTACGTTACCGTTAGAGATAAAATTTCTAAATGTCACTGAAAATTACACAGAAAAATCCGAAAAGTATGGCTATGGCCGGGAATCGAACCCGGATCCTCGTCATTTCGTGACGCGTGCTATAACCCCTACACCACCCATAGCAGGTAACGTATTTCAACCCATTATGCATTTTAAACTTTATGTATTTTAATACCCCTTTGCACGGGATCCTCGGTGCGAGAGTCCGGCTCGCCCTTGGCCGGTTTTTATCCTTATTAAGCAGCCCTTAATCACGCCCAGAACCCTAAATCCAATCAATGACCTACAACCTCTTACCCGCCGCACCCACAGTGGTAACGCCTCCGATAGTTTAATCAGGAGTTGCTGAGTCAGCCATTAAACGGGTTCGTAAGGTTAACAGGGAGCATTAAAAGAAGGGTCCTCACGACTATAAATTTGGACAGGGTAGACAGAGTTGATTAGAGAGGGTAGCGAGGGCACTGGGGCCTTACCATGGTGTCTTAATGCGATTCCATTCCCACTCAAGTAATCGTAGCAAGTTGAACAAAGTAGTCCCTGCCTACCCCTGTGGGAAAGAGGCGTGACGGTATGTATGTATGTATTCCCACTCAGTTCAGGAGGTGCGAGTTGGGTTACCTCCGCGTGTGGTCAAGAGCTACGGTTCGTTTTTGGATCCGTCCGGGAAAGCGTGTTTGGTCCGGTGCACCCTGGACATCGGTTAATGATTTCCTGGCAGTTTCTGAGGGATATCATTGACCGTTGGCTAAGAGCCCGACAGGGCGGGGTCTTTGAACATTACCGTACAACGTTGCCGACATTTTCACAAGATTTTTTGAATTATATTTTTGTTACTTTGTCGTCGCTATAACGACTTGATACGCCACAAATAAGAAGAAGACTCAGTTTAGGTTTTACCTGTCATTTTTAGTATGGATCTGTCAGCGACCGAACCTAAAGTGAATTGGAATTGAATCGCATTAAGACGTGATGGTAAGATCCCTGTTGACCAAAGCGCTTTACCATTTTTGCGAGAGCTTCTTCATCAGAAGTGGGTTTTATATAAAAGGTTCCATTTATGCAAGTTTTCTTCCATGCTGGTCTGGGAGCAAAGAAAAAACATAGAATGTACCAGTTGCTTCTCTTCCCGCGCGGATGGTAAAAGCCCATCGAGGGAATGGGTGAAAATCTTAGGAATCATGGCTGGCAACCCATGACTGTTTTGACTCCCCTTTCCATCCATACGCCCACAATCATGCTAAACGTGGCCTAAAGGCCTAAAGGTCTTGTTACCTCTCTGTCTATAAAGGGATAAAGACGTGATTTGTGTATGTTTGTTAATATTACCAGAATAATTCTGAGTTTGAATAGAACCTTTTTATAGTAAACGTCGTAACGATATTCTTTGTTCAGTAATGCGATGTCTCTACGACGTATTACGTGAAGAGGTTCCTCAACGGGTCAGGTATTAAATTCCTACACTTACAAGGAAATTAAAACGGCGAGCTTATTAAAAAAGTAGAGTACGTAACAGAGCGTTTTCCAAAAAAAAGTCTGCGTGAACATTTTTTTCCTTAATTTAACTATTACGGATTTTCTCACTCAGATTCGTTTTTTTTTATATGAATAGGAAGGCAAACGAGCAAGTGAGTCACCTGATATGGTAAGTGATCACCACTGCCCATAGACACCCGCAACCCCGGAGGGATTGCAGATGCGTTGCCAACCTAGAGGACTAAGATGAAATGCCTCTTGTGCCCGTAATTTCCCCGGCTGTCTTACTCTCCACACCGGAACACAGCAGTGCAAGCACTGCTACTTAGCGGCAGGATTAGCGAGTAAGATGGTGGTAGCGATCCGGACGGACCTTGCACAAGGCCCTACCACCCGCTTTTACCCTATACAAGAAATGTGTCCCAAAATTTCCATTCCAGTTCGTCACTTTTTTAAATATACGGTATGTAAGGGACTGATAACAGGAAAAAAATGCCATGGTACCTAAAATCTGGGATACATCTTTTCTTGCATGAGAAACTATTATTAAAATAAAGCTAAAAAAAATCTCCCAAATCGCCGCCAATGAGGAGGGTGGAGAAGGCTGGCAGCATTGCCACGTTGTATGGCAATGCTTATTCGCTGAGCGAAATATTGGCCAGCCCTCTGGTCACGGGAGGCTGCAAGGCGCGCCGAGATATCTTTATACCCACGGCGCTTGGCCTCCATGGCCCCAGAGTTTCGACTCCAAACGCCTCAAATATATAGCTGCCTCCAAGCGAGCTATACTTTCGGCGTTTGAAGTCCTCCGCTATAAAGAGATATTGTATTGTATTGTATTGTATGTGTAAATACGTGTTCCGCGGCGGTCTGTGTATCGCTAAGCCTCTGATCCGCAGAAGCCACCGCCAGCAACGCGTTATATTTCCTTCGCAAATTGTCTATTTCGCGTGTGACATGCCGACTTCGAGAACAAAGGTTTTCTATATATATTTTCACATGATAAAGACATTCGAAGGTCGTTACGGCGTATTGAATACCTACCTATTTGTTATTTCGTGTCTGATGTACTGATGTGGCACCTTTGTTGGTTCTAACGTTCAAGGTTTATATTTACGAGTAATAAACATTTTTTCCACGCTGGTAAATAAAGCTAAACAAATTATTTCATTTCATTTCATGGTCTGGGAGTAAAGAAAAAACATAGAATGTACCGTTGCTTCTCTTCCCGCGCAAATGGTAAATGGGCAAAAATCTTTATTTTACAAAGTTTTCATTTTTATTAAAGAAAAAATAAAATATGAATGTTACTATAAATTATTAGTATTGCAGTTGTAGCGTGATTGGAGGTGACTAGGTGGAAAGGGGAATCAAAATAGTAATGGGTTGCCACCCGCATCGCCTATAACGTGATTCCTAAGAATTTCGCCCATTCCCTCAATGGGATTTTACCATCTGCGCGGGAAGAGAAGCAACCGGTACATTTTATTTTTAATTTCATCGTAATTTTTTGACGTATATTCTAGACATAAAGTCGTCCATAAAGAAACATTAAATTTGTCACCCACAATTTAAAAAAACATGATAATTATGGGCGAAAATCTTAGGGATCATGTTATAGGCGATGCGGCTAGCAAGCCATCGCTATTTTGATTCCCCTTTCCACCTATACGCCCACAGTCTTACTAAACGTGGCCTTTAGGGCTTGTTACCTTAGGCTCTGTCTACCCCGTAAGGTATAAAGACGTGTGTATGTATGTGTAGGTATGTACGGTGGATAGACAGCTTGACTAGTGTAACGTCGAGCTCGTACAGTCGGCGGCGCCCGCGCCGTACCGTCCGCACATTGTCGCAAGTGACCCTGAACGGGCGATGACCCCGCCCGAGAGCCTGCGCCGGCGCACGCTGCGCTGCCCCACTACACCACATGATAGGTAATCTGTGATCGTTCCATCCACACATCACAGACGGTGGGGCGTATTGACAAAAGGTCGGGCGAAGAGTACCCTAAAGCGACGAGCATGGATGAAATTATGAAAAGTACCCTAAGGCGACGAGCATGTAGTATGAAGAGTACCTACCCTAAACTGACGAGCATGGATGAAGGTCTTTGTTACCTCAGGCTCTACCTAAGGGATATAGACGTGATTTGTGTATGTATGTATGTATAGTTGCACAAAGGCTCACGTATAAAAGTGTAAACACTTGGTGGACAAAACTACGGCGATTCATAACTGTTATGTATCGTCGAATCGCCGATACCCGGGCGCGGCCGGCGGCGTGCCGTGACGCCCGCCCGGCCGTGACGCTCGTGACGCCGCGGAAGACTGGCTGCGACAGGACACGCTGTCAGTCGCATTAGACAGACACAGCAACCATCAGTTTATAGTAGTTAGTAGATTGCGGCTTCTGCGGCACTCACCGGCACCTTTGCGGAGCAAAAAAATTTTTATGCGTTTTTTGCTGCGGCAACGATTAAATGCCTTTTTTTAACCTAACCTAACCTAAACCCAATAACGTACGGATTTTTATGTGTTCCCACGATGATAATTCTGTTGGTAAAGTTTTTACGTATTGATTTGCGATCGCCTACTCACTATTAAAGCAGGTAGAGATAATGTGTGATAGGTGTGTTCTATTGTTACTGTTTTTCAAAGTAGGGTCACATACATTAATTTATTGGGATGGCCTGTATATTTCTTTGAAGTGGTTTATTTGTTTTTAAGAGCGTTGGTTGTTTTTGCTTTTTTCTCACGCAAAATCTATCGCAATGTCGTTGAAGCAACAATTTATGTAGGAATGGTAACGTTGACATGGGTCGTGAGAACAAGTAGAACAGTAATAATTTAAGAAAAACGATAAATATCTTATTTATTATGCATTGTAATGGTTTTTGTATTTTATGGAAGATAAAAATTCGATAAGAATAGGTAATATATAAAACTAAACACGATCAAACGAGTTTTTTTATTTTTATTTTAACTGGAAATAATCCGAGAGTGATATACAGACCTACAGCGGTTAGAAAACGCGATCTAACATGTCGTTTCATGAAAAAAAGGCGTTAATTTTATAAGTTACAGGTAAAGCTGAGCAGGATCAAACACGTTGCATCTTTTTATATTTAAATAAGTATTTCGAAGGTTTATAAAGACACAGCTGCGCATAGGAAACGTGTTCCGACGTGTTGCATTAAACAGGTGTCTGTTTTATAGTTAAAGACAAAGCTGCGCATAGGAAACGTGTTCCGACATGTTGCATTAAGCAGGTGTCCGTTTTATAGTTTTTTGTCTTATCCTTAACATTAGTGTGGGTGTGTGTGTGTATGCGTGTGGCCAATAAAAGCGGCACCCCAATAGACAGGACCGTCATTCGTTCAGATTGGTTCGCTTAAAAACCAGTACCTATCTAACTGGAACGGAAACAGTGTCGCCGGTGTACCTTCTGAATTGTTGACAGTTTTAAGTTTGGAACTCTCTGTCTACGTGCTATAATACTGCTACGTGCTGCTGCTACAAGATAAAATGGAGGTAAGCTTTAAACATTATGTATATCCGCCTTTGTACTTACATCTTTTTGTTCGCAACTTGTCTGTATATCCTAATTTTTGTACAATAAAGTGCTTACTTACTTATAAGTATAAAGACATTTCTATTTGTAACAAGCCCCTCATTAATATTTTCTTTTTTGTTTTAGGCATCAAATGAGGACTCTGTTGATTACACTTTGAAACATTATTATTATGCCCATTTGAATGATGATGAAGTCCAGGACCCAAAACCACTAAAAATTCAAACCCAAAAACGAACTAACAGCATTGATGTATTCTTTGATAAGCCTAAAAAGAAGCAGGCAACGGAATATTCGTGTACAGTTGCCCATACTACAAATGGAGTTACCAATTATATATCTTCCCGCGTAGATGATGTTTCAAAGAGCACTCACCTTGTCAAAATCGATGTCTACGATATGAAAAAGTTGCGCGGTGTACCGAACGATCAACATTGGAAGTTCGCTGATACCAGAATCAAATACTACGCGCAAACTGAAGACGATGACCATTATTCTAACACAAAAGAATTGATCTACAAGATTACAAAATATATTGCAGCAAAAAACGACTGCAAAAAATATTCCTTCGACGCAAAGAAATAAAAAAGGCCGTAAGCCATAACTTATTTCCAACTCCACCCGCATCAAACCACATCCCCCCACCATGGAACAAATGATTTTTGGGTTATATAAGGAAAGCAAAACGAACCATAGAGCATCAGTTTCAACAGTCGTCAAAGTCAATCTACAACATGGACCTTCAAAACTCATTTTACGATGAAGACCTTTACGAACGTTGTGAGGACCTTTCGGATCTCAATAAGTCCCTTCTCGATAAGGAACTCTATGATCGTTGTGAAGAGATTGAGATGTTACACCTAAAGTCAAATGGATATTCACCTGCTTCGCAAGCTCAACAGTTCACTTTTTCCGGTATTAACCCTTTTTTAATAGAGTGGGAAGATGAAGAGGACACAGAAATGTACAATACTGAGGCGGCTTCTATTTCTGATGATGCATATGAACCTTTACTTCTCCATGAATTATGCTTTTCGCCTGTGTCGCAAAATGAATGGATAATGGAGTGGCAAGAATAAAACAAGAAGTTTGATAAGACACCGACTGAAATTTCAATTAAAGAAGATCTTTTGTAATATTATTAAGTATTTTTTAATGTATCTTTCAATAAAATTATTATAATGGGTTTCTGGCCTTTTAATTGTTGTTGTACCTATCCCTTGTGTAGTGTAGAGTGTGGAATATGAAAATAAATAGACATACTTCTTTGATATTATTATTTATTTCTTAAAAATTGATCTGAACATATTTCTTACAATCAAATCATTACAAATGGTATTTTCGGAAAATAAACTTAAAAAATCAAACATAGTTTTACCTTTAAACTTAAAATATATATAAACTAAACAGTATTCTCCACAAACCGAAGTTAACTGGTTCTGAATTGACACATGATTATAAAACCATTTCTTTGCATTTCTTTTTAAAAAAAGCTCATGATAACCAGAAGGCTTCCTACCAAATGAATCAAAGTATTCACCGTTGCCATTAATATCAATATGAATTGCTATCCAGTGAGAGCCAGGTTTTGAGTCCGGATCCAAATTGCTTATGATATAACCCGGAAGATTCACAAAAACAGGAATTCGATTAGCTGGGAAAACGTTTGATTCAATCGTGGGACAAATTTGCTTCATGCATAATTGTAATTCCTCAGTATCCATTACAAATTATTACATTTATTGATGAAATCGTTACGGAGGTCTAGGAACTAGTGATATAATGTTTTATAATCCTATGTTTATATAGGATCAATTCAACTATTGTAATCTACACTTACATCACGATTTTTATTTATTTCAATGATATTATCAAATTCTGCATAAACGATGCAATTAACGGTTGTAGTAAGGGCGCTTTCAAATCGAACTTCTAACCTCACACTACCATGTCTAACAAGATTCCAGTGAGAAGTAGAACTCGCTGATAAATCAGGTGTTAAATCAAAACACATCAAACAATAACCATTTCCATAATCATCTCTTGTTATTGAGTTGCCTTCATTAAGAAAATGAATACCAGTTCCAGAAAACAAGGTGTGATATGTAGATATCATTAAGCCATTACTGAAAGATGGTTGTAATGTTTTTGAAGGAATCTGATGGCCGTCCACATATAAACTGAATAAGTTAATATTGTGGTGGTGGAAGTTAAAAGGATTTAATTTTAAACTACCATTAAATGCTGTGTTATCAACAAAACCTATAATACATCTTTTTGGAACTTGCCCGAGAAAAATATTATCAAGCGTTTTGCCTTGTACCCCTGATGGTATTGTAAGTACTTTAACTTCTGCTCTTGTGATAGGATATTTTGCAGTCGTTGAAGCTAAAACCTTTTGATGTGCCAGCAAAACACTTGGATTGATTTTTGTTCTTCTAATTATTAAACTAGCATCCGTTATTCGAACTTTAAGTTTTTTATCTTGACTGCACATGAGATTAAAGGTCTCTTTTGACCGCACTAATTTGACACGGATTTCAACGCCATTTATTAAAAACTTTTCTTGATTAAATATATCACCGTGTAAGTGACCCATCATTTCAACTTCCTTACTGTCTTTAATAAATCCTTCTCTTTTAGTCCACCCTTTGTTAGTTGCATCAGTAAAATCCATATGATTCGCAGTGTCTTCATACCATAGCCCACATGTAAGATGAGACCCTTTTGCTGCTGGTCCATAATTCAGTAGAGTTTCCATGTATGCACGGTACGCATATGTATTATTAGGTGGTGATACTAATTTTTGATTTAAATATACATCCAACTGGTTAAAAAGTGAATGTAACCAATTATTCACCGGTGCAACATGAGTGTCTGCTGATTTAATGTTAGTACCATCTTGATTCAATACTTTGACTTTGACATGGAGTAAAGTGTGAGACAGGTCAATATAGTCATCACCTGATCCTGGAACTTGAAATTCAATCGGACCATCGTCAGTTAAAGACGAAATAGGTTTATAATGTATCCACTGTCCATTTTCTATACTTGTTTGCGTTGATGGAAGAGCAAACAAATCTAACTCCGACTTAGCGCATTCACACGAATTGTTATGTAAAAATGACATGGTTTAGTTGGAAAAGATATCGTTAATATTTATTTTCTTCTTATTTTTTTTTGTTCCTCTCCCTCGCAATGCTTTGGATGTAATGGTGCGCTCTCGTCTTTTTCTACTCATTTTATACCCCGATCCTGACATTAAAGAATCTATTTTTTCGTCAGCTTTTCTTTTTAAATTAGTGCTTGCATTCTTAAAACGAGACTTAATGGATTCATTCATAGGGTGCGCATTCATCATGTCAGTCAATAGACCAACACCTGCATTTAATGCTTCTTTTCCAACCGTTCTAAAACCACTAGATAATAGAGGAAAAACAGATCTAAACAGTCCTCCTAAAAAACTTCCTATACCATGTCCTCGCTGGTGAGGAACACCTTTGTAAATGATTCCTACCCCAGAACCAGCTTGATGAGAGTAATAATGTTCGTATGGACAAAGATTATTTCCTCGTCTATGATTCATTTTATTCGTCGAAAATGTAGCTTCACGCACGAAGTTCCAAACTGGAATGGAATCTTTCCTCCCGTATGCGTTCTTATATCAATTTCAACAGTATCAAACTCTCTACGTAAAACAGGTACGTAATGTGCAGGAGAAAAGCTATGCATTTTATATGCTCCATAAATGTATTTTGTTGGATCAAGTGGTATTATTCTTATTAACGATGTCATAACATCCCCTACCACTTGAGGTTGAACTATATCTGAATATATAAACAATTGTGATGGCAGCCCCAAATATAAATTAGTAGGGTATTTCCCAAGTTGACATTGAATAAGATTCGTATTCGGCTTAAAACCTAGCTGAAGGTTTAGTATTGGTGTTGCATGTACAGAAATGATGTCTTTATGTGCAGAAGTGACCTTAACAAGTTTCGAAATTCCATCATATCTGAAATTCACTTTGTTCTTCAATAATGCATTTTCATTAAAAGCAGATAAAAATTGTTCAATGTCATCATAAGTCGTAGCAGGGATATGTGACTTATATTCAATGGCAACAGGCTTGTTTTCGCCTGCTAATGTAACTTTTTTTTTTACGTACACTACGTTTTCATGTTCTTGAACGTTGTACATTGAACACGGGTAGTGAAATTCCACTAATCCTACGACCCATTCTCCTTCTAATTTCACTGTCTTTGGTAGTTTTGTTAGAAAATTGGCTGTTGTATTTTCGGGGAAATACGGCACCGAACTGTTGCTTAACAAAGTTAAATAAAAACTATCATCACTCATATTTCTTCTAAACTCGATGCCGATATCCAACTATTAAATTTATTCGGATAACCTTTCCACTTCACAAGCACCTCCTTTCTGTTACCAACTCGCCTTGAACGTATTATTTTATCTATTTTATATACAATGGTGGGGTTATAAGTAACTTTCTGTAACTCTTTAGAATAAAAAGTGCCAGTGATTGGTTCATTCTGTAAGTCCTTTAAGGTATAGACAAGATGAGGTGATCTGTTAATGATTGATTCTATAACAAAGATTTCATCACTCCAATTGGTTTCATAACCTTTTTGAAATATGTGTTTGTATTTGGTTATTCTTACGTGATCACCAACACTTAAATTAGTATTAGTAAATGTTTTTACTCCGTTTCGTGGTTTATCGTAAAGATTAGTCCAAACAGTCATAATATTATTAAAGTTAACGTCTATCGGACACATTTTAATACTTGAATGGTAACTATGATTATATGAATACAGGAGGTCCTGTAAAATATCAATGTATTTATAAGTATTTTTATGGGTAAAATAGCGCCACATTTTCATTTTTAATGTTCTTTGAAATCGTTCTACAATACTCGCCTTTATGTCAGGATTATTTGTTGTATAGTAGTTTATTTTTTTACCTTCAAAATACTTTCTTACTTCTCTAGAAACAAATTCAGTACCTTTATCAGACTGAATGTGACGCGGAGTCGCCTTAGCTTCAGTAAATATATCTTCAAAGCATTTTTTTACTGTGTCCGAGTCCTTCTTTTTCATAGGTCTAGCAAAAGCATACTTACTAAATACATCAATTACACACAGTATATATTTAAAACCATCATTATATTGACTATAAGTACGCATGTCACTTAAATCTACTTGCCAAAGTTCATTATAGTTTGACAGGATATATTTGTTTCGTGTAAAACGTCTTTGAACTGGTTTATGTAATGTGTATGTTTCCTGAGACCGCAACCAGTTTGTAACCTCATTTTTGTCCATTCGACCATGCATTGCTTTAACTAACTTATCAATACTACTATAGCCGGCTGGATTAGATACATCGTAGTAAATCCTATTGATATCTAATAAGGGCTCCATCTTTCCCAATCTATTTTCTTTTTTGATAATCGGGCTGCTTTGTTTGAAATTGGTGTTGATGTTGACTGTCCTCTTACTTGGACTGATTTTGATCGAGTGTTTTCATATATTGGGGTTTTCTGGGCCTCATTCGATTGAAGACCATTTATATATTCTAGGTTAGTTGGGTTACCGATACAAGATGCAGGAACTCCGATATCTTTTAAAGTCGAAGCAAATTGTTTCCAACCAATTGGTTTTGCACGTTTGAGGGGTCGCAACGTATCACTTATCAAATCAATTATATTACTATCTGAGATAACTTGATTATCCAATACGATTTCTCCTCCTTCTTTCCACCAAATCTTTTCTTTATTTTTCAAAATGTTATCAAGTAAAGATTGTCCTTTTTTCGTATAAGTTTTTGGGATTAATTTTATGATATGAGATGGAGTAAACTGCACAGGGTAAGTCTGATCCGAAGGAGTACTATTAGCAGCGTCACCTTCAAGCCGTGTTGGATTTGGTAATGTCGTTTTATCTTCATTTTCTTCCTTTTTAACCATTAACTTCTCATAATCCTCATGAGAATTATTCATACTATCAAAAATTATTGGTATCTTGAACGGTTTCCGATCTGTTTCAGTTAAATGTAAAAATCTTTGCAGTGCTTGAGAATACAATGCCCATTTTTCACGATCTTCTATTTTACTTGCGAGTATTTTTTGCATATCCTCGTCTAAACGCGTTAGGGAATTTAAAGGTGTTTTTTCACTGTGTTTAAACTTCTCAATAAAATCTGGTTCTACTAAAATCATCTTCTTTGTGTTCTCCATTTTAACTATGTTAATGAGCTTAACAAACTACTTAAAACAGCTCCTAGTATAATTGGCAAGAATGCACCACCTTTTTGAACTATAATAGTCTTCCTTAATTTCTGTTTACCCTTTGAAACTAATTTACGTAATATATTTTTATGTTTATTTAACTTCGTTTTTTCTGTTTTTTCTAATGGAATTTTACCCTTTAAAACGTTGTAAATGCACTCACAAATAATATTTATTTCGTCTTCGTCACAAGCTTTAAGTAAGGCTTTACGATATTTTGGTTTGAGCGTATGCAAAGCTTGAAGTAGATGTTGATGTGTGATTACTCTACCAGGCATCATTTACTACTGACTAAGACTAGTTGGTTTTTGTCATATTTAAAGCCTTTTTTTGGAATATATACTGTACAATATTTATCAAAGGGGAACACTTTAGTTTTAAAACGACATATATCATCTGTGCTTTGTTTCAAATCAATCATCAGATAACCATGTGCTGAGATAGTTGCATCCTTGTAGGCTTCTTCAACAAACTTTGAATTTTCTGGATAAACCTGTCGAGACAAGTAGCGTATTTGAGTTTTGTCTCTAGGATTTTTAAAATAAACTATGTAGGTGGAGTTCAAAGATATGTCACGCTGTCCTTTTCCTTGATGAAATAAATTTTGAGTTATATAAAAAACACTTAAATTTCTGTGATGGCTGCCCTTAGTAAAAATATCAACAATACGTCCATCTGATTCTCTCATTAAGTCATCGATTATAAGAAGTTTAGGTTGTTCCCCATCAAACATACTTAAATCAGGAATGCCTTGAACATAATCAATACCATTCAAATTATAAAGCGGTTGCATTTCATCATAGCACCACACTACTTGATTAAACTCTACATTACACATTTGACTGGCACTTTTCAAAAAATTTGTTACAAAGTTTGATTTTCCACAACCACTCGGACCTGCGATAATAGCAGTAAATGGATGGATAAAATGGTTCATTATTAACAAAAAATCTGTCTTTCCTCTCTCAAGTTTATAACGAAAATAAAACGCTAATATGAAAATATGTATATATATAACGTGACGTAAAAAAAAACTTTTTCGTTTTAAATAAATTTATTATTGCTTAAATAAAAATACAAGAACTTAAGGATAACATTTTTCTTATTCTAAACATGCACAGATATAACATTGAATTGAAAAAAGTAAATAAAATAACAATAATTATTGAAAGTTATCTATCTAAGTAGGTTACCTTAATTTATAATGACCCCAAGCTAAAGTGTCAAACGAATCTTTACAAAGATATCGTTTAGTGTCAGAATGGGAAAGCGAGATTTTGTTTATTTTTTGTGTAAAAATTACATGTTTAATGGATCGAAATCGACACATTTCTGATAATATATATTCTTTTTCATTTAGGCAACGCTTGTAATCATGAATTTGAAACTTCTTAGTCACGCATTTGTTTACACCTTTAGCCTTAGCCACAATATTGTTATCAACGTTTAAGGCATACATTTTGGATCTTAAGCCTACGAATTCGTTTAAAATTTTTCCATTATTTTCATCCTTAAAATATCCTATTTTTTTCTTATTTATACATGGAAATCCGTAAATATTATTAGACTCGTAGTCGGATGTATCAAAACGGCTTTTAAGGTCATGTCTTATGTCATGATAGAAATCTTCCGTAAAAATTTGATAAATCAAACTGTCTGTGTCCGTGTATAACAGTTTTAGATTTTTTCCAAATTTTTGCTTCATGTAATCATAGTGAAAGTCATACATTAACGTTTTCGATATATCCAATATACAGAAGCCTAAATAAATAGGTTTATTATAAATTATTTTGGTTTTTTTTAATTGTACCGCTGCTAAACTTTCCGAAAAAATTGAAATACTATGGAATTCAGGCCGAGCTACATAACTTTGAATTCCTTTGATGTGACCGTGATTAGTCCAATGCGTTAATAATTTAACATCAACCCTTTTCTCAATGTTTTCCATAGTCTTCCCAAAAACTGCGTTATTCATCAACTTATAAAAGTCTTTTTCGAAATCCGTTTTTGCAGTTGTTCTTAATGTAGTATTTAAATCTATATATTTTTGAAGCCAGTTACTTTGTTTGAATTTTAAAATTCTATGAACTTTTATTAAATTTAATCCATTGTCTAAACATTGTATGAGATTTCTGTAGTGTACAATATATTTTATTTTATTGTTTAAATTTGGAACCAATTTTTTTTGTCTACTTTCATCAACTATTATGTGCTCTGGGCAAAATGGGAGGTCTGAATGGGAATCGTGCAATGAATCGGGATATTCTAGATCGACTTCTAATATGTATCCATAATTAGCATCTTTTGAGATTCTAAAATCAGTTTCAGGATCAACCCATTCAAATTCACCAACAGGAAGGTGCTGGGACATCGCCCAACCGTATAAGTTATTAGCGTCGAGGTAAATTAGATACGATGTCGCTTGATCAGAATCAAAGTCTGGCATGTAGTGATTATTTGATTTAGCATATCGATTACTGCATTGTGATATACCACCTCTAAGTCCTTTTTTAATGAACGAAACTTTATCAAAGTCAGTTAAAAGGTCAAGTTGAACTCCAGTTATTTTAAGCATAGCATCCCAACTGAGACCAGGTGCGGTAAAGTAATGTGCAGGATCTAGGTCATAAGTTTCAATGCACACAGAACGGAAATTCTCGAAGATGTCTGTTAATAGAAGTACGTCTGTTTTTAAATACAAGTTGGAATAATCCAACATTGTGTTACAATTGAAATTATTCCAAACGTTTTGTGCATGTTGATAATCTTCACTTGTTATACAGCTGTCTGTTAGAGAGCTATAAAAATCACCTATTTTAGGTAGCGATGACGCTTCAAGTGATTCATTCGATTTCATAAATTCATAGGGAAATATTCCCTTTTGCTTTAAAAGTTTAAAATCTTCATCCCTGGGGTATTGCTTCCTCAGTTCAATAAATTGATATTCTTGAAGGTTTCTAGCTAAGCTATCTAAACTACTCGACATAAATCTAAAGGAATCGACAAATCTCAGTGACAAAAATCTCTTATCAAACTTGAGTTGTTTGCTAAAAGAAATATATTTTTCTTTATTTTGGGGGATGACATCGATAGCTCCTTCACGGAAATTCAAAGCTTTTACAATGAAATGTGCATCATAATTAGAAAGATTGTGAAAAAATACTGGAACGTGTGCGGGAGGTGTGAATTTATTATCACATACCTTATGAGCCACGCCTTGAAATTTACCTGTAGTCCAGTCATAACTGAAAACGCTTTGAGATTTCAAGTCGTTATCACATATAAAACATTTATTATTAACATTTGAAATAATATTTAAATCATCCTGATTCAATGGGATCGGATTTTTCCGAAAGCGAATTAATTTATTTAATTTTTCCAAGTCACTATAAAGGGAATCCATGAATACTTTAGCACAATCTGAGCCGGTGTATGTACAATATTTCGAAAGACTATCATCGAATGAGCACTTAATAAAATAACCAAAACTATACATTTCATGTTGTTGAATGTTTTTTGTGTAAGATTTAGATGTATCTGGGTCGCAAGATGCTATTGGATTTAAAAAGGCTTCAAAATCAGCATACACCACAAACGGTAATTTAAGCTTTCGTTGATATTTATCAAAAATAAGCTTATCGCATGAAATTTCATCGCCAAACCAATTTTTTTTTGTCTTTTCATGATTCGGCAGTTCAACAACAACATGACCGCAGTCATTTTTTTGATGATTGGTTAGTTGTTCACTTGAATAAAATGCTAGTAAACAGCCATCACAAATGTGAAAGCTGCAATTGGTTGTTGATATTTGACGGCTTACTAATCGAGATAATTTTTTTATGTAACAGTAATGACCCTGGCTACCCTTAGATATGAAGAGTAAATTTATATGCGTTGATTTACGACATTTAGTAAAATAGAGTGGACCGTTAACTTCATGTAATTTTAAGTTTTCATTATAACAAAGTCCAAAAACATTGATGCTTAAATCATTTAATTTTTCTACTTTATGTATATCTGTCAATTTAACTGGAAATGGTACATCAGCAAATTTTAATTTGTTTTGATTTTTAATATATGACGACACTCTCTGGGAACTATCTTTAACCGGATACAACGCCGATAGCAGTGCCCATTTCAAACACTCGTGGTCATAGTTTTGCACGTTAATGATTGCTTTTTTGGTTTTAATATCGTGTGGTAAGTCAATGTATGAAGAACCACGCAATGGATTAAATTGGTTAATGTTCATATCTATGTATTTAATATGTTTTAGACTCCATCCACTATCTTTTTTTTCAAAATTTGAAATTTTAGTAACTAACGCATTTTTTAAATTTTCGAAAAAAGTTTCTTTGTCATCACCTTTACAAAGGGTCCAACTCAAAACATTAAAATCAAAACAATTTATAATTCCTTTAGATTCTTGTATAAATTCTGCATGCAATATAAAACTAACTTTGAATATGGTTAGCTGAGTAACTGTCTCGTCTATTAATTGATTGAGAGATGTTTTAATTCTTTCAAAAAAAAGTTCAGGTGTTTCAAATTCATGATTTCTTTTTCCCTGGTCCGACACTATCCTATAAGTTAATAACCTATTTCCAAATGCAGCTTCAATTAATTCAACATTGGGCTTAGAATGTTTAAATTTTACACAGTTATTTTTATGTACGTTACTTTTTAAATGCTGTGTATAGTACCTTCTTGACACGTTTCGTTGGCAGATTTTGCACTCGACGGTGTCACCAACAATAGGAGAAGGCGGCGGTTCAGTTGTCGTCCGAGAAGTTGATGGTTGCTGAGACCCAACGGTTTGTAGTGGTTCTATGACAACAGCAGAAGCCGACGACGAATCACGAGGTGTGGAAGATTCCTCTGATACGCGTTTTCTTTTAACTCCACGTGTTACAGTTTTAAAAAAAAAAAAAGAAAGTTAGATATAAATACAATATTTACCAGAATTTCTCAACTATTACTCATTACTTGGAGCAAGGAATTACCTGTTTTATTTGATTGACAAATAGAACAATACGCTTCCATGGGTAATACACCATCTATCTCATCGTACTGCGAAGTTGACAATGCAAAATCGGTAAAGTGCCCATTGCAAGGCGTGATATACGGTTTGATATCCGGATCGCAAGCTATCGTTGCACTAAGTTTTCCACTTATGTACCACAATCTTAGATATTTATGAAAACTTTTTAATAACACTAATTTACTGAACATTTTAATATCCTCACTAGTCAATGACATCATGATGTTGAATAAAAATATTTCTTTAAGAATGCTGCTTATATTGGGTTGGGTTCACCACCCCACTGCTAGCTAAAAAATCAAAAAAAATAAAACTAGTTTAAACATGCTTAAAATATTAATACTTACAAATTTGGCGACTGATTCTCGAATTTCTCACAATGTTCATAGAGTTCCTTATCGAGAAGGGACTTATTGAGATCCGAAAGGTCCTCACAACGTTCGTAAAGGTCTTCATCGTAAAATGAGTTTTGAAGGTCCATGTTGTAGATTGACTTTGACGACTGTTGAAACTGATGCTCTATGGTTCGTTTTGCTTTCCTTATATAACCCAAAAATCATTTGTTCCATGGTGGGGGGATGTGGTTTGATGCGGGTGGAGTTGGAAATAAGTTATGGCTTACGGCCTTTTTTATTTCTTTGCGTCGAAGGAATATTTTTTGCAGTCGTTTTTTGCTGCAATATATTTTGTAATCTTGTAGATCAATTCTTTTGTGTTAGAATAATGGTCATCGTCTTCAGTTTGCGCGTAGTATTTGATTCTGGTATCAGCGAACTTCCAATGTTGATCGTTCGGTACACCGCGCAACTTTTTCATATCGTAGACATCGATTTTGACAAGGTGAGTGCTCTTTGAAACATCATCTACGCGGGAAGATATATAATTGGTAACTCCATTTGTAGTATGGGCAACTGTACACGAATATTCCGTTGCCTGCTTCTTTTTAGGCTTATCAAAGAATACATCAATGCTGTTAGTTCGTTTTTGGGTTTGAATTTTTAGTGGTTTTGGGTCCTGGACTTCATCATCATTCAAATGGGCATAATAATAATGTTTCAAAGTGTAATCAACAGAGTCCTCATTTGATGCCTAAAACAAAAAAGAAAATATTAATGAGGGGCTTGTTATAAATAGAAATGTCTTTATACTTATAAGTAAGTAAGCACTTTATTGTACAAAAATTAGGATATACAGACAAGTTGCGAACAAAAAGATGTAAGTACAAAGGCGGATATACATAATGTTTAAAGCTTACCTCCATTTTATCTTGTAGCAGCAGCACGTAGCAGTATTATAGCACGTAGACAGAGAGTTCCAAACTTAAAACTGTCAACAATTCAGAAGGTACACCGGCGACACTGTTTCCGTTCCAGTTAGATAGGTACTGGTTTTTAAGCGAACCAATCTGAACGAATGACGGTCCTGTCTATTGGGGTGCCGCTTTTATTGGCCACACGCATACACACACACACCCACACTAATGTTAAGGATAAGACAAAAAACTATAAAACGGACACCTGCTTAATGCAACATGTCGGAACACGTTTCCTATGCGCAGCTTTGTCTTTAACTATAAAACAGACACCTGTTTAATGCAACACGTCGGAACACGTTTCCTATGCGCAGCTGTGTCTTTATAAACCTTCGAAATACTTATTTAAATATAAAAAGATGCAACGTGTTTGATCCTGCTCAGCTTTACCTGTAACTTATAAAATTAACGCCTTTTTTTCATGAAACGACATGTTAGATCGCGTTTTCTAACCGCTGTAGGTCTGTATATCACTCTCGGATTATTTCCAGTTAAAATAAAAATAAAAAAACTCGTTTGATCGTGTTTAGTTTTATATATTACCTATTCTTATCGAATTTTTATCTTCCATAAAATACAAAAACCATTACAATGCATAATAAATAAGATATTTATCGTTTTTCTTAAATTATTACTGTTCTACTTGTTCTCACGACCCATGTCAACGTTACCATTCCTACATAAATTGTTGCTTCAACGACATTGCGATAGATTTTGCGTGAGAAAAAAGCAAAAACAACCAACGCTCTTAAAAACAAATAAACCACTTCAAAGAAATATACAGGCCATCCCAATAAATTAATGTATGTGACCCTACTTTGAAAAACAGTAACAATAGAACACACCTATCACACATTATCTCTACCTGCTTTAATAGTGAGTAGGCGATCGCAAATCAATACGTAAAAACTTTACCAACAGAATTATCATCGTGGGAACACATAAAAATCCGTACGTTATTGGGTTTAGGTTAGGTTAGGTTAAAAAAAGGCATTTAATCGTTGCCGCAGCAAAAAACGCATAAAAATTTTTTTGCTCCGCAAAGGTGCCGGTGAGTGCCGCAGAAGCCGCAATCTACTAACTACTGTTTATACATGACTAGCTGTCGCCCGCGACTTAGTCCGCGCAGAATTGAATTGATGGGGTTTTGCATGTGTAACAGTGTAAACTTTGATAATGATCCCGTAGAGGCATCGAAACGCGTCAGTGTTTGTGTGGTGTAAGGGATAATTAAGTTTGTGGGATTTATATGTGTTTATTGGCAGTAGTGGAGGGAGTTGCATGAAAAACATATATATTTCACACAGGCTTGGTTATCTTGCACGTGAGTAGCGGAGTAGCAAGGCAATTTTTTTTATATTTTTTTGTTCAATGTAGTAATTTGTTTAAGCGTTTAAGGTGAGGTGAAAGTTTACACTATATGCTTTAAAAACTTAAGCTCCTGTTGCTAGCCCAACGTTTATTTTAATTTACGACGGTAGCTTTTTAGCTAACTTTTGTTGTAACGCGAAAAGTTTTAGTTAGCTAGCAACTTTTATTATAATTATGTGGTTAATCCACTTCTGTGTGACAATAAAAACACAACATGATTAAAAACTAAAAGTTACCTAAATAAAATAGTACAAAATTTCAAAACGACACTGAAAATTAGAACACAGAAAAATCCAAAAAGTAAAGCTATGGTCGGGAATCGAACCCAGATCCTCATTTCGTGACGCGTGCTATACCGCTACACCACCCAAAGCAGGTGGGTAAGCCTTCGATTTTTTCTATCTGTAACGTGACCTTGTTACTATGCGATTTTTTGTCGTGAAGGGTGATCTGTTTGAATGTGTCTGTACGACACAATTACAAACTCCCGTGGAACATCTACTGCTCACCAGGGACGAGAGAAGACGCTGTTTATCAAATGATAGGTACACATACACATACACAAATCACGTCTTTATCCCTTATGGGGTAGACAGAGCTTAAGGTATCAGGTACCTACAGGTGGGCGTATAGGTGGAAAATGGAATCAATAGTGATGAGTTGCTAGTTGCTAGCCTCATCGTCAATAACAAGATTCCTATGGTTTTTGCCCATTTCCTCGATGGGTTTTTACCATCTGCGCGGGTAGAGAAGCAACTGGTACATTCCATGTTTTTTCTTTGCTCCCAGACCAGCATGATAGGTAAATGGTGGGTAGTAAAATACTATCTTATTCAGATAACTTGGACTCGGTGTAAAATTGGAGCTGCAGTCTGCAGCGGAGGCAGGACTGGTTTTCTATATTTAAACCAACAGCCTAGACAAAGATAGCCCGCACTCTGCAGCCTCATGGAACACAGACAACAGACGAATACTATTTTAAATAGATTTTGCACGAAATCGGTTTGATTATTCAATTCTTGGTGTTTGACAGAGAAAGAAAGAAAGAAGACATTTATTCCTTTTTGCAAGACACACAAATATAAGAGAATATACTCAATTTTATAAAACAAGAAAAAAAAACACAGACATAAAAAATAGATCACCAGCGTTGTGTTCCTTTGCGAAAGTGAAATGGTCGCTGGCTCAGCAATACGCTGAGGTGTAAGACACCTGCAGCACTGATTTTCAGAACGGTGGTTTCGGTGTTATGTTTCCTTGAGGAAAAGGTGCATGTTTTCAAAATTTCCCAAGGGATAAAAGGGGAAAGGAAGTAAAAACTTAATATTTAGCAGACACTTTCTTTGAGGACTATCGGATGATCATAAAAAAAGTGTTCTACGCGAATAAAGTCGCGGGCAAAAGCTAGTGTACCATAAAGTCTGTGGTCACAAGAATTCTTGCGGGCCTTCTCCCGCATCGGTCGTTAAATACGCTGTACAGTAGTCTTGGAAGTCATGCATACAGGTGATCAGTTTTATTATGTTAACTAAACGAGTCCTAAACATGTTCATGGATGACATCATGGAAGTCGCAGCATGTCTGAAACGGCGTAATAAAAAGAAATTGTACGCTACGTACAGGTACCTAATTAAAATAATAAAATGAGTGCAAATTTAGAAAAATTAAATCAGTTATAGGGGTCAGTGTTTTTATTCTCTACTAGCTGTTTCCCGCAACTTTATCTGCTGAGAATTCACTTACTGCTATCATCAATCGATATCGAATCAAAAAACCGACATAAATGTAGCCTACGTGTTATTCAGGACTATAATACAACTTAACTATATTTTAACTCCCAGTATCCTCTTTAGAAACTTCACGCCCCATCAACAACTAATTAATAATTGCCTCTATCTTTAAAAGGTAATTAGAGGCACCGACATTAACCTAACCGCGTTGAACGACACAATGTAACTGTAAAACAACCACAGCTTTAATGTTATGGTGGTGTCGGCAACATGGCGCTCTCCTTGCCTATCTTGCCATGGTCTGTGTGATTCAGCCTTACGTCCCACTATTGGGCTTAGCAGTGGCGTAGCTACCTAGGGACTTGGCGGGGCAGTGCCCCGGGGCCCTCAAGCTCAGAGGGCCCTGGAATCCTTACCGGAGAATCTCGATCGAACTATTATTATTAAAACGTAACCAGTAGTAGTAGGGCCCCATTTTTTTATTTGCACCAGGGCCCTTGGTTACCTAGCTACGCCACTGGGGCTCAGGCTTCCTCTTTAGAACATGTGTGAGGAATGTGGATGTAGATGGGGAACTAGACACACACTGTGAACTGCTTCGAAATGTGCGAATTTCTTCACCGAAAAGCTCGCGGCAAATTTGCGTATGTTCTGAAAAACTCAAGAAATTAAGTACTCGTTTGGATTTGAATCTACTATCCCTTTGCTTGAGACACCTGAGGTCTAAAGGTAATCGCGGTTTTTATTTCGTTTATAATAATGTCACATAATAATGAATGTTCTTTCTTCCATGCTGGTGGGGGAACAAAGAAAAAACATCGAGGAATCCCATCGAGGGATTGAACGAAAATCTTAGGGATCATGTTATATGTATAGGTGATGTGGCAACCCATCACTGTTTTGATTCCTCTTTCGGTCCATACGCCCGCAGTCGTGCTGGGCGTGGTCTTTAGGTCTTGTTACCTTGGGCTCTGTCTACCCCGTAAGGGAAAAAGACGTCATGTATGTTCCTATGTATGTAACAAATGTTCTTATACGATGTGTGTTTTGATCCCCCTTTTCACATTATCACCTTTCGTGAATATTTTTTAGTGTAGGGTCGCTCCTTGGCTATTCAGTGAAACAAATGGAACTTTACAGAGGTTTATTGTTTACAATATCCAAAGAACAACGTAGTCTCAGGGATAACGTGAGCTTTTTAAGAGAGTTCAGGGCAGAACGGCACTATTGACTTATTCTTTTCACACACACGCGCCCAAGGAGCACTAGTACTCCCCTGGACGGACACGAAGGTGAGGACGACGCTGCCAGCGCAGAAGGGGCCGAAGGCGAGGGTCGCAGTAGAGGCGAGCCTTGGGTCAGGATGTCGTCCTCAGGCAGAAGCGTGTCTTCCGGTAGGGTAGTGGAGATGTGCGTTATGCAGCTCAGCAGTTTCAGGCTTTAATTTAGCCCCGATCTGGGTCCCTGTAATTTTCTCGGTGTCAGAGGCGGTCTTCTACGACGAGGGCCCAGGCAGCCCTTCGACGTCCACCAGGGGTAGTGCGTCAAAGAGTCGGCTAGGTCCTCGAGTAAGACTTAGGAACAAATAGGCGAATTTGAATAAGGTTGAACAGTCTGTGTTCGCCGTTAAATTCAAAATGAAGCTACGTTATAATTCAAATTGGAGGCCGTTGGCCCTACGGTCAACGCGCCCCGACGAAACACTTAGACCTAATTTATTAACATGATTTACATTTGAAATTACACTTAGAATAAAAAGCAATAAAATACAATAAGACACCTTGAGCACTTAGACAATGATAATTAATTTACTCACCATATAACTGGGGATTCCGTACTCGTAGCTTTTATTCTGAAGATTTGAAATAGAGTGTGGATCCCTACGGCGCGCGCGAGCTTTTATAGGAGGCCGCGGTTCCGTATGTATAACTATACTTAATTAAGCGCGACTAGTGATGTGCCACCTAGGGTCTTACGGCAAGTCGTCGATTATCGATCTTTGATTCGACTTTTTACAAGTGTCACCGTCTACCGCGTGACATTCCCCTCTTTCCCGGTGAGAAAATCAACCTAAGTTGATTTTCGGCTATTAAAACTTAGGAGTTATCTATCATACCTCACGCTCACGCTCATCATTCATACTTCTACAAGTTAAAAGAGATAGAACAATAGTATATGCCTACTCCGACCCCTAGGTAAAGGTTGTAATGGAAAGGAGATCTAACTACACATATAGATAACGACTGTCCTCGGGTTACCGGCCGCCCGTAGTACTATTGTAAACAGGTGGAATAAGGCTTATGATTTCGAGTTTCCAACACCGCTCGGTTCCTGAATACAGCTTAGGTAGGGGACTTTACAGAAGTCAGTAGTACTGGTATTAGGCTTAGTTTAAAACAGACGATTCATACATGTGAGATGACCATTCGCGGGTTTCACGACGGTTTCTTGCCTCTAAGTTAGCGCAAGTATCATGGTTGCGTAGCAGCGCGCGGAATGTAAACATCGTTACGAGGTCGCTACGAGTGATTAGATTTTAGTTTAAGCGGCCGGAACGTGTTGCTCTTGCGCTGCTACTAGCGGAATGCGAGATAATTGCGACGGCGCAAGGGGGAGGAGTGATCGCGGACGCCGACCAATGAGGTCATTGCGCGCTGCGGCTCCGCCACGGGCCGAACGCTATCTACGAGTAATTAACCTGTTGGTTTTAATTTGATGTCTTTAATATGCCACGCGCCTAAATTCTTTCCAGATAAGTCCTGTAGTTCAAATACTAATGGTGAACGTTTTTTAATGATCTTACACTTTACAAATTTCGGTGCTAATTTCTTACAAAAGTTAGCGGACTTATCGCTGAGGAAATATGTACGCTTCCATACTAAATCGCCTTCATTAAAGTGCGCTGGTTTACGGCGTGAGTTATACCTCTTAATACTATTCTGATGTGCATTGTATAGCGCGTGCTGGACTTTGTCGAATGTTTCTGCTAGGAATCCTACGTTTTGCGCATAGGCGTCGCGCGGTAAGAATAGTAGTTCATTACCCAATTCATTATCGACGTAGTGTGAACCGCACGTTACCAATTCTCTGCCGTGTACTAAGAAAGCGGGAGTGTAACCCGTCGCCTCGTTTATGGAGTTGTTTATAGCGAATTGTATTTTTGGCAGATTAATGTCCCATGACCTGTGGTCGTTTTGTACAAAGGTAGATACACAAGTCATTATCGTTTTGTTATAACGTTCTGTCAAATTAATATGAGGTGAATAGCGTGCTATAAGAAACTGATTAGGTACCTTATATTTATCGAGGAAGGATTTCAGCTCGCGGCTGGTAAAATAAGTAGCATTATCCATATATATGGTTTGAGGGACACCATGAGTGAGGAAAACTGAGTCTTCCAGGTGCTTAATGACTATAGCTGAGGACGCGTTACGTACAGGAAACAAAAGGCAATATTTTGAAAATACGCATGTCACCACAAATAAGTAGTTATTTTGCTTTCGTGTAGTAGTTAGTGGACCCATGAAATCCAAGGAGATAACCTGGAATGGACGTGAGCAGTGTTTAGGACGACCCATCTCACCTAGCGTAGCGTGAGTTGGGTGTTTATAAGCTATACAAGTGTCGCACGACGCAATGTATTTAGACACGTCCTTGTACATTCCTTTCCAGAAATAATTGAGAGCCAAACGATGGTAGGTTTTGAACGCGCCTAGATGTCCCGCAGTAGGTACATCGTGATTTTCGCTAATTATTTGGTGACGTAGTTCCTCTGGTACTACTTCCTTCCATGTGAACTCGTTAGCAAATCTAGTGTCAGACTTCGTTAATCTGTAGAGGGAGTTGTTTACTATTTTATAGTTAGGAAAACCCTGTGGCGCGTTAGTACAGCTGTTGTAAAGATCTAAGTACCACTTGTCCTTTGTCGTGAGATGCGCGTTTGCAAGTGTTAACGCTGACACTGGCACGGCTCTAGATAAGGCGTCAGGAACGACGTTGTCTTTGCCGCGTCGATGTAAGATCTCAAAATTAAAGGATGATAGTCGTACTCCCCACCTAGCTAAACGGCCTGTAGGATTACTTAGAGATAAAAACCATTTTAGAGATGAATGGTCAGTGTAGACTTTAAATGTGCGACCATTCTCGAGATAACAGCGCCAATGCTCGAGTGCGACTAGGACGGCTAAGGTTTCGCGTTCTGTAACACTGTAGTTTCGTTCCGCCTTTGACAAGGAACGACTCATGTATGCGACTGGATGTTCTTGACCGTTAATAGTTTGGCAGAGCATTGATCCTACGCCTAAATTACTTGCGTCTGAGTGTACCTCGAATGGTTGCGTATAGTCCGGGCAAGAGAGGACCGGAGAACTAATTAGACAAGACTTGAGTTGTACAAACGATTGTTCAGCTTCGTTTGTCCATGCAAATGGTGGTGCATTTTTTTTAAGTGAAGTCAAGGAATTTAGTGGGCCTGCTAATGTGCTAAAATTAGGAACAAATCTACGGTACCAAGACGCGGTGCCTAGAAATCTTTTCACCTCCTTTGTGTTCGTTGGTCTGGGGTAATCTAGAATCGCGGCTACTTTATCTGGGTCCGTGCGTAAGCCTTGCTCGTCTACCACGTAGCCTAAGTACTTTAATGAGTTCCTAAAGAATTGTGTCTTTTCATAATTTATAGTGAGACCTGCGTGTTTTAGCTTCGCTAGGACTTTTAGGAGCAAAGTTACATGATTGTCATAGGAGTCGCTGACACAGACTATATCATCGAGATAACAGAATACTTTGTTGTCGAATTCAGGTCCAAATAGGCTATCTACTAGTCTCTGTTGTAAAGCTGGTGCGTTCGTCAAACCAAAGGGCATCACTTTGAACGAGAAGGTACCACGTGATGGTACAAAGAAAGCTGTCTTACACTTATCTTTTTCATTTATAGGTATCTGCCAGAACGCCTTCGATAAGTCAATGCTAGTTAAGAATTTCGCGTCCCTAAGATTGTCTAATATCTCAGATATGTAAGGAAGACTGTACGCGTCCTTTTTAGTTACCGCGTTCAATTTACGGCTGTCGAGACAGAACCTAGGTTTGCCGTCCTTCTTCCCTACTACTAGTACTGGCGAGGACCACGCGCTCTCGCATGGTTCAATAACATCCAGACGCAACATTTCGTCGACCTGTTCGTTTATTATGTTGAGTTTCTCCGGTGACATTCTGTAGGAACGTTGTCTAATTGGTTCGGTAGTGCCCGTGTCAATGTTATGTACAACTAAGTTAGTACGGCCGAGACCAATTTGTTCGTAAGAGATGTCGCGAAACTGTCCTATAATATTATCTGCCTGCACGCGCTGAGCCTCTGTGAGGTTAGTGTAGGAATGCAGTGCCTGAGGTCGAATAATTCTGTCTGGACGCTTAGTGACGGTCTCGCTTGCCGCTAAAGCACTTACGTATTTAGGACAAACTTTGAAAGACCGCCAAAAGTTTATCCCTAGTATGACAGAATTATTGACCTCGGGCACTACGTATGCCCTTATAGAGTGAGTTTGATTCTCAAAAGTTATGTCGAGGTCAAAGTATCCTATACTACGCAAGCGCCGGCCAGCAGCCGCCTCTATGTTAATGTAATCATCAAAACGCATGGTATGCCCATAGGTAAGTAATGTGTTATGATAATCTTTGCCAAGCACCGTTACGGCCGCCCCCGAGTCCAATAAGCAGTGTGGAATTCTCAGTTTGTTTATATAGATAGTTATGAACGGTCGCGCGTCGCGCGGCCCTAAGTCCTGCTGCGAATTGTTTTGTTTATGTGAGTGGGGCGAGATCGTCGTTACCTTATAAGAATTAAAAAAAGTGTTAACGAAATGCAGCCATTGTGACCATTTATTAGCCCTCCTAATGTAACGACGTCCTCGCCACGAACTTAGTTTTTTGTTTGCGAAGTGGGTCTAGGTATGTGTTTATTACATGTAGTGCAATCAGGGAACTTCACCCCCACCTTGCCACACTTGAAGCACAACAAGGTCCGTGGTGCTTGACAAGTTCTTAATGTGTGTGTATTAGATTTACACCTAGGACAAAATTTATTATTGTTAGTGTGTGGTGCTTGTGACAAAACATTCACCGGGTATCGGTGTTTAGTGTTAGTGTAATTATGTTTATTAGCGCTGTTATCCGAGGATGGATGCTGATACCTATCAAAATGCCTATTTTGATGTGAAAAGGTTTGTGATTGTTTATTTATAGCTAGCTCAGGGATTAGTGTACCTGCCGTAGGGCGCGGTGGCTCTTTATAGCTAGACATTCGAGCTTGAACTAGTTCGAATTTGTGACAGACGGTACGGAGTTCATCTATAGTGGTCACTGAAGTATTTGTAGCTAATACTGCCGCGAAACAGGGCCTAATATTATGCAACAAAATCTCTAACTGATCATCTTCAGTCATAGGTACAGTTAGTCGTGAAAACATTGCGTGCATAATAGCTAAATAAATTGTTATGTTTTCGGAGTCGTCTTGAGTCCGGGCGCGAATTTCCGCCTTTAATTTATAATCGTAGTCTGGCTGTGAGAATACGGATACGAGTTGTTTAGACAATTCGTTCCAAGTGGTAATCTTATCTTTAACCGATCTATACCAACACAAGGCCTCGCTCTCAAATATCTCAGTCGCGAAAGAAAGGAATTTGTCTGGTTTAATCTTCCTAGCTGAGAGAAATTCGTTTACACGAATGACGAAAGCGCGGACACAAGTTTTTCCACTGTAGCGAAGTTTTGCAAAATCAGAGGTTATGCCGCGGTCACATGTTACTGATATATTTGGTGGTGGTTGCGCGAAACTATGAGAAGAAGTGTTCAATTGTTCTAGGTTGTCCTCACTTTCCAAAAAGGTTTCCTCACTATCTTGATCAAACTTAGCACGTATAGTAGCTAGTTCCTTTGATACATTTTGAAAGCTAATTAAGCATGATTTCAATACTGCCTCCGATTCGGGTGTAGTAGTAATTATTCTCCTAAGACGATGGTAGATATGACTGCACAAATTGTCTGTACGCACGAATAAATTATCGTCAAACTTTGATTTGATTAGGGTTAAATTTGACTGCGCTTTTGCTAAACTTTCTGCTACGCCTTTTAGGTCGTCGACGGGGTCTAGTCCCGATTCTAATATATCCTGGGCCGGTAAACCGGGTGCTAGTTTCACTATTTGACCGCGTAATTCTTGTACTGTAAGTGCCGGTGTAGTTCCGCGAATAGCCACCTCATAAGATAACTCTGTTTTTTGTAGCGATAAATACTTAATATTGCGATGTGCCATTTTTAGTACACTAAAAGCTGTAAGTTACCCGCGATATTAGAATTTATTCAACCTGTTCTCCGAAGTGTGCGCGTTAAGGTGCGTTTATAATTTTAAAATAATGAAATGGAGTTACAAGACGAACCGTAGATCGACAAGTAAGTGTTGAAGGAAAGTGCGACTTACGCGTATTACCCTAAGTGCCGCAACGTATGGCTGCGAGTCGTATTAAACGTTGGTAGAATTGAACGTTAAGTAGTTAACTCAGTTGTAATGGCTAGCCTGCTATTGAAACACGTAGCGCGTTGTAGTTAGTTGTCTAAATGCTCAAAGTATGCGCAGGTATAGGTAAGGTGCTAAAATAATTCGATTATTGCAGTAAAGTGTTAAAAATCGCGAGTTGTTTGAAGTTAAGTTTAAAGTTTTCTAGAAGTGATGCTAAATTTGATTAAATTAATGTTCTTGTCGGTACAACTAATTAAGGTTGTTGTTAGATAATTGAGTGGTTCGTTATAAATTTGAAATGCCAACTGTGGTAGTTATTATGTAGTTAATGTGTATTTTAAATTGACACTGGTCGCGATCGAGCCGTTAACGCTTGCGTATTTGAATCTGCTAAGTGTCCTAGGCACACGGGTGCGAAGGAGAGCGCGCGGTCGTTGCTAACACAACGGAGCGGTGCGGAAGGAACCGTTGATTCGAATAATTAGGGCGCGAGCGGATGTGCCAAGCGCGAGTGGATTTTAAATTAACGGTTCAGTATTTTAAATATTTGACCGTTAATATTTTAAATTTAAGTACATACGTTAGGAACCGTTGATTTCAAATTACTGCTAGTGAATTTAATGTTTGTTTACGTTAATTTAAATTAAAAATTTAGAAAATAACCACTTGTTACCGACAGGAACAACGTTTTTTACGACTTCTACGTAACCGAACGAGAAAACGGCTGAGCCTATTCTTAAGCCGAGCTCAGACAGCGAACGAATTGTTACTGCAATAGTCGGATTTTACAATAAATAAGTATAAAAGTATTTAGAAATGACCGAAGCCAACTCTTTGAGTGCGTGTGCGGAAGAAGTGCTAAGACCTGAACTGTACTAATGGGTGCCGCTAGTGCGCGTATAGAAAAAGTGCTAAGAACTGAACTGAACTAACCAAGTTGGGCGCCGACTATCACCTTTCGTGAATATTTTTTAGTGTAGGGTCGCTCCTTGGCTATTCAGTGAAACAAATGGAACTTTACAGAGGTTTATTGTTTACAATATCCAAAGAACAACGTAGTCTCAGGGATAACGTGAGCTTTTTAAGAGAGTTCAGGGCAGAACGGCACTATTGACTTATTCTTTTCACACACACGCGCCCAAGGAGCACTAGTACTCCCCTGGACGGACACGAAGGTGAGGACGACGCTGCCAGCGCAGAAGGGGCCGAAGGCGAGGGTCGCAGTAGAGGCGAGCCTTGGGTCAGGATGTCGTCCTCAGGCAGAAGCGTGTCTTCCGGTAGGGTAGTGGAGATGTGCGTTATGCAGCTCAGCAGTTTCAGGCTTTAATTTAGCCCCGATCTGGGTCCCTGTAATTTTCTCGGTGTCAGAGGCGGTCTTCTACGACGAGGGCCCAGGCAGCCCTTCGACGTCCACCAGGGGTAGTGCGTCAAAGAGTCGGCTAGGTCCTCGAGTAAGACTTAGGAACAAATAGGCGAATTTGAATAAGGTTGAACAGTCTGTGTTCGCCGTTAAATTCAAAATGAAGCTACGTTATAATTCAAATTGGAGGCCGTTGGCCCTACGGTCAACGCGCCCCGACGAAACACTTAGACCTAATTTATTAACATGATTTACATTTGAAATTACACTTAGAATAAAAAGCAATAAAATACAATAAGACACCTTGAGCACTTAGACAATGATAATTAATTTACTCACCATATAACTGGGGATTCCGTACTCGTAGCTTTTATTCTGAAGATTTGAAATAGAGTGTGGATCCCTACGGCGCGCGCGAGCTTTTATAGGAGGCCGCGGTTCCGTATGTATAACTATACTTAATTAAGCGCGACTAGTGATGTGCCACCTAGGGTCTTACGGCAAGTCGTCGATTATCGATCTTTGATTCGACTTTTTACAAGTGTCACCGTCTACCGCGTGACAACATATACGCCCAGAACTATGCTAAACGTAGCTTTTAGATTTTGTTACATTAGGCTCTATCTACCACGTAAGGGATATAGACTTAATTTTTGTATGGATGTTCTGTAATTGTAGCATTACATAGACGCAATACTAAACGTTTCAAAGATTTGCCTCTATTTTTAACTCGTATGGACAAAGCCTGAACGTCAACGTATGTTTTTTTAATTCATGCCATTGTGCTGTGTCCGTGACCTCTCGTATGCAGCCACAATGCCACGGACGGAGGACGACCAAACGACGCATGCGCGCCGACGCAGCAACACAAAACACGCCTTGTGTTTAGTTGGTAAAGTCTAAATTTGCGCCAAGCGGGCCTCGCGCTGGTGGCTGCTGGGAACGCGCCGTCAAAACGTTTAAAAACATCCTCATGAGGTGTAAAATGTTTGTTTACTTGTAAAGATATTTCGCGTCGTTGAATGTAATTGGTGATTGGACGCATGACTTTGCCCTGTTGCGAAAAAGTAGGTTATGTTTGCTTTAAGTCTCTTTAAGTTTACTAGAATTTAGGAAATTTTTAGTGTGACATTTTCTGTCTTGCTGGAATAGGTTAAATCGTTTTTTTGATAAACTCATGAAAAATATGAAACGAAAAATTTGACTGCTAAAGGTCGTTATCAAGTATTGGATGTTAAAAGTCTGTCATTTGATAATTTTTCAAAATGGCTGATTTTTTAAAAGCTTTTGACCTTCATAGATCCGCCATTTTGTAAAAAACTGATTTTACAGTAATCCGTAATATAGTTATCGAACCAGATCACACAATTTCAGGAGAATCGGATGTGAAACGCGGCTGTAGAGGAATATACAGTGGACAGACGGACAGACCGACATAGGTACAACAACATTGCCCATCTGAGCCAGAGACGCTTCGCGCTCGCTCGCTCAATAATGTTTGTACGATATTTTATGTTAAACTCATAGTACTAGCTGTTGCCCGCGACTCCGTCAGCGCACAATTTCTACTCGACAACTGAGCAATTTCCCGGGATAAAACTATCTTATGTACTCTGGGACTGAAACTACCTCTATACAAAGTATGTATGTATGCATGTAGTTTCTCAGTAACAGAAACAAGTTAAATGTCCATGGGAAATCATTATTACTTGTTTCGACTGATTATCTAATGATAATCCTATTAAAATAACATGAAAAATAAATTAAAAAAAAACTCGATTTTCTATTTTAAATTCGTGGTAGCAGGCAGGCTGGACAGTCGCTATGTACAGCACTGGGATAATCTGCACCGCTCCTTGACATTGTATGAGCCTAATTAAATAACGTAGTGTATAAGTTGTAATACTAACAAAATATGGATCTAAATTTTGTCCGAAATAAATGGTTTTTTTTGGAAACTTTTGTTATGGGAACTTACCATAAATTCTCGTGAAAGTTTCTGGAAATTTCTGAGAATATTCTTGCTATTTTGAGAATGTTCTGCAACTCGCGCCTCGGTAGCGCATAGTCATGGCCATGGTCTCCTCTGTCCTGCGCACGGCGGTGCGATCTGTCGCTCCCGCGGCCATTGACCCTGCGCGCGCGCGTGATTTACCCTATAACTACCTGAGGCCCCATTTCTGAAAGCACGTCACTCGAACTTAGCAATGCGCTAGTTGCAGAACATTCTCGAAACAGCAAGATATTCTCAGAAATTTCCAGATACTTTCACGAGAATTTATGGTAAGTTCCCATAACAAAAGTTTCCATCGGGAATTTTACAAAAACTGAACTTTTGTAGTTGAAACTAATAAAGAAATTGCTTTGTAGGTATGTTTACTGAAAGGAGGCATGTCCAAAAACTTGATTTTTTTAATGCATTTTCATTACATAATCAGTTGAAACAAATACTAATATTTGCTGTGGACTTTTAACGTGGTGGTTAAATTTTTGGGAAGTGTGTATATTCTCTTATATTTGTGTCTTGCAAAAAAAAAAAATGTCTTCTTTCTTTCTTTCAATTGCTAAATCTACGCGCACGACGCCGCGGGCAGAAGCTAGCTGACAAAAAGCTGAGAGCAAGCGCAGCATCTGAGAGTAAACAAATCAAATGTTAATGGAGCGGAATTATTATCAAGGTCTACTTGATCTAATGGATTAATTTGGCTCCTCTCCTCGTCTTTGGACGGTCTAGCCGCCGCGGACAGTCGCCGGAAGCTATCAAACCTCTGGCAGCCGCACACACAGATCGACAAACATTTATTGATACATAAATACTGCGGATTTATACAATGCAGCTGGCTCCGCCGGACCACAAGGCTCACATTCCATCCAAATCATAACTCATATTAACTGTAGGCTTATTACCTAACTTTTGCGAAGACACACAACGCAGATGATCTATTTTTCATGTCTATGTTTTTTTTGTTATACCTTGTTTATTTTCTATAAAATTGTGTATATTATCTTATATTTGTGTGTCTTGCAAAAAGGAATAAATGTCTTCTTTCTTTCCTCGCTCACAATCGCCGTCGTGTTCATTTTGACAGTTCTTGTGTGAATGTGACAGCTAGCTGATTCCGATGCCAATTGTCAGCCCATACGTGAACTGTCAAAGTGAACACGATGGCGATTGCGAGCGAGTTAGATAATAAGCCTACGTACTATCACATGAATAAAGATTTTTTATTTTTTGATTTTTATGTTTACTTTTACGGTTTTACCGTTAGAAATTAAATTTGTAAATGTCACTGAAAATTAGAACAGAAAAATCCGAAAAGTAAAACCGGGAATCGAACCCGGATCCACGTCATTCCGTGACGCGCGTGCTATACCCCTTCAAGCTTATAGGTTCAATGTTATAGGCGAAGCGGCTAGCAACCCATCACTATTTCGATTCCATTTTCCGCCTATACACCCACAATCTGGCTAAATGTGGCCTGTTACCTGTTACCTTAGGCTCTGTCTACCCCGTAAGGGATAAAGACGCGATTTGATATACATGTTGTTGATGATTTCGTAGTTTTGGAAATTTGATCAGTAGTCAGGACATAGCCCAGATCTTAACTTAAAGCCTCAAGAATCACGGGCCACGCGTAACCAGCAATCCATGATCGACCTTGCGCAAGAGATGTTAGAACAATGAAGCAAAAAACGAGACAAAAAACGGAAGGTCGCGGCCGCCGCGCTATGGCAAGTTACTTCCTAAGACAATATTACTCATATTTTATTACTACGTATACCCGGTTAGACGCGTAACGATACGCTTGGAAGCGTTTCCATTTCTATGTACGCTAGCGGGGGCGTATAGATAGACTACAGGCCCATGTCCAAAAAATGTTGGTCATATGAACCACCAGGTGACGTATATAGGACGATATAAGAGCATAAAATAATAAGATTCAGCACTATGCCGTCAAAAGTGCAGGTAGAGTGAGTACATTTTGGTCATATATTTTTGTACGGCATTTTTATCATCGATAGATCCATGAAAAATAATAAGAAAGCGGGCAGTGCCGTAAAAAAAATGGTGCGCCACAAAGTCGGTTTTTTTTCTGACAATTTCCAGGGTAAATTTGGTCATTTCATTCTATACGGCATCAGTTTCATACTGTTTCAATACAGCTTCTAATCCATTATTATTCAGTACAGTTCATTCCAATCAAATTTAAAGGTTACGTAAACAAATGTAGTACGGCACGATAATGTCCTAAGGCATCATGCTGGTGTGGGAGCAAAGAAAAAACATAGAATGTACCAGTTGCTTCTCGTCCCGCGCAGATGGTAAAAGCCCATCGAGGGATTGGGCGAAAATCATAGGAATCATGTTGTAGGCAATGAGGCTAGAAACCCATCACTATTTTAATTCCATTTTTCACTAATACGCCCACAATCTTGCTAAATGTGGCCCGTAGGTACCTGTTACCTTAGGCTCTGTCTACCCCGTAAGGGATAAAGACGTGATTTTTATTAAAAGGCTAAAAAAAATACGTTGTAATTTGTGAGTGAGCTACGATATGCCGCGCCTTATTTTTGTAATGCATACTATGAATTCTTGTCGAAGTTTCTGGATACTTTTGAGAACATTCTTGCGTTTTTGAGATTGTCTTGTATCTTGTACCTTGTACATTGCATCTGCATGATAATGAAATGACTATCTTGACCTGTTTTGCCACGAATTAATGCGGAGACGCGACCGAGGGATGTAATATGTAATTGGGGCGAAACTACCGCCAAAATTACACCTTCAGGCAAAAACAGCCTCAAAAGACCCAGAGCAAAATAAAATTTGGATACATATATAAATCACGTCTTTACCCCTTACGGGGTAGACAAGAGGTGACAAGACCTAAAGGCCACGTTTAGCTTGTGGGCGTATAGGTGGAAAAGGAAATCAAAATAGTGATGGGTTGCTAGCCGCATCGCCTATAACATGATTCCTAAGACTTTCTCCCATTCCCTCGATGGGCTTTTACGTGCGCGGGAAGAGAAGCAACTGGTACATTCTATGTTTTTTCTTTACTCCCAGACCAGCATGTAAGAAAGCCCAAAGCAAAATACAAGGTATCTCAAAACTGTTAAGCTGTTGCTAAACGTGGCCTGTAGGCCTTGTCACCTCAGGCTCTGTCTACCCCGTAAGGGATAAAGATGTGATTTGTGTGTGTTGTATTATCAAAACTGTTCCTTAATATTTGAGCAGGTGGTTTGAATACCTACATAAATCACGTCTTTATCCCTTACGGGGTAGACAGTGCCTAGGGTAACAAGACCTAAAGGCCACGTTTAGCATGATTGTGGGCGTATAGAAAAAGGGGAACCAAAATAGTGATGGGTTGCTTCGCTTCGCCTATAACATGATTCCTAAGATTTGCGCCCTTGGATTTTTATTGTTACCATCTGCGCGGGAAGAGTGGCAACTGGTGCATTCTATGTTTTAAACTATGAAATATATGTACAAAAACGTAGCTTTAACTTAACGTTATTTTTAATAACTTGGTGCAGCTCCATTTACAGTTCGAGAAGATTCTTGCAACGAAACATTATGCCGAAGCCCAGACTCCGGAGCACAGCGCAAAAAAGTTAAAACAATCACCAACTGGGTCATCTCCAGTGAAAATAAACTCAAACAGCCTGCCCGTAGCGACGCCGCAAATACGATAACTTCAATATCGACAGTTTTAACATAAAAATGCGCTAATATCGATAGGCTTATCGATGTTAGAGGGAATGGGCGAAAAAATACAAAATTAAAAATTATTTTTTGCAAATTGGCCGCCAAGGGCGCTTTTAATGTCTGTTTTGAAACTACCAGCGCATTCTGAAATACCATCATTGCCAAGAATGCGCCGCAAGAAACTTAGCAGGAAATCTTAGGAATCATATAATATAGGTATAGCTAGCAACCCATCACTATTTTGATTCCCCTTTCCACCTGCGCAGCCATTGGGCGCAGATGCGCGGGAAGAGAAGCAACTGGTAAATTCTATGTTTTTTCTTTACCTACTCCCAGACCAGCATGGAAGAAAGTATACTTAGTTATATGTAAAAAAGCATAATAGTAATTTTGTTCGTCGTCAAGGATCAACATTATCATCATCATCATTATTATTACATTATGGTTGTCTGGAAGATATCGCTATTAAGCGATAATACCGCCTATTGTCTACTTTGTTCTTTGTTTCTGTATTGTTTTGTACTGATTTGTGGTGTTCAATAAAGAGTATTTGTATTGTATTGTTGTATTATCGATACCTACTATCGTTAGTATTGCAATGTACCAAAACTGTCAATACTATCGATAGTACCGTCGAGCCGCAGCACTAGCTGCTAGTGGGTTTCATCTATCGCCGACAGTCAAAACACGGCATTATTCAGCCGCCATAAGAACCATAAACACATTTGAGCTACACAAAGAACTAACGGAGTCGAACGCTGTCGTTTTTTGAAAAAAAAACCATCGCAAAATCACAATAGAATTCTACTGTCGTTTCTTAACTAGTTTTCGTACCTAAATATAATGTCGATGACTTGCTGCACGAAGCACCTATCAAAGGAGATGGCACATGTTACACAGTTAGCCAAAAATACACTTGTCTTCATCAAATTAATAAATTAGTAATTCTACATACATACACACATACATCCTACTAATATCATAAACGCGAGAGTTTGTAAGTATAGATGGATGGATGTAGTTACTCATTCACGCCAGAACGGCTGGACAGATCTCGATGCAATTTGGAACATTGATAGATTATAGTCTGGAATAACACATAGGCTACTTTTCATCCCGGAAAATTGCGTAATTCCTGCGGGATAGCGATAAACGAATTCTATGCAGACGAAGTTGCGGGCAACAGCTAGTACATACATATATCACGTCTTTATCCCTTACGGGGCAGACAGAGCCTAAGGTAACAAGACCTTAAAGCCACGTTTAGCACGATTGATGCTACCAAAATGATAAATAATGAACTTATGCGCTTGCTACCCTCTTTCATAAAAAACTAAAGGTAACTCCAGTCATTCTTGTGCCGGCGCATGTACAGTTAAGATGAACTTTGGACGTATATTGAATGGTTTTTTTATTTATTTGCTTTTCTGAAAAACCATACCGCAATAGCAGGCAATGTCACGTTGAAACAGTTGCACTTTTCCGTACATGGTGTAGAAATAAACAAACATTTTAACAAAAAAAAACCGACTTCACTACGCACTAAAAAGAAAAAAATAATTGCATAATATTCTTCTACAACTTAATAATTAACTTACTTTTTCTACTTATCAATATATAGGTACGATCTAATGTTGTTACAATTATTGTTATTTCTGGAGTCGGTGTCAGCCAACGTACGCTTGTAACTACATACATAGTTACAGGTGAGATGTGATTGTGTATAAAAGGGGTACGTATTAAAATACATAAAGTTTAAACTGTATAATGGGTTAAAATACATAATGGTTTATAATATATAATGCGATTTTCTCAGAAAGTTACAAATTAACAGGATTGTTATAAAACAAACCTAACCTAACCTAAACCAATCTATAGATTACGATATCAAAAAAGTTCATTTAGCTAATAGTTTTACAGAAAATTGCGTTATACATTTTGAACCATTATGTATTTTAACCCATTATACATTTTAAACTTTATGTATTCTGATCCGCTCCCGTATAAAAGTTAATTTGTGAAAAAGTATTTGTTAAAGTATTCTCGTATTATTGTTGCTGGGTATATTGTAGTGTTTCCTTGGCTGACACCGACTACAAAAATAACAATAATTATAACAACATTAGATCGTACCTATATATTGATAAGTAGAAAAAGTAAGTTAATTATTAAGTTGTAGAAGAATATTATGCAATTATTTTTTTCTTTTTAGTGCGTAGTGAAGTCGGTTTTTTTTTGTTAAAATGTTTGTTTATTTTTTTTATTTTTAGTGAATCTGAAGAACACTAACACTTTTTTTCTGAATATGGGTAGACCTACTAAACGTGCTGCCATTTCAATTTGGTCCAGTTCTGACAATGGCACCCCTGAAAAAACCGTATAAGTCTGAAATTAGCATTATTAAGTATCTATGTGTGCGACAAATCGTCCGTTTCATTTAAACGGCGCTGTCATATATGAGCAGCACGTTTAGTAGGTCTACCCATATTTAGAAAAAAATGTTAGTGTACTTCAGATTCACTAAAAATGTATCAAATATTATAAATAATATAAGTCGGTTTTTTTTTGTTAAAATTTTTGTTTATTTTTTGATTTTTAGTGAATCTGAAGTACACTAACATTTTGTTCTGAATATGGGTAGACCTACTAAACGTGCTGCTCATATGACAGCGCCGTTTAAACGAAACTGACGATTTGTCGCACACATACTTAATGCTAAATGGAGGTCTAAAGGAGAGGCCTACGTCCAGCAGTGGACTTGTAATGGCTGAGATGATGATGATGACTTAATGCTAATTTCAGACTTATATGGTTTTCTCATGGGTGCCATTGTCAGAACTGGACTAAATTGAAATGGGACCACACGGTAAGCACCAGCTTTCAAATAAAAAAAGAATCATTAAAATCGCTTCGCCCAGTCGAAAGTTATGAGGTAACAAACATAAAAAAAAAAAAAAAAAAAATACAGACGAATTGAGAACCTCCTCCTTTTTTTGAAGTCGGTTAAAAAAAGGAACATACCATACATGTCATGTACAAGGTGCTTCTCTTCCCGCGCAGGGTAAAAGCCCATCGAAGGAATGGGCGAAAATCTTAGCAATCATGTTAAAAGTGGGCTTTAGGTCTTGTCGCCGTAGACTCTGGCTAGCCCGTTAGGGATAGACTTGGTGTCAGAAGCTGGCTACGAAGCATGAGATCCCCGGTCGACGCAGATAATTATAATAGGTACACATACATACACATACACATACACAAATCACGTCTTTATCCCTTACGGGGTAGACAGAGCCTAAGGTAACAAGACCTACAGGCCACGTTTAGCAAGACACTGGGGGCGTAGAGGTGGAAAGGGGAATCAAAATAGTGATGGGTTGCTAGCCGCATCGCCTGTAACAAGATTCCTATGATTTTCGCCCATTCCCTCGATGGGATAATAGGTACGTATGAAAAATACGAATGTTTGTTGTCAAGTCTTGAATGTTCAGTGTATTTAAAATATTACATACACACATATATCACGTCTTTATCCCTTACGGGGTAGACAGAGCCTTAGGTAACAAAACCTTAAAGCCACGTTTAGCATGATTAGTACGTTCTATGTTCTTTCTTTGCTCCCAGACCCAGACCAGTATGGAAGTACCTACCTACGTATATTTGTCCATTGCCTAGTGCCCATAGCACAAGATTTGCTTATTTTGGGTCAATTTTCATGATATTTATTTATACAATTTGTTATTCTTAAAAATAGCTTGCATAATGTTTCTCTAAACTCTAAATTCTGTGGAATGGTGCTCCAAACCTTCGTAGACAAGCGGCCGCGAGTTGTGGTCAAGTTGCTGTGGAAGGTTCGCGTACGTACCTGAAACAATTAACATTATTATAGCAAAATCCAAAATAAAGGTTACGCTTATCTATACTAATCTAAACTAATATTATAAAGAGGAAAAATTTGATTGTTTGTTTGTTTGTTTGAATTGAATAGGCTCCGAAACTACTGGACAGATTTCAAAAAATCTTTTGCCGTTAGAAAGGTACATTATCACTGAGCGACATAGGCTACTTTTTACCGCGAGAAAATGCCTACCTTCTCCTACGGGAAAATTAATTTACCGCGGGCGAAGCTGCGGACGGAAGGCTAGTAGGCATTAATCACGTCTTAATCCCTTACGGGGAAGACAGAGCCTAGAGTGGCAAGGCCACAAGGCCACGTTTAGTAGTCTGTAGGGTATAGGTGGAAATGGGAATCAAAATAGCGGCTTGCGGTATTCCTATGATTTTCCCCCATTGCGCTGGGCTTTTACCATCTGCGCGGTAAGAGAAGCAGCTGGTATTCTATGTTATTTATTTGCTCCCAGACAGGAATGGAAGAATTCCTTGTTGTCCAGCGTAAATTAAATTTGTGTAATTACTTACTTGTCTATTTTAAGCCTTATTTTGATTTAAAAAACTGGCATACGTCTTTATCCCTTACGGGGTAGACAGAACCTAAGATAAGAAGTTTAGCATGACTAAGGGCGTATAGGTGGAAACGGAAGTCAAAATAGTGATGGGTTGTTAAACTGAGGGACTCCGCATTAGGGCCTTACCATCAGAAAGAAAAGAAAGAGTAAAAAGAAGACTTTTATTCCTTTTTGCAAGACACACAAATATAAGAGAATATACACAATTTTATAGAAAATAACAAAAAAAAACATAGACATGAAAAATAAATCATCAGCGTTCACACATCACGTCTTAATGCGATTCAAATCCGACTCAGTTCAGGTTTCGTCTGTCATTTTTACTATGGATGACAGCGAGCGAACCTAAACTGAATTGGAACTGATATAATCTAAAAAAGTTAGATATAATCTGAAATATCTAAAAAAGACAGTTTCCTGGCGCGTCTAAAATCAGCTTTTGGAACCCTTCTAAATATTCCAACGGGTTCTGCTGCCCTTTCCGCTAACTCGCGCCTAAATATGAATGTAGGCCGCCACATGATTCTTGTCGCGTGGTAATAGGGACGGGTTTAGCGTGGCCACGGCCCATCTGCTCGTGCCACTCCGAATATTTTATTAAAGCACTGGTTATATTTTATTAATGCGGCATCAAAGCGGAGATGGAATTTGACGGCCATCTTTAAATATAACTAGTATTGCTTCAGATGCAATCATGTAATCTCCAGCTAGGTACGCCCATTCTTGCATGCTGGTCTGGGAGTAAAGAAAAAACATAGAATTTACCAGTTGCTTCTCTTCCCGCGCAGATAAAAGCCCATCGAGGGAATCGGCGAAAGTCTTAGGAATCATGTCATAGGCCAGGGCAGGCGAACCAATGGCACGCGTGCCGTTGATGGCACGCCACACAATGTTTTGGGCACGTCGCCGATCATTTATTTATTTATTTCAGTATTTATTATTATTATTTTCCAAATAATCAGAAAGTCAAAATTATTTAATGGCACGTCAATGACCCCATTAAACATTTTTGAGAAAAAATGGCACGTTGATGCATAAAGGTTTGCCTACCCTGTCATAGGCGATGCGGATAGCAACTCATCACTATTTCTATTTCCTTTTCCAACTATACGCCCTTAATTATGCTAAACGTGGCCTTAAGATTTTGTTACCTTAGGCTCTTTACCCCGTAAGGGATAAAGACGTGATATATGTAGGTCCCACTACTGGGCCTCCTCTCAGGAAGAGAGGGGCTTGTCGATGTGTAAACTTCATACACACCTAGGATTCTTTAAGATGTAGGGGTGAGACCACAATTTTTTTTTATATAGGTACCAGTTACCTTAGGCTCTGTCTACCCCGTAAGGGATAAAGACGTGATTTGTGTGTATTTATGTAAGTGGGGGCAAACGAGCAGACGGGTCACCTGATGGAAAGTAATCGCCATCGCCCAGAGACACCTGCAAGCCTTGGGGAATCACAGGTGCTTTGCCGGCCCTTGCAAGATCAGGAAGGCTCGCTTTTTAAAGATCCCTAAATTGTACCGTTCAGGGAATGTTGCGCAGGAAATTGGTTCCAGATCTTTGTCGTACGAAAATACAATACAATAGAGACACGAAGCTCATACAAGAACTGTCAAAATGAACACGATGGCGATTGCGAGCATGTTAGGTAATAAACCTACTGAGCAGGGCCGAATCGACCATATCGCTTTTTGGGCTTCAGCCCAGGGCCCCGTGGATTCAAAGGGCCCCCAGCTAAGTCAAGTCAAAGTCAATTTTTTTTCTTATACTTTGAGTAATTAGGTGGGCCCCTAAGTAGTATTAGCCCAGGGCCCCCTAAACTTCTTCCCAAACCTGCATTGCACAGGTGCCACAAAGAGGGAACCCCATCTCGGGGTGGTCGTGGGTCGCGGTGACACCGAGTGCTCCCGTAACGCCTCACATACGACTGCATAGGGAATCCGTGTGGTTTTTAGTGGGTATGCCTGCCGTCGCGGGAGACCCCACATACCTCCGGTAAACCCGTACCGGGCGGACGCGTTTTCCATACCATAAAAAAAAGGGCCTCTAAACTCACGGTCCGGCCCTGCTGCTACTGAGCTCTGCTCACACTGGTTTTTATATTCGCTCGCCGAGTTGGTAAGGAAGCCTCGGCGCGCGTCCGACTCGCGCTTGGCTTAATCCTTATCGCGAACTGCCAACAAATCAACCTCATTCGAGTGAATGAAAAGAGTTAATAAAAATAAAACTGTTAATTGTTTACGTTCGCGCGCGCCGGTGTTTACGCGGCGTGTAAACAAAACACGCGCGCTCCGACAGCTCCTCGCATGCCTACACTACTATTAGTATTATACCAGCAGATACAGTACAGTACTACACTACAGTAATAAAATTCATTTCTTTGATACGAATAAATTTGTAAAACAATATAAATGTAATACTAAACGTTTTTACTTACCTAAAAAAATTAAAGTAAATATTGCCAAACTTTTAGCATATAATGTTGAACCCGTACGAGGGTGCGCGACCGCAGCAGACGGTGGCGGCGGCGCCGGGCCGGGCGCTCGGGCGCCGCCTGCGATATGCCAGCCGTCTTTAAACTGACGCGGGAGACAAAGGAAAAGCTCTGCAATTTTACTCTGGTCCATCAAAATATACAAGGCTTTTCCAGCAAAGAGGTTGAAATTGGGCTTTTTCTAGATGCATATAAGGTGGACGTGATGTGTATTACAGAACACTGGCTGAAACGCCATGAATTATTGTTCAACTTTAATAATTATAAAATAGGCAGCTCTTTTGTTAGAAAATCGGCGATTCGTGGTGGCTCAATAGTCATTGTTAAAGAAGACTTTAAATGTAAGGAACGAAAACAAATAGTGCAGCTTTCTGTTGAACGCGTCATAGAGATTGCATGTGTTGAATTAGAAAATCATGTCGTATTGTGTGTGTACAGGCCGCCGTCTTCGGATTTTAGCCAGTTTGAATCAGTCATGGAAGAGGCTCTGAAGCAAGTTTTTGATACCAGTAAGTCTATAATTGTGTGTGGTGATTTTAATGTTAACATACTAGAATCTACTGATTCAAACTCGATCAGAATAATAAATCTATTTAAATCGTTTAACTTATTCCATCAGTTTGAGGAGCCGACTAGAATAACTGCTAACACGGCCACATGTTTAGATAATATCTTTTGCGACTGCGAAGCTGCGGATAAAACTGTTTTTCATTGCTTCAGTTCAGATCACAGCGGCCAGAAAGCCGTTTTTAAAATGTCGAAGCGGAATCATAAGCAAGAACTAACTTACAGGCCCGTAACGGAAAGTCGCCTAGAAAGATTTAGTGACAACATTTCCAACAAAATCCCTTTGTTACCAGTAGGGGAAAACGATCCGAACATATTGTATAAGGGTTTATCTAATGTTATTAATGATGAGTTCAGAAATGTTTTTAAATTAAAGACTATTAAGAAAGACTCGAGCAAAACAATGTTTAGCGACTGGGCTACGGTCGGTATACATAGAAGCAGGACCAAGCTTTATGAATTGTATGAGATGAAAAGTAACAGCAACGATGCAAGATTCAAGGAGTATGTCAAGAAGTATTCAAAGTTATTTAAAAAGGTTTGCGCTATTGCAAAAGCAGATTACTTTAGCAATAAAGTTAAATCTGCAGATAACAAAGTGAAAGCAGTTTGGAATGTAATTAATTCAGAGACAGGCAAAAGCAAGGCCCGAAATTGTCATTTCAAACTGAAAGTAGATGACAAAATACTGACCTCGGATAAGGAAATAGCAGACACCTTTGAGAACTTCTTTGCAAACATAGCTGTAAATACTACCCGTAACCTAAAGGCATTTACTGAAGAATCAAGCTCATATTTGTCTATGAATGCAAAAGCTTGTAATTATAAATTTGATTTTAAATATATAGACGCACGCGAGATTGTTGCAACTTTTAAATCCCTGAAGCTAAAAAATACGGAGGACCTTTGGGGAATCTCAGTTAAAGTCATGAAATCTGTTATTCACGTGGTGGCGCCATATTTGGCTATCATTTTTAATAAGTGCGTGGATGAGTGCGTGTTTCCGGACTTGATGAAATTTAGTAAAGTGATTCCTTTGTTCAAGTGTGGTGACAAAAGTGATCCGTCAAACTTCCGTCCAATTTCTATTCTTCCGGTGCTCAGTAAAGTGTTTGAGAAGATAATGCTGAATCAGATGTTGCATCATTTCAATGCAAATGAATTACTTCACAGCCAGCAATTTGGTTTTACCAAAGGCCGATCCACCACAGATGCGGCGGCTGTACTCGTTAAGTATATTTATGATGCATGGGAACATTCGCAAGATGCAATAGGGATCTTCTGCGACCTCTCCAAAGCATTTGATTGCGTGAAGCATGAAACTCTTATCCTCAAACTTGAGCACTACGGGCTTTCTGAAAACGCACTGAAACTTGTCATGTCCTACCTCAGTCAGAGAATCCAGAAAGTGGTCATAAATAGAGTGCAGTCATGTGGTGCGCCGGTGAAGCTTGGAGTACCACAGGGTTCAATATTGGGCCCTTTTCTCTTTCTAGTATATATCAATGACCTGCCCCGCCTACTAGAAAACAAATGTGACATAGTTCTGTTTGCTGATGATACCTCTCTGATTTTTAAGGTCGACAGGCAACAGGAAGATCAAAGTCACATCAATGAGACTCTAACAGAAGTGCTTCAATGGTTTACTGCGAACAATCTACTACTAAACGCAGCTAAAACGAAATGCATAAAATTTTCGTTACCAAATGTACGACAGGTTGAAACAGCTATTTCCATAAACGGAGAGAAGCTGAACCTCGTTGATGACACCGTTTTTCTTGGTCTTACCCTGGATCGAAACTTACAGTGGAGCCCACATATCTCTGCTCTTGCTGGTAGATTGAGTTCTGCCGCCTATGCTGTACGAAGAATTAGACAATTCACCAACGTGGAAACTGCTCGACTGGTTTATTTCAGCTATTTTCATAGCATTTTGTCTTACGGCATTCTGATTTGGGGAAGAGCAGCTGACATTCAGAGTATCTTCATTTTACAGAAGAGGGCAGTTCGGTCCATCTACAATCTGAACTCCCGAGAGTCATTAAAAGAGCGCTTTAAAGAGATAGAAATTCTCACAGTAGCTTCGCAGTACATACACGATGTGATTATGTACACACACAGGAATTTCAATTCCTTTAAGAAAGTGTCGGACATCCATGATATCAACACTCGTAATAAACACAAGCTTCTCGTTCCTAAATTTCGTCTACGGAAAGTAAGTAAATCTTTCCTGGGAAATTGTGTCAGGTTCTACAACAAAGTGCCTGTAGATGCGTGGAAATTGTCATATGTGTTATTCAAGAAATACATAAAGAACACGCTCTTAAAGAAAGCATATTACACAGTCGATGAGTACATGTGTGATAATAACATGACATGGCCATCTTTGGAAAAATTACCGTAAGCATCCAGTGTTTTGTGAGTGATCCTGTAGTGCGTGTGTATGTGTGCGTGTGTGTGTGTGTATGAGTGTATGCGTGTAGTGTCGACTAGATACGGTCTCTGGCCCTGTTGCTACCGTCTGCTGTTGAGGTTAGCTGATCTTGATTAATTAAGATTCCAAATTGTATAGCTGTATTAATTAAAATTATTAATTAAGATAGGTATTATCAATATAAATATTGTACCTATTGTAATTGTTTATTTAAATATTTATTCTATTTTTCATAATGATTAATTTTTACAATGACATAAATATTGCTATGTCGTATGTGTATTAAACTAGGTATTAGGTAGGTATATTGTTAAGCTTATGGATTTCCGGTTTATTTCTTTTACTTTTTTTTCTTTTACTGTTTAGTTGCAGGCTAGCGACGTCGAAGTTCCTAAAACGTTCCCATAGTGTGCCTGTGGGGACGGAAGCGAGACATGCCCTCGGTACCGCTCTGCTTTCAGAGCAGGACATGAGTGCGTGAAAGCCAACATTAGGGGCGGCAGACGTAAGCTTGCCTTCGGAATCCAAAAGCTTATTGGTTACTTACTTGACATGAAATGTATATTTCATAATTTTGTTTTATATATAATTTTTTTTTTCCTGCGACATTGGAGACATCTCCAATTAGTTTATTTGACGGTGGAGGCGTTTTACACCTCCACTGAACTTACTATTATTTTTTTTTTTTTTTGTTTTTTTTTTTTTTTTTTTTTGACCAGTAGAGACTTTATACATCTCTACTATTTATAGATTAATATAATTTAAGGCTCGGGGACCTTATACATCCCTTATATAAATGTATTTAATTTAAGTAGAATTTAAGTATTCTTAGTTACTGTATTTTTATTTGAAAAAATGACTTTCTGCCAAGTTTCTTGCGGCGCATTCTTCTTGGCAATGATGGTCTTTCCGAATGTGCTGGTAGTTTCAAAAGACATGTAAAAGAGCCCTTAGCGGCCAATTTGCAAAATAAATTATCTTATCTTATCTTAGATATCATCACTCATCTAAATCCGTGAAGAGAGATCTATAAACAGCTGGAACAAAACTGCCGCTGACCGCAAACTTCTAGAGCTAGTATTGAACACATACATACATACATAGGTAGGTACATACATACCGTCACGCCTCTCTCCCACATTTATGGAATGTCTCAGGTACAAGTGAGGAATTACGACTAACTATTAATTTACGGCGTTTTTATAGCTTATAGATGACGACCCGCCCCGGCTTCGCACGGTATAATGCATGTATTATACATATAAACCTTCCTCTTGAATCACTCTATCTATTTAAAAAAAAACGCATCAGAATCCGTTGTCTGGTTTTGAAGATATACCTAAGCATACATACGGACACGGGGACAGAAAAAGCGACTTTATTTTATACTATGTAGTGATTAAAAATAAATGTCGAAAAACCTTACAGTGCCGCTGTCGAAAAGTTGTCGAAAAGTTAGTGCATTTTTTTTTTCATTGTATGAGAAAAAATCTGTACCGCTCAGAAATGACGGCCGCTATCTCAGAGTTATTTTATATAGTAACAGCCTTCTAAGCTTCATTCACTTGTTGAACTTTTTAACCTTATCCCAGCTGCCAAGTTCCATCACCGTACTACTCGACGCAAAAGTAGTTTCCACCAACATCACCTCGATAGTTGGTGCTCCAACACCGTGCGATTTAAGCGTTCTTTCTTGCCCCGTACGTGCAAAATTTGGAATGGGCTGACGGCTGGGGTTTTTCCAACTGGCTACAATATGGGTACCTTCAAGAGGCGAGTGTACCATTTCTTGCAAGGCCGGCAACGCGCTAGCAGCCCCATGGGTGCTGTAGTTGTCCATGGGCGGCGGTGATCACTTACCATCAGGTGCACCGCATGCCCGTTTGTCGGTTTTAATATAAAAAAAAAAAAAAAAATGGGCTTGTAGTCTATAAACCTATATAGTCTAGGAATTTGCAAGATACTGAAGCTATTCCATGATAAATGAGGTGCAGTTGCGCGGCCCTGGCCTGGATGAAACTAGAGCGGGTTCTGTCATACAATATTAATAAACGACATGTTCTGGCTAAATTCGCTTGTCAGCACGTTGTAAATCCTTTACTAATTACATTACAATCGGTAATTTTAACCTATATTTATAAACGGCACTAGAACTAGAACAGTCAAATCCGAAATGTAAAGCTATTTTTGATTCCATTTTCCACCTATAGGTACGCCCACAATCTTGCTAAATGTCTGTAGGCACCTGTTGACACGGGCTCTGTCTACCCCGTAGGGGATAAAGACGTGATTTGTATATGTATGTAAAGCTATTGCCGGGAATCGAACCCGCGTCGTCAGTTCGTGATGCCTGCCACCACCCATAGCAGGTTTAGTTCCATAGCGTTATGTTTCGGATTTTTCGGTGTTCCAGTTGTCAGTGCCGCTTAGAAATTTAATAAGGTGAAACAAAGATCAAAAGTTTCATTCATTCATAAATCACGTCTATCCCTTACGGGGTAGACAGAGCCTTAGGTAAGAAGACCTAAAGACCACGTTTAGCATGATTGTGGCGTACGGATGGAAAGGGGGACCAAAACAGTGATGGGTTGCTAGCCACATCGCCTATTTAAATGATCCCTAAGATTTTCACCTAATCCCTCGATGGGCTTTTACGCAGATGGCGCGGGAAGAAAAGCAACTGGTACATTCTATGTTTTTTCATTACTCCCAGATCAGTAGGGATCAAAAGTACTTTTACAAAAATATATCTGCAATCGTAAAGTATTTTTGAAATCGGACAAGATGAATCGGATAATTGTTTTTTTCCTCCAAATTGTTTTCGAATTGGAGCAAACTAAAAATGATCAATGCCAATTGCTTCACAGACAACCAATAGTAAATACTATCAAGCGATAGGAAGGAACGAAACCGGCTTCATCCCTAGCGGCGTCCCTTTCCCTCTCGACAAAAGCCGCAAGAACAAGCGAGACGGAACACACCGTGGGATAGTTACATAACTTGCTTGAATAGGGTTTTATGACAATTAAATGAAATTAAAAGGTGTTTTTTTACCCACGACTACTTACACTCAAAACTGTACACTGTGGTGCAAGAAAACAATAGTAGCGTCTAAGAATAAAAATAGAAAACTACCTTCTTGTGATGTAGTAGAGTCGAAATTGAATATTACAAGGTCTCTCTCGTTTTGATTCCCCTTTCCATCCATACGCCCACAATCGTGCTAAACGTGGTCTTTAGGTCTTGTTACCTTAGGCTCTGTCTACCCCGTTAGTGATAAAGACGTGATTTATGTATGTATGTATGTAAGGTCTCTTAAAATGGATCCGAAATATTGCAGCCGGCGTTTTACAGGACTAGATTCATGGTAGCAATGCGCAAGTTGCAGAATATTCTCAGAATAGCAAGAATATTCTCAGAAATTTTCAGAAACTTTCACGAGAATTTATGGTAAGTTCCGGTTACCAAAGTTTCCAATGGGTATTTAAAAGAAACTTTTGTGTTATATTCCCATTTATAATTAAGCAATTTTAATTTCTGAGAACATTTCTCTAGAAAATTGAACTTTATTAACTTCACCTCGATGCATTGCTAATTCATAAACTACAACTGTTTCAATATATTGATCGATGCTTAAAGTAAACCGCTTCATGGGCAAGACTAAATTTACAGACAAACCGGATCTATATCCCTTACCTACGGGGTAAACAGAGCCTAAGGTAACAAAACCTAAAGGCCACGTTTAACTTGATTGTGGGCAGGTGGACTTAACTTTGAATAAAAACAAAATGAAAAATCTTTAGAAGTGTTCAAAGTGGCTCGACCACCGTAAAATATTTCAGAATCATTGTAAGGGACAATACAATACAATACAATACAAATACTCTTTATTGAACACCACAAATCAGTACAAAACAATACAGAAACAAAGAACAAAGTAGACAATAGGCGGTCTTATCGCTTAATATCGATCTCTACCAGACAACCAGTTAGAAAAGTAAGTTGGAGACAGTTATAGTTTGTTTCATTTAAAATGACGAAAAGTACTTAAGACCAACATCTATTGTTTAATTGTTATCTTCAAGTAGGGTTGTAAAACAATTATGCAGGTGTATCGGTAGGTACCTGTTTGTTCACGGTATACTTTGCGACTACCTGCATAATTGTTTTACAACCCCACTTGAAGATAACAATTCAACAATAGATGTTGGTTTTAAGTACTTTTCGTCATTTTAAATGAAACAAACTATACCTCAGTTACCCTACCTTGTGTTTTGTCTTGTTTTGTTTAGAAAAAAAACAGATAAGGTTAAAGTTTGTCTGAGGAGCAACTCAGGTTGTGGTCTGATGAAAAGCAGCGACTGTCACTACAAGGTCTACAAGAGTAATTGGTTCCAGGCGTGCGTACGCGCATGTAGTGAGGGGTACGCTCGGATAGATCCCGCGCGACGTTGCCGCTCTTCGCAAACAAACGGGCGCCGGCCAGGGCTGCCCCGGCCGAGCGGGACGGCAACAATGTTATTGCAAGGTAGGTACAAGTTGCAGAATATTCTCAAACTAGCTTCTGCCCGCGACTTCGTCTGCGTGGAATTATACATAAAAACCTTCCTCTTGAATCACTCTATCTATTAAAAAAAACCACATCGAAATCCGTTGTGTAGTTTTGAAGATATAAGCATACATAGGGACAGAGAAAGCGACTTTGTTTTATACTATGTAGTGATGCTGACTATGTAGTGATAGTGAAATGCAAGTATTCTCAGCTCAGAAGTTTAAAGAGAATTTATAATAAGTTCCCTAAAAGAAAGTCTCCAACGGGAATTTTCCAAAAACTGCTTAGGATTCGTGTTTTTTTTATAACGTTATCATTAGGTAATCAGTTGAAAATATTCTTCCATGCTGGTCTGGGAGTAAAGAAAAAACATAGAATGTACCAGTTGTTTTTCTTCCCGCGCAGGTGGTAAAAGCCCATCGAGGTATTAGGCGAAAATCTTAGGGATCATGTTAAATAGGCGATGTGGCTAGCAACCCATCACTGTTTTGGTCCCCCCTTCCATCCATACGCCCACAATCATGCTAAACGTGGTCTTTTAGGTCTTCTTACCTAAGGCTCTGTCTACCCCGTAAGGGATAAAGACGTGATTTATGAATGAATGAATAAGAACATTACCTGTGAGGACTATTTCCTGACATTACTTTTTTAAGACGCTTTTAAAGTAGACGCTACAATATGGGACTAGAGCTGTTTCTGTAGACATTTCTTCTTCTTTTTTTAATATGGGCCCATCAATCAATGCAATGATTTCGCCAATGTCAAAGTAATAAATATAGTATTTAAAAATCTTGTAACAAAAATGTCGGCAACGTTGTACGGTAGAACACGGTCAAAAGACCCCCCCCCCCCCCTGTCGGGCTCATAGCCAACGGATAATGATATCCCTCAGAATCTGCCAGGAAATCATTAACCGATGCCCAGGGTGCACTAGACCAAGCACTGCTCTTCCCCTCAGACGGATCCAAAAACGAACCGCAGATCACCTTTAGACATTTAAAACTTTTCCAAATTCGTAATTTTTTCGAACTGCAATTGTTGCGGGATTTATAAGCGGCGGTTGGCAGCCCTGCCTGCGCGTGCGCCGAACGGCAACGCGACAGATGCGGCGCGGGGTACCATTGTCTGCGCGAGAGTGAGGCGAGAGTGAGTAATACATATTAGATAATAGGTATGGTATAGGTAACGGGGGAATTACCTCCGTTTAAACATTAACAGTCATAGAAAAAGGAGAGCAAGACTCGCGCACCGAGTGTTCTATACAAATTTGAAGATTCTAGTAAAATTTTAAATGCCAAAGTTTGTGAGAATGTTTGTTACTCTTTCACGCTAGAACCGCTGAACAGATCTGGATGACATTTTACACAGATATAGATTATACATACATACAGATATCACGTCTTTATCCCTTACGGGGTAGACAGAGCCTAAGGTAACAAAACCTGAAGGGCGTATAGCTGTAAAGGGAAATCAATATAGTGATGGGTCGCTAGCCGCATCGCCTATAACATGATTCCTAAGACTATATTCCTAAGATTATAGTGTGCAATAACGCATATGTTACTTTTTATCCTGGAAAATAGCATAGTTCCCGCGGGATAGAAATAAAAGAATTGTTTGTAGACGAAGTCAAGTCTGTCTATTTACCTACATTTACATTACTGGATATGACATTTGATTTATTTATTTAATTGCATCGTTTATTCGATTAATTTTGACATTATATTAAATTAACCCTGTATTATGTTTCATTATTTGCCTATAAGGAGTGACGATCTCTAGCGGAGAATTAATTTAATTGTACCTAAATGTTTTTATTGTTAATGTTTTTGATTTTACATATTTATAATATTCAATTGATTTGTATTATTTAACTTAATTTTATTTACTCTTGACGATTTTAAAAATCGAAATGCTCCTAACTTGACATGTTATATCGCGGGAACTATGCAATTTTCCGAGATAAAAACTATCCTATGTCCTTCCCCGGGACTGAAACTATTTCTTTACCAAATTTCATTAAAATCGGTGCAGCGGCTTACGCGAGAAAGCGTAACAGACAGACAGACAGAGTTACTTTTGCATTTATAATATTAGTAAGGATGTAATTTTTATTGAATGAATAAATAATCTTAATCTAAATCTTATCTTTGCGTTAGCAATGCACGAAGAAGTTATTAAAGTTGCGAAATTTTCTTATAAATCATTAATGGCCACAGGACCCGATACGCACATTATAAAACGCAATCAAAAATATAATTCTTGAAAAGTTTTAGAAAAAATCCTATTAGAAACTTTCGTTATGGCAACTTAATACGAATTCTCGTGAAACATACAACAAACACATACACAAATCACGTTTATGTCTCTTACGGGGTAGACAGACCCTAAGGTAGACCTACAGGCCACGTTTAGCAAGATTGTGAGCGTGGAGAATGGAATCAAAATAGTGATGGGTTGCTAGCCGCATCGCCTATAACATGATTCCTATGATTTTCACCCATTTCCTCGATGGGCTTTTACCATGCGCGGGAAGAGAAGCAACTGGTGCATTCTATGTTTTTTCTTTGCTCCCAGACGAGCGTGGAAGTTCCGAGACCAGCAGGTCTCGTGAAACTTTTCGGAAATATCTGAGACTAGCTTCTGCCCACGACTTCGTCTGCGTAGAATTATACATAAAAACCTTCCTCTTGAATCACTCTATCTATTATAAATAATCGCATCAAAATCCGTTGTGTAGTTTGAAGATATAAGCATACATAGGGGCATAGGGACAGAGAAAGCGACTTTATTTTATACTATGTAGTGATGATAGTGAATATTCTTGCTTTTATTCTCAACAAATTCTGCAGTTTGCGCATTACTAGTGTGAGAGCAGCATCGAGTGCCGGTGGTGGCGCCGCGCTCTGCTCTCGCGCTCGCGGCGCGGGCGCAGCCGCCAAGGACAGCGCTCTCGCGACGGAGCACGACGGACCCTTAGGGTGCGCTCTCTTCGGCACGGCTTAGACCGTCGGCGAGTAGTTTTAGCTGGCGTCCGGACTCCGAATACCGTGAGGAAAACAAGCATACCTTTTTTCTACGTATTAACACGTTAACTGCGGGTCCACTTTCAATGAACTTTCAGCCAGTGCGTTTGTGACCTATAAGAACTCATAACCAAGCTCTAGTTCAGTGCGTATGAGACCCAATCAGTCTCATAAAAAATAGATTTCCAAAATAACGTTAATTTCGCTCAAAAAGCTGTGTATCGTTATTATTTTTGTTTATGATTGTAGATAATCCATTGCTCTATCCTTAGACGAGTTCGCATGCAGTTTCGACACTAATATACAGAGTAAATAGAAAACAAATATAGGGTATCGATTGTATCTCATACCGCAACTGAAGTTAGTTCAATTTGTGGAAGGACTAGTGATGGGATTGAAATAAAACATGAATAGTCGATAACTATATTTTATTAAAAAAAAGGTCTTAAGGAAAGTGTTTTTCGTTAAAACACGGTAAACACAATGTTTGTTCACATTGGACACAGTGGGTAATGATTTTTTTTGTTTTTTTGGCAGCTTGTGTGCTATTCATTGTGAGCCTTAATTTACTGTAACAGCCCACGCAACGTCTTTTTTTGTCACCGCGTTTTAAAACGTGGTCTGAACATCTTCCCTCAGGAAATTCTGCAAGAAGGTGTATATATTATTTAGTATACAGTTGGTATATAGGATCTCAAAAATGTTTGTCCAAAACAATATTTTTTTATGAATACATAGGTAAACTAATTTAAAATATCCCATTTTTTTTATCGGTTACCCATGAACCCCTAAGCGATTGTGCACCCATAACAGCACGTCAACAGGTAACTACTTTAGAATGAGACTAATCGCATTAAAGTAAGTAGATAATTACAGCGACTATATAAAAAAATAGTTTCATTTTATATCAGGGAAATTTAATTTCCAGGTCCACTCAATTAGCAAAATTGTTAAATAAATAAAAGATAAGTCGCATCGATACTTGAACAGCACTAAAACAAAATGTGCGGCGCCCGCGCCACTCGCTCTCCCCTCCATGCGGCTATGAGGCCTGCGATTCATGACACTCAAAAGATCTCATAACGCACCAAATGAATAAAGTTATTACTCAGTGCGTTAGGGACCTAATCGATCTCAAATTTTTATTTATACGTCGGTGTGTTCAATTTTTAGCAGGAAGCAAGTTTATATATTTGTCTCCATCATACTCGTAGTATTTCAGCTGCTATTGCCTCCCGCACAGAGGTGTGAAATACGAAATCGGGCGCCGCACTAAATGAAAGACTCGTAAGAGATGTTTTAGATCTCATAACGCAGTGAACGTGTTAATTGAAAGAAAGAGAAAGAAAGAAAGAAGACATTTATTTCTTTTTGCAAGACACACAAATATAGGAGAATATAGGTAGGTACACAATTTTATAGAAAACTAGCTTCTGCCCGCGACTTCGTCTGCGTAGAATTATACATAAAAACCTTCCTCTTGAATCACTCTATCTATTAAAAAAAAACCGCATCAAAATCCGTTGTGTAGTTTTGAAGATATAATCATACATAGGGACATAGGGACAGAGAAAGCGACTTTGTTTTATACTATGTAGTGATGATTATCAAAAAGTAAAATAATAATTGATACATACATACGTACAATAAATGACGTCTTTATCCCTTACGGGTAGACAGTGTCTAAAGTGACTCAAATACCTACATCTTTGTACTTTGTAGCTTGTGGCTATGGTGCTTTGTGCTTCGAGTGGGTGTTTGCGTCCTCTTGTAAGACACTTGACATTTTAATTGTTAGAGTAATGCTTGTTGTCTTGTTTTTTTTATTTTATTTTCACATTCATGCATACATACATATATCACGTCTGTATCCCTTACGGGGTAGACAGACCCTACGGTAACAAAACCTTAAGGCCACGTTTGGCGTGATATAGGGAGTACAGTGGACAACCTACCACGTCAGCCGAGCGCGGAAATGAGACGCGTGATCGTACTTACGAAGACAAAAAATATATCGGATGCACACGTTACGTTATGTATTATCTTTTCTTTCAATATATTTACACAAGCCTGCCATTTCAAGGGTTACCACTGACCACTTATCTATTTACGATTGTATTGGTCCGGTATGAGTCACGTATGCTTCTCAAGTGGTCATGATCACCACACATACACACACACACACACACACACCGTCAAGTGTCTTCCCCAGTATACAGAGGCTACTTCAACTACCACATTGCTAAATTTGGGTGGTGAAGGATTTTTTTTGGACGAAATGACTTTGACGGACAGTACGCGGAAATTACGGGCACAAGAGGCCTAGAGGAGGAGTCCTCTAGGTTGGCAACGCATCTGCAATCCCTCCGGGGTTGCGGGTGTCTATGGGCAGTGGTGATCACTTACCATCAGGTGACCCACTTGCTCGTTTCCCTTCCTATTCATATAAAAAAAAAGTCAAGGGACATAAATAATATTTGTAGGTACGTTAACTTTACCAAGACGTCAAAACATCTATACACCTTTATGCCACAAACAACAAGACCGGTGCCTGACACATATTAGCATGATGGCTGTGTCGATATTGACAGTGTACATATCTGTTGGCAACCCCAACACTATTATTATGAAGTTGGCACTACCGCCTCAATTTTTGTCTCTCTCTGTTTGTACCGATGGCGAATAAACGCGTCTTAATTCTAATTTATGGTGCTTTTAATTATTAGCTCAGTGAAGTTTCCAAAAACAACCAGCTCTCCAACGAGTTCTCTACAATACCTAATCCTACTAATCCTACTATCCTACTTCCTGCTAATATTATAAATGTGAAAGTTTGTGAATATGTTTGGATGTTTGTTACTCTTTCACGCCAGAACGGCTGGACAGATCTGGATGAAATTTGGAACATAGATAGATTATAGTCGGGAATAACACATAGGCTACTTTTTATCCCGGAAAATTACGTAATTCCCGCGGGATAGCGATAAACGAACTCTATGCAGACGAAGTTGCGGGCAACCAACGAATTTATTCATACAATTAAGCACATTCCTTAAAACGCACTGCAAACTTTCTATTATTGTAGTAGCCATACAGCATAACCAGCATCTAAATGTGACCAAGTTAAATAACATGCTAAAACTGGTTTGCAATAATTTTAAGCATTGTTCATTTCTGGACACACAAACACCATCGTTCAACGCAAGAAATTATCTACCTTCTTTATGCTACAAAATTAATTTATTTATTGACAGCTCATACTACGAAAATAATTACATTACCCTCAAAATCAGGAATAAAGTCAACAAATTAGTTAAAAAGAATCCAGGAAATCACAACAGCACTAACAGGAAATACAAAAAGGGTACAATCCCTTACTTTTTTAATCGAATGACTGAAACTACAAAAACCATCGAAAAAACATTAATAAAACAAAGTAAAGATAACGAAATGAAAAAAAAAACTATACTAGACTACTTTCCTAAAATAAATAAAAATGCTTGCGAGTTAAATAATGAAAATAAGTTTTTTCGAGACTAGCGTGAATAATCTAATTATCTTACATCAAAATATCGCTGGCCTATTAAGCAAAAGAGACGTGCTACAAATCGTTCTGCATGATTTCTCACAAAAAAGATGTCAAATTGATATCATTTGTTTAACTGAAACATTCATAAAAGCTGGAAATGAGCAAAATTTTACTTTAAATGGATATCGACGTGCAAACTGGTATTCCAGGAAAAATATGAAAAGAGGAGGTGTTCTTATAATGTGCAGAGAAGGTATTAGTTTCAAACCCCTCCTTTTCTTAAAAGAACTACAGATGGACTATAATTTTGAATGCTGTGGTATAGAAATTGTGGAACATAACTGTATAATCATATGTATATATAGAATACCAAACTCCGCCGCTGACATATTTCTTAACCAATTAGAAATTTTACTTCATAAACTACGTGTGAAAACCAAAAAGCAAATTATTATTACAGGCGACTTCAATATTAATATAATTAAACAATCGAATACAGCATTAGAGTACCACAGAATCCTGCAAAATAGTAATTACATAATCCATATAAAGGAGCCGACTAGACAAAATGCTTGCCTGGATCAAATAATAAGTAATGTACCAGAAGCAAAAGGGGAATTGCATTCCTTGGGCTTGTCAGATCATAACACGGGTCAACTTCTCAAACTTCCTATTAAAAACAAAGTAACACATAATCCATACAAATTAGTCAAAAAACGTGATTACAGCAAAGAAAATATAATGAAATTTCAAGATTCTATGTTAAATGTAACCTGGAACGACGTGTACAATGAAACAGATCTAAATGCAGCTTTTAACTGTTTTCACGACGCGCTGACCCTTTTTTATAACCTGTGCTTCCCATTTAAAATATTAAAAATAAAAAATAAACTTATACAGCCCACATGGTTAACTAAAGGTATTAAAAAATCTTCGCACACAAAACGGAAATTAAGATTTAAATATTATACATCTCGTGATAAAACTGATAAAAAGAACTATCGTAAATACTCGAAAATATTCAAAAAATGTATTCATACAGCTCAAAAATTTTCAAATATTAACTATGTTAGTTCATCAAAAAACGTATGTAGGGCAACGTGGGACATAATTAAAGATCATACAGGAAATAAACCTGAAGAGAAAAAATACATAAATAAAATTGTTGAAAATAATAACATAATTAGTGATCCAAAGGAAATTGCAGAAAAATTTAATCAATACTTTATAAACCTGACAAATTATGACAATATTTCTAATAGAACAACTGACATCAAATATACACAAATAATTAAAGAACAAAATGATAGTATGTATTTATTTCCTACAGATGAATCAGAAGTATCAAAAATAATTAAATCACTTAATAATACGTCAGCTGTAGGTTTTGATGGTATTTGTACAAGCGTCCTAAAACAAACAGCGGATGCACTAGCGCCTATTCTAACGTACTTAATAAACCGGTCTTTTTCCGAAGGGATTTTTCCAGATCGGCTAAAACTTTCTGTAGTGAAACCAGTTTACAAAAAAGGAGACAGAGATAAAATGGACAATCACAGACCCATTTCATTAATACCAATTTTGTCAAAAGTAATTGAGAAACTAATGCATAATAGAATTATCGGATTTTTAAATAAATACAATATATTAGCAACACAACAGAACGGTTTCCAAAAGGGAAAATCTACAACATTAGCAGCCTTTAATCTAGTCAAAGAAATAACCAACAACATAGATAATAAATTACCAACTACAGCAGTTTTCTTTGATATGAGCAAGGCTTTTGATTTTGTTCCCCATAATCTTCTTCTGCAAAAGTGTGAAATCTATGGCATCCGTGGGATTGCAAAAAATTGGGTAAATAGTTATCTTAGTGAGAGACACCAACAAGTGGAAATTAAAAGTATCAATACAAATGGAGAAGAAACTGCTCATTTGTCTAATATTAAACCAACTAGGTTAGGTGTCCCACAAGGCAGTATTTTAGGCCCCTTATTATTTTTGATTTTTATTAATGATCTGCCTCTTGTTACGCACAATCATTGCACATTATTTGCTGATGACGTCTCAGTCATTATAACTGGTAAAAATAGGGACACCTACAATAATGATATTAACGAAACCGTTAATAGGATAATTAAGTGGCTAAAAGACAACAATTTAAAAGTAAATTTAAACAAAACCACATATATTCAATTTCGAAACAGAAGTGCAAATGTCGAAAACATCGTGGTCTCATACGAAAACCAGGTAATAACGGAATCAAATGAAACAAAATTTTTAGGTTTAATTATAGATAACCAGTGTTCCTGGAAACATCACATCAAGAGTATGGTGGACAGGGTAAATCGCTTTGCTTATGCACTATGGAGACTAACGAAAATTGCGGACGAACAAACAGCCCTAAAAGCCTATCATGGTTATGTTGGTTCTATACTAAGATACTGTATACTGTTGTGGGGTAATTCAGTAGATATAAACAGGATATTTATTGGGCAAAAGCAATGTATACGTGGTATATGTGATGCCCACCCTTTAGCATCTTGTAAACCACTTTTTAAAAGATTAAATTTATTGACAGTTCCTTGTTTATATATATTTGAAATATGTAGCTTTGTAAAATCTTATCCAGAATATTTTAAAAGGAAAGACCAGGTGTGTCATTTCAATACCAGATACCCAAATAAGTTAATATATCCTAAAACGAACACGCTTTTGTATCGCAGAAACTGTTTTCCAATGGCAATACGGATATTTAACAAGCTGCCAAGGAACATAGCTGAGTTGCCCCAAAGCAAATTCAGATTTAAATTATTTCAATGGCTTAAGGACAAAGCATTTTATTCAATCAAAGAGTACCTAAACTAAATAACTGCAATACTAATAATTTATAGTAATATTCATATTTTATTTTTTGTTTAATAAAAATGAAAACTTTGTAAAATGCGCTAATTAAAAATACCAAAAACCACTTTAGAAAATAAGTAAATGTTTGCATGCCAATTTATTTGGTTAGACGTGTCGCCGGACATCAACACTAAATACTAGATCATTTTTGAACCATGTCTAAAGCAAAATAAATTATTTCATTTCATTTCATTCATTTCATTTCATTTCAACAGCTAATACACTATAGAAAAACGCATCAATTTCGATCGACAGCAAATATTACAAGAAACGGTTGATCGACGCCTCGGGGGACCCAAGAGCTGGCGTGTATTTATCCCAGCGGATCGCACTTGCGGTCCAAAGGGGTAATGCCGCCAGCGTCATGGGGACTCTGCCGCAGCCAGTAGGATTGGACGGGGTTTTCTTTTTATAACTTTTTTTTATTTGTAAATATAGGTATTTTATAGTTATTTTTAAGTTTAAGTTTAATTAATTTGTCTTGTACATTTATATTTATCAATAGTCATTTATTATTGTATTTCCCCTTGTTTTGTATCTACGTGTATCGAATGTGTGTAAATAAATGTTTCTCTTTCTCACGGTAAAAAAAAAAAAAAAAAAAAGAAACGCGTAATCTTATAATCTCGTACTCAAAAAGGTGAATTATAAACTTAATCAGGACATTAATTCCTGAATTCTGAACATGGAACTTAATCAAGGCAGGCAATTTGTGGTCACGCGACGCCGGTGTACGAGGTAATTACCTTTCTTCTGTTCTAACGCCTGCTCTGAGGTGTGACACAAAACGGCCAAGAGCGAGTCGGACTCGCGCACCGAGGGTCCCGAACGAATAAGGCAAGTGTACATCTAAAGCATGTGCTAGCAAAGTCATGCTGCCAAGCCAAAGTAGGCAGTGCAGGTCATTTGTATTATAAGCGAATATCTATCGGACAAGACGAATACGAAAGTGTCGGAATAGATTCCCTAAATCGACAAAAAACACAAAAGACGACTTAATGAAGATCGTTGTCCTTTTGCTTCCATGCTGGTCTGGGGGCAAAGGAAAAACATAGAATGTACCAGTTGCTTCTCTACCCGCGCAGATGGTAAAAGCTTGTCGAGGGAATGGGCGAAATTCTTAGGAATCATGTTACAGGCGATGCGGCTAGCAAGCCATCACTATTTTGATTTATTCCACCCATACGCCTAAAATCACGCTAAGTGTGGCCTTTAGGTTTTGTTACCTGAAGTCAAAGTCAAAGTTACTTATTGCCAGAACATAGTGTGAATAACAAAGATCTTATGAGTAGTGGAATAGGATGTGCTTATGTTCTACCTACACTAGGCAATATTTTAGTTAATGCACTTCTTGTCACAATTAATTGATTGAGGCTCTGTCTACCCTGTAAGGGATGTAGACGTGATTTGCGTGTGTGTGTCGTCCTTTTCCTAAGTCGGTCAAAGCACAAGCGTACAAAAACCGAGTTCAATTAGACATTTGCCGCATAACCGTCGCCATTTGGACATAAAAAATGCATGAACATGGCGGCCATTTTGTTTCAAAAATTGCTCCTCTTTCTAGTTTCGGGGGCTCTGTGTATTCGTACTATTCGTGTAATGAAATAGGCACACATTATTAGCCACTTTCTGTGTACGCCCCCCCCCCTGCCCGCGTATATTGATTGGATCCATTTCCTCAGAAGCTGCTTGACAAGGGTCCGAGCCATTTTCAGCCACCGCGGCTATTCACGGCATTCAACTCCGCTTATCGACATCTGACCATTGGAGCGTTATGTATAATAAATAATGTGTATAGTATATTAGTTAGGTACGGATATAAGTTATTTATTTAATTCTATATAAACCCATCTCTCTCTAGAAAGAGCAGGAGGATAAACCAGACAATCTATTTCGCGCGCGACGCGACTCTTGTCTTATGATTATTCTTAACTAGCTTCTGCCCGCGACTTCGTCTGCGCAGAATTATACATAAAAACCTTCCTCTTGAATCACTCTATCTATTAAAAAAAACCGCATCAAAATCCGTTGTGTAGTTTTGAAGATATAAGCACACATAGGGGCATAGGGACAGGGACATAGAGACAGAGAAAGCGACTTTATTTTATACTATGTAGTGACTATGTTGTGATAGTAAAATTCATACTAAAATCCTGTTTTTCTAGAAAGAGAGACAAAAATCTTTGATAGCTTATAAGCTTATAAATAGATATATCTAGAGATATTTCTCGGTTATTTTTATAGATATTTGTTTTTTTTTTATTTTGTTTATTACATTTTTTATTTTCTTCAATGCTGGTCTCGGGGTAAAGAAAAAACATCGAATATACCAGTTGCTTCTCTACCCGCGCAGATGGTAACAGCCCATCGAGGGAATGGGCGAAAAAAATAGGAATCATGTTATAAGCGATGAGGCTAGCAACCCATTACTATTTTGATTCCACTTTCCACCTATACAACCTTTATCGTGCTAAACGTACCGTAGCCTTAAGGTTTTGTTACCATAGGCTCTGTCTGCCCCCTAAGGGATAAAGACGTGCTTTGTGTATGTATGTATGACGACGATTATAGCTTTTTGTATAATTTTTAAAACATGCAAATTAGCTGATATAAAAGTTTGTCAACTGGTTCATGATTGCTAAAAGTTTTAGCAGCTGATGAGCTCCCGGCATCTACACGGAGCCGCTCTCGAGCGACGATTGCCAAGAAAGCTCTCTGCGAAATGAGATCTCTCTGCGGATGTGGCGCTACGGAATGACGCCGTGACGCTTCCGTGCGTCACGCCCGTACGCCGCGAGCTGCGTCTCACAATGAGTACGAAAGCTATATCTTTCACGCTTATTATCTGTGTTATCCAAGAATGCTGGTCTGGGAGCAAAGATAAAACATAGAATGAACCAGCAGCTTCTCGTCCCGAAAAAGCCCAGAGGAAATGGGTGAAAATCTTAGGAATCATGTTATAAGCGATTCGGCTAACCCATCTATTTTGATTTCCCTTTCCACCTATACGCCCACACAATAGACTACAAGCCCATGGAAAAAAAAACATGTGACATGAACCAGCGTGAATGAAGCTTAGAAGGCTGTTACTATATCATAAAATAACTCTGAGCGCTATGCCGTCATTTCTGAGCGGTACAGATTTTTTCTCATACATTGGAAAAAAAATTGCACTAACTTCCGGCACCACCACTTTAAAGCGGCACTAGGTTTTTCGACATTTATTTTTAATCATCTATAAGCTATAAAAATGCCGTAAATTAATAATTAGTCGTAATTCCTCACTTGTACATACACACATACACAGATCACGTCTTTATCCCTTACGGGGTAGACAGAGCCTAAGGTAACAGGTCACATTTAGCAAGAGTGTGGGCCTCACTTGTACCTGAGAAATTCCATAAATGTACCGCTCAGAAATGACGGCATAGCGCTCAGTTATTTTATGATATAGTAACAGCCTTCTAAGCTTCATTCACGCTGGTTCATTTCACATGTTTTTTTTCCATGGGCTTGTAGTCTATAAGCGTGTCCTTATAGGTCTTGTTACCGCAGGCTCTGTCTACCGCGTATAACGTGATTCATGTGACTATTAGGTACTGCTTACTGCTGTAGGGTGCGTATAGTTCGGTCGAGGAAGCTCGGTCGCCGCGCGACTCCATTGATTCAACAGAGATACTGCATTGCTCCACGACGCACGCGATTATTTATACCTACCTAAGATTAGTTACTTGGACTTCTAAGTTTACATCATGTTAGTATGTTTACATACCTATAGCGCACTTTGGGAACGCCTATTTCTATATCCAACTAGCTGACCCGGCGAACTCCGTACCGCCTAACAGTCGATTCTTTTTTTTTAATTTTTTCTCTCCGTAAGAACCATCCTCGTACTTCAAGGAATATTCTAAAAAAGAATTAGCGGAATCGGTTCAGCTGCTCTCGAGAGTTGCGCTTAGCAACACATTCAGCGCTTCATTTTTATATTATAGACTAGCTTCTGCCCGCGACTTCGTCTGCGTAGAATTATACATAAAAACCTTCCTCTTGAATCACTCTATCTATTACAAAAACCGCATCAAAATCCGTTGTGTAGTTTTGAAGATATAAGCATACATAGGGACATAGGGAGAGAAAAAGCGACTTTATTTTATACTATGTAGTGATAGTGAAGATAGGGGATAACACTTGATAGAAATAGTCCTTTAAGGATAGAATGGGCTCGTTTTTGGAAGATCTCCAAGTCGTACTGGTCCGAGAAAATTGGTGCCGCCAGCTGATTGCAGTTTAACCGGACGTGGTGAAGTTTCGCGAGAAACGAACGCCTATGGACTGCCAGCTGTTGAGGTGAGGGTGGAATGGGAGAATCCGGAACCCGCATTCAACGGTGCCGTTGCCACCTGCCCCATCCCGGGGCGGCCAGTGGGCACAGCGGTGACACCGTAGTGCTCCCGCAACACCCACAGTTCATGGCCAGGAGGGACGTGTGTGTTTTTAGACGGTAGGCCTCTCCCCTCCTTCCGTAGGGAAGGCAGCGGCGAGCTGGAGAGCCCGTCTTTCCCCCGTTGCTGCCCCGAGCGCGAGAATGCATAAGGCGCATTTTCCACACGTTAAAAAAAAAAAGGGTGGAATGGGAGTCGGTTACGAAGTACGATAAGCTAACCCACGCGTAAACTAACGCAATCTTTTATTATATTATATAATATTTACATTTCTTTATAGTATAATAGATGACAAATCGTTTACCTACGCGGTATCGTACAGAATGAGCTGTGCTGTCAAGAATGCTACGCGCTGTCTGGCTGTTTACAATACGCGTTGCTTACGTTGCGTGACGAGCAAATATTTCATACATACATACCGTCACGTCTCTTTCCCACAGGGCTAGGCAGACCCTACTTTGTTCCACTTGCTACGATCCTGACATACTTCATCCACATTCATCAATCTCTTCATAGGTACATGCTCGTTGGTTTCGGGGACTCCTGATCTGACCTTTTCAAAACGTCTCCTATTTGGTCTCGGAACGTCCGTCTAGGCCTTCCCTTCCCAACGCGACCATTCACACTCCCCGTATAGATCTGTTTTATTAGTCTACTTTCTTCCATCCGCTCTAGGTGACCAAACCATACTTTTTTCTATCCTATAGTCACTATATCCTCTTTCACACCTCTGCTTGAGAGGCCACAGGTCAAACCACTAGGCTAGGCTAGCACGGCTTGACTATTACTATCACTTCACTATCATCATCACTACATAGTATAAAACAAAGTCGCTTTTTCTGTCCCTATATCCCTATGTATGCTTTTAATCTTTAAAACTACACAACGGATTTTGATGCGGTTTTTTTAATAGATAGAGTGATTCAAGTGGAAAGTTAATATGTATAATACATGCATAATATACCGTGCCAAGCTAGTTTTTGATAAAGCACGTTTGACATTTATAATTATTCGGATTTCGGTTACCGAAATATCAAAGGCGAGCCCAAGAGTACTTGTAGAAAAATAGGCTTCGTATGTTATTGCGAGCAACCTCGGCGGCGGCGGAGCGTGCGGCGCAAAAACCTTTGCTGGACCAGTCACGCTCCATCGGGCTTCCCTGCCTTCTAACGTTACTCAGGGCACTGTCATTTGAGAGAGAGAGAGAGAAACATTTATTTACACACATTCGATACACTTAGATATATAATAGGAAGAAATACAATATACTTAGGAATAGTACCGATATGGTGTAAAATGGGCCCCACTCAGCATAATGTTGCGGCAAGCCGCAACGCTGTTTTTCAGTAGGACCCAGATAAAATTAAAAAACTAAACAAATAAAATACACATACACTGTGGCGACACGAACGCCGGTGGAAAAAACTACACAAACAAGCTGACAAATATGCGGAAGTATGTATGGCAACACTCGATCAGTTCAAATCGTATTAAACCAATTAAACCGAAACAAGTCAAGCCAAACGTTGATTTATTGTAAGCCAGCGTCTGCTCGCGACTACGCGTGGACTTCTTCCGAGCAACTTTTCTAAAACACGAGTAAACCTTTCTTAGCCAAGATACGTATAGCGAAGCTATCAATGCACAAAGAGAAGATAAGAATCCACTTATACATACCGTCACGCCTCCTTCCCATTAGGGTAGGCAGAGACTACTTTGTTCCACTTGCTACGATATGGCTATGCGACTAGCAACCCATCACTATTTTGATTTCCCTTTCCAGCTGTAAGACGTAATTATGCTAAACGTGGCCTTAAGGTTTTCTTACCTTAGCCTCTGTCTACCCTGTAAGGGATAAAGATGTGATATATGCATGTATGTATGTAAGTGTATATCTAAATTCTCAACTACGAACTACGAATGATCGAAAGAATTTTCAAGGCTCAGTCTTATCTAGTCTAGTAAAATAATCTGTGGTCGTATTTACTCTTTTATATTAAATACGTCGGATGTAAATGGCGGACGTGGCTTCTGCGGAAAGCTCCTCGCCATACAATAGGTGCTTCGAGCCACAGGTAGCTTTATCGACTCTCCGAGCTTAAAGCTCAACAGCGTGTCACGAGCTACGTACGTACTTGAAGCTTGAGGAGAGAAGGTATCAATACTTTTGATATCGAGTACTCTATCTCCCTTCGTATACCTGCACTTTGTTCTTGATGCTTCTCCAATATTAGAGTTTTTAGTTTTTAGTGCGTGCGTATTTCTAAGGTGGTCTGGGAGCAAAGAAAAAACATAGAATGTACCAGTTGCTTCTATTCCCGGGCAGATGGTAAAACCCCATCGAGGGAATGGGTGAAGATAGGAATCATGTTATAGGCGATGCGGCTAGCCCATTACTATTTTGATTCCATTTTCCATCTATAAGCCCCACAATCTTGCTAAACGTGGCCTGTAGGTCTTGTCACCTTAGGCTCTGTCTTCCCCGTAAGAGACATGATTTGTGTATTGTATTGTATCGTGTGTGAAGATTCTCATAAGTCAATCATCATCATCATTCGTCTGTAGTGGTCCACTAACTGGAGGTAGACCTTCCTGAAACGCGTCTTTCTACTTCTACGGATCCTGTGCTGTGGATACTTAACATGTTCCCATTAAAAACGTTAATAATTTTAAATTTGTAAGGTTTACTGGAATAAATCCTTTTTAGGAATGAGTTCGCCTTCGCTCTGTCTCTGTAAAGGATAAAGACGACATTTATGTTTGGTTTTTACTTTTGTTTTTGTTCGTCTTTGTGCATTGGTGTTGTCCTGTATTCATCTTTTTCACGCGTTTATACAATAAAGAGTTATACATACATACATTTGGCAACTTTGGTAACTTCTTGGTGCATTGCTAATTCTGACTGAAAGGAAAGGACACAATCTCTTGGAAGTGCCTCTACATGTGTTTATCAATGTCATTAACACGTTTCATGTTTGTGTGCGCTGCTGTTGGTTCTTTACGTTGACGACCTATTTAAGTGCCCACAGGGAGTCTGCCGGTTAAACAGTATTAACTTGCAGATTTCAATTGATGCTTCCATAGCAGTAGCAACGAGTAACGGTTTGAAAGACTCGTGATAAGCGGCGAGTTCCGCAAACCTTTGATTCTTGGGATATTGAAATTGCAGGTGTCCGTTATCTTGCTGTCAAGTCAGCGCTGTGAGGCACGTTACAGACAATATTAACTTGATCCGTCCACTCGTACACATTATACGGGATCAGGTGTCACGACGTTGGCCAAGAACAATGTCAAGGCACACACATCAGAAGATACGCTATATAATTTATTTTTCAAATATAAATCATCATTTTAAGCATGCTGGTGTGGGAGCAAAGAAAAAACATGGAATGTACCAGTTGCTTCTCTATCTACAGATGGTAAAAGCCCATGGGTTATTATAATAGGAATCATGTTATAGGCGATGAGGCTAGCTACCCATCACAATTTTGATTCCATTTTCCACTTACACGCCCACAAACGGCTAGTATCTTATATTTGTATGTCTTGCAAAAAGGAATAAATTTCTTCTTTCTTTCTTTAGATGTAAACGGGTGTAGAATTAAGGTAAACGGTGTAAGTCTACACCAATTTTCGAGCAACTCACTGCGCGAGCTCCCCCTTATCTGTCGTGAGAGTAAATCCGCCTTATCGCCGGATCCTCACAACACAAGCAACAGGAATCATGTGGATTAACCGCGTAGTTGGTAGAGTCGACGTAGTATGCGCTCCACCATTTTTTACATACATACATACATATACCACGTCTTTATCCCTTACGGGGTAGACAGAGCCGAAGGTAACAAAATCTTAAGGCCACGTTTAGCATGATTAAAGGCGTATAGGTGGAAAAGGAATTCAAAATAGTGATGGGTTGCTAGCCGCATCGCCTATAACGTGATTACTAAGACTTGCGCCCATTCCCTCGATGAGCTTTTACCATGTGCGCGGGAAGAGAAGCAACTGGTTTTTTCTTTACTCCCAGACCAGCATGGAAGATTTTTTACCACTTCCTTCATTCCTCAGCGAAAACAACTTTTCGTCACATGGACTTTAAAGTGAAAACCTTATGATAAATTGGCCTTTTTTAAAGTTGCTATGTTGCCGACATAGACGGCTTTGAAGAGATTCTGATTTTACGCAGGAATCAATGGATTATAAGTTAAGTGGCTGTTGCCCGCAACTCCGTCTGCATAGAATTCGTTTATCGCTATCCCGCAGGAACTACGCATTTTTCCGGGATAAAAAGTAGCCTATGTGTTATTCCAGACTATAATCTATTTATGTTCCAAATTTCACCCAGATCTGTCCAGCCGTTCTGGCGTGAAAGAGTAACAAACATCCAAACATCCATACGTAACTTGTTCTAATTTATTTACTGATTTATTATTATTGATTTTAAGACATTTAATTTAATTTAATTTAATCTTTCACTTAATGTTTTATTTTATTTTGTAAATTCGATTATGGATGCAAGTCTGGAATAAAAACATTTCATTTCATTTCATTTCATTTCATTTCATACTCACAAACTTTCACATCATCACTACTATGTATGCTTATATCTTCAAAACTACACAACGGATTTTGATGCGGTTTTTTTAATAGATAGTGATTCAAGAGGAAGGTTTTTATGTATAACTCTACGCAGACGAAGTCGCGGGCAGAAGCTAGTTTATAATGTTAGTTGGATTAGTAGGATTTATTCGGTGATAACATGACGATTGAAGATAGTGATTTAAAGAACTATCTCTAAATATCTTATTTTTCATTGCTTCTCACATTTATTTTATCTTAAGTATTATGTTATGTGTATATGTATGTATTATTTTATTTTATTTATTTAGCTATGTATTATATTTATGTTGATATTGTTGTTTTATTATCCCCGCGTTTATCCTGTCTATTTGTTTCCGCCACCTACTTAAACTGTCTCCAACTTATTTCTAGTATTGGTTGTCTGGAAGAGATCGCTATTAAGCGATAAGAACGCCTATTGTCTACTTTGTTCTTTGTTTCTGTATTGTTTTTTTACTGATTTGTGGTGTTCAATAAAGAGTATTTGTATTGTTTTGTATTTTTTAAACGGTAACATGATTCTATGCTGGGTAATTGAAAGAAAAAACCATCGTAAGACCCAGTGTGAATGTTAATTGCTGGAGCTAGACTAGACAGGCAGACTTTGTCCTGAATCACTGAGGGACTTTCCAGAACTCTCGCGGGACGAAAACATTTTAGGGACACGAACCGAATAGAAAACAGATCTCAGGCATAGGACTCGCGTGTCTGTCTGTGGCAACCGATTTCCCGACTACTAAACCGATTGCGTTGGAAGTTGTTTTATTAGTCCACGGAAATAAAGCCGCTTGCAAGCTACCGTAGTGTTTTAGGTTTTTGTGTTTGGTAAGAATCTTCCTTTGCGTTTAGTTTTGGCTTGAAATGACTTGAAATTTCAGCTGTGCTTAATATTCAAACTCAAACTATTTATTGCATAAAAATGTTGTGACAGAGATGTTATTATGTATATGTATATTACAACAGGGGTGTGATTGAATCTTTTCTTATAAGGTTTTTCATCGTTTTTGGATTTAAAATGAACCCCCCTTTGACGCCGTATACTTTGAGCATCGACCGATGTATAGAATCATTCAGTTAGACTAATCTGTACCCGCTGAAGTGTACCGGATCTATTTTAAGACATATATTAAGTAGTTATCTTTGAAAACTGCTCAAAGAGTCAGGTTATTCTCATTTCTAAATTTAACGTGTGCCTACTGAATAACCAGCTATCATAAAGACACATAAAGTATTGGTCTCGTCTAACAAGAAATGTATATTGACGACTTATTAGAACGAAGGCGCATTTGCATTTGGAGCAATAATGGTGCAATTTACTGACCTTACTTTAAACTACAGTGCAAATGGGACTGTCCAATTGATGTCAGTCGGTTGTCGAGGCTGAAACGGCGGCCGTATCAGGCAGCCGGCAGTAACGAGCAGTAACTTTAACAACGGTTAGTAATGAGCTAAACGGTAAACGTTTAATAAGGCAGAACAAACCAATTGCTTTTGTATCTTTACGATCGGCCGATAACTGCTGGTGCGTTAACAAAACTGGCTTTTGCGTCGGAGCCTCGGTTAACTCCGAAAATACCTGGACATTGTCACATGCACTGCGTTCCTTGAACGTGATATCTGTGAGCGGTGTTGTGTTGCACGGCGGACGCTACATCTTTGCGGTCGAACCTTGGTTTATAAAACATGGTCATGTTTTCACAGCCGCAGAAACTTATGATTTAACCGATCTACGTTTTGGCAACATGGCGAGCAACATGTTTATATTTAGATCCGTCTGTCACTGGATTAAAGTAAATCATTTTAGTTGGGCATTCCGCTCGGGCGAGCCTTAGACGCGTATGCGCGATAAAATCGAAATCAAAGTTTATGACTGGCATTGGGACGTGTGGCGTCGCGTTTGTCGCCGTCGCAGCTTCTTGGGTTTGTTTGGAAACGCTCAGACACCGTGTCTGCCGGATTCCGGGTCCTGGTCGAGCCAAGCACATGGAGTGCGCGATTTCGTATCGACGTTTCGCCGCCCCGCGAGCGTTGCGAGGGAGACGCACTGCGAGCACTGTGGAAGCCGGAGTCACTGCCTCACCTTAGCCGGACGGGCGGCGGGATGTTGAAGGCCGGGAACAGTTTCGCATTGGGGCTCTCGAAAAGCATCGCGATTGTTTTGTTCACCGCGCGTACATTGCGTGCGTCCGCGTTTCGTGGCGGCCGGCCGAACACTGCCGCTGCGCGCCGGCCCCCCCTCGCTCCCCCGCGCGCATTCCACACTATCTCCCTTTTCTCTCCCCATGTGACAGAGATAGCACGCTTCAACTTAAGGGGTATCCACGGTTAGTAGGGCGCCGTAGCCCCCTGCCTGTAGGGCTTCGCTGCGCTCAGCCGCGGCGCTTTAATTGTCGTTGATTGAACCTGCCCCGTCTGTGACGTTCTCACTGATCATTTGGACAGGTTTATTGGATTGATAAGCCACATCTTGAACGCCCTTGACTGCATAGAATTGTATATTAGCCTGCACTAGATTACATGTTTGAATGACTCGAAATTTTGTAAGGTATAAATTTTAGATGCCTTCAATCATCTGCATGTAATGATGACAATAAACAAGTAACTACAATCAACTTAACGCTGGCGAATAACGCCGCCGGCATAACGTAGTTAAAAACACCGAATGCTGAATTAGTACATATCTGGGATAAGACACAAGGATAGTTAAAAAATCACTGGCTTGCACTGGTAACATAAAAAACATGTTGACAAATGTTCAGTAATGATAATCCCAGCGAGACACTAGAAAGCCTTTTTTGTGGAAGGCATGGATTTAATCCGGAAAGCCCGCAAATTGTGTATTCTAGTTAGTAAATAACAAAGGACTTGTAGTACAAGTTTATGAGAGGATGTAAAGAGCTTACGGAAACCTTGCGTTTGCGTCCCGAGCGCCGCGCGTCGCCGGCCTGTGGGAGTACGGCGTTAATTCCGTTAAAATTGAATTAAAATAAAATGTAGCATTTCATCAACGTAATCTGATTGGAAACATCGCTTTTGTCTTCACACTAGCTGTCACTAGCGGTTGCCAGCGACGTCGTCTGCGCAGGATTAAAATATAGCTTGTTTTAGCTGTGTGTTACCAGGGAAAATGAAGGGTTCTAATGGTGAAAGAATTTTTCAAATGTGGCCAGTACTTTCAGAGCCTGTTCAATAAAAATAAACAAAAACAAACAAACAAAGCTATTTCCTTCCATGCTGGTTTGGGAGTAAAGAAAAAACATAGAATGTCCCAGTTGTTTCTCTTCCGGCGCAGATGGTAAAAGGCCATCGAAGGAGTGGGTGAAAGTCTTGGGAATCATGTTAGTTCAGTTATAGGCGATGCGGCTAGCAACCCATCACTATTTTGATTCCCCTTTCCACCTATACGGCCACAATCATGCTAAACGTGGCCAGGTCTTGTAAACTTGGGCTCTGCCTACCCCGTAAGGGATACAGACGTGATTTATGTAATGTAATGTAATGTATATAACTTGCTCTTTATAATATTAGTGTAGGCTCCAACTTGGTTTTTGTGTTGCATACAAATAATGATATGAAAGTCGCTAAAATGGTTGGTTGATGAATTGGAGGAAGTATTTTATAGTTTAGATAAATCATATATGGGGATATTTTGATATTCGATATTTAAGTATTTTGGATTGGGCTTTGGAGACTCAAACTCAGAGTTTTTAATATTTCAATATAATAAAGAACCATTTTGCCTCGTGTCTAATTTAGTCCTGAATCAGTATGGCTGCTTAGATGAATGCCGAGTTGATGAATAACTTCGCGTTCACCGCTATCAGCCGCTTTTTATTGTTTCCTGATTTCTGTTATTATAACTTCACGAGAAAAGGTTTACAATCACTGATTCTATGAGTCGAATGTCATCCTGTCAGAGTATAACTATTGTAATTATCTATCTGCAGTGCCTTTGTTAGCATTGGCATGTTATTGTGACATTCCGTGTCCATAGTTCTTAACTAAAGGGGGTGCGAGTCGGGTTACCTCCGCGTGTGGTCAAGAGCTGCGGTTTTTGGATTCGTCCGGGGGAAGAGCAGTGCTTGGTCCGGTGCACCTTGAGCATCGGCTAATGATTTCCTGGCAGTTTCTGAGGGATATCATTGACCGTTGGCTAAGAGCCCGACAGGGGGGGGGGGGGTCTTTGACCGTATAACCGTACGTTTCCGACATTTTGTCACAAGATTTTTGAAATATTTTTTTACTGACACTTGTCATTTAAACTGACATTGGCCCAAGTCTTACCGCCGCCATTAAGGAGAAAAGAAACTATAGTATTTCCAATCATTTATTTTCTCGATGACAGCTCCCGTAGAATGTAACTGCGCTTTTTACGCAAAAATTAACTTTTAAATGCGAGGTATAAAAAATATGACAACTGCCTAATTTTGTTCCTTGATCCCACATAATATTCATCTAAGACAAATTGAGTCCATATAATATGCAGTAATATATTTTTAAAGTACGATAAACAATAAATATTTTAATAAAGTTACATTCTATGGGAATACAAATAGTGATGATATGATTGAAATATCGATATTTGTATCGATAAAAAATAGATTATAAGGTATAGTGTAATTATTAAATATGTTGTGAGATGTTTATTTTGTGTTTTTCTTGTCAGGTCTTAAAATTAACGGTGGAGAAATGATGTGTATTTGTTTCGAACACCAAAACAAACGCTTGCAACTGTCATTCGGCCATTTTGCACGCTTAGTAATAAATTAGCATTCAAGTAAGTCGGTTGTTTTATTCGCTCCATAACTGAATACTTCTCAACTACTTCGTATATATAAAATTGGATCGATATCGTATCTACTGATCACTTATTAGGTCACAACACTATAACTATCAAACTAAATCTGTAATCGAGAAAATAAATGATTGGAATAACTATAAGTAAGGAAGTCTCGCGGCGGCCGCAATATCGCCATTTGTTGCAAACCTCAGAGTTGCAGCAGCAGTCGTATTCGGAATTTTAATTCCTTTCGAGTTTCTACTTCGAGCACGAAGCTACAGGAGACGCCTTCCATCTTTACACGACATAGCTTCTGACACTTTACGTGTGTTTTTATGAGATAGGGCGGCCAACTCTCTGTGTTTGTTTTCTAGTTTTTTTTCTATACAATTGTGTCTACTCTTTGCTCAATACTTATGTCCTGTCAATTGTTCAAAGGTTAACTGGAAGAGATCCCTTTTAGGGATAAGTTGGCCTTTGTGCATGTGTGCTGTTGTGTATTCATGTTTTTCTTGTGTTTTATGTACAATAAAGAGTTATACATACATACATACATACATATTCTCTTATATTTGTGTGTCTTCTTTCTTTCTTTTAAACAAGCATGTGGCTCGCCTGATGGCAAGTGAGCAGCAGCCATGGACACCCGCAGCACTAGAGGACTGCAGATGCGTTTTCAGCCTAAAGGGCAAAGACAGAATACGTCATGAGCCTGTAATTTCACCATCTGTCTTAGTCTCCACGCCGGAACACAACAGCGCAAACACTGCTGCTTGACTTGCAGAACCCTGACTCTAAGCAAAATGTAGGCAGTGTGAGATAATTATATGTGTATTGGTTACTTACATAGGCAGACAAACATGAAATATCTATTTAGATTTTTAGTATTCGTTGTTATAGCTTCATGCTGATCTGGGAGCAAAGAAAAAACATAAAATGTACCAGTTGCTTCTCTACCCGCGCAGATGGTAAAAGCCCATCGACGGAATGGGCGAAAATCGTAGGAATCATGTTATAAAAATGGAATCAAAATAGTGATGAGGCTAGCAACCCATCACTATTTTGATTCCTTTTTCCACCTGTACGGCCACAATCTTGCTAAATTTAACAACATTGCTGAACAAAAATTGCTGTCTACACCGTAAGGGATAAAGACGTGATTTGTGTATGTGTGTGTATATTGTAATAGCGGCAACAGTAATACACCATCTGTGAAAATTTCAACTGTCCAGCTGTCACTGGTCATGAGATACAGCGTGATGCCAGACAGACGGACAGAGAGGTCTTAGTAATAGAGTCCCGTTTTTACCATATGGGTACGAACCCTAAAAATCAAATTGCCGCCTCCGGTAATGAGTGCTGCGTGCCTGGAGTTTAATAAGTTTTCCGACGAGCCTGCTCCGGTGTAATCGAGCTGCGTTACAAAGTTGCGTCGGAGTCGATCGACCTACATCCTGTGGGATATGGTTGTCTTCCCATGTACTCACAGGGTATCTCAGATTTGTTCCAGAATGTGTCAGCAGTCCCAAGTTTCACCAATTCGACAATTCTCGGTGACATGTAGTGACCGACCGAAATTTCGGTTTTGGTTTCGGTTTCGGCCAGTTTCGGCCAAAAAATCTAGTTTCGGTTTCGGCCAAAATATAGCGAAAACTTTCGATCCCGCCGAAACTCGAGTGTTCGTGAATTTTCGTGCGTTTTTCGGTAAACTTCGCAGCTAACTCGCGCTTGCTCGCCGGCGGGGCCCCGGCTCAGTTCACCACCGTTCATTTAATCGTGAGTTGAGGTTATATTTTGCAGTTGAGTGATCTGGTAAGTATAATATGTGTTAATAAATGTTAAAAAAACAGTAGGTAAATTTCAGTAAATAATCGTAATTTTAAAGTTTTAATAAGTTTCTGTTTCGGTTTCAGCCAAAACAGAGAGCAAGACCGAAAGTTCGGTTTCGGTTTCGGTTTCGGCTGAAAAATCAGTTTCGGTCGGACACTAGCAAATCTCTCTATGTGGCTTCACAATTTAAAACTATGAAGCGATCTATAAGCGAATACTAGCTAATTACGTGAATGTTTTTATCGTCCGCGTTCCGGTTGGAGATTTTAGAAGCACTTATTAAATTAACCGCTTTTACTAATTGGCGAGTTAGTTTTACATTAAATGTTGCTAATCGACAACAAAGTAACTAGTTACATGCTGACTTGTAAAACCGACTTCCTGCCAATGTTTAATGCTAAAGTTTGTGGGCTTTCGCGTTAAAACGCCTCGGTTCTGGTCACTTTGAAACTGTAGATTTGCGAAGTTGTCTATACCTACCGTAGCAAACTGAATTTAAAATTGTCTGGGCTGGCCTTCCTTGCTGGTCTGGAGCAAAGAAATATCATAAAACGTACTAGATGCTTCTCTTCCCGCGCAGATTGTGAAAGCCCATCGAGGGAATGGGCGAAAATCTTAGCAATCATGTTACAGGCGATGCGACTATAGCAACTCATCAGTATTTTGATTCCATTTTCCAATATACGCCAACAGTCTGCCTAAATGTGGCCTGCATGTACCTTGTTACCAGTGGCGTAGCTACCAAGGGACTAGGCGGGGCAGTGCCCCGGGGCCCTCAAGCTCAGAGGGCCCTCGAATCCTTACCAGAAAATCTCGATTGAACCATTATTTTTATTAAAACGTTTTAGGGCCGACAACGCACTGGCATCGCGTAAAGCGTTGCGGGTGTCTATGGACAGTGGTGATCATTTACCATCAGGTGACTAGTTTGTTTGTCTGGCCTATCTAACATAAAAAAAACGTAACCAGTTTAGTTAGTAGTGGGGCCCCATTTTTTTATTTGCACCAAGGCCCTTGGTTACCTAGCTACGCCACTGCTTGTTACCTAAGGCTCTGTCTGCCCCGTAAGGGATAAAGACATGAGTTGTGTATGTATATGTATGTTACGTATGATTCAAAAATCCTGAAAAAGATTTACCTACAGGCCTATAATAGTCAGATTAACCCTATTAGACCCTATGGTCCCAACGGAAGACCAGCGCTGGCTGTAGGTAAGCCCAGGAAATGCTGAGTTGGGACGATTTTGTGACAATTTATTTGTGATAATTTATTTAATTTAATTTATTTTATTTGATGTTTTGTCACAGTATATATAAAGTTTTGTGATTGTCATAAATAAACTTTTTTCTTTCTTTCTTTCTTTAATAACCCAACCACGTGCTAAAATATTAAAGAACAATTTTAAGATAACTTGTTCAACTGAAATGCCTTCGCTAAGTAATCTCGTATAAATAATGGAAAACTAACTGTACTGCTCGTCGGTACCTGTAAAGTAATTTCCTTCCGCATCGTAAAACTATTGTTTTATGAATTTCCAAAGAGGGCAACGACCCCGCCGCCATTACCATAAACAAAACGCGACAAAAAAGGTTTACGGTAAACGGGCATTGTGGCGACCCGCGTTTGTCACACTTTTCATTTTTGGGGATCCGCACTGGTGCCCAGGGTCCTACGAAAGAAAAAAAACGTAACTACATCATCATCACTACATAGTATAAAACAAAGTCACTTTCTCTGTCCCTATGTCCCCATGTATGCTTATATCTTCAAAAAACTACACAATGGATTTTGATGCGGTTTTTTTTAATAGATAGAGTGATTCAAGAGGAAGGTTTTTATGTATAATTCTACGCAGACGAAGTCGCAGGCAGAAGCTAGTATAATAATAAATATTAGCGGTAGCGACTCCAGCGCAGAATTCGCTTATCGCTATCCCGCGGGTACGCGATTTTCCAGGACAATAACTATCCTATGTCCTTTGCGGGGATTAAAACTACGTCCATACCAAATTGCATTACAATCGGTTTAGCGGTTTAGGCGCGAAAGCGTAACAGACAGACAGAGTTACTTTCGCATTTATAATGAAAAAAAATAGCAGGATTGTGGGGGCTGGGGAATGACGTTACCAGGGACGACGAGACAGACCAAGAAGATGGCGGGACGATTTGGAGGCTTGTTTTGAGTCTGGCCTCTGGCATGAAGACCTCTGGCCGAACAAGATGTGGCGGTTGAGAGGAGAGGCCTTTGCCCAGCAGAAGCACGCCACAATAGGTTAAAAAAACCAGTATCTAAAGTGATTGCCAGGAATTTCACTGGCTGTCTTACCCTCTACGCCGGAACAGCGCAAGCACTGCTGCTTGGCGCAGGATTAGCGGGTAAGAGTTCAATAAAATCTTGTAGGTAATTTTAGTCACCAGATCTGATGTTTCGTGTGTAGTCGCAGGAAGAAGCTAGTGTAAAATCCTACTAATATTATAAATGTGAAAATTTGTGATTATGGGTGTTTGGATGTTTGTTACTCTTTCACGCCAGAACGGCTGGACAGATCTGGATGAAATTTGGAACATAGATAGATGATAGTCTGGAATAACACATAGGCTACTTTTTATCCCGGAAAATTGCGTAATGCCTGCGGGATAGCGATAAACGAATTCTATGCAGACGAAGTTGCGGGCAATAGCTAGTAATGTTATAAATCATAGTTCTCTCTTATGAAACGTGATTTAAGCCGTTCTTTTGATCTAAATAATGTCAATTGTACGGACCTTTTAGTCCTTAAGCCCGACTCGCACTTGGCCAGCTTTATCATTGCGTTCGTCAGCTATTGTTCGCATTTCGGTGTTCAGATATCGCCGGGGATAGCTAGCTATCAGCCCGCTGACCTGTTTTACGCAACTACTTAGGACAGGCCATCGGCGTAATCTGCCCCATCCCGGGGCGGCCAGTGGGCACAGCGGTGACACACGTAGTGCTCCCGCAACGCCCGCAGTTCATGGCTAGGAGGGAACGCGTGTTTTTAGACGGTAGGCCTCTCCCCTCCTTCCATAGGGAAGGCAGCGGCGAGCTGGAGAGCCCGTCATACCCCCGTTGCTGCCCCGAGCGCGGGAATGCAAAAGGCGCATTTTCCACACGTTGAAAAAAAGGCCATCGGCGTAACGCACCTGACTCTGTGTTGCAGGCGTCCATGAGCAGCTGTTAAACGTCATCGTCTCTGCATTGATAGGCTAGCTATTGCCCGCGACTCCGTCTGCGCATTCGCTTATCGCTATCCCGCGGGAACTATGTTTTACGGGATAAAAACTATTGGTTATTATTCTTTTATTTTTGCGACAATACCTTACCTACGGCTATACGTTATACGTACATACAGCGGTAGATATAGCGTTACTTAGTGACTGCAGGGGTCAGACAGACAAACACATGCTATTGTTTGGATTCTTTGGATCCATGCAAATTAGCTAACGAACATTATCCTACTAATATTATAAAAGCCAGGTCGTGTGTGTATGTGTGTATATTTGTGACGTGAGTGTGTGTTACTTACTTATTTTTCTCGATCTTTACTTCCTTCTACTACATCTGGCTGCCATATAACATATACGACCTCTATATACGTCGATTACTTCAACGCAAAAGCAACCTTCGTACAGTTTGGTTTAGGTTCAACTTAAGGCATCGCAATAAAGAAGTCTGGCGTATGGGTGACGTCTCTCGTATTTGACGTGGCAGCGAAAAGGTTAAAGAAAACTCATAGATAACTGTTGTTATGGCGGCGATCTTCCTCTTTATAGGAAACTGGTTGCGTAGATAACAGGAATAATCATTCTTTTATCACATTTGGTTGCCGTGAAAGACTAAAAAAACGTCGTAGGCGATGGTTGGGGTTGTCAAACAACTAGTTGCGTAGATAACGGGAATAAATATTCTCCTGTCACGTCTGGTTGCCATGGAAGACTAACTCCCTCATAGACAACTGGTTGTGAAGCAGTTGCGACGGCGTTCGATATAAGTAAAACCATGTACCATAGTGGATAAGTATTTTTATTATATATTTTTATTTTTATTTTTATACACCTAAATACAATATTAGTTTCTAAACGTTTCATAACAGTTTCCAGATCTCCTCCAACTAGAGACCGTGTAGAATGGCATCGATTAAGATCATTTTCAAGACGTCACATTATTAACAGCAATAGCAACCAACACAAAATAAAGCTAGTATTATAAATAACATTATTTTCTTACGACTGTAAGTGATGTGCATTGTATTACATTTTGACAGCTGTCATATCTATACCATTTCTTAACTAATTCAATTGGGATTGTCTATTTTTTACAATGTATACAGATTCACCACAGATAGAAAAGACGTTAATGGCGGTGCATCACATACGTTTTATGATCAGTTTATCCCATAAGCAGATGTGTAGCAGCATCAACCAAAATACTTTCAATAATAAAATTAATAGTAAAAAAAATACCGGGTTATATGAGAAAAATAGCTTTTGCCCGCGACTTCGCTCGCGTTAAGTATAGTTTTTGCGGCTTTACTTGTGTCTTACTTAGCGCTTGGTCTGGTGCATCCTGGGCATCGGCTAATGATTTCCTGGCAGATTCTGAAGGATATCATTATCCGTTGGCTAAGAGCCCGACAGTGGGGTCTTTTGACCGTGTTCTACCGTCCAACGTTGCCGACATTTTTGTCACAAGATTTTTGAAAACTGTGTTTATTACTCTGACGTTGGCGAAATCATCGATTGATCATTATAAAAAAGAAAAAGTATTATTATTATTCTAAGGGTGGGTCAAGTTGTTGTTGTTCCATCAGCGACAGTTTGTTAGAAGAAATGTTGTGTCTCAAGGGCGTCGCCAAGGGGGGGCAGGGAGGGGCAGCTGCCCCCCCCCCCCCCCTAGAGATTCTAAAAAAGTTACCAAATATAATGCAACCAAAGTCCTAGACTAGTCATAGAGAATGAGAAAAGTATGAATTGTAGTAGGTAAAGTCAACTTGCCTCCCCCCCCCCCTCTGCGCCATCGGCTGGCGACGCCCTTGTGTCTCGTTCATTACACTGCTCAGTATGATGACCAATTATAGAATTCAAAAACTACCGCGTTTGGCAAATTTTAAACTTAAGATATAATGAGTGACCGAGAACTGAACCATAACAACGAGTGACAAAAAAGTTGATCCGAATCGCCGCAGGCGCATCTCCGCGCGTACTACGGCGCAACGGAGCGTTGTCGTGTTATAGCGCTCCCACACTGGTGTTGCAAAGTAAGTAAGTGAATGCTTTATTGTACAAATATAAAGAAACAGATACAATTCATAAAAAAAAATAACACAAAGTAACGTTATAAAACGTTATAAAACTTTTTTGTGATAAAATGCTTTAAAACGTTATACAACACTTTGTAGCACCAGTGTGGGAGCACTATAACGGGAATGGGTGAGACATAACGAGACATGGCGTGGCGTGGCGTGGCGTGACGTGACGTGGCGTGACGTGGCGTGACGTGGCGTGACGTGACGTGGCGTGGCGTGGCGTGACGTGACGTGGCGTAGCGTGACGTGGCGTGACGTGGCGTAGCGTGACGTGGCGTAGCGTGACGGGGCGTGGCGTGGCGTGGTGTAGCGTGACGTGGCGTAGCGTGACGTGGCGTAGCGTGACGTGGCGTAGCGTGACGGGGCGTGGCGTGACGTGGCGTGGCGTGGCGGGGTGTGACGGGGCGTGGCGTGGTGTAGCGTGACGTGGCGTGGCGTGGCGTAGCGTGACGTGGCGTGACGTGGGGTGGCGTGGCGCGGCGCGGCCTACCGCCCGCAGCCGCCGCCGCCGCACGCCGAGCGCTTGGGAGCCCTATACGAAGACGTGGAGGCGCCGCCGCCGCTCAGGGGCAAGTAACCTGCAACCATAAAATACGACAATAAAAATGTTGCGAAGCATCGAGCACCTTCCTCTTTGGGGGCGTTCAAGTATTACGTAAGCGCTTGAGGGGGGCGGGGGGTCTTTGCTTTGCTTGTTTTTGATGACATGGTGGGTGGGGGGGGTCGATATGGTGATTACGTCAGCAGTTTCGATTCGAACTGCTGCTCACGAATCAATAAAAAACGGAATCCATTAAAAGAAAATACGTAGGAGAATACGTTTATCGCGCGCCCGCGACCACTATAGAATTTTGACCACCATCTTATATCCTTCCCAGCTCCAAATAGACTACCCGTCTTTATCTTACTGTACGTTCTAGAAAGAGACCACGCGCCCTCGTGCTAGCCGTGCAAGGTCTCAAACTATCATAATTACACAAACGGACTTCAGGAAAAAAAGCTCCACATGTTTCGGAATAGTTCGTAGTCCTTCATCTAGGAGCGCTCGCCCCGGCGGCAGCGAAACGAACACTCAAACGTACGTGAGTTATCAGTCTGTGTAATTATGATTGAGTCTCAAACTATCTCCATATCAAATGTTATCACGATCAGTTGAGTAGTTGCCGCGTGGAAGCGTGACAAACAGACGGATAGTCATTCGCGTTGCATCAGCTACGTTAGTGGCTCACCGCTCTGGTTGTCGTCGGCGGCGCCGAGCCGGTGGCCGGCCGTGGCGGCGCCGTACTTCTCCAGCATGGCCGCCAGCTCCGCCTTCTTCTTCTCCTCACGCTGCAAGCCAACCGATACGGTACTTATCACTATCACTACATAGTAATAAATAATAATAATAATAAATATCTTGGGACAAATTACACCAATTGGCATTGTTCATTTTTTTTAGTATGCTCCAATTCGAAAACCATTTCGAGGAAAACCATCATTTATCCGATTTATCTTGTCCGATTTCAAAAATACTTTATGATTGCAGATATTTTTGTAAAAGTACTTTGAACCTTTGTTTGACCGAACGACCCGGTTTTTAGACAGAATCCAGCATCGAATGTTTGCCACAAAAATGAAAAAAAAAAAGTTTAGCTATGGCAACTGTCACGTGTCACTGTCAAATCAACAAAACCATAGACAAAGCCGTTTTTTTTTATAGCCAGCCGAATGAAGGCGATTGGGATTCTGTCTAAATTCACGAATTATCAAACAGCGAAAATATATTTATTATTAATTAACAAAGCTACGTAAAAGCATAATATTCAAATTAGTTGATTGAAATAGTCCATTTTATCAAATAAAGGTGTTAAAAGCATAGCGTAAAAAAAAAGAACTATGCCAATTGACCTAGCCCCAAACTAAGCTAAGCTTGTACTATGGGCACTAGACAACGGATAAACATACTTATACATATAAGGTAGATAAATACATACTTAAATACATAGAACATCCATGACTCGGGCACAGACATTCGTATTCATCATACAACTGTCTGCCCCTACCGGGATTCGAACCCGGGACCATAGTCAGGGGTACTAACCACTGGGCTATCTGGTCGTCATAAGTCGCTTTCTCTGTCCCTATGTATGCTTAAATCTTCAAAACTACGTAACGGATTTTGATGCGGTTTTTTTTGATAGATTGAGTGATTTGAGAGGAAGGGTTTTATGTATAATACATGCATAATATACCGTGCGAAGCCGGGGCGGGTCGCTAGTTTATTTATATATTAGGCATAATTACATCAAGCAATACATACATTTTTATGAAAGCAATTCTTATTAACTGACGTATAACATTATAAAACATGTCTGCCTTACCTTTTAGTTATTTCTAGTTTTAAAATATTTGATTCTTCTATGCTGGTCTGGGAGCAAAGAAAAAACATAGAATATACCAGTTGCTACTCTACCCGGGCAGATGGTAAAAGCCCATCGAGGGAATGAGCAAAATATAGGAATCGTGTTATAGGCGATGAGGCTAGCAACCCATCACTATTTTGATTCCATTTTCCACCTATACGCCCACAATCTTGCTAAATTGGTTGTTAACTTGCAAGTCGTAACAAAATAATGTGTTACTGAATTTTAACTTTATTCAACGTTATTCAACATTTTATGAGTCCGGTGTGGGAGCATCACTAGAGCTGTTTCCAATGAGTTGTATTATGTATAATGGAGGTATTAATGTGATCCTGAGTTGCCCTTTGTCAGATGAAGTCTTTGGTTCCAGAGCCTCGGACTCTGCGCAAGGCAGTTTGAATTAGGTACCTGTGGTTTTCCATGAGGCTGACATAGTCACCATTGGTGCACTCAAGCCTCGTTAAAATTTTAGATATAAAAAAAAATGTGTTGTATGCAGCTACCTCTCTGGCGCGCTCGGCGGCGCGCTCGGACTCGGCCAGCAGCCGGCGCTGCTGCTGCTGGCGCGCGCGCCGCAGCTCCTCCTCGCGCGCCAGCACGCGGTCCGGGTCTGCAACACCACATAGATTAAACACTTCCATATCTGGCCGTTACTTCCATGCTGGTCTGGACATAGAACCAGTTGCTTCTCTTCCCATCAAAGAAGAGGGCGAAATTCTTAGGAAACATATTATAGGCGATGCTAGCAACCCATCACTATTGTGATTCCCCTTTCCACCTATAACAACCTACACCTACAAATCCTACAATCATGCTAAACATGGCCTTTAGCTCTTGTTACTTGGTGCCCCCAATGATGGGTCATGGACAACATTGAAAAACTGCCTCTTTTTGCCTGGAAACTTAATGTCTGTGATGCACATATTGCACATGCAAATGCTGAGTTATTTACTTTTATGATAGTTTGTTACATTACATTTTGTTTATAGTTTCGTACTACAAATTCTGTTAACTTCACAGTGTAAAGAAGCAATTAAATATACATCTCTTTTATTCTTATGGACTTTGTTTTAGTCTGTGCTTCCACTGTGGGGTCACATCCAGTGGCGTAGCTACCAGGGGACTAGGCGGGGCAGTGCCCCGGGGCCCTCAAGGTCAGAGGGCCCTTGAATCCTTACCAGAAAATCTCGATCAAACAGTTTAGATAGTAGTGGGGCCCCATTTTTTTATTTGCACCAGAGCCCTTGGTTACCTAGCTACGCCACTGGTCCCATCCCCGTATGGGATGCAGAGTTGTTGGTGTGATTAGGGTCGTCATGTCCACATACCCTTATGGTAAGCGGCGTCCTCGCGCGCGCGCTGCCAGCCCCGCAGCGCCTCCAGCGGCTGCAGCCAGCCCCACAGGAGCAGCCCCCCCGCGCTCGCCCCCAGCAGCCGCCAGCCGTACGCTACGAAGAACCCCGTCACTGCAACGGGAGGATAATGTTTAATGGTCACATTTTAAACTGGAGCACAGTTGATCAACTAAACAGATATAGGGAGTGTGAATGGATGCATTGGGAAGGGAAGGCCTTGAGGGATGTTCCAGAACCGAATAGGAGGCGTTTTGGAAAAAGGTCAGGTCAGGAGTACCCGAAACCATTGAGCATGTATGAAGGGATTGATGAATGTGGATGAAACGAAAGAGGCATTTCAGGATCGTAGCAAGTGGGACAAAGTAGTCTCTGCCTACCCCTGTGGGAAAAACGCGTGACAGTATGTATGTATGTATGTAACAGGTTAGAAAAGTAGCTTTTGTTCAAAATTTAGTTCTCAGCAGAAGCTTTTTACTGACAGTAATGAATTATTGCAATATCATTGAAGCTAATGTAATAAGACTTGGCTGTCTCGTGTTTACAGCAAGTAGCAACAAAAGTTAGAATTACCAACATATTTATGTTATGGAATGGTTGGATGGAAGTGAGACCCCTTATTACCCGATGCTCACAGATTTCCAGTCGATCTAACTACTGGGAATGTTATACAGTTGTGCCATGTTGGATTAGATCTGCACATTGTCAATATTTGAATATTATATTTACCGAGGTAGTAGATGCTGTACGCAAACTTAAAATATCTCGACTCCTCCAGAACCTCCATCACATCATAGTCTTCCATTGTTGCTGAAAAAAAGCACAACAGTCAAATCAATACAGATAGGCGCATACCAAGGGACACAAAAAAGAAAAAAATTGTTGCAAGGAATACTTTGCGGTTTTTAGTTTATTTATACATAGTTTTGGTTGAAGTAAGTACCTTTATTTCTTCAAACAAGCAATTTGGGTCAAAGGGATCGTTTTATAGCACTACAACTGTAACACAAAGCTAATCTGAATTAATTAACGACTCCATAAACTGACACTCTATGCTACACTAAAAAACGACGATTTGCTATCATATCAAAGTATGCAACTTCCGTTTATAATGAATATTGTGAAATAAATAATTATTTTATTTACCACGCCTGTTGTTGTGGTTTCCAGAACGGTATATCTGAAAAACTGTGTCAATTTCAAAGAATATATTATTGTGTGTAAATTAATGAATACTTACATAAAATTACTGGTGTTTTCTAGAATTTGTATCGAAAATAAGCGATAGGTAAACAATACTTTTTCCTCAAGCGAATGACGTGACATGACCCTCCTGCCTGACCGACTGTCAACTGTCATTGTTATAAGTTCTGTCATTTAATTTTTTTTAAATGAGTCCTAACTGCAGTAATAAACAGAAGCACTCTTTAAAAAAATATATTCCTTCCACTTAACATACATTGTCATGCTGAAATTTAACAACGTCAATGAATATAATTTTACTGAGCTAATGAACAAAGAAAAACATTTTCGATTTAAGGAGCGTTTTTTTTGATATTTAGACCCACCTGTCCGTATTATACTATATAACGTACAATACGGACCAGATTTTTACTTATTACTGCACCAATCCCGGCACGGCGCATCAACTTTCGTTTCCTCATAATTCAATTTGATTGGTGGAAATTGTTCTCTGACTTTCCTGAAAACTTAGTGTCAATGTCATGTTTGAATTGAAAAGCGCAACGAGAAAACTGCCATCCAGCCAGCCAGCCATAAGCCATAGTCAAGTCCGTCCGAGTCAAACAAAGAAACTTAAATCTTAAGATCTGTTTAAGATATAAATGTAAAGTAGATTTAGAAGCAGTCGTATTACAGCATGTGGGGCTGCGTGCAAGTGAAAGAGGAGGCGCCGTGGGAGGGTATGAGCTCGGCGGCGGCGCGGGAAGGGCTGTATGCGGGGCACGTGGTCAAGCGGGAGCTGCTGGCGGGCCCCGAGGTGCTGCAGCCGCAAGACGTCGCCTACCGGCTGAGGCGTAAGTCCGGATTGCTACTACTCTACTCGATAATCCTGCCTCCAAGCTTGCGCTGATGTGTTCCGACATGGAGAGTAAGACTACAGGTGAAATTACTGGCACGTGGTATTCCAGGGTCTATATCTTGTCTCATAAAATTGAAGTGCCGAATGTATTGCTTGACCCTCGAACCTCACATGAGGTATTCTATTATAGCCCTCTAGACTGGCAAAACATCTGCTATCTTCTGCTGTATGCTTACTTGCTTGATTGTTGTTGCCATCCTTCTCATAAAAAAAGGATGTATTTAGTTTCGAGTGTCCACCTATTGATATTGCAGATCTCAACATTTAATTTTTCTGTTTCAGCAAACATAGACTTAGAGGTGACTGTTGTTAAAGAGGAAATAAGTGATGTAGAAGCAGGTGATATGGGCAGCAATGCTGAGGAACAATCAGGAGAGAGTTCTGATGAGAAAAAGAGAAGAGAAATTACAAAGAATGGACAACAGCTCATGCTCAGGCCCTGCACTGTCCAGTTAAAACGCATCCCGGTATCTAAGATGCAGCATTTGCTGAATACTTCTAAGGTTCGGCACAAAATAAGCCCCAAAATTGAAGCTAACAATGCACACCTAGATGATGTAACAGATAAAAATGATTTGACTAGCGCTAGAGATATGCAAGTTTCAAGGAAAAGATTCATATGTGATTCTTGTGGCTTACTGTTTGTGCTTAGAAAGAGCATAATAAGACATGTATGGTCATGCTCTATGCAAGCTTCTAAAGCCAAGGATAAAGTAGTAACTGCATTGTCTGGTAGCCTAGAAGAGAAACCGTTCAAGTCACAGCTTGAACTGATTAAACATGAACAAAGTCACATTAGATTTAAGCTGTACAAATGTGAAATTTGTTATAAACAGTACTTTCAAAGTTCGCATTTATCAAGACATAAGCGAGCTCATGCGCCTCAGCCTTGTGTCATGGAAAATTATGCCTGTGATACATGCAGCAGGAGCTATAGGTCAAAGTATGATTTGGTCATCCATATGAGGGTCCACACAGGGAAGATGCCATACATTTGTCAGAGCTGTGGTAAGCGGTTCAATAAAAAGTCAACTTTAATTAACCATGAAAAAACTCATGCCGAGAACAGACTTTACTGCTGTGAAGTATGCAAGAAACAGTTTGCTATAAAATGGAATTTAACTAAACACAAACGGAGACACACCAATGAGACACCTTACTCCTGTAATGTTTGTGATAAAAGGTTTATGCACAGCTACTCTCTCACCAAACATAAGAGAAAGCATTGTTCGGATTAGGCAATGTTTGTGTTGACTTTTCGACTTGCATGTGATCTGTGTTGTGATTATGAGTAGTATGCAACCAGAATAAGCATGGTTGTGTTGAACTGCAATGATTAAATTGGGATTGTCTATTTTTTTACAATGTATAGTAAATCGAAAACCATTTCGAGATAAATGCTTTTTAAATCGTTTTCTGTATTTACTTTATTTTATTTTGCTATAATGAATTTATTACATGAAAAATAAGCAATGACCTTCATTTGACATTCCCAGACATGGCGTAGACGGTCCAAAATGTACTTTATTTGCAAAGGTTACAAATTCTATGCTATTTACGCGTGTATTATGCTACGGAGTTCAATTTGGACCCGCAATCTGAAATTTCATTCATCTTATGACAGATGACAAGCAAATGGGCAATCTTGTTACTGTCATTCTTGTTTTTTCCACCGTTTACTTTCATATTGTTGTATTATAGTTTAGATTTAGAAGCACTTTCGGTAGATAATTAGGCAACAGTGTAACCGGACAGCGATGTGCTTTGCTCACATGAAAGATTTTACGCTAAATATTTTAATGGAGAGCGAAAATATTACGTTTTTCGGTTTACTTTCGCCTACTGAGTTTACTGTCTTATTTCCGGGTCCTGTTTTGTCTCGATCATACCTGGTATGTGTTTATGGACCTTACTGCTTCGCGCAGAATGTTATGGTATGTATAACGATTGTGAAAATATAAAATTCATAGGAGAAGATCGCGTAAATCTTCCTGTGTTATTGTTGAATCATGTTGACATTGATACTAATGACAGTTTGCCAACTTCACCACAGATAGAAAAGACGTTGATGGCGGAGGTTCACATACGTTTTATGATCAATTTATCCAATAAGCAGATGTGTGACACCGGCAATGGAAACTCTGACGTCATCAACCAAAATACTTTCAATAATTAATAGTGAAAAAAATACCGAGTTATATGAGAAAATATTGAAATTGGTTTCTTATAATTGACTATTCTGCACAAAAAAAATATAAAAAGGATAGGTATTTTTTTTTAGACAATCCCAATTATATTGTTTGTAATTTAGTATTTTTTTATGTCGTAAACTCCTTTCATTTTACTATTTATCTGAGATTTTACTGCGTACGAGTAGGGTAGCGATGGCGCAGCCCTTGCTGTGCTTGAGGTGGGCTCGGCCCTGCATCGCTGCATTATACACTGTTTCGGCGTATAAAAAGCATTCTGCAGTGATTGCAGTTTTAGATTCGGATTTTGCTTTTTATTTCAAAAATAATTGGATAAAGTTAACTAGTTAACTAAAAAAAAAAATTAACTGTAATTTAGTACAAAATGAAAATATGTAGTCCACCGCGTATCTCTTTTTGGTTTTAGTAGCCTGCGAGTCCACCTTAAACACTGTTCAGTCAGTATGACATCAATCGTCTTTACCATTGACTCGAACAATTTGCACGCTTGAAAAAAAGCAAACGCCAAATAAACGTCAGCGTCGCTTTTTCTGTCACAGGCACAGGACGCGGCGGCGCCGCTTTTTCAGCCGCGAGTTGTAAAGAAAGTTTCTTTATTTTACTTATGCTTAGTGAAGTGAGTGATGGAGGCGAAGTATTTCATCTACGCGCGCGGGCGGTGGTGCGAGGTGGACGCGTGGACCGGGCGCGTGGAGGGCTTTAAGGAGCGCGCTCGCTTTCTCTACTTTAAGGGTGGCAAGCTGGAGTTGGCGCGTACTGCGAAGGTGTTGGATGGGCTTAGGGCTCTGGCGGCGGGCGCGCCGGGCTGCATCCGCGACGGGCCGCCGCTGCCGCAGCGGAAACGCCGGTACCGGCGGAGGTAACTTGGTTGAATTTCCTCTGTTAAGTCTAGGCGGGAAATTTTTTTGTACCTTTTTGAACTCGTGATCACTCTTTCTGGTACCATACTCGATTTTAGTTGTGTATTTAGTTTAGAATACGAAAATTATTATCTTAATTTACTGTAAACAAACAGTTTTGGAAGATTTTTGTTAATATCACTTTTTCTGTCCTCAAATCCGTATGTATGCTTATATCTTCAAAACTACACAACGGATTTTGATGCGGTTTTTTTTAATAGATAGAGTGATTCAAGAGGAAGGTTTATAATGTATAATACATGCATAATATACCGTGCGAAGCCGGGGCGGGTCGCTAGTAAAAGTATAACGTGAAGTGGAAACCAGGCTGAGATTAGTTGTCTGATGCGCTCACCTCAATAGGCTGCAGATTTCGACTGTATGCTGCATGAGCTGGTGCAGGCTGCCTAGATCCTTGGCTCATTTGAACTTGCCTATAATAAAGGTCATAGGTAACTAGCAGAACTATCAAAATCCAACAAGAATTGTACTCCCTCCAGTGGATCAGCCCTCCACGAGCCCGCATGGGGACTTGCATGAAACTATTCAACTTGTTTATAATTTGTACGGCAATGCGCTGTAGAAGTGCAGGATATGCTGTGCAATAGTATTAAAAAGGGCTTTGGGTCCGTCTTGCTGCCTCACACACCTTTGAGCTGTTGATAGATCTTTTATACAACAAACAAGTGGGTCACCTGGCGGTACGTGAGAACCACCACAACGCTAGGACTGCAGATGCATTGCCAGCCCAGAGGGCTATAGAATATTTCATGTTCCAGTAATTTGACCAGCTGTCTTACATCTCCATATCGAAACACCGTGGTGGGAGCAGTCTAGACAGACTGTGCATGTGATCCTGCTTTTAGTTATAAGTTGACAATGTGTTGCAGCAGGTCGCGGGCCGAGCGCGACTCCCGCGCACGCCCTCTCTTCCACGGCTGTTGCTTGCACAACAGGTGAGCCTCAACGAGCAGTCAGACCGAACAATACATAAAATCGACAAAAATACCCCAATTACATGAAGGGTGGTGCCTTCATACAACAACTCTTCCATGTGGCTTTCTTTCGAAACGAAAGGTCGGAGTGGCTTGTGTCATCGGCACGGTGGGCAGCGGCAAAGGGCTTTGTGCAGCACTTGGGACACTCGCATACATGTGCTTGTGTTTAACATGGACGCTGCATGCTCCGCTCGAGTGTCCACTCGGGCCGTGCACTAACAGTTTTACACGTCTTTGTTTCAGATGCGACGTCAACGCCAACGAGTTGAGCAAGGGCTCCCCCCCCGCGCTGCCGGCCCCGCCCCCGCACACGCGCACACCACGCATCATATACAGCGACGAGCAGACCACACGCAAACCTACAGACAACTCTTTCCACAAAGAGAAGGAGTTGCACAATCTCCAGCAGACACGCAATACGGTGACTGTGCAGAGCGTTGAATCGAGCGAAGGAGACGAAAGAAAGCCTGCGTCCGGAGTAAAACATAATAAAGTTGCGTATAAGGACTTCAAAAAACAAGTGACGTTACCTACAAAACGTAAAGAGATATCTATTGTAGATGTCAACCGAGAGAAGACTGGAAAGGCAACACAGAATAGAAATGTAACTAAAGAGAATGTAGAACGGTTGTTCCTAGGGCTCAGTGATTCAGAAGACTCTGATAAGCAAAGTGACTGCTCGGGGCTAGCTAAGGAGCTGGTCATCGATGAGGATGTCGTGATCGTGTTGAGAAGGTTCCTGGCCCAGAAGGGGTTAGGGGATCTAGACAGATTCGATAACGACGAAGAATATAAGAAAAAGTTGTTCTACAAGTTGAATCCTCTGGTGACCCTGGAGAGGTACAAGCCTTTGGAGAATCTGCTGCGCCAAAGGATGACTCTTAAAGAGTTCGCGAGAAACTTGGGGCTCCGGAGCGTTGCCGAAGTGACGCCCGAGAAGAGGTACCGGATGCGACCGAGCACCAAACTGGCCCGCGCCGCGGACTCGGAGACCGACCAAGAGAACATTGTGCAACCAAAGCGGCGGAAACTATGGAATAACGATAAAGAACTCTTTAACAGTATCACGTCGCGTTCCAGTGATGTCAAGCCGCGACAGATACCTAAACCTGTTCTGGTTGAAGACAGCTCGAAGGACGCGACGGATTCAGACACGGAGTTCAAGAGGAAGGTGCGGGAACAGCTGGCGAGGAAGTCGAAACAGCGGGTGAGCGCCGCGGCGCGCGAGCAAGAGACCGCGAGCTCCGTTGTGGCAGAGAAGGAGCGGCGGACGACCAGGTCGTCGCTCAAAGGTCCTGCACCACAGCAGGAGCGGAATGAAATCAGTGATAATAAGGGAGATGGAGCTACAAAGGAAAACTCAGCTTCAGGAGACGTTAGAAGAACTAGGTCTTCTGACAGAGTCAAAGTCCCGCCACGGGACTCAAAGGAGCAAAGTAAAGTGAGCGACTCCAGTGACAGTGCGTTTGAGGCTTCAAGGGTGTCTCCCAGGAAATTGGCACAGAAAGCCGTAGTTCCAAATGGCAATGCTGTTTTAGTGAAGAACAGGAACGGCAGAATTGTGAAAGAAAAGAAGAAAAGCGATGAAAGAGTTGAGAAGATGAAGACTGCTGTCATCAGGAGCATGACGGTTCAACCTGTCAAGATTAAGGCGTGAGTACTTCGATGTTTGATTTGTCATCTGTATTCGTGTACTTGTCACCCCCGACGCAAACAGAGGGGCGTTGGAAGGTTGACGTCGCTGTCTGTGGCATCATAGCTCTCCAGCGGATAGTCGGTTTCTTCATTCGAAATCCAGTTTCCTTGCGGTGGTTCTTGACCATATTTGGTAAAAATTGGTCCAGTAGTTTAATGAAATACTTCATGTGCCAGTTCACTGACTGTCTCACTCTCCACGCTGTGCCAGAGCAGCGCAGGCGATGTCGCTTAGCTGTCTGTGGGACAGCTAGAGGCGTGACGTGGGAGGTAGCCAATTGCACGGCCTATGGAACAGCTGCCTAAGTCTTAGGTGAAATACTTTGAAAACGCCAAGAAAACTTAAAGGTGTCATGAACTAAAATGTGAAAGCTGTTTGGCGGTGAAAATGTAAAATTTGTAACGGTAGGGTGTGTCAGTTCTAGCGTGTCCGGGGGACGGGAGTACACCAGCCTGGAGGACCACGCCATAGTGGCCTGGGTCTCCGTCGGCGGCCGCGAGAGCCGCGTCAACGGGAACGCGATCTGGCGCGAGCTGCAGGAGGAGTTCGCGCGCATCACCGGACAGAGTGAGTAGCTGGCGGCACGCTGCACCGGGAGAACAGCTGAATGGAGTGAGGAGTTGAGGGATGGGGGTAGGACAGCTGAGGGGCGTCAGCAGTTGAGGGATGGGGGTAGAACAGCTGAAGGGAGTGAGCAGTTGAGGGATGGGGGTAGAACAGCTGAAGGGAGTGAGCAGTTGAGGGATGGGGGTGGAACAGCTCAAGGAAGTGAGCAGTTGAGGGACAGGGGGTAGAACAGCTGAAGGGAGTAAGTAGTAGTGAGCATCAGGGTATTTTCCGTTTTCAATGTGGCAAAGGGAGCCTATTTATAAGGCTCCTACGTCTGTCCGTCCGTCAACTTCAGAAGCTTAGCAAGTAAATTTTTAAATGTTTTATTCCAACGTTAAATGTATGTGTATAGTGTTAATGAGTGTGTACGATGCAGGCCGCACGTGGCACTCGCTGCGCAACCGCTACCTGCGCTACGTGCTGCCGGCGCTGGGCCGCCTGGCGCTGCCGCCGCAGCAGGTCAGCCGCCTGCGCGCCGCCGCCGCCAGAGGTCAGTGCACACACACACACACACACACAGCTGGGCCGCCTGGCGCTGCCGCCGCAGCAGGTCAGCCGCCTGCGCGCCGCCGCCGCCAGAGGTCAGTGCACACACACACACACACACACAGCTGGGCCGCCTGGCGCTGCCGCCGCAGCAGGTCAGCCGCCTGCGCGCCGCCGCCGCCAGAGGTCAGTGCACACACACACACACACACACAGCTGGGCCGCCTGGCGCTGCCGCCGCAGCAGGTCAGCCGCCTGCGCGCCGCCGCCGCCAGAGGTCAGTGCACACACACACACACACACACAGCTGGGCCGCCTGGCGCTGCCGCCGCAGCAGGTCAGCCGCCTGCGCGCCGCCGCCGCCAGAGGTCAGTGCACACACACACACACACACACAGCTGGGCCGCCTGGCGCTGCCGCCGCAGCAGGTCAGCCGCCTGCGCGCCGCCGCCGCCAGAGGTCAGTGCACACACACACACACACACACACACACAGCTGGGCCGCCTGGCGCTGCCGCCGCAGCAGGTCAGCCGCCTGCGCGCCGCCGCCGCCAGAGGTCAGTGCACACACACACACACACACACAGCTGGGCCGCCTGGCGCTGCCGCCGCAGCAGGTCAGCCGCCTGCGCGCCGCCGCCGCCAGAGGTCAGTGCACACACACACACACACACACACACAGCTGGGCCGCCTGGCGCTGCCGCCGCAGCAGGTCAGCCGCCTGCGCGCCGCCGCCGCCAGAGGTCAGTGCACACACACACACACACACACAGCTGGGCCGCCTGGCGCTGCCGCCGCAGCAGGTCAGCCGCCTGCGCGCCGCCGCCGCCAGAGGTCAGTGCACACACACACACACACACACAGCTGGGCCGCCTGGCGCTGCCGCCGCAGCAGGTCAGCCGCCTGCGCGCCGCCGCCGCCAGAGGTCAGTGCACACACACACACACACACACAGCTGGGCCGCCTGGCGCTGCCGCCGCAGCAGGTCAGCCGCCTGCGCGCCGCCGCCGCCAGAGGTCAGTGCACACACACACACACACACACAGCTGGGCCGCCTGGCGCTGCCGCCGCAGCAGGTCAGCCGCCTGCGCGCCGCCGCCGCCAGAGGTCAGTGCACACACACACACACACACACAGCTGGGCCGCCTGGCGCTGCCGCCGCAGCAGGTCAGCCGCCTGCGCGCCGCCGCCGCCAGAGGTCAGTGCACACACACACACACACACACACACACAGCTGGGCCGCCTGGCGCTGCCGCCGCAGCAGGTCAGCCGCCTGCGCGCCGCCGCCGCCAGAGGTCAGTGCACACACACACACACACACACAGCTGGGCCGCCTGGCGCTGCCGCCGCAGCAGGTCAGCCGCCTGCGCGCCGCCGCCGCCAGAGGTCAGTGCACACACACACACACACACACAGCTGGGCCGCCTGGCGCTGCCGCCGCAGCAGGTCAGCCGCCTGCGCGCCGCCGCCGCCAGAGGTCAGTGCACACACACACACACACACACAGCTGGGCCGCCTGGCGCTGCCGCCGCAGCAGGTCAGCCGCCTGCGCGCCGCCGCCGCCAGAGGTCAGTGCACACACACACACACACACACAGCTGGGCCGCCTGGCGCTGCCGCCGCAGCAGGTCAGCCGCCTGCGCGCCGCCGCCGCCAGAGGTCAGTGCACACACACACACACACACACACACACAGCTGGGCCGCCTGGCGCTGCCGCCGCAGCAGGTCAGCCGCCTGCGCGCCGCCGCCGCCAGAGGTCAGTGCACACACACACACACACACACAGCTGGGCCGCCTGGCGCTGCCGCCGCAGCAGGTCAGCCGCCTGCGCGCCGCCGCCGCCAGAGGTCAGTGCACACACACACACACACACACAGCTGGGCCGCCTGGCGCTGCCGCCGCAGCAGGTCAGCCGCCTGCGCGCCGCCGCCGCCAGAGGTCAGTGCACACACACACACACACACACAGCTGGGCCGCCTGGCGCTGCCGCCGCAGCAGGTCAGCCGCCTGCGCGCCGCCGCCGCCAGAGGTCAGTGCACACACACACACACACACACAGCTGGGCCGCCTGGCGCTGCCGCCGCAGCAGGTCAGCCGCCTGCGCGCCGCCGCCGCCAGAGGTCAGTGCACACACACACACACACACACACACACAGCTGGGCCGCCTGGCGCTGCCGCCGCAGCAGGTCAGCCGCCTGCGCGCCGCCGCCGCCAGAGGTCAGTGCACACACACACACACACACACAGCTGGGCCGCCTGGCGCTGCCGCCGCAGCAGGTCAGCCGCCTGCGCGCCGCCGCCGCCAGAGGTCAGTGCACACACACACACACACACACAGCTGGGCCGCCTGGCGCTGCCGCCGCAGCAGGTCAGCCGCCTGCGCGCCGCCGCCGCCAGAGGTCAGTGCACACACACACACACACACACAGCTGGGCCGCCTGGCGCTGCCGCCGCAGCAGGTCAGCCGCCTGCGCGCCGCCGCCGCCAGAGGTCAGTGCACACACACACACACACACACAGCTGGGCCGCCTGGCGCTGCCGCCGCAGCAGGTCAGCCGCCTGCGCGCCGCCGCCGCCAGAGGTCAGTGCACACACACACACACACACACAGCTGGGCCGCCTGGCGCTGCCGCCGCAGCAGGTCAGCCGCCTGCGCGCCGCCGCCGCCAGAGGTCAGTGCACACACACACACACACACACAGCTGGGCCGCCTGGCGCTGCCGCCGCAGCAGGTCAGCCGCCTGCGCGCCGCCGCCGCCAGAGGTCAGTGCACACACACACACACACACACAGCTGGGCCGCCTGGCGCTGCCGCCGCAGCAGGTCAGCCGCCTGCGCGCCGCCGCCGCCAGAGGTCAGTGCACACACACACACACACACACACACAGCTGGGCCGCCTGGCGCTGCCGCCGCAGCAGGTCAGCCGCCTGCGCGCCGCCGCCGCCAGAGGTCAGTGCACACACACACACACACACACACAGCTGGGCCGCCTGGCGCTGCCGCCGCAGCAGGTCAGCCGCCTGCGCGCCGCCGCCGCCAGAGGTCAGTACACACACACACACACACACACAGCTGGGCCGCCTGGCGCTGCCGCCGCAGCAGGTCAGCCGCCTGCGCGCCGCCGCCGCCAGAGGTCAGTACACACACACACACACACACACAGCTGGGCCGCCTGGCGCTGCCGCCGCAGCAGGTCAGCCGCCTGCGCGCCGCCGCCGCCAGAGGTCAGTGCACACACACACACACACACACAGCTGGGCCGCCTGGCGCTGCCGCCGCAGCAGGTCAGCCGCCTGCGCGCCGCCGCCGCCAGAGGTCAGTACACACACACTTATCTTAATTTACACAGGAATACTTGTTCTCGTTTACATGTAGGTCTGACCTTTGTCAGGTTTCCGACGTGTTTCGTCTTATACGTGTAACTATGCATAAGGTTTACGTTACCGTTAGTTGGTGACTACTACGAAGGTTTAGGTTAGTAAACTATGTAAACTATCCTTATATTACTACCAATTGCAATCACGAAACGAGTGAAACTTTTTTAGGCATTTTAACTGAACATTTTCACAAAATTATTCGATTTATCGTATTTAAATTGCATTCTTATTCCTAACTTAATAATTTTATTGTAAAATGGGAACGATAAATAATTGAAAACAAAACACAAGAGCACTCGAACGAATAAGTGAGAATGTAAATGCTGCACGGCCAGCCGACGCGAGCTGCGGGCGCCGCCATATTGGCCGTTCTGCCGAGCGCCTGCCACTTTACCCCCACTCAGCGGCCGGCTGCAATGCGACACCCGATAGATGAACGGAAAAAATTGAGGCGATAGAAAAAAGTTTCACTTTAAAATAGTGATGGGTCGCTAGCCGCATCGCCTGCAACATGATTCCTAAGAATTTTGTTTTATAATATGTATGTATTAATTGTGATTATTTAGGGTTCCAGAAGAGCAGCGCGCCGGCGCGCCGCAACTCCATCTACAACGCGCCCGCCCTGCGCTCCGCCAGCGCCGCCGCGCCCGCGCGCCGCCCCGCCGCCCCCCGCAGCCCCCCCACCCCCGGCAGCCCCCCCACCCCCGGCAGCCCCGCCAGCCCCAGGAGACTGCGGGGGAGCCCCGTCAAACCCGCCGACAAAACAGACTCTTCGTCGCACAAAACTACAGGTCAGTACCTATGCTCGACAAGAATACACCTGTCGCACCACAGAACAGAGAAAAAGTAGAAGTACGACAAGTCACATTCGCTAGAGAAACCGGTGTCGCCGAACTCTCACATCGACAGTTTACTGCGCACTATGTAAGCTTCAGCTGGAAAGATACCGAGACTTGTATAGGTATAATAGACGGCCTCGCTGTAGCTCGGGCTTTTAACTTACGCCACGTGCAATGAGCTTTGCGCCGACTTCTGCAATAGTGTGTTGTTGGTTCCAGGTCGTTCCCCGCGGCCGCCGCGCCGCGCCGCCGCGCCCCCCGCGCCCCCCTCGCCCCCCACGCCGTCCTACTCGACCATCACGCGCAAGTTCGCGACCAGAACGAGAGGCTCTCCCTCCCTCACTTCCTCGCCCGCCCGTCACAATATGATCAAGAGAAGACCGAACAAGTGATCAAAACTGACACTCATGTTTGAGTTACCCTGAGACGTGTAAATAAAAAAAATATTTTTCCTTGTTAAGATTTAGCTTTTCTGTAAAATAGTAGTCTATTGTCGCCGTATAATTACTAAAAATAAGAGAAGTATTTTTGTGAGTTAACACGTTATACTAATTATAGTGCATGCGATGCAATTGTTTGAATGGAAAGGTCAGCAAAAAAACGACGTTTCGTTTTCGTGCGACTTTCTCGAGGGAATTGACCGGGTTTCTTTTCTCCCGAGTACGTAGCTATTAAAAGGACTAAATGGGATTGAGTAGCAGCTCTCAGCCATTTTTCAATTCAATTTGGCTTTATTCTGTTTGATTTTAGTGCTTTAAAATATTGTGGATTATTTTACTTTTTTTTTCTCGTTTATTTTGTTTTAACAAATGTGCGTCTTAATAAAACTGTTAAAATTTTTATGTAGTCGGCACTGGCGCTGTTTTTTTATTTTACTTATTTTTATTAGCGTTAGAAGTGATGGCGCGGTACAGTCGGCCACATTGAAGTGACATTTTCTGATCCGCTCAGTTACTGGTTTGTACATTATATGAGCTTGACTGTACCAAAGTGTTTTTATTACTTTTTATCAGTAGCAGAAAGGAGACAGGTTTTTTGTATTTTATATCAAAATTGTTTTTAGTCGACGAACTATCCACAGAACTAATAAATATGCCTAAAATAGGAACTTCTAATTATTTTAAAAGCTTTGGAAAAGTACAAACGATAAAAAGTGTGTTCCTCTTATTAGTTCTGTGGTATTTCCCACACTACAGCTAACTGTTAAAGTTGGCGAATACTGGCGACAGACGCCCGCTGCGGCCACTCCGATCCGGCGGATCTCAATTGTTGTAAATAAAAGATTGTAATGAAAATAAAGAACTCAACAGAAATGTGTTTCTTTTAATTATTAATGCAGTCGAGGAATTTAATTCCTAACCCGCCATGGAACCTGTTTAGTAACGATTTGCCTTGTTAAGTAATGCGATGTCTCTATGACGATTTATGTGAAGAAGTTCCGCGATGGGTCAGAAATTTAATTTAATTTTCAACACCACAGACGCCGCTGTATGGACCTCGTTTCCCACGCCGATGAGCGGATTGTCATTTCGTTTCGATTACTTTTTCGTCGATTATTGTTTTGTCTAAAACATTGCGTGCATCCTTTCTTCCATGCTGGTCTGCGAGCAAAGAAAAAACATAGAATGTACCAGTTGCTTCTCTACCCGAGCAGATGGTACAAGCCCATCGAGGGAATGGGCGAAAATAATAGGAATCATGTTATAGGCGATGAGGCTAGCAACCCATCACTATTTTGATTCCATTTTCCACTTATACGCCCACAATCTTGCTAAATGTGGCCTGTAGGTACCTGTTACCATAGGCTCTGTCTACCCCGTAGGGGATAAAGACGTGATTTGTGCATTGCGTGCATCACTCGAATAGATGCAACGGCAACTGGCCGTGTTGCGCGACGCGGCCTCACTATCGCGGAGTAGCGAAGCTAAGTTATCCATTTATCTTGAGATGGACCTTCGCAAATTAACGCATGAACTTATACGACTTAGTGTCTCTGTTTGAAAGTACATAATGTGAATATTACCGCGTGCCAGAGGCGACTCCCCGCTGCACGCCCTAGCCCTGTGTTGCATGTGTACTTGTCCATACCTATATTATAAAGAGGTAAAGTTGTAGTTTGTAGGGGGTACTACATTTTCTGTGAATGTCTTAAGTTGGCAATGTTGGCATAATTCCCGAGAGCTAGTACTATACGTTTGAGAAAAAACTCTTCGGTATCAAACTTCGCATAGCGGAAGGTTGGGGCTGGCTCAAATGAAACTTGTCGTTGGAAGGGACCAGTTTATTGGCATCACATGGAGCGAGTTCTTACACCTAGTACACTTATCATACGACTGTTACACGGAGTCCTGTGCTCGGCGCTGGGGGCTACTCCAAATTTCAAAACTCTTATCATACCGCTCACTCTCGTATTAATAACAGTGCATGTGAGCGAGACGGCGCGAGACTTCATAACAGGTTATCAATTCGGTGAGTTGGTGTCAGGAGTGTGATACTCTAAAAGAACCCGCCCGCGACGCGTTGGCTCAGCTAGTGCCATCATAACGCGACCCGTTCTCCCGCAGGCGATGTGTGGAGTCAGGGGTCTTATAATTTGTTTTTCTTGGACAAGTTTTTGTAATTATTAACACTATGAATTCAAAGTCTGGAATATAAATATTTGAATTTGAATAATTCGCGGGCGTTTGTATCAGAGCATCACAGCCCAGCTCTAGTCGTAACTCAGTTTAAACCCTTTAGCGTAACGCCTGTAATGAGCATTCGGCGTCGAATATTCGCGCGTGCACGCCGAGCCGAGCGTTACAAAGCTTACATTGATTGCTCGTTTACGAACGCTCGGGTAAAATGCTCTCAGTGAATACGCTCCTTTAACAAAACACTCGAGAACATCACGTAACTAGTAAGAAGAGGAACAGAAATGTCATCGCTTGTGTTTCTGTCTGGATATTACTTCGCGCACTTTGTTTTCTCAGGTTTTACTAAGTCAGGGTGCTTGCATTGAGGTGTAGGCATTCGGTGGTGTATTGTTACACATCGTGCGCGAATCTTGTAGCTCGTATGACGTTTGCATTCCTCTTAATATTGGTTCTGTGCTCGACGCTGCAGTCCGCAGAAGAATCAGGCAGGACTTATATTACGAAATTTGATTTTCAAAATTGTTTTCGTGCCATCCTGCTCACACACAATTTTTACCGAAAAGGACGGTATGATACGACTTCGAAAATCAGATTTCAAGTAGCCTCCAGCTCCCCGAGTCAAGTATTCCAGCTTCGATTAAATCGATAAAGTCCAAAAAACGAAGTCGACTAACAAACGAAGACAGCAAGTAAACACTAGTTCTGTACAGTCGAATTTGCGGATCATTAGATAAAACTACACTATATTCTCAGACCAAATGAAAACAAGACGTTCTGCGAACGACGAAGTGAGGCCGGTTTAAACTACACCTCAGCGTGTACGTACAGTCAAGGGCATAAATATATTTACGTTACCAAGACGTCAAACACATCTATACACAAACTGCTCAAAAAACGACATTACTTCGCCGTTCGCAAACCTCCGTCTTGAATATTTGTTTGGGCCGAGATTGTCTATGATACAGACGTCACGAACATGTACTTGCAGGTTGCTACAGCTAGATATATCTCTCTCTTATCGTAATCACATCACTGGAGACGCCGCGCGCCAGTGGCGTGTCGTGGCAGCTCGGCGCCAGTCGGGAACCCCACCGAGCTCTCGCTCCAACTGTAGGGTTGACTACCGGAAACTTTCACGGAACGCCACTGATGTACTTAATTGTAAATTAATTAAAAAACAATAACATTGAAGGCGTTGAGCACCTGTACTACATAATTATACCTGATCTGCAGCTCTTGTAGTCCGAGAGCTGACGGACATTTTAGAGCACGTATTTGAGGCAGAGTCGATACTTGTACAGCCAAGGGCATAAACAATGAACGTTACCGACACGTCAAAAACATCTGCCGGTGACACATATATTTGACATGATGGCTGCATAGATATTTATGCACTCGCCTGTACAATGCTTCATATATATACATGGATACTGTACAGTCGCCATCAGATATATCGGAGCGGGCGAGGTCCTCAAATATTTCGGAGCAGCAGTAAATTTCAATAAATTCGTTACACTAGATAAGGTTAATAACATCAGAACACGCAATTCGTCATAAATATAAGAGCAGCGACTTTTCAATGAATTCGGAACGTTCAATGAGGTAAAAATATCAGGAAGCACAGATCGTCAAAAATATCGGAACATTTATGGAAAATAAACCTTACTTCTGTAATATACAGTTCCTTATCAATCTCACATTTAAAGTTGTCAAACACGATTTTGACAAGAGTAGGAGTAGGGTAAATCGTCAATTACTGGCCACCCTCCAATAACTGGCCACATTGTACAAAAAATATTAAATTAAGAATTTTACAATATAATTATATTTACACGCTTCAAGTAAATCACCAGATACCTAAGGGCAGCTATCTCAAGTATTAGTCGAGTAGATATTATTCTAAATATGATAGCAAAGACTATTAAGATATAAGACCAACACCGGAGATGACGACGCAGCGGAGCCACAACGTTTCGTCGCCTAAATAACATTTATTATGTTTTTTGAATTTTATAGCGCATTGGTTTCGACTGTAATGCTGTAATTTTTTTTTATTTTTTTTATTGACTAAATAAATAAATATAAATAAATAAGCTATTTCCTGAGCTTTTCAACTAATTAAGTTCAATATTTTCAAAAAATAAAAAATAAAATTAATTGTCAGATTAGACGGATCCCTCCAGATAATCGTCAGATTATGAGTCAGCTCATTTAGGGCATAAAGGTGACCCTATATATATTAATCTGACGCGCTTGAGTATGTCAAAATGGCGATTTTTTTTGCATATTCTAATAATGGCCACGAGTTTGCGTCACATCCAAATCGTCAGATTATTATATAAGAGCTTTGTTTAAGTTCACTTAACATCCCCTTAGAAAATCTGACGCGCTCGAGTAAATTTTTTTTTTTTTTCATTTTCAAACCTTATATACGACCACCCCCATCACTGAAACAATCAGATTAACATACGTACATATTTAAAAATACGTAGGAAATGGATGCCAGCAATATCTGACACGCTGGAGTATGTCCATGCAACAGTTATTTTTACAATTTTGAAAATCTATAGCCGCTCCCCCTCCGATGAAAAGGTATATATTATATAACATTTTTTTCTTTTTATCATCTAAGCTTCGCAACTCAATAGGTCTCTATGACGCTTGAGTAAATCCCGATTTAGCAGCGTCGGCTCCCCTACCATTATCATTTTGTAGAGGAGTAGATTCGAATTCCTAACAAAACAAAAATATGGCTAATACGTCATACAAAAATGAAAGATGTCACCTATATTTAGTACTCGTTTGCATGCATAATTCACTGTAATTTAAACTGTATATTACAGAAGTAAGGTTTATTTTCCATAAATGTTCCGATGTTAATGATCAGTCTGACTGCGTCGAAATTTTTGACGATCTGTGCTTCCTGATATTTTTACCTCATTGAACGTTCCGAATTTATTGAAAAGTCGCTGCTCTTATATTTATGACGAATTGCGTGTTCTGATGTTATTAACCTTATCTAGTGTAACGAATTTATTGAAATTTACTGCTGCTCCGAAATATTTGAGGACCTCGCCCGCTCCGATATATCTGATGGCGACTGTACTATACAAATCTCAGACCAAATATAAAGTCAAGACGGAGTTCTACGAGTGTTAACTAGTTGGTTGCGCTTGTGTGCGTGCAACCAAAACCATTGTAACTACTCAGACTCAAACAATAAATGATTTTCATTCATTCATTCACGCACACGCTTAAGCGTAGTTAAAGCCGGCATCACTTCGCCATTCGCAGAACTCGGTCTTGAGTTTTTATTTGGTCTGAATAACAAAATATTCACGATTGCCCGAATTACAACATTTAGTGACAGTTTTTATTTATCATAAAAATATACATTGGCTTCCCAATCATCCGATCTATCGGCAGTTGTTTGTTAGGTATTGCAAAAACAGTAGGATTTACTACAGCGATACCAAAACTTAAGTACCTACAAATAATCACAAACTGTATCTGTTGATACCGACACCGCATGGCCTGCGACCAAACTTTGAGAACGGCTGGTCTAAAGTAAAGCCAATTAACTTCAGGACTATAATATATAAATATTAACATTTCATACTGTCCGAATTTTAACGGCGGCAAAGTCGCAAACGAAGAGCGAGAAAGAGGTTGTCTACCGGTCGAAAGGGATGGAGATATAATCTTCGTCTTAGAATTATTCAAGAACATTTCAGCAGGCCCCTATTTCACTATAGCGACAATTGTCAGTGACAAGTGACAATTCTGTTGACATTACAAACTCGCCGAGAATCTACGCCGGTTGCCTTCATATTGACCACGCATTGCAATTCGAATTGTCACTTGTCACCGACAATTGTCGCTTTGGTGAAACAGGGGCCAAATGGCATGGGTACTTGATTGAATACTCCCGTAAATATTTTAGACTCAAAAGTACACTGAACATCGAATGTATGAGAACGTTTGTCAACCACAATCACACAATCCCGAAAACATTATAGAGGTATTCAATCAAACTAAGGCGACCACCTGGTGGAACACTTATTTCACGTCTGCCTCCCAAGCATGCGTCCTCCAAAGCATGGCGCTCCTGGCTTAACACATACTTTACCTCTGCCTCCCATAATCCTCCAAAGCATGGCGCTCCTGGCTTAACACATACTTTACCTCTGCCTCCCATATTCCTCCAAAGCATGGCGCTCCTGGCTTAACACATACTTTACCTCAGCCTCCCATATTCCTCCAAAGCATGGCGCTCCTGGCTTAACACATACTTTACCTCAGCCTCCCATATTCCTCCAAAGCATGGTGCTCCTGGCTTAACACATACTTTACCTCAGCCTCCCATATTCCTCCAAAGCATGGCGCTCCTGGCTTAACACATACTTTACCTCTGCCTTCCATATTCCTCCAAAGCATGGCGCTCCTGGCTTAACACATACTTTACCTCTGCCTCCCATATTCATCCAAAGCATGGCGCTCCTGGCTTAACACATACTTTACCTCAGCCTCCCATATTCCTCCAAAGCATGGCGCTCCTGGCTTAGCACATATTTTACCTCAGCCTCCCATATTCCACCATAATACGGCGCAGATTAATTTCAAGGCAGCAAATTGATGCCGCTCAGACGAGAAATAAAATTGTCGATCCTCCTGAATGCATTTACCTATCGTATCGCGTATTTACCAACTATCCCACCGGGCTTCTAAAAAACTTCTCTCTCTCTCGCTCTTTGCTAGTTACGCGTTTCGTTGCCCGATGTTACCCGATGGAATTTTTCACGGATCGCCACTCACAGGTACTTAAAATCACTTAAGAAATAAAGTATTCTTCGCTCGCCGCATGAACACTAAATGTCAGCAAAGGCGCCGCCACAACGCCACAAACCTGAACCACAAAGCACTCGCAACCGGAGTCGCCTTCACACTCCACTTCTGCCGTTCCCGAGAGCTACGTGTACACGCACAACACACATCTACGTATTACGCACACTCGTGTAAAAATCCGTCACGTCGCTACAAGCTCATATCGAAACTAAACAGTCTGCCAGCACCGACGCCGCGCGCATCCAAGATAAACGTCATGCTGATAGTCAAATGAGCGTCGACTTCATTTACAACTGTAGTAAAATTCAATCGGGTTAGTGTTCAGCAGTCAGGGATGGTGTCCTGCAGGGCGAGGAGTGCGGCGTCGGGGAGGCTGGCGGCTCAGACCAGCTCGAGCACCTTGATGGTGCCCTGGCTGTTGGCGGCCAGCAGCACCTGGCGCTCGCCGGGCGGCGCGCGGCGCCAGCACACCGCCGACACGAACTCCGACGGCTCGTCCTCGCGCCGCTCCCCGCCCGTGCCTGCAACACATGGCGTGTGCACTCAAAGCCAGTGGTGTGGTGATCGCTGACTATTACCGTCAGGCTTAGATACCAAACATTTAACTCTCGCTCATTCTCCACTCCCCGCTTTAAAGTAGTTTTGTTTTGCTCTGGTATGCCTGGCGGATTTTTTCATGGAACACCACTGAATGTAGGGTACTATAGGTTGTATGATACCGCTCGACGGGGTTCGTTTGCGACGAGTATATTGGGTGAGATTTTTGCAAACAAAACTGAATGTGAATTGTAGGGTAGTTACCTCTCTCGAGGAACCCGCGCACGGCGTCGAAGCGGTGCGCCAGCAGCGGCTTGGACAGCCCCGCGTAGTACACGTACAGCGCGTTGTTCTCCGAGCCGCATGCCACGTACCTGACCGAAACCAACAACTATTAAACTGTTTAAAGTCAGGGATCTTCAAGAGTGAACATGTTCACGACGGAGGCGCACCCCGCGTCGAAACATCAAGAAGGGAAAAGGCCTCGCCTTTGAAGAAGGTATTTCGAGAAGACCGAAACTAGTCAGATAATGCACATAATGGTTTTAAACATCAGAAAAGAAAAATAAGGCTAATTATGACATTGAATTGTAACGAAAATAGTGTTTCACGGCTACAGCTTCAGCGTGTGTGTTGCCAACAGGTGTGTATGTGTGTGTGTGTGTGTGTGTTGTAGTTACCGGCCGCTGCCCTCGGTGGCGAGCCCCACGAAGTTCTTCTCGTTGGCGTGCCCGGTGAAGGAGCGCACGCAGCGCGGCGACTCCACGCGCCACAGCTTCAGCTGCGAGTCCGTCGACGCCGACACCAGCGTGCGCGCGTCCAGGAACTTCACGTACGACACCGCCTTGCTGCAAGCACACACGCACACGTGACCAGCGGCCCTACCACCACGCCCTAGCATGTCACATCAACGGTACGTTCCCGAAGCTCACTGTCACGTGACAAATATCGGGAGTGACGGTTGGTTGGGTTGGGTAGTACGCGGGTGGAGAACAATGATCAGTTTTCAGATCAGCCAAGTTTCTTGCGACGCATTCTTCTTAGCATTGATGGTATATTCGAATGCGCTGGTAGTTTCAAAAAAATACACGTAAAAGAGCCCTTGGTGGCCTATTTGCAAAATTAAGTTTTTTTTTTAACTTTTAATTGATCGGTTGGGGGATAGTGAGCTCGCTGGGAGATAATGAGTGGGTGGGGGAATTAATAAATGAGCGTGCTGAGCGACTTAATGAGCGGTTGGCGGATAGTAATTGAGTGGTAGATAGCGAGTGGGGGGACAGCGAGCGGGTGGATGAGAGTGATAAGATGAATAGAGAACGGGCGGGGTATAGACGGCATAGTGAACGGCTGTGGGATAGCAAGCGGGTGGTAGTTGCGCGCTGGGCACTGACCGGTGGTCGCGGAAGACGGCGAGCGGCTGGCGCGGCGAGCGCAGGTCGTAGTAGTGCACGCAGTGGTCGGCGCTGCCGAACGCCAGGTGGCAGGACGAGCGCGGGTTGAAGCGCACGCAGCACACGTTGAAGCGCGCCTCCAGCGTCGCCACCGACCTGCACAGCGAACCTCCCATTTTAAGAGCGTTAAGAGCTTTTCGTAACAAGTCAAAGTTTCAAACTTTTTTTTACCTTTTCTTTTGGAAATATCTACTTTTTTGTGAATCGTTCTGTCTATATAGTGAGCGGGGGCACCGACCTCTCGGCGTTGAGCGCCCACAGCTTGACGCGCGCGTCGTCGGAGCCGGAGGCCAGCAGGCGCACGTCGGCGCGGTTGAAGTGCACGGACCAGCAGCGCTTGTCGTGCTATATAGTGAGCGGGGGCACCGACCTCTCGGCGTTGAGCGCCCACAGCTTGACGCGCGCGTCGTCGGAGCCGGAGGCCAGCAGGCGCACGTCGGCGCGGTTGAAGTGCACGGACCAGCAGCGCTTGTCGTGCTATATAGTGAGCGGGGGCACCGACCTCTCGGCGTTGAGCGCCCACAGCTTGACGCGCGCGTCGTCGGAGCCGGAGGCCAGCAGGCGCACGTCGGCGCGGTTGAAGTGCACGGACCAGCAGCGCTTGTCGTGCTCCAGCAGCGCGCGCGTGCGCTGCCCCGTGCCCGCGTCCCACACCGCCACCGTGCCCTCGTAGTCCGCCGACGCCAGCACGTTCTGCACGCACACACACACATACACACCCGCACCCAAGGTCACCTATACCACTTGAGCCTTTCCATCTTTGTTTACGCGGAAGAGCGCTCTCTTTCTACTAGCCAGGGTTTAAACGAAAACGTGGTCTGAAACGTGATTCATTCGAATTTGATTCCGTATCTTGAATCAAAAATCGCGTTTCTGTATTCATTAGTGAAGCCATTGTAAAAGAAAGGAGTAAAATCTATACCGAGTGATCGCAGGCCGATAACCCTTGATTTCAGTTCACTTAAAAAAATCGAGAAAGTAATGCGCAGCAAAATTCTGCCTTTATTTAAAATCTTAAATACTCAAAAGTCATGAATTTAGGTTTCCCAAAAATAGCTCAACCTGGCATTCATGTAACGGAAAGCTTAGACAACTCAGCGCCGATAGTTGCAATTTTGTTACACATGGGCAAGGCTTTCGATTTTGTAAACCACATAATTCTACTTAACAAACTGTACAGATAGGTATAAGAGGCGTTGCTTGTAACTGGTTGCATAGTTATATTAGTGACCGGTGCGTCGAAATTTCATAAATTATCAGTCATGAGCAATTAATAAACATTCCCACGAGAGTTCCGCAAGGAAGTATTTTGGGTCCATTGTTATTCCTGTTATACATGAATGTTTGCTATTTATTGGTTACATGGTGTATGACGCCCGTACCTTGTGGTACGCGTTCCAGGAGACGCAGCTGATCTTGTGCGCGCACTGCATCTCGGCGCACGGGTAGTGCACGTCCACTGCGTCGCGCACCACCGCCTCGTACTCAAACACCTTGATGCGCTTCGTCACGCCCGCGATCGCGAAGAACTCCTCGTCCTTATCGAATTCTACAACAGAGCACGGGACAGCATGACACCGTATGACCCGGTCACACTGAACATATCTTGTAAAATAAGATAAAAGGATCGTTGGTCGTCCGGTGGGGCTCCTTAGGTAGCTATAGCCCGGCGCTGTGTATTTACATGCGAACAAAAGTAATTTGCAGATAAGATGTGAAGTTGAACTTTTGGACCAAGGGCTCATGTTAAGGTATCGCTTGTGCCGTGTTTCAGCGTGGAGAGCGAGACAGCCGGCGACATCACCGGCACGCGAGGTATTCTCACCGATGGTGGAGACGATGGTGGAGTAGTTGATGGCGTCGCTGGAGTAGGAGAGCGTGGCGAGCGGGCGCAGCGCGCGGTACCGCGTGAAGGCCACCAGGTCCTCGCGGAACGCGTCCAGCCCGCCCGCGCCCCCCGCGGCCCCCCCGGCGCCCCCGGCGGGGGGCGAGCCGCCCGCGGGCGCCCCCGGCGGCGGCGAGCCCTCCGGCAGCAGCTGGTCGCCGTTGCACGGGGGCAGGCTCGTGGCTGCGAACAAACCAGAGCTGCTCTGTAGATGTGTCGCCGGGCTCCTTCTCTTTCGCTCCTTCTGTACTTACCGCTTTAAGTGTTTTTTTTTGCTTCAGATAAATGGTTAATTGCCTAGAGGGAATTTTCACGACACGCCATTGACATGGTACAGTTTAAATAGGCTAGTATTTTAACCTTTTCGCCGCCATTGACTGGATATGAATCGGTTCAGTCACTGTAAAATGCATCTTCATTTGACTCGATAAAGTTGACAGTTGCGAGTGATACCAGAGCTGCTCGGCATCGAAAAGGTTAAACATCTCTAAATCGTACTATAAATCTTCTCTTCGAAAAAGGTTTAGAATAGTTATTATTAATATTACGATGAATCTAATAAAATGATGAGAACTGTTCTAATATGCTTCTCTTTCTGAATGACTGAATTCTGGTGACCCCTCGCTGCACGCCGCTGAGGTAATGTGTTGCGTCACTCACTGCTGGGTTCGTTGTCGGGCACGTGGTCGTCCTGCGGCTGCGTGAGCGCAGGGGCGGGCGCGGGGGCGGGTGCGGGCGCGGGCGCGGGGGCGGGGGACGCGGCGGCGGGCGGGAAGTACAGCTCGTCGGCGCGGTGCGCGAAGTAGCACTGCACGAAGTCCTCGAAGTGCGCCACCAGCCGCCGCCACCTGCAGCCACCATCGGGGGCATGGACGGTCAATATCATTGTGCGATCCACGCGAATTGAGATCCGCGATCCTATATTGCCATTTCAGTATCACAAAAATATTGGCCGTCTAGTCCGTGCCGTACAACACGCATCAGAGATCAATGTCAAATGCTGCGTCTCCTCCTGCCTGCCTGCCCGGCGTCCTCCCTACTCCTACTGCACGCCACTGCCCATCATAACTAAAGATGCGTAAACACGAAAGTTTGTGAGTGCAAATGTATGTTTGACTATATTTAGTGCTTAAACATTAAAATGATGATGTGGCGATTTCGTAAAATTCAGCTGTGCTGAATTTGAATGGCGTGTAATAGACGGTTAATATTATCGTGGCACCGGTATGGCAAAGCCGGCACAGGCCCGGCAGCTCAGGTAGCGTGCGGCGGCGGCGTACCTGTTGGCGAGCGCGTCCGTGCCGCCGGCGCCGCCCGCGAAGCCCTCGTCCTCCGGCGCCGGCGCCGCGCTGGCCGACACCGAGCCCGCCAGCTCCGTCAGCTCCTGCAACACCAGCACATGCGTCAGCTCCCGGCCCGAGCCCGCTACACACACACACACACACTTGCCTTGCGCAGCGCCCGGGAACGCCGCCAGCCCCGCCGCGCCCGCGCAGCTCCCGCACGCACACACACAGCACACTCACCTTGCGCAGCGCCTGCACGGCGTCGGCGTGGGGGCCCGCGTCCGCGTCCGCGCCCGGGAACGCCGCCAGCCCCGCCGCGCCCGCGCGCAGCTCCCGCACGCACACACACAGCACACTCACCTTGCGCAGCGCCTGCACGGCGTCGGCGTGGGGGCCCGCGTCCGCGTCCGCGCCCGGGAACGCCGCCAGCCCCGCCGCGCCCGCGCAGCTCCCGCACGCACACACACAGCACACTCACCTTGCGCAGCGCCTGCACGGCGTCGGCGTGGGGGCCCGCGTCCGCGTCCGCGCCCGGGAACGCCGCCAGCCCCGCCGCGCCCGCGCGCAGCTCCTGCACGCACACACGCACATTGTAATACCGGCAGCATTCGCAGACCAGTCGCACGTTGTAACGCTCACAGAAAAATCCTGACGCTCGCCTTATCGGACTTCCCAAATTCAAACGTCTTATAGTATGCGTGGTGCGTCGCCGAGCGTCTGAATTTTTCTGTCGCAAAGTTGTGACAACGTATGCGAGTGGTCCCAGTGCGCGGTGCGGGGTCGCCGCTCGGCGCTCACCCGGAGCGACGCGGCGACGGCCTCCATGTCGGTCTGCACGAGCGCCGCCTCGCGCGCCAGCTGCTGCAGCTGCTGCGTGCGGTGCCGGTGCAGCTGCGCCAGGAACTCGTACAGCAGCCGGTGGTGCGCCGCCGCCGACTCCGCCTCCAGCAGCCGCTTGCGCCGCGTGAGCACCTCCAGCATGAGCTCCACGTCCGGCATGGCCAGGTGGCGGCTCTCGGCGGCCAGCAGCGAGCGCAGGCGCTCCCCGCCGCCCTCGGCCGCGGCGGAGGGCGGGCGCGCGGCCCGCAGCCGCCGCCGCGCCACCAGCTCGTTCAGCATGAAGTTGGGGAACATGTGGTCGCGCGTCGCCACCGCCGCGCCGCACTTCGGGCATCGTCTGCGGACACCTCCACGGTCACTAGGCCTCGGAAACTAGACCACGCGTTTGAAGACTATCAGTCCGAAACGATTCCAACCAGAATTGGACCTATAGCTATATGACAGGATCGAAAACAAGTAAACTCTACCCTGCCATTCCCTAATGCTCATAACACTGGGCGTTTCCGATTTGCCTGAAGCCTTTGATAGGGGATATCCAAATAGACGCTGTATAGTATGCGTCGACATTAGTAAGGCTTTCGGTCGAGTTGATCATACACTTGTCATAGGTACTAATCCAAAAACTAAGTAGTTTGGGGTGACCAGTTGTCTGCTGGACTGGTTTTCGTGCTACCTTGCTTTTAGATCACACGAGAAAATAATGTACGGACATGAATCATAATATAACAATGTTTTCTATGGAGTTCCTCAGGGTTCCCATTTAGGTCCAATGTTGCTTTAGATATTAGATCTAACCTCCACTCTTTTTTTACACATTTTACACTAATAATTTGAAGATATGCAGGAAACAATAACCCAGGTTACCATGACTTCTAGATGCGATTCAATTCCGAGGAAAATTTGGATCGATCGCTGTCAGATCCTTGCTAGAAGTGTCAAAAATGACAGCTAAAGAATCGGAATAGCATTAAGACGTCATGGTAAGGCCCTAGTATTTCAATTCAAACACGCAAGCATATTACTTTTATAAGGAAGATATCTGTAGTTTCCATGACTTTTGGAATGACATCTGGAATACAGTCCGTTTGAAAAGGCTCTCAGAACTAGAGTTCACACTTCAGTTCATAAACATTTGACATGAAAGCCTTACAACTAGGTGCGTATCGGGTGCGCTGACCTGTGCTGCTCCACCGACTTGGCGATGCAGGCGTAGCAGAAGCTGTGCCCGCAGCGCGTGACGTAGGCCTCGTCGATGAGCTCGAAGCACACGGGGCACAGCAGCTCGCAGTCCTTGTCCTCCAGCGAGCCGCCCAGCCCGCCCAGCGCGCCCGCGCCCCCCGCGCCCCCCGCGCCCCCCGCCGTCGGCGTGCCCGACATTATACTGAACCAAGTCAAAGCCACATCGTTTATAGCAAGGAAGAGAGCAAGTATAAACATGTAAAAACTAAACTTTGGTGCACGTCGCAGCCCGCCGGGCGCTGGCGTGCAATATTCCAATGAGTATTTATATTCAACCTAAATCAGCATAAGTACTTACATTATTCTTTAATAGTTAAAACTTAATATTATTAATTAAAGTATCTACAATATCATATTCATGTCAAAATTAACTTTATTACCATACAACGTGGGAACGCTGCCAGCCTTCTGGGCACCCTCCACACTGGTGGCGATTTTTTTATCTTTAATTTAATAATAATTTTAGCTAGGTTTAAGTTGTTTTTATCAGGATTTGTTTTTCTTTTCCAATAAAACTCTTTAGGGACCGTCCATTAATCACGTGATCTTTTTTTAAGCATTTTTTAACCCCCCCCTCCCCCTTGGTGATACATAGTGAGGTTTAAGACTACCCCTCCACCCCCCATCCAACATCACGTGTATTTTTCGTATCTACAAAAAATCTTAAATTTTTTAGAACTAGAATTGTCTTGCCGCATTGAATTTATATATTAATTTGGTATTGTATATGTCATGATATATTTTTGTGTCATTTTACTATAATACATGTAACTGTAATTTAAAAATCGCGCGTTTGAAAAAATAATGAAAAAATAAATACACGTGATATCTTACTACATGTGACATTTCGTGATTTTTTTCAAACCCCTCCCCCCCCCCCTTTCAAGCCTCACGTGATTAATGGACGGCCCATTATTACCAATCATAATTACTTGTTATTAATTGAATTGAAGTACATACATTATCAAATGTATGTCAAACAATTACCTCATGACAAAGGCTTGCACAGAATAAAAAGCTTTTTCAACCAACATTTCAATTAAACTGAGTTTTGCATTTTTGGATATATTCAACATCTCTCATAGCTTCCAACCCATTTCCACAAATAGTAGATTGAAAAACAGCATAGATTAAACGGTCAATCTTATTGAGTTTCCTTCCATGCTGGTCTGGGAGCAAAAAAACATAGAATGTACAAGTTGCTTCTCTCCCCACGCTGATGGTAAAATCGGGGTAAAAAAGGGGCTATATGGGGTAATATTGCTTTGTTTCTATCCTGTCATAATAATCCTACTTGGATTACTTTATCATTATGTTCTGTATTACAATACAATAGCCTGTACATATTGTATATCCCAGACATCCTTAATTATTACTTACTAGCTTCTGCCCGCGACTTCGTCTGCGTAGAATTATACATAAAAACCTTCTTCTTGAAACATTCTATCTATTAAAAAAAAACGCATCAAAATCCGTTGTGTAGTTTTGAAGATATAAGCATACATAGGGACACAGGGACATAGGGACATAAGGACATAGGGACAGAGAAAGCAACTTTATTTTATACTATGTAGTGATTATTTCAATTTAATTTAGTTTAAAAAAATACCTAACTATTATTTCAGATTATAATTTTAATTTAGTTACCTACTAATTTTGTGTTTATAGATAAACCTGTCTTAAATAAATATTTTCGGCATCCTACTAATCAGGGTTGATATGATTTAAATCACTTGATTTAAATCAGTGATTTAAATCGTGATTTTAATCAAGGGATTTTTTCAAAAAAATCATTGATTTAAATCATTAAATTTTTACTACAACCAAATCGGCCCAAAATTGTTTAGGGAATTCCCCGGACCACTACGGCACGCACACATGTGCAAGCGAGTCATAGCGTAACAGTTTCGGGGAAACCCCGAAACTATAGTATGTAACACATGGTACCAAAACGGTTCCAGGATTCCCCGAAACTAAAACACGAGACGCATTTCGCTTTACGCCCGGTCATTCGTAATTGACTAGTGAATAGTTTAATTAAAATACGTTGTTTTCGTTTTATTATATAACTGAACTGGCTATTTAATTAATAAAAAAAGACAAGAAAATCAAAAAATCGAAATAATCTGATTTTAATCAAATAAATCCGATTTAAATCAAATTAATCGGATTATTATGATTTTTTTATAATAATCATGATTTTTATCAACCCTGCTACTAATATTATAAATGCGAAAGTTTGTGAGTATGGATGTATGCTTGTTAGTCTTTCATACCAGAATGGCTGAACAGATCTGAATGTAATTTGGAACAGAAAAAGATTATAATCTAGAATAGCACATAGACTATTTTTTATTCTCGAAAATTTCATAGTTCCTGTGGGATAGCAATAAACAATTTTTGCACAAAGTTGTGGGCAACAGCTAGTTGTAAAATAAATTACCTACATTACATCAAAACTAAAATTTGTTATTATGTATTGCTCATTTTACACAACAAGCACTGTGTCATCCAAAAGCTTTTAGACTAGAAACTAACACATATAATGGATAACTGTGAATGGCTTGTCCCCTTTCAGTCATCGCAGCTCTCTTCAATGCTCCAGGGCTAATTAGGGCCGGCTAATTATAGAGAGAGATCAATAAACAAATTATTGATCAGGTTAACAATACATCAAAACAATAATAAATACAGACACAACACGAGCTGCTAGACAGCCTCAACGCCTCTTACACTTATCATCATCACAATAACTAGCTTACATAATCCTGTGTTCCTCCGTAAAGCTCCGAAACCAGATATCCTGGCGATTTTCCTTGACACCACTTTGTCTCTCATCAGAGCACTGATCCCACGCGTCGCGAGACCGTCCGCACTGCGCCACTGCCCCTTGCCACTTGGTCACTAGCCCGCGAGCAGCTCCTGATGTTCGTGAACAACAGTTTTCTATTAAAACCCATCATTTTTCAATAAACACTCGATATCACCGCCTGCCATCGCTGCATCCTCGATTGACTTTTGAACGACAGTGTTGCGAGTGATAAATAATCAAAGTAGGTCATGACGGTCAGGGTCACGATTATTTTTACGACTTGCTCAGAAAATAATTTAATGACCTATAAAGTTCTGAAAACATGTACGATTTCTATTTTTCTTCCATGTAAATTAATTTTTTAATAAGCGTTAAAAAAACAAAGCGCGTATAAGCGTTATAAAAACAATGATTAATAGTTGCATGTAGCGCTATCTGTGCATCAAATTCGGAACTCGAACGACTGGTGGCCACAAGGAGAACTGCACAACATTTGCCTGCTTTATCAGCCGAGTGCACGCCATTTTACTTTACAAAAGGTTGGAACTATCGTTCGTCAACAATGTAAAGCTGGAAGTGAAATGTTTGTTCGATTTTTTGAGTGTTTGTGATGTGTTGGTGGCTTTTTTACCCTTGGAATAAATAATAGAATAATGGAGGAACCTAACGAGGACCCTAGGGTCGTTCCCGGTGAGTGCAGTGCTTCAAAAACCGAGCTGCAATTTATGATCAAGTGACATACGAGATCTGTAATGTTACCTTTCCCGGTTTCAGAACTCTACTTTCTGATAGCGAAATTTCTTTCGGGTGGACCCCTGACGGAAACTGCAAAGGTAAATCGGGTGGAAATAGATGTAGAATGTAATCGTGAATCGGATAAGTCACTAATCGGGACGTTTTTCTTTGCAGACATTATTAAAAGAGCTCGAGAGAGTAGAGGTGAGTCGGAGCTTTTCCTAGTGCCGGGTTTAGAGCTTATTATTGTTTTGAAAGCGAACGCACGTGGTTGAGGCTGTCAAACGCCTGAAAGTTTCCTGAAAACTTTTTATCTGTGCGGTCGTCCGCAGGTCCTGCCGCGGCGCCTCGACTGGGAGGGCGGCGAGCACGCCCAGTCTTACAATGAATTGGTGAGTTTTCATTCATATTTTCATGAATTTTCACGTTTATTTACGTTTTCTACCGAGATGTGCAGCCTGAAATAAGCGAAATCCTCGAAATCGACAAAAAAACTTAAATCATGTGTTACATCAAAGTGATCGTGAAAATGTGATAGAAAATCGAGAAAATTGTTTTTAGGAGGTTTTAGTTACAAATAAAATGTTTTTATGCAATTTGCAAAAATCGCGTAATATCATGCATCAACAAGGACGGATGCTGGCGTAGAGGTGTCTATGGCCGTCTCTGTCTCTCTCGCCGTCGGTTTATTGGCGCGAGTGTTCTGTCTCGCTTGCGCGGCCGACTGCGCTCGGCCCTTCGCGCGGTTGGCGGCCGCGCGGCGGAGGCAGCCGAACTGCGCCCGTGATGGCTGACGTAGCAATGGCGGCAACATTCGAAACATCGCGACATTCAATAAAGTTACTCAAATTCAGTAATCGTAAAGTACAAGTTTGATTCGATATTAATGATTTGATCAATTTGTAATGTGGAAATTCCAAATATTATTGCGGCGCAACGCAATGGTTGTTGACTAATGATTATGCAACTTGGGCCGCAACTGTTGTTATCATAACTATTTATTTAAGTTGTTTGTCGGGGGCTTAATAGTGACGCGCCGGTACCAAATGTTTTTAGCAGTTGTTCGGTGGATGCTATTCAAATGCACTTGTATGTTAATTATTAGCATTAGGTATTCACTTGCATCAATGCAATGGTTTGAAATGTCATAAGGCTGCTGTTAGCCAGTGGCAGGCATGGCTGGATCTATTCCAACCTGAGCTTCAACAGCTTTGTGTAAGGCTTGAAAGATTAAAGACCATTTTCACTTGTTAATGAGACAATCAACTTTATTGTTTTTTATTACAAGTAAGGGTTTTTGTAAACAAGTTTCTGACAGCTTGTTCCCCATACATAACCAAGTTACATAACCGGCACTGGTAAAACCAATGTAGTACGATTAATTTTGGTTGATTGAGGTTTAGGTCCGGCAGGGGTGGCCCTAGGCCGCAAACATGTCTGATTCAATTTAGGAATAGTCTTTATTTACCTTAGAATGACCTGGTAGTGTAAAATAGTTATGTACGGGTATCAAGCATTTCTGACTTACTTCCAGTGGTTGTGTTATTGTGAATTTAGCATACTTATGTTATGCAAGTTGGTGGCAATACAATAATCTAGAAGTGAAATGTTGTTAGCCCGTCGGGGACTGACTGCAGCGGAGAGAACTCTTGAATGGTGGGACTGACTGATTTAAAAGATAAACCTTTAAATGTAGCATAGATGACAATTAAAATACAATTAGGAAAATCTGGTTTCAAAGGAAAATAACGGTAATTTCTAGCCCTTAAAATAAGTGTATTGTATGTATGTGTGTCATACGGAGAGAAAGAAGAAAGAACTGTTTATTTGCTTAGGAAACATACAAAAAGATTCCCGGTTATGTATGCCTAGCTGTTGCCCGCGACTCCGTTTGCGATGACCTCGCTTATCGCTATCCCGCGGGAACTATGCTATTTTCCGGGATAAAAACTATCCTATGCCCTTTCCCGGGACTGTAACTATCACTATACCAAAGTTCAATTAAATCGGTTTAGCCGTTTTGCCATGAAAGAACCACAAACATCCAAACTTACAAACGTCGCCTTTATTGTAAGAGTAAGATAAGATAAAAAAAAATCTACTGCCATTTTTATGAAATCTAAAATCACTGCCACGGTTCCTAAGAACAGATTCCCCTATCTCTTATAGTTTTCGACTTCTCCCTCCTGACCCACCTGGCGCGATCACCCGGCAGATCATGCAGATGCATCTGCTTCGCGTGTCGGAATCCTGATCCCGATCGAACGTCGAGTTTTGTTCCATATATTTCGTCCAGTTGAAACGTTTAAAATATCCGATGTCGTGTGGTGTCTCAGTCAGCGCAGTACAGCGACCTGCCGTGGAGCCGGCTGGCGGCGGTGTGCGAGCGCGCGCTGCGCCTGGCGCCCGCGCTGCCCCCCGCCCCCGCCGCCCCCGCCGCCGGGCCCGCCGCGCCCGCGCTGCGCGTGCGCCTCTCGCTGCTCGGGGACGCGCTCGTGCAGGAGCGCCCCAAGTACTCCTTCTTCAAGAGGGACCACACGCTCGGTGAGTGCTTTCGTTGAGTTCGTCGGTTGCGGAGCGTGCAGGGTCGCCATGTGCAAACTAGAGAAGTATATCGTTGTGTTTTAGCGCGGCGGCTGGTGGGGCGCGAGCTGGGCGGCGTGTGCGGCGTGGGCGGGGCGGGGGGGGCGCGCGGGGGCCGCGCTGCTGCCGCCGCGCCTGCTGGGCGGCCTGCGGCTGCAGCGCCGCACGCTCGGCCACCTGTCCGCCGTCTACTGCCTCGCGGTGGACTGCTCCGGCCGCGTAGTGGTCACGGTGAGTGCGCGGCGCGCCGCCGGCCCGCCGGTAGTGTGGCGCGGTGTCTCACGCGTGTCTGTGTGCGCAGGGCGCCGACGACCTGCTGGTGAAGGTGTGGAGCATGACGGACGGGCGGCTGGTGGCCACGCTGCGCGGCGCGGGCGCGGAGATCACGGACGTGTGCCTGTCGCGCGACGGCGCGCTGCTGGCGGCCGGCTCCGTGGACCGGCTGGTGCGCGTGTGGTGCCTGGCCAGCGGGGAGCCGCGCGCCGCGCTGCACGCGCACGCCGGCACCATCACGTCCGTGCACTGGTCGCCGTGGGCGCGCGGCGACGTGCGCTGGCTGGCGTCCACGTCCACGGACGGCTCGGTGGCGTTCTGGGCGTGCGCGCGCGGCGGCCAGTTCCTGTCGCAGCCGGTGCAGTACATGGAGCGCATGCGGCCGGGCACGTGCCACATGATCTGCGCGGCGTGGTCGGCGGGCGGCGCGTTCCTGGCGGCCGGCTCGCAGGACCACCACGTGCGCGTGTACATGGTGGACGGCGAGGGCGGGCCGGCGCGCGTGCTGGAGACGGCCGTGCACGCCGACGCCGTGGACAGCCTGGCCTGGGCGCACCGCGGCCTGCGCTTCGTGTCCGGCAGCAAGGACGGCGCCGCCTGCCTGTGGCAGCTGCACGCCGCCGCCTGGCGCCACACGCTGCTGCACTGCGCGCCGCTGCCGGTACCGCAACCCCTCACGGCTTCTCAACATAGCTTTAATGATCACTACTAGGAGATTAACTGTAGTTACAACCTTATCTTATTCGCAGGGTGATCCGTCGGCTAAAGATGACGGCAAAAAACTCAAGGTAAATGAAATCAATCAAAAGAAAGTACGATTTTTTTAAGTAGGTCGAATACTGTGTTTAGGTTACGTAATAAAACGGGTGTGTCGTGTGCAGGTGACGATGGTGTGCTGGGACCAGAGCGACGCGTACGTCATCACGGCGGTCTCGGACTGCACGATCAGGGTGAGGAATCTCTTTCGAATTGCCGGAACGAAAGTTCGTTTTACATTGCCAAAATAAAAGTGAGCCCATAATAGAGCCCTGTGGAACTCCCCGAGTGAAAGCATAATTTTATCACAAAATTGGAGTCAAATGATCGCTGAAGTTGTAAAGCTATAGCTCACGTTTAAAAAACCGGAACGATCAAGTTGTAATAAGTCTTAATTTAGTTTTCACTAACGAAATCCCAGGAGCTTCAGCGGCAATCGCTTACTATAAAACTTTTCGTTGGTGGAAGTGTGACAAGCCCCTTTAAAGACTCATCACAGGCATAGATCGTGCCCTTTTCTTTCGATCACAAGAACATTTTTGTATCCGGAGCGAGAAGCGCTAAGGTACTAGCCGTGTGCGTGCAGGTGTGGTGCGCGCGCACGTGCTCGCTGGTGCGCGTGCTGCGCGGCCACCGCGACGAGGCCTACGTGCTGGAGGCGCACCCGCTGCTGCCCGGCGTGCTGCTCTCCGCCGGCCACGACGGACAGCTGTTCGTGTGGGACGCGCCCAACGGAGAGGTGACGCACACGCTCACACGCACACACAGACGGACAGATTACACACGACTACACGACAAAGTAGACTACTAGTGACAGACTGCGGAATGAAATAATCTATGTATGATGTTTAGCGGTATTGGCGACAGACTCCCATATGCCGCTGACATGTGGGTAATTTGGGGTCAGTTTGTTACTAATACTACGAAGTTGGTTACTGATGCTAATGAAGTTTGACCTGGATTCCGGTGGCCCGGGGGTAGGTATAGCCGGCACTGGGCAGTACAACAATAATATCCAGGTAATAGTTATACAGGTTACAATTTATCGTCTGAGAAATCAGATGCGGAGTAGTAACATTTGTTTATTAGCTTTTATTTTTAGTTCGTTTTTGAAACTAATTGGATTTTTAGTTAATAATTGGAGTTTAAAAATAGACATTATAGAGGTCGTATCGTGAACTGTACCTTTATCGAATATTAAAATAAAATATCGAGTGTTTATTCGAATTTTTAGCTGGTTCTATTCTCGAATGAGGCGAGAGAATTTAATATTTAAATGCAGTTTTTTACTTTTGAAAATAAAAGAAAGTTTCTTTACAGTAAAATTAACTAACTGAAGGATTTTAGGCAGTCGCTCTCTATCAATTTTTCCATCCCGAGTGACGTGGGTCGACGTGCGTCTGAAAGTCGTGCGTACTCCATGGGCGAGGGGGGTCCTATATGAGCAGCAGAGAGTGGACGGGTACAGCGGCGCGCTGCAGGAGAGGCGCCCGACAGTGGCGGGTTAGCTGACGATGTGGTTGTGGCAGGTGCTGGCGTCGTTCGTGAACCGCATCGCGGGGCAGGGCGAGGGCGCCATCTTCGACGCCAAGTGGGGCGGGCCGGGCGCGCTGGCGGCCGCCGACGCGCACGGCCACCTGCTGCTGCTGGGGCTGGCGGCCGGCGCGCCGCTCATGGCGCAGCTGCCCGCCGAGCTGTTCTTCCACACCGACTACCGCCCGCTGCTGCGCGACGCGCACGGCCAGGCGCTCGACGAGCAGGTCGGTGCTCCACAGCCTGGCTCACCGCACGGCACCTGCTGCTGCTGGCGCTGGCGGCCGGCGCGCCGCTCATGGCGCAGCTGCCCGCCGAGCTGTTCTTCCACACCGACTACCGCCCGCTGCTGCGCGACGCGCACGGCCAGGCGCTCGACGAGCAGGTCGGTGCTCCACAGCCTGGCTCCCCGCACGGCACCTGCTGCTGCTGGCGCTGGCGGCCGGCGCGCCGCTCATGGCGCAGCTGCCCGCCGAGCTGTTCTTCCACACCGACTACCGCCCGCTGCTGCGCGACGCGCACGGCCAGGCGCTCGACGAGCAGGTCGGTGCTCCACAGCCTGGCTCCCCGCACGGCACCTGCTGCTGCTGGCGCTGGCGGCCGCGAAATGTGAAACTCCCCGACCGAAAATGCGTAGGACTATGCGGACAATGATATCAGAAGTAGATACTGTGATGTTTAACTGTATTAACGATACACTCCCATGAACCAGCGAAGCGGGGAGAATCTGATGATCTATATCCTATTTATTGTTGAATAGCTTCGTGCGTCGGTTTCAGACGGAGATCCCTCCGCACCTGATGCCGCCGCCGTTCCTGGTGGACGTGGAGGGCGCGCCGCACCCGCCCGAGTTCCAGCGCCTGGTGCCGGGCCGCGAGAACCTCGCGCTCAGCCAGCTCGTGCCCGCCGCCGACGCCGCGCGGAACCGCATCGACGTCATGATCGAGGTACCCGCGCGTCCCGAGCCGCCGCGCGTCAGGGCGAGGCGGGCGTGTCCTCATGCGCATGTGTGGTTGCAGGCGCTGGCGGCGGAGCGCACGCCGGGGCTCCCCAACGGGCTGGGGCTGGCGGGCGCCGGCGCGGGGGCCCTGGGCGCCGGCGTGTGGCGCGGCGAGGGCGTGCGCCACACCGCCGGCCACTGGCAGCAGGCGCCCGTGCCGCCCTGCAGCCGCCCGCTCGTGCCGCCCATAGCGCCGGCCGCGCGCCACGCGCAGGACAAGCAGGGGTGAGCGCGCTGGCGTGTGCCGGGTGTGAGTGTGTGAGTGCGGCGTGTGCATGTGTAACGCGCGCCTGTGTTGCAGCGCGGAGCTGAACGCGCTGGAGCTGGCGTGGTGGCGGCGCGAGATGCGGCGGCGGCCCATCATGATCAGCACGGCGCCCGAGCCGCAGCGCCGCCGCGCGCGCCCGCGCCCGCGCCCCAGCGCGCATGCGCCGCCGGTCAGTACACACCGCTACACTAGTCCAGCACCCGCGAGCCTTTCCACCGGATACGTTCCCGTGATCCCTATCTGCGCATTCCTTTATTACACTTGGCGCATTCCTTTCTAATTATCTTCAGTCGATATTGCTGCGTAATCTTCGTATACCGCGTATCGCGGCACATCCTATTGTTTTTAAATCCACGATTCACGTATCACAAGAATATTGGCCGTCTGATCCGTGCCAATAAGTTTTAGAGACGTCATAATATACTCCTCATTTCGGTGGCATGTGGGAGTCTGCCATTAAAACGGTCAAACTGAGAGAACTGTTACCGTCGGTAACAACTGGCTAGGGTGGCTCTGACTTTTCTTACTAGACGACCTTTCACCTAGCGCTCTTGAGATCACAATTCAATAGACCGAGGGCCTGTTTCATCACTCTCTATTAAATTCCAGCTATTTTAAGTGTCAGTTATCTATGGTTCCGTCTCCATTTATTACTATGAAATAGTTAGAGACGTCACCATAGATAACGGACACTTGAGATAAGTGGAAGTTAACAGAGTGGTGTGGGGTCTGGCTGCAGGTGCGGCGCGTGGTGGAGGAGCCGCCCGCGCCGGAGGTGGAGAGCTCGGGCAACGACACGTCGGACGAGTCGGTGCGCCTGTCGCGCTCCCGCTCGCACTCACGCTCCAGCCGCAGCCGCTCCCACTCGCGCTCCAGCCGCACCAGCATGGACCTCAGCGACTCCAGGTACGAACGAAATTGTAACTGGAGCTGTTCTCTTGCCAATTTTATTCTTAATAGCTATTCCATTCCATCAGCTCTGACCTTCCTCAATTCGTATTCAACATACATTAGGTACTAATTTGTTCAATTTTAATTTTTCAGTTCACATTCCGGCAGCAAAAGTGATAAGTGAGTTGTTCTTTAGATTTCTGATACTCTTATTTATTGGTAGTTAAAAGAACTGCATTCAAGGGCGTCACCAAGCTGGGGTTCGGGGTCTGCTGCCCTCCTCTAGAGAATCGAAATAATATAGCCTTTACTTTTGGTCCTACTGTTTGGCCCACCGAAAGACGCTATATTTCTACCACCCCCCTAGCTCTTCCCCCGAGCATCGGCTGGCGACGCCTATGATTGAGTTAGTGAGTTATACTGTCTGTCGAATGAGTCAGTAGCTGGTGTGTTGTGTGGTGTAACTGTGTGTCCGTGCTCCCGGCAGCTCTTCGTCGTCGCAGTACTCGGACTGGGAGGCGGGCGCGGCGCTGGCGCCGCCCGTGCGCGCGCGCCGCCGCCCCGTCGCCGCCAACAGGTAACGCGCACAGCCCGGGACCGACTTCCTTGGCTCCGTGACCTATCGTTTACTGCCCGTACTCTTTGTGGTCTGACAAATTACCTTAACTAAAATATTTTTTTATCTGCCTTGCCGTGACAGACTGGCTGTCTCAGCTTTTGCACCGTCTGTATTACAAACCTCTTTATTAGATGAAAGTTCGATCCACGAGTATTAACTTCTATTCAATGCGATCAGAAAACGGCCTCAGGTTCCCACAATTTGGTTAAGAAAACACTCGTTCTAAAAGTCTTAATTTTTCGGCGACCTCACCTTTATCTCGCGAAGCATAGCATGCGTGATGATAATGTCGTGTGGCAGATACAGTCCCAGCACTTCGGCCCCGAAGCGCGGCGCGGCGGGGGCTGGGGGGGCTGCGGGGGCGGCGGGGGGCGCCGAGCTGCCCGAGCTGTACCGGCCCGGCGAGTGGCTCACGGCCGTGTCGCCGCGCAAGGCGCCCTACCACCCGCAGATGGGCGACGAGTGCCTCTACTTCCGCCTGGTGAGTCGCGCTCGGAGGCGCCGTCCGTGGCGCGCGTGCAGCCTGACGATGACGTGTCTGTGTGTTGCAGGGCCACCAGCGCTACCTGGAGGCGGTGGCCGAGAAGGACCTGTACCCGATCACCCCGCGCGACCGCCCCTGGGAGACGGCGCAAGTCTACGTAAGTGCCTTGCTTGTATCTGTACGGATTGCGTTTGAAAATGCATCGCTAGTGTACGATTGAATGTGCTAACGTCAACGCTACTTAATTCCGAGGGCGTCCCCGGACTACACGATTGTCAGTTGTGAATGAAATGCAAAAACGAACTTGTTAATGAAAGATAGGAATTAAATAGGACCCATAATGCTCCCTTGTGGTACTCGTCTCTTAATAACTTCTAGGTCAGAATAGGATTATTTATAGGCCTTCGATTCGTTACCCACGAATCGTTTTCTGCTCAGGAGATAACTTCTAGCCAAATTGGGCAGTTCTATCGGGTACCGTAATGAGATAGCTCTCTTGAAGACTGGGTTACATAGTCGAAAGCTTTAGTCATGTCATATATTGCAATTTTCAGTCGGTTCAGAAGGAACTTAAAGGTCACGAATCGGATATGCTGTAATTTTATTGGCAGTTATCGACTGACGTGATGAACTGTGTTGATTGCTTTCGTTATTTTTTTAAATAAATACGTTCGCTCTAATAGAGCGTTAGGGTCTTAGGGTTGTCGATTGAATTTTTGTAAAATTGAGAAGCGTTTTTATTTTTTATTTTGTAAATAAAATAGGGCATTTAAAAAAGTTCAACATTTTAAGTAAGTTAACTTAAGTCTTATATATTACTTACTGAAAAATACCTTCGCCTGCTACGACACGTTTGGAAAGCTCTATTATTAAATTTTATGGTATTGAAAATCTCATCCGAATGAATAGCTTTCTTAAATAAACTATTGGGAAACATGGACACACTGCGCAATACGCTCTTGGCATGTTTATAAAACCGCTTAGGGGCCTTGTAGAAGCGCGCGTCTATGTGTGCGTTCGTTTCAACCGTTTTGTTCGTAGTTTCCGTACTGTTTTAGCTGTATAGCTGTATATATTGACGTGTGTTGCCGGCGGCCGCAGGAGTGCGAGCTGGTGAAGGTGGTGGGCATCAAGTACGCGATCAAGCCGCCGCGCGTGGCCTGCGTGCGCCTGGCGTGCTCGCTGCCGCGCGCCGGCGCGCCGCTCACGCTCACCGTGGTCTACCACGACATGCCCGACGTCATCGACTTCCTGGTGCTGCGCCAGCAGTACAGCGCCGGCTGCGCGCGCGGCTGGGCCAGCGGCGACCGGTGAGTGCCGGGGCAGCGCGGCGGGGATACACGGCAGGCGCAGGTGGTGACGCGGTGTGTGTTGCAGGTTCCGCTGCATGATCGACGACTCGTGGTGGTCGGGCGTGGTGGTGGAGAGCGCGGCGCCGGCGTGGGCGGCGTGGGAGCCGGCGGACGCGGCGGCCGCGCAGCGCTGGGCGCGGGCCGCCGCCGCGCGCTTCCTCGCGCTGCGCGTGCGCTGGGACAACGGCGAGCTCGAGCGCCTCTCGCCCTGGGACCTGGAGCCGCCCGACCCCGAGAGGTCAGTGCCCCCCGTAGAGCGCGCGCCGGCGTGGGCGGCGTGGGAGCCGGCGGACGCGGCGGCCGCGCAGCGCTGGGCGCGGGCCGCCGCCGCGCGCTTCCTCGCGCTGCGCGTGCGCTGGGACAACGGCGAGCTCGAGCGCCTCTCGCCCTGGGACCTGGAGCCGCCCGACCCCGAGAGGTCAGTGCCCCCCGTAGAGCGCGCGCCGGCGTGGGCGGCGTGGGAGCCGGCGGACGCGGCGGCCGCGCAGCGCTGGGCGCGGGCCGCCGCCGCGCGCTTCCTCGCGCTGCGCGTGCGCTGGGACAACGGCGAGCTCGAGCGCCTCTCGCCCTGGGACCTGGAGCCGCCCGACCCCGAGAGGTCAGTGCCCCCCGTAGAGCGCGCGCCGGCGTGGGCGGCGTGGGAGCCGGCGGACGCGGCGGCCGCGCAGCGCTGGGCGCGGGCCGCCGCCGCGCGCTTCCTCGCGCTGCGCGTGCGCTGGGACAACGGCGAGCTCGAGCGCCTCTCGCCCTGGGACCTGGAGCCGCCCGACCCCGAGAGGTCAGTGCCCCCCGTAGAGCGCGCGCCGGCGTGGGCGGCGTGGGAGCCGGCGGACGCGGCGGCCGCGCAGCGCTGGGCGCGGGCCGCCGCCGCGCGCTTCCTCGCGCTGCGCGTGCGCTGGGACAACGGCGAGCTCGAGCGCCTCTCGCCCTGGGACCTGGAGCCGCCCGACCCCGAGAGGTCAGTGCCCCCCGTAGAGCGCGCGCCGGCGTGGGCGGCGTGGGAGCCGGCGGACGCGGCGGCCGCGCAGCGCTGGGCGCGGGCCGCCGCCGCGCGCTTCCTCGCGCTGCGCGTGCGCTGGGACAACGGCGAGCTCGAGCGCCTCTCGCCCTGGGACCTGGAGCCGCCCGACCCCGAGAGGTCAGTGCCCCCCGTAGAGCGCGCGCCGGCGTGGGCGGCGTGGGAGCCGGCGGACGCGGCGGCCGCGCAGCGCTGGGCGCGGGCCGCCGCCGCGCGCTTCCTCGCGCTGCGCGTGCGCTGGGACAACGGCGAGCTCGAGCGCCTCTCGCCCTGGGACCTGGAGCCGCCCGACCCCGAGAGGTCAGTGCCCCCCGTAGAGCGCGCGCCGGCGTGTACATGGTTGTAACGTGCTTGTGTCGCAGGGTGCCGTCGGCGCTGGGCGGCGCGGTGCCGGTGCTGCCGCACGAGCTGGAGGCGGCGCTGTACCGCGCCGAGCCGCACGAGTGGCCGCCGCGCTGCGGCCGCGCCGCCGCCTGCCGCGCCATCGCGCACCACCTGCACCAGGTGACGACGCCCGCCATAACACAACGACACTGGGGTTCACAACGATCACGCTCACGACCGCAGATTTTCCCGTTCCACTTGCTTGTGAGCGTTACTGTCGTAAACTCATAGAGCGTTTTGAGCGTAGAGGTAAATAATACAAATAGCGAGTTAGTAAAAAGAAAGCAAAAGATACTTGTAAGCCTTGAAAATCAACTTAATTAATTATTGTTTAAATCGATTTATACTGAAAAAAATATAATTTATTTTTTTATATTTAATATTATTGCTATTGCTATGATTGCATCCGCTGGAGAAACATTCATTTCTACTAAAATATCTCGTCCCGCATGAAATAACGTCAGTTTCACGATTGCCATTTTTGATACTTTGAGTTTTGAAAATACCGCTAATTTTGTCAGCGATCACTTCGACCCACCTTTTTAAATGGGTTGTCGTGAGCTTGGCGTGAGCGTAAGTCATGACGTCATAAGTGACGTTTTCGCCGCGACCACAACTACCGCGGTCGTCATGTGGAACGACTAAAGGAACATTTTGATCGTTGTGGGCGCTTAATGGAACGCACCCTAGGTGTATGTTCATAACTATATGTGTGTGTGTGCGTGCAGGTGATGTCGCTGTCGGCCGCGGAGCCGTTCGTGGCGCCGGTGGACCTGCAGCTGTACCCCACGTACGCGCTGGTGGTGCCGTACCCCATCGACCTCAGCACCATCCGCGCCCGGTTCGAGCACCTGGTGAGTGCCGCCACACGCAGCTGCAGCCGCTCGTGGCGCCGGTGGACCTGCAGCTGTACCCCACGTACGCGCTGGTGGTGCCGTACCCCATCGACCTCAGCACCATCCGCGCCCGGTTCGAGCACCTGGTGAGTGCCGCCACACGCAGCTGCAGCCGCTCGTGGCGCCGGTGGACCTGCAGCTGTACCCCACGTACGCGCTCGTGGTGCCGTACCCCATCGACCTCAGCACCATCCGCGCCCGGTTCGAGCACCTGGTGAGTGCCGCCACACGCAGCTGCAGCCGCTCGTGGCGCCGGTGGACCTGCAGCTGTACCCCACGTACGCGCTGGTGGTGCCGTACCCCATCGACCTCAGCACCATCCGCGCCCGGTTCGAGCACCTGGTGAGTGCCGCCACACGCAGCTGCAGCCGCTCGTGGCGCCGGTGGACCTGCAGCTGTACCCCACGTACGCGCTCGTGGTGCCGTACCCCATCGACCTCAGCACCATCCGCGCCCGGTTCGAGCACCTGGTGAGTGCCGCCACACGCAGCTGCAGCCGCTCGTGGCGCCGGTGGACCTGCAGCTGTACCCCACGTACGCGCTGGTGGTGCCGTACCCCATCGACCTCAGCACCATCCGCGCCCGGTTCGAGCACCTGGTGAGTGCCGCCACACGCAGCTGCAGCCGCTCGTGGCGCCGGTGGACCTGCAGCTGTACCCCACGTACGCGCTCGTGGTGCCGTACCCCATCGACCTCAGCACCATCCGCGCCCGGTTCGAGCACCTGGTGAGTGCCGCCACACGCAGCTGCAGCCGCTCGTGGCGCCGGTGGACCTGCAGCTGTACCCCACGTACGCGCTCGTGGTGCCGTACCCCATCGACCTCAGCACCATCCGCGCCCGGTTCGAGCACCTGGTGAGTGCCGCCACACGCAGCTGCAGCCGCTCGTGGCGCCGGTGGACCTGCAGCTGTACCCCACGTACGCGCTGGTGGTGCCGTACCCCATCGACCTCAGCACCATCCGCGCCCGGTTCGAGCACCTGGTGAGTGCCGCCACACGCAGCTGCAGCCGCTCGTGGCGCCGGTGGACCTGCAGCTGTACCCCACGGACGCGCTGGTGGTGCCGTACCCCATCGACCTCAGCACCATCCGCGCCCGGTTCGAGCACCTGGTGAGTGCCGCCACACGCAGCTGCAGCCGCTCGTGGCGCCGGTGGACCTGCAGCTGTACCCCACGTACGCGCTGGTGGTGCCGTACCCCATCGACCTCAGCACCATCCGCGCCCGGTTCGAGCACCTGGTGAGTGCCGCCACACGCAGCTGCAGCCGCTCGTGGCGCCGGTGGACCTGCAGCTGTACCCCACGTACGCGCTGGTGGTGCCGTACCCCATCGACCTCAGCACCATCCGCGCCCGGTTCGAGCACCTGGTGAGTGCCGCCACACGCAGCTGCAGCCGCTCGTGGCGCCGGTGGACCTGCAGCTGTACCCCACGTACGCGCTGGTGGTGCCGTACCCCATCGACCTCAGCACCATCCGCGCCCGGTTCGAGCACCTGGTGAGTGCCGCCACACGCAGCTGCAGCCGCTCGTGGCGCCGGTGGACCTGCAGCTGTACCCCACGTACGCGCTGGTGGTGCCGTACCCCATCGACCTCAGCACCATCCGCGCCCGGTTCGAGCACCTGGTGAGTGCCGCCACACGCAGCTGCAGCCGCTCGTGGCGCCGGTGGACCTGCAGCTGTACCCCACGTACGCGCTGGTGGTGCCGTACCCCATCGACCTCAGCACCATCCGCGCCCGGTTCGAGCACCTGGTGAGTGCCGCCACACGCAGCTGCAGCCGCTCGTGGCGCCGGTGGACCTGCAGCTGTACCCCACGTACGCGCTGGTGGTGCCGTACCCCATCGACCTCAGCACCATCCGCGCCCGGTTCGAGCACCTGGTGAGTGCCGCCACACGCAGCTGCAGCCGCTCGTGGCGCCGGTGGACCTGCAGCTGTACCCCACGTACGCGCTGGTGGTGCCGTACCCCATCGACCTCAGCACCATCCGCGCCCGGTTCGAGCACCTGGTGAGTGCCGCCACACGCAGCTGCAGCCGCTCGTGGCGCCGGTGGACCTGCAGCTGTACCCCACGTACGCGCTGGTGGTGCCGTACCCCATCGACCTCAGCACCATCCGCGCCCGGTTCGAGCACCTGGTGAGTGCCGCCACACGCAGCTGCAGCCGCTCGTGGCGCCGGTGGACCTGCAGCTGTACCCCACGTACGCGCTGGTGGTGCCGTACCCCATCGACCTCAGCACCATCCGCGCCCGGTTCGAGCACCTGGTGAGTGCCGCCACACGCAGCTGCAGCCGCTCGTGGCGCCGGTGGACCTGCAGCTGTACCCCACGTACGCGCTGGTGGTGCCGTACCCCATCGACCTCAGCACCATCCGCGCCCGGTTCGAGCACCTGGTGAGTGCCGCCACACGCAGCTGCAGCCGCTCGTGGCGCCGGTGGACCTGCAGCTGTACCCCACGTACGCGCTGGTGGTGCCGTACCCCATCGACCTCAGCACCATCCGCGCCCGGTTCGAGCACCTGGTGAGTGCCGCCACACGCAGCTGCAGCCGCTCGTGGCGCCGGTGGACCTGCAGCTGTACCCCACGTACGCGCTGGTGGTGCCGTACCCCATCGACCTCAGCACCATCCGCGCCCGGTTCGAGCACCTGGTGAGTGCCGCCACACGCAGCTGCAGCCGCTCGTGGCGCCGGTGGACCTGCAGCTGTACCCCACGTACGCGCTGGTGGTGCCGTACCCCATCGACCTCAGCACCATCCGCGCCCGGTTCGAGCACCTGGTGAGTGCCGCCACACGCAGCTGCAGCCGCTCGTGGCGCCGGTGGACCTGCAGCTGTACCCCACGTACGCGCTGGTGGTGCCGTACCCCATCGACCTCAGCACCATCCGCGCCCGGTTCGAGCACCTGGTGAGTGCCGCCACACGCAGCTGCAGCCGCTCGTGGCGCCGGTGGACCTGCAGCTGTACCCCACGTACGCGCTGGTGGTGCCGTACCCCATCGACCTCAGCACCATCCGCGCCCGGTTCGAGCACCTGGTGAGTGCCGCCACACGCAGCTGCAGCCGCTCGTGGCGCCGGTGGACCTGCAGCTGTACCCCACGTACGCGCTGGTGGTGCCGTACCCCATCGACCTCAGCACCATCCGCGCCCGGTTCGAGCACCTGGTGAGTGCCGCCACACGCAGCTGCAGCCGCTCGTGGCGCCGGTGGACCTGCAGCTGTACCCCACGTACGCGCTGGTGGTGCCGTACCCCATCGACCTCAGCACCATCCGCGCCCGGTTCGAGCACCTGGTGAGTGCCGCCACACGCAGCTGCAGCCGCTCGTGGCGCCGGTGGACCTGCAGCTGTACCCCACGTACGCGCTGGTGGTGCCGTACCCCCATCGACCTCAGCACCATCCGCGCCCGGTTCGAGCACCTGGTGAGTGCCGCCACACGCAGCTGCAGCCGCTCGTGGCGCCGGTGGACCTGCAGCTGTACCCCACGTACGCGCTGGTGGTGCCGTACCCCATCGACCTCAGCACCATCCGCGCCCGGTTCGAGCACCTGGTGAGTGCCGCCACACGCAGCTGCAGCCGCTCGTGGCGCCGGTGGACCTGCAGCTGTACCCCACGTACGCGCTGGTGGTGCCGTACCCCATCGACCTCAGCACCATCCGCGCCCGGTTCGAGCACCTGGTGAGTGCCGCCACACGCAGCTGCAGCCGCTCGTGGCGCCGGTGGACCTGCAGCTGTACCCCACGTACGCGCTCGTGGTGCCGTACCCCATCGACCTCAGCACCATCCGCGCCCGGTTCGAGCACCTGGTGAGTGCCGCCACACGCAGCTGCAGCCGCTCGTGGCGCCGGTGGACCTGCAGCTGTACCCCACGTACGCGCTCGTGGTGCCGTACCCCATCGACCTCAGCACCATCCGCGCCCGGTTCGAGCACCTGGTGAGTGCCGCTGCACGTAGTTGGAGCCGCTCGACGATCACTGCTTCGCCTCAAAATTTTCCGTCCATCTACCGCGTGTCGCCAGAGTGGGGGTAAAGTGGCAGGCGCTCGGCAGAACGGCCAATATGGCGGCGCCCGCAGCTCTCGTCGGCTGGCCGTGCAGCATTTACATTCTCACTTATTCGTGCGAGTGCTCCGCGGTATTTGTGTTTTGTTTTCAATTATTTATTGTTCCCATTTTCATAAATGCCTAATTTTTATAAAATCATGGTTTCATAAAACCACAATATTTGTGAGTATTTTATCTTATTTTATGCTTAACTAAAGGTGGGATCGCGCATCAAGCGACTTTGATGTTTTTCTCGCGAGCGTAGCCGTAACGGGTGCTGGGGCGTGTTGCAGTTCTACCGGCGCGCGGCGGCGGCGCAGTTCGACGTGCGCTACCTGGCCAGCAACGCCGAGCGCTTCAACGAGCCGCACGCGCCCATCGTGCGCCAGGCGCGCCTCATCACCGACCTGCTGCTGCACATCATCAGGTCAGCCAGCCGCGCCGCGCCGCGTGAGCCCCCCCCCCCCCCCCCCCCCCTCCATGCCGGTGCCGTAACGCAGCTTGTTGTTGCAGCAACTGGCGCGACGTGGACGTCGTGGCCAAGTACCACGAGCTGGCGGCCGCCTACCGCTCCGAGGACGACGAGCCGCCGCCCCGCCCCCAGGTACGAGCCACACGCCACGCACCACGCGCCACACGCTGCGAGTCACACGCCACACGCCACACGATCGAATAATTAAAATTTTCAACACTACGCCTACTTTTTTTTTCAGACAACAGGTGCGCGTTCAGAGGGCACTCGGACCCTCGGATATCGTTTTGAAAGCTTTCGGTCGAAACACTAAACATTTCAAAATGGCGGCCACTTTTTCCTTTAGCACCCTTACTGCTGTAAATAAATTGACACAATCATGATAATTGTTATTGACAATTTGGAAATTACTATAAAACTTCGTAAAATTTCATACTGTCTAAAAAAACACGTAGTATTAAAATTAATTATGCTATCTATTTTCCTGGTCGGCGCGGCGCGCCGCCAGTACAGCGCCAAGGCCGCACTGGCAGGATCGCCATGTAGGGACGGGAGTTCGGAGTAAATGAGAGCTCAAGTGCGGTTCACGAACTGAGGTTTATTAGGCTTTGCATTGTTATACAGGGTGGAAAGTTGAAATGGGGCAGTAAGGGCAGCTACTAGATCCCTTGCTGCTACGCGAAAATGCTCTTAGGAGACCTTTACTAACTTTTTGAGTGATGACAATCGACATTCACAGATTTTTGATAAAATGTACAGTCAGCGAAAAAATCGTCAGTTTTGACTTTTTTTTTTTTTAATGCCAATCGGTCCCATTTCTATCAAGGATTAAAAGACTCTTTGAGACCAACCGAGGTTAGAGTACTAGAACACCCACAAATCAAAGAAAACTTTTTCCATACAGTTCCTTGGGTGCAAATTACCCTGTGAAACTTTCACATGTTGTTTTTTGTTAACTGTTTCATCCATGACGGCCAGCTTTATCTGTGTAGCAAAATGTTCGTATTTCAAGTTCTCTTTCCGCACAGACTAATTTTTTTTTATTTTTTTTTTATGTTAGAGAGGCCAGACAAACGAACTAGTGGGTTTACAATGGTACTTTTTTACAATGATAGGTACCGATTTTTCTCATTTCTATTATTCTAATTGTAGTTGTCTACAATTTAATGATCTTTAAGCTAAAGAAAATTTCACATTGTAAGTAATTACCCTACAAACTGTAAGGAAAAAGTTTTCTTTGATTTGTGGGTGTTCTAGTACTCTAACCTCGGTTGGTCTCAAAGAGTCTTTTAATCCTTGATAGAAATGGGATCGATTGGCATTAAAAAAAAAAAAAGTCAAAACGGACGATTTTTTCGCTGACTGTACATTTTATCAAAAATCTGTGAATGTCGATTGTCATCACTAAAAAAGTTAGTAAAGGTCTCCTAAGAGCATTTTCGCGTAGCAGCAAGGGATCTAGTAGCTGCCCTTACTGCCCCATTTCAACTTTCCACCCTGTATAATAGTTGGACAGAGGTTTGTGCGTGCACACTACACTGCTTTAGCGTATACTTATGGTGTGTCCGTTTGTGTGTGCAGGGCGGGCGGGGCGCTCGGGGCGGGCGGGGCGCGGGGGCGGGCGACTGGCGCGCGGCCGTGGGGCGCGTGCTGCGGGGGCTGCTGCAGCACGCCGACGCCGAGCCCTTCCGCGTGCCCGTGTCGCTGGAGCAGGTGCCAGGTCAGTGCCCGGGCCCGGAAGCAGCGCTGACTCCGCCTCGCCGCACTGTAATGACACGTGCTTGTTGTTCTGCAGACTACCTGTCCGTGGTGCGGCGGCCGATGGACCTCAGCACCGTGTCGCGCCGGCTGGAGACGGGGCGCTACACGCGGCCGGCGCAGGCGCACCGCGACATCGCGCAGGTGTTCCGCAACAGCCGCGCCTACAACACCAACAAGCGCAGCCGGGTCAGTGCGTCTCTCTCTAGCGCGGTGCTGATAGATAAGAGTCCTGCGTCCACTTACGCGAGGTTCGTCCGGATCTTATTCGCCGTCTCGCTCGCTCTCTTACTGTACTCGCTTCTGTGTTCCGGCGTCGAAGGTAATTTTGCCGCGGACATTTAAACATGAAGTGCTCACTACTTTAGGCGTATACTTCTACTTTACTGATTATTGATTTCGGAAAAGCTTTCGGGGCTGTTTGATTCTAAAAATGTGTTGACTTCTTTATAAAATACATTGTTTATTTATTGCAAATTGCGTTAATCAGTATTTTATTACATTTCTTTGTCTTGTTACATGGAAGAACTTTAAAAAATATATAAAATTACTTTATAATATGGGAGAGTATCACAGGGTACAATTTTAGTACCACTGTTGTTTAATATAAACGAAATCCATTTCGAACATTGCTTTGGGTAACTTTTTATTTTAGAGTTTTAGGATGTAATGAAAATATTAGTTCGTTTTAGTTTATTGCATGTATTGGAGCATTCTTATATTGCGTATGTAAATGCACGCGTGTTACATGTGTGTGTGTTTGTGTGTTGCACCGCTCACCCTCGCCAGGACATGAGCCAGGTAATATCCTGTGGCATTGCTTCGTTTGTCTCGTTTCCTTGATCTTTTGAGTGTGGTGTTTTATTTCAATTCCGAGCAGGTCGTACGGAGAGCACCACGTTATGTCTGTTAGTAATGAATTCAGTAGTCGAAGCATGTCATTAGTTAAAGTAATATCTGGTATCAATTTGTATCGTTTTGCATTTTCAAGGTTTCGTTACGTGTATTATTTTTGTGATCGATGTTTAGAAAACGAACTTAATCGATTAGGATGCAGGATGCGTGTTCGACTATCAGCGGCGGTCTGTGGAACTGCCGTGAGAGAAACCAGGCTATGAGAAAAAGTGATTTTGATTCTGATAATAATTTCAAAGATCACTGGGAGGGTCTCGGCGTTGACTCTTAACGTTGCGTTGCAGATCTACTCGATGACGGTGCGGCTGTCCGCGCTGTTCGCGGCGCTGTGGGCGCTGCACGTGCCCGCCCCCCGCCCCCCGCGCGCGCGCCGCCCGCGGGGGGGCGAGCCCGAGCCCGAGCCGGAGGACCAGGACTCCGGCTCCAGCTCCATGTCCGAGCCGCTGGCGGCGCTGGCGCAGGCGCGGCTGCAGCAGCGCGCGCGCCCCGCCTCCGACACCAGCGACAGCGACGTGCCGCTGCGCCAGCACCGCAAGGGTGAGCCCCCCCCGCCCCCCGCTCCCTGGCCGAGCCGCTGGCGGCGCTGGCGCAGGCGCGGCTGCAGCAGCGCGCGCGCCCCGCCTCCGACACCAGCGACAGCGACGTGCCGCTGCGCCAGCACCGCAAGGGTGAGCCCCCCCCGCCCCCAGCTCCCTGGCCGAGCCGCTGGCGGCGCTGGCGCAGGCGCGGCTGCAGCAGCGCGCGCGCCCCGCCTCCGACACCAGCGACAGCGACGTGCCGCTGCGCCAGCACCGCAAGGGTGAGCCCCCCCCCGCCCCCAGCTCCCTGGCCGAGCCGCTGGCGGCGCTGGCGCAGGCGCGGCTGCAGCAGCGCGCGCGCCCCGCCTCCGACACCAGCGACAGCGACGTGCCGCTGCGCCAGCACCGCAAGGGTGAGCCCCCCCCGCCCCCCGCTCCCTGGCCGAGCCGCTGGCGGCGCTGGCGCAGGCGCGGCTGCAGCAGCGCGCGCGCCCCGCCTCCGACACCAGCGACAGCGACGTGCCGCTGCGCCAGCACCGCAAGGGTGAGCCCCCCCCGCCCCCCGCTCCCTGGCCGAGCCGCTGGCGGCGCTGGCGCAGGCGCGGCTGCAGCAGCGCGCGCGCCCCGCCTCCGACACCAGCGACAGCGACGTGCCGCTGCGCCAGCACCGCAAGGGTGAGCCCCCCCCGCCCCCAGCTCCCTGGCCGAGCCGCTGGCGGCGCTGGCGCAGGCGCGGCTGCAGCAGCGCGCGCGCCCCGCCTCCGACACCAGCGACAGCGACGTGCCGCTGCGCCAGCACCGCAAGGGTGAGCCCCCCCCCGCCCCCCGCTCCCTGGCCGAGCCGCTGGCGGCGCTGGCGCAGGCGCGGCTGCAGCAGCGCGCGCGCCCCGCCTCCGACACCAGCGACAGCGACGTGCCGCTGCGCCAGCACCGCAAGGGTGAGCCCCCCCCGCCCCCCGCTCCCTGGCCGAGCCGCTGGCGGCGCTGGCGCAGGCGCGGCTGCAGCAGCGCGCGCGCCCCGCCTCCGACACCAGCGACAGCGACGTGCCGCTGCGCCAGCACCGCAAGGGTGAGCAGCGCCCCAGTGGCCGCAACGTTTTTTGTTCCGCTAACCAGTAGCGTGCGATGAAAGGTCGTCAAGGCGGGCAGCGGAAAGCGCCGCCCGTCCCGGCCCCCGCTGCCCGCTCCGGCCGCTCGCTAATGACGTGCGCGTGTTCGCAGGCAAGGGCGTGGGCAAGAAGAGCCGGACGAGCAACGGCCTGCCGCCGTCGCCGCGCCCCGGGCCTGCACACAGGCGGGGTGAGTGCCGCCCACACAAACACACACACACCACAGTTGCTTTAGATAAAAACGTTGCAAGTCGGCTGCTGCTGTTCGACTATTTCGCGCTCTTTGCCTCCTGTAAACACGTCTTTAACACTACACACATGTGCAAGCAATAACGGCCGGGTGCGGTGTGTGGCGCAGAGTCGTACGAGCGGGTGAACGGCGCGCGCTCGTCGTCGGGCTCGGGAGCGGGCGGCGGGGCGCGCGCGGGCGGCCGCTCCCCCCCCGCCTCCCCCGCGCCGCCGCGCCCGCCCTCGTCACCCTCACCCTCCTCGTCGCCCAGCCTCGCGCAGGTGAGTCGCCATTGCACTGCTATATTCGACACATTCGTTCCATGAACGAAATAAGACGGGATCAGAAATCGAACGAAACAGGTGGTGCTTTCGATTTACACGAGACATTAAAAGTGAAACGATAACTTTACAATTTTTCTACGTTTTTGATGGGACGTAACGCTTCGACAGCTGCGTGAATTGCAGCAACCATGATGTAACATCCCATATCGATCATGTTCGTCCCTTTCTGACCTAGTTTTACTCAAAGTATATTCCACTATCCATTTAAATTAAATTTCCTAAGTACAACAACATAGGGATCCGAACTGATTTTACCAGTGACAACGGCTTAAACATCTCTATATTTAATAGAGCCATCCCTATAGCTCGACGAACATGCAACCCTAATCCCTATGAATACCAGAGCCATCTCTGCGGCTCGCCGAGCACTCGCCCCTATGAATACCAGAGCCATCTCCGTGGCTCGACGAGCACTCACCCCTATGAATACCAGAGCCATCCCTGCGGCTCGACGAGCCCTCGCCCCTATGAATACCAGAGCCATCCCTGCGGCTCGACGAGCCCTCGCCCCTATGAATACCAGAGCCATCCCTGCGGCTCGACGAGCCCTCGCCCCTATGAATACCAGAGCCATCCCTGCGGCTCGACGAGCCCTCGCCCCTATGAATACCAGAGCCATCCCTGCGGCTCGACGAGCCCTCGCCCCTATGAATACCAGAGCCATCCCTGCGGCTCGACGAGCCCTCGCCCCTATGAATACCAGAGCCATCCCTGCGGCTCGACGAGCCCTCGCCCCTATGAATACCAGAGCCATCCCTGCGGCTCGACGAGCACTCGCCCCTATAAATACCAGAGCCATCTCCGTGGCTCGACGAGCACTCGCCCCTATAAATACCAGAGCCATCTCTGTGACTCGACGAGCACTCGCCCCTATAAATACCAGAGCCATCTCTGTGACTCGACGAGCACTCGCCCCTATAAATACCAGAGCCATCTCTGTGGCTCGACGAGCACTCGCCTCTATAAATACCAGAGCCATCTCCGTGGCTCGACGAGCACTCGCCCCTATAAATACCAGAGCCATCTCCGTGGCTCGACGAGCACTCGCCCCTATAAATACCAGAGCCATCTCTGTGACTCGACGAGCACTCGCCCCTATAAATACCAGAGCCATCTCTGTGGCTCGACGAGCACTCACTCCTATGGTTACTAACATAATTACTAAATATCTTACAACGAAATCATCTCTGTGGTTTCACGTGTACTTACTATTGCTATTCGATTTATTTTCTTTACAAATCCGCGCGAATAATCATTTTATTAAATATGTATTGTTTATATTTGTTAGTGAGAGTTTGTTTGTTTGTGTCAGCGCGCGCGCAGGAAGCGGCGCCGGCGCTCGTCGGACGAGAGCGTGCCGTCGCCGCCGCGCCGCCGCCACGCGCACAAACGGTAAGGCACGCGCTACTCCGCACATACTGCTAAAGAACATATCCATATTCATATTGCATAACTAAAACGTTGGCGTGTGCGTGCAGGACGCGCGAGCGGTTCTCGCTGGGCTCGTCGCTGTCGTCGTCCAGCTCGGAGCACTCCCCGGAGACGGCGCGCCGCTACGAGTCCGACCGCTCGTACCGGCCGCGCTCCAACAGCGAGGACGAGCCGCTGCAGCGGTACAGGTCTGTACACCACCAGCAGCGCCGCTGCGAGTCCGACCGCTCGTACCGGCCGCGCTCCAACAGCGAGGACGAGCCGCTGCAGCGGTACAGGTCTGTACACCACGAGCAGCGCCGCTGCGAGGCCGAGCGCTCGTACCGGCCGCGCTCCAACAGCGAGGACGAGCCGCTGCAGCGGTACAGGTCTGTACACCACAAGCAGCGCCGCTGCGAGGCCGAGCGCTCGTACCGGCCGCGCTCCAACAGCGAGGACGAGCCGCTGCAGCGGTACAGGTCTGTACACCACCAGCAGCGCCGCTGCGAGGCCGAGCGCTCGTACCGGCCGCGCTCCAACAGCGAGGACGAGCCGCTGCAGCGGTACAGGTCTGTACACCACAAGCAGCGCCGCTGCGAGGCCGAGCGCTCGTACCGGCCGCGCTCCAACAGCGAGGACGAGCCGCTGCAGCGGTACAGGTCTGTACACCACGAGCAGCGCCGCTGCGAGGCCGAGCGCTCGTACCGGCCGCGCTCCAACAGCGAGGACGAGCCGCTGCAGCGGTACAGGTCTGTACACCACGAGCAGCGCCGCTGCGAGGCCGAGCGCTCGTACCGGCCGCGCTCCAACAGCGAGGACGAGCCGCTGCAGCGGTACAGGTCTGTACACCACAAGCAGCGCCGCTGCGAGGCCGAGCGCTCGTACCGGCCGCGCTCCAACAGCGAGGACGAGCCGCTGCAGCGGTACAGGTCTGTACACCACCAGCAGCGCCGCTGCGAGGCCGAGCGCTCGTACCGGCCGCGCTCCAACAGCGAGGACGAGCCGCTGCAGCGGTACAGGTCTGTACACCACAAGCAGCGCCGCTGCGAGGCCGAGCGCTCGTACCGGCCGCGCTCCAACAGCGAGGACGAGCCGCTGCAGCGGTACAGGTCTGTACACCACCAGCAGCGCCGCTGCGAGGCCGAGCGCTCGTACCGGCCGCGCTCCAACAGCGAGGACGAGCCGCTGCAGCGGTACAGGTCTGTACACCACAAGCAGCGCCGCTGCGAGGCCGAGCGCTCGTACCGGCCGCGCTCCAACAGCGAGGACGAGCCGCTGCAGCGGTACAGGTCTGTACACCACCAGCAGCGCCGCTGCGAGGCCGACCGCTCGTACCGGCCGCGCTCCAACAGCGAGGACGAGCCGCTGCAGCGGTACAGGTCTGTACACCACAAGCAGCGCCGCTGCGAGGCCGAGCGCTCGTACCGGCCGCGCTCCAACAGCGAGGACGAGCCGCTGCAGCGGTACAGGTCTGTACACCACCAGCAGCGCCGCTGCGAGGCCGAGCGCTCGTACCGGCCGCGCTCCAACAGCGAGGACGAGCCGCTGCAGCGGTACAGGTCTGTACACCACCAGCAGCGCCGCTGCGAGGCCGACCGCTCGTACCGGCCGCGCTCCAACAGCGAGGACGAGCCGCTGCAGCGGTACAGGTCTGTACACCACAAGCAGCGCCGCTGCGAGGCCGAGCGCTCGTACCGGCCGCGCTCCAACAGCGAGGACGAGCCGCTGCAGCGGTACAGGTCTGTACACCACAAGCAGCGCCGCTGCGAGGCCGAGCGCTCGTACCGGCCGCGCTCCAACAGCGAGGACGAGCCGCTGCAGCGGTACAGGTCTGTACACCACAAGCAGCGCCGCTGCGAGGCCGAGCGCTCGTACCGGCCGCGCTCCAACAGCGAGGACGAGCCGCTGCAGCGGTACAGGTCTGTACACCACCAGCAGAGGTCATAATGAGGTTTAGTAATCCGGAGAAAAAAAATCACCTGCTGCAAAGCGGCGACAGAGAAAATTATTTAATTAGGTTAAACGTTTCTTTATTTATTTTAAGAATTAAATACAATTTCATGACTCATGAGAGGTTTGAATGTTGTTGATTGGTTGCACCTGCATTGTTTAGCTGTGGTGTTACTATACATATATTATTTGTTCGTGTGTCAGGGAGCGGCAGGAGAGCGGCGCGCCCGGCCCCAGCCAGCCCGCCGCCTCGCGGCACAAACGGGTGAGCACACACACACACGCACGCACACATGCGCACACACGGACGCACACACGCACGCACACACGCACGCGCGCACGCACACGCACACCTGAAATAAAACAGTAATTTCCCACGAATATTGCCATTAGGCAACTCCGACCAAAAAATATCTATCTTAAAGCGCCGAATGAAGAAAGAGCAAGAGAAAAGTTAGACAGGGAGCGCGGCGCGGCCGAGTGGTCGGGTGCTGCATTATATCATGATATTCCTTTCCACAAATGAGCTGCGACTTTAAAACGTGTTGTGCGCAGCGCGGCGGCGTGAAGCTGCGCGTGCGCCGGCCGCGCGTCTACAACGAGGACAGCGACGAGGACAGCGCCGCCGCCATCAGCAAGCGCGCGCCGCACCACCAGCGGCACGCGCAGGCGCACCAGCTGCGGCACAGGCACCACGCCATGCAGGTGGGTCGCTGTACTGGCGTGCTGTGCGCAGCGCGGCGGCGTGAAGCTGCGCGTGCGCCGGCCGCGCGTCTACAACGAGGACAGCGACGAGGACAGCGCCGCCGCCATCAGCAAGCGCGCGCCGCACCACCAGCGGCACGCGCAGGCGCACCAGCTGCGGCACAGGCACCACGCCATGCAGGTGGGTCGCTGTACTGGCGTGCTGTGCGCAGCGCGGCGGCGTGAAGCTGCGCGTGCGCCGGCCGCGCGTCTACAACGAGGACAGCGACGAGGACAGCGCCGCCGCCATCAGCAAGCGCGCGCCGCACCACCAGCGGCACGCGCAGGCGCACCAGCTGCGGCACAGGCACCACGCCATGCAGGTGGGTCGCTGTACTGGCGTGCTGTGCGCAGCGCGGCGGCGTGAAGCTGCGCGTGCGCCGGCCGCGCGTCTACAACGAGGACAGCGACGAGGACAGCGCCGCCGCCATCAGCAAGCGCGCGCCGCACCACCAGCGGCACGCGCAGGCGCACCAGCTGCGGCACAGGCACCACGCCATGCAGGTGGGTCGCTGTACTGGCGTGCTGTGCGCAGCGCGGCGGCGTGAAGCTGCGCGTGCGCCGGCCGCGCGTCTACAACGAGGACAGCGACGAGGACAGCGCCGCCGCCATCAGCAAGCGCGCGCCGCACCACCAGCGGCACGCGCAGGCGCACCAGCTGCGGCACAGGCACCACGCCATGCAGGTGGGTCGCTGTACTGGCGTGCTGTGCGCAGCGCGGCGGCGTGAAGCTGCGCGTGCGCCGGCCGCGCGTCTACAACGAGGACAGCGACGAGGACAGCGCCGCCGCCATCAGCAAGCGCGCGCCGCACCACCAGCGGCACGCGCAGGCGCACCAGCTGCGGCACAGGCACCACGCCATGCAGGTGGGTCGCTGTACTGGCGTGCTGTGCGCAGCGCGGCGGCGTGAAGCTGCGCGTGCGCCGGCCGCGCGTCTACAACGAGGACAGCGACGAGGACAGCGCCGCCGCCATCAGCAAGCGCGCGCCGCACCACCAGCGGCACGCGCAGGCGCACCAGCTGCGGCACCGGCACCACGCCATGCAGGTGGGTCGCTGTACTGGCGTGCTGTGCGCAGCGCGGCGGCGTGAAGCTGCGCGTGCGCCGGCCGCGCGTCTACAACGAGGACAGCGACGAGGACAGCGCCGCCGCCATCAGCAAGCGCGCGCCGCACCACCAGCGGCACGCGCAGGCGCACCAGCTGCGGCACAGGCACCACGCCATGCAGGTGGGTCGCTGTACTGGCGTGCTGTGCGCAGCGCGGCGGCGTGAAGCTGCGCGTGCGCCGGCCGCGCGTCTACAACGAGGACAGCGACGAGGACAGCGCCGCCGCCATCAGCAAGCGCGCGCCGCACCACCAGCGGCACGCGCAGGCGCACCAGCTGCGGCACCGGCACCACGCCATGCAGGTGGGTCGCTGTACTGGCGTGCTGTGCGCAGCGCGGCGGCGTGAAGCTGCGCGTGCGCCGGCCGCGCGTCTACAACGAGGACAGCGACGAGGACAGCGCCGCCGCCATCAGCAAGCGCGCGCCGCACCACCAGCGGCACGCGCAGGCGCACCAGCTGCGGCACCGGCACCACGCCATGCAGGTGGGTCGCTGTACTGGCGTGCTGTGCGCAGCGCGGCGGCGTGAAGCTGCGCGTGCGCCGGCCGCGCGTCTACAACGAGGACAGCGACGAGGACAGCGCCGCCGCCATCAGCAAGCGCGCGCCGCACCACCAGCGGCACGCGCAGGCGCACCAGCTGCGGCACAGGCACCACGCCATGCAGGTGGGTCGCTGTACTGGCGTGCTGTGCGCAGCGCGGCGGCGTGAAGCTGCGCGTGCGCCGGCCGCGCGTCTACAACGAGGACAGCGACGAGGACAGCGCCGCCGCCATCAGCAAGCGCGCGCCGCACCACCAGCGGCACGCGCAGGCGCACCAGCTGCGGCACAGGCACCACGCCATGCAGGTGGGTCGCTGTACTGGCGTGCTGTGCGCAGCGCGGCGGCGTGAAGCTGCGCGTGCGCCGGCCGCGCGTCTACAACGAGGACAGCGACGAGGACAGCGCCGCCGCCATCAGCAAGCGCGCGCCGCACCACCAGCGGCACGCGCAGGCGCACCAGCTGCGGCACAGGCACCACGCCATGCAGGTGGGTCGCTGTACTGGCGTGCTGTGCGCAGCGCGGCGGCGTGAAGCTGCGCGTGCGCCGGCCGCGCGTCTACAACGAGGACAGCGACGAGGACAGCGCCGCCGCCATCAGCAAGCGCGCGCCGCACCACCAGCGGCACGCGCAGGCGCACCAGCTGCGGCACAGGCACCACGCCATGCAGGTGGGTCGCTGTACTGGCGTGCTGTGCGCAGCGCGGCGGCGTGAAGCTGCGCGTGCGCCGGCCGCGCGTCTACAACGAGGACAGCGACGAGGACAGCGCCGCCGCCATCAGCAAGCGCGCGCCGCACCACCAGCGGCACGCGCAGGCGCACCAGCTGCGGCACAGGCACCACGCCATGCAGGTGGGTCGCTGTACTGGCGTGCTGTGCGCAGCGCGGCGGCGTGAAGCTGCGCGTGCGCCGGCCGCGCGTCTACAACGAGGACAGCGACGAGGACAGCGCCGCCGCCATCAGCAAGCGCGCGCCGCACCACCAGCGGCACGCGCAGGCGCACCAGCTGCGGCACCGGCACCACGCCATGCAGGTGGGTCGCTGTACTGGCGTGCTGTGCGCAGCGCGGCGGCGTGAAGCTGCGCGTGCGCCGGCCGCGCGTCTACAACGAGGACAGCGACGAGGACAGCGCCGCCGCCATCAGCAAGCGCGCGCCGCACCACCAGCGGCACGCGCAGGCGCACCAGCTGCGGCACAGGCACCACGCCATGCAGGTGGGTCGCTGTACTGGCGTGCTGTGCGCAGCGCGGCGGCGTGAAGCTGCGCGTGCGCCGGCCGCGCGTCTACAACGAGGACAGCGACGAGGACAGCGCCGCCGCCATCAGCAAGCGCGCGCCGCACCACCAGCGGCACGCGCAGGCGCACCAGCTGCGGCACCGGCACCACGCCATGCAGGTGGGTCGCTGTACTGGCGTGCTGTGCGCAGCGCGGCGGCGTGAAGCTGCGCGTGCGCCGGCCGCGCGTCTACAACGAGGACAGCGACGAGGACAGCGCCGCCGCCATCAGCAAGCGCGCGCCGCACCACCAGCGGCACGCGCAGGCGCACCAGCTGCGGCACCGGCACCACGCCATGCAGGTGGGTCGCTGTACTGGCGTGCTGTGCGCAGCGCGGCGGCGTGAAGCTGCGCGTGCGCCGGCCGCGCGTCTACAACGAGGACAGCGACGAGGACAGCGCCGCCGCCATCAGCAAGCGCGCGCCGCACCACCAGCGGCACGCGCAGGCGCACCAGCTGCGGCACCGGCACCACGCCATGCAGGTGGGTCGCTGTACTGGCGTGCTGTGCGCAGCGCGGCGGCGTGAAGCTGCGCGTGCGCCGGCCGCGCGTCTACAACGAGGACAGCGACGAGGACAGCGCCGCCGCCATCAGCAAGCGCGCGCCGCACCACCAGCGGCACGCGCAGGCGCACCAGCTGCGGCACCGGCACCACGCCATGCAGGTGGGTCGCGCAACCATCCAGTTGCAGCTGAGTTTCATCACCCGGAATACTCGCACTCGGCACCATGTTCCCCCGCGCAGTAAGTAATGTCTGTCCACTGCGTGCACGCGTTTGTTGGGAGGCGATGCCGGACGAGCTCTCTGCTCAAGCTGTTGTCTAATTCTCCTAATAAGGCTGGCCGCAGACGCACGGAATCCTGATTCGGTTTCCTGATCAGGAATTCAGATTCGGCATTCCGTAAGCTAGGCGCAAACGTTTGATTTTTCGTATTAGATTTTTTTTTCTGCCAGTACTTACAGTGACGTTATCGTGAATGCACGTCTGGACATGGACGGCGAATTGATCGCTATTGCGCTGTTACTGGCGCTCTCTGCTCAAGCTGTTGTCTAATTCTCCTAATAAGGCTGGCCGCAGACGCACGGAATCCTGATTCGGTTTCCTGATCAGGAATTCCGATTCGGAAACCTGAATGCAAACCTTTCATACAGAATGTTTAACAAAGCCGCACACGTTTCGTAAAGTTTCCGAACGGAAAAAAACTTAACGTTCTTTCCGAACGCGAGCCGCGCGCTCGGGTTGTCAGAACGGAACAAAACCTAATGGCGTCGTTCGGAACGCAGCGCTCGCATACTTGTTGTATCAAGCGCCGCACACGAACGGAAATTTCCATTCAGAATCATCTGATGGCTGTGCCGAGTGCCATCCTGTAAAATTTGAAGAATTCTTCTGGGTGTGCTCGTAGTTGTGCTCTTATAAGATAGAATTGACTCTCTTTTAATCTCCGAGTATGTAATGTACCCAATAACGACGTTTCCGCCGCTTCATGTTTAGCGCCAGTAACAGCGCAATAGCGATCAATTCGCCGTCCATGTCCAGACGTGCATTCACGATAACGTCACTGTAAGTACTGGCAGAAAAAAAAATCTAATACGAAAAATCAAACGTTTGCGCCTAGCTTACGGAATGCCGAATCTGAATTCCTGATCAGGAAACCGAATCAGGATTCCGTGCGTCTGCGGCCAGCCTAAATAGATATATGAGATGAAGTGTGGTGCGGGCAGGGCGCGGCGACGGAGGCGGCCATGGAGGCGGGCGCGCGGCTGGCGCGGCTGCTGCCCGGCCACAGCGGCCACGCGCACGCGGCACACGGTGCGCACGGCGGGCACGCGGCGCACACCGACCACGACTACGTCAACGGGCACGGTGACGCGCGCCATCACGGTACTACCCACTTAACTTAACAACTAATATGTCTTTTTTTTGAAGTCACTTTCCATTACTCGTGGCGGCGAACTGAAGCATACGCAGATGGGCGCCGCGCGCTCAACAAACGTTTAGCCCGTTAGAACTGACATTTGTCTTTGGGTTATCTTGCTGAATTAAATTATAAATTTTATGACAAGCTTTTGTTGAATTTGATGAACAGTTCTAATACTTCTAATTAAAGGGAGTGTGTAAGTTGTCCGCTCCAAAATACGAACCATTTTTCGACCTGTTTCAATGGTTGGATTGATTTGCAATACATACATATAAATACATAAATCACGTCTTAATCCTTTACGGGGTAGATAAAGCCTAGGGTAACTTGACCGAAAGGCCAAGTCTAGTAAGATTGCGCACGTATAGGTGGAAAGGGGAATCAAAATAGTGATGGGTTGCTGACCGCATCACTTATAATATGATTCCTTATTTTGTGCCCATTCCCTCGATAGGCGTTTATTACCATATGCGCGAGAAGAGCAGCAACTGGTACATTCTATGTTTTGTCTTTACTCCCAGACCGGCATTCAACCATCGCGCCGTAGGATTACCTGTTGCAAGTGTCAGGTTATAATGCGTGTGTGTGTGTGTGTGCGCGCAGGCGAGCCTCCAGGCGGCGTGTCGATCTCATCGCGCGGCCGCGTGCGCAAGCTCACCGCCAAGGCGCGCGGCCTGCTGCGGGACTGAGCCGCCGCCGCCGCCGCCGCCAGCCGCCAGCCGCCAGCCGCCAGCCGTCAGCCGTCAGCCGTCAGCCGCCAGACGCCGCCGCCGCCGCCAGCCGTCGGCCGTCAGCCGCCAGCCGCCAGGCCAACACCCACGAGTACACGTATAAGACGTGTCAAACAGAATCTGATACTTCGTAGAGTTATTGTCCCTTGCTCAAGCCGTTAACGACAGAAATGGTGATGTAATTTAATATTGGTGTCGTATTTTGCGTGTTGTATAGTTGTCGCAGCGGTGACTGCTGTTCGTTTGGAACTCCCGCCTCGGACGAACCCCCCTCCCGCCCCCCATGATGAAAAACTGCCCATTGACGCTCCGTGAATTTTTTATATCAATTTTTGTACTTACTGTTTTTCTGTATGTTTACATACGTTTATACATACCAGAGTTGGGCGTTATCTAGATAATTTCTTATCGGGATAATTATTTCAAATAAATTTATTCAAAGATAAATTCAATCACAAATAGAGCGTTGACAACTTTTTTATTAGATAATTTATATAGATGAAGATAGCCGACCTCATTTGTTTATGAAGTAGGTAAACTTATAATAATAAATGTATATAGAATGTTACGTCGGGTCAAACCGTCACATTGACATTCATTTTTTACTTAAAATCCCAACTAATTTATCTAGATAAAAATGAAACTAATGTAGATAAATTCAAAATAACAAATGACGTATTATTTAGTTACTCCAAATAAAAGATGATTTAGTTATCTTCCCGGTTTTTCGTGAATAGATAATTTTTGCCCAACTCTGATACATACATATTTCCTAGTGTTATTTTTGTGAATGAAAAGTCAAACAAGTTGGGAGCCTGCGTTGTGGACTAAAGGTGTCGGTTGTGTGTATCTATGCGCCGCCTGTCCTTCGCGCCCCCCGCGCCCAGCGCGTGGCGGTTTCGGGCCGTGGAGTAATTAGAAAAGAGAGTGCAATCTCACAATTACTTCTAAAACTTCGAGCGAGTCATGCACTTTGATTGCAGACATACATTGATTTGTTTAATGTTAGGCAGAACACCTACAATAAGGCTGCTGACATATATTTGACATGACGGCTGTATCGATATTGATGGCCTTGCCTGTAGGCTACTGAAAAGAAAATAGGGGCTTCGTGGGTTCCAGAAATAAGATTAAAATACAAAGTTAATGTTTTTTATTTTAATGCATTAAATACAAGTTTATTTGTATTTTACCTATCTCAAATGAAATTTTAAGAGCACACATTTATTTTACATGACTATTCTATTTATCGATGCAACGCAAGCCCGTAATTTCTTTTGATATAGAATACGATCAGCGTAATCGGCGCAAACCATTAGCTGTCTGCGCAGAATAGACTGCCTGTGTCACCGCTCTGTTTGTCAGTTACTCCATGTCGCTGCGCAGCGGCGCCCGTCGTGAGTGGGGTGCGGGGGGACGCGAGTTAGTTTGGCTTCAGACTATGATGTTGTGGGGCGGTGTGCGCGGGGGTGCGGCGCGCGGGGGTGGGTTGGCGGCGGGGCGGGGGCGCGACACTCGCGCCGGCGCGCACTGGTTGTGATCGACTGGTCTAAGCGGCTCCGCAGGCACCGCATATTTTGTGCAAAAACTGTTTCACAGACAGTTTCAGATCAATTATTAGTAGTAGTACAGAATAGAATATTGGACGTGCTCTTGGACTGTATGAGCGGGAGTGCACCCGGGCGCGCCGCCCTCTGCCGCCCGTGTAGCTTGTAACGCGTCGTGCAACATGTAGCGTGTAACTTGCAACGCGCCGGGGCGGGGGCGGAGGCGGGGGCGGCGCGGCAACAACTCGCGTCCAAACATTGTGATACTGATTTTACTGATGTAATTCGATTAGTGTAATGTAAGCTAATTAGTTTTGTACCGACCCTGTATATGTGTGTGTGATGTATGATGTGCGGTAAATGTATTGCAATATGTGCGGTCAAGCGCCGCGTGCTGGCGGCTCGTGTCAGACCCTGTACGGTCAACCGATTTCATTGCTAGACCGTAATACAGTAAAGTGCAATAATATGTATTTAGTCAAAGTTTCAAAAATAAGTACCATACCTACACCCTTACACCAGCGTAATAAAGTAGTGGGACACATATTTTTGAGAAGTTCATATCGATACTTATTTTTGCACTTGAACGTACCTTGTCGCATTAACATAATTCTACAAGCAGTTTCATGAATCAATAAAATGATTTAAGGTTCAAAGATCAAATTGGTTGACTGTATAGACTAGTGGTACCTATAGCAGTAAGGTAAGTTGTTGTCGCGCACAATGCTAGTGTAGTAGTCGAATTTATAATTTTAATAAATTAAGACCAATCTGACCATCGAGTGTAAGATTATTTTTTAAGTGTCTGATTTCTCGTTGGATGTCGTTCAATCTAAGGAATGATGCCCGCGACAGAATGTACTTTAAGGTGACTAAGTTTTTTACCATATTTGAGGCATTTCATTCAAAGTTGAACGTTTAACTTTTTTCTAGAATTTTGGTTTTGGACGAGCACTATTGATCCTGACAGGAGAAAAATAATGTCTCAAAAATTCCATACATTTTCGTCCTATTCCTTTACCGCCATACAATTTTTTATGAATGAAGTAACGCTTTTTTTTTCTCGTATCAGGATCGATAGTGATCGTAGTTCTAGTGGGAAACTGGAAATAAAACCAAAATCGTAGAAATAAGTGTGCTGCTTTCAATGGAATAGCCCATTTAACTTGTTCGGTTCACACTGCGCCTGCGCGTGCGCCGGTCGGTGCGGACCGAACTAGTTAAGTAATAAGTATAAGTTATAACCTGATTTGGTACTTATTTATTACAAATGGACATAATATTCAGTTTTGTTGGAAGTTAGTCGTAAGCGATGTTGTGTGTGCGTAGCGGGGGCGTCGGGCGCGTGTAGTGCGCGCAGCCGCGCGAACTGAGGCGATAAGCGCTTATTGTTTTGTGATTCCCAACATAATTTTATTTACATCCATGTCATGACTTCCCAATAATAATTTATATTTAGAAGTTCTGAACTAGATCCGATCAGCAAAAGGCGCTGTGTTAACAATAAACTTGTACCTGTGGGTCGAGACTATAGTTACATTCAAATTTTGAACATGCGCATAAAAAGAATATCATATTAGGTCCGATTATAGAAAAAGTCTATTTGTAATTTCAGTGAATGTCAAAAAAAGATAAAAATGACGGTCAGTTCAGAACTTCAATTTTCAGAACATAATTGAACCTACGTATTTTGCTGTGGAATCGTAGAAAACATATGATGTGCATGTAGATGCAGTTATGTGTGCGACTGTTCATAATCACGCAATCAAACGCGAGTGTGTGCCCCTCATAATCCACCAGCCACATAATGTCGACCAGAAGCAGCAGTGTGGTGGCTGGCCGCGCCCCGCGTGCCCGCGCGCCTGTGTGTGTGCGTGTGTACATAGCGTGTCGGACAAAGCCGCGGTTGTGTTGATGTTAAACCAAATCAAATAAATGCATTATTTTGTAAGAGTTGTTTCATTTGCCTCCCGCACCTGCGCCACAGCCACGACCGCCGCCTGTTGATCAGGGGGAGGGGTGGGGCGCAGGGGTCGTCACAAAGGAAAGTATAAATGCTATCGAAATCTCGGGGGATTCAGTCATGTGATGTAAAATTAAGGATTAAAAAAAAAAAATTTTTTTTTTTCGTGATTTTTTGAGATGCAGGGGTAATTGTACATCAATTATTTGAGATTTAAGGGCTCTTAGTTACATTTTCTAAGATTTTGCAGTATTCAAAAACAGTTTTCCGAAATTTAGGGGGATAACTATGTTCCAATATTAAAAAAGGAGCCCTAGTCTAATTTTCCGATATTTCTGAGGATCCTCATAATTAACTGAGATTTAAGGGGATTATACTCGATTTTTCGAGATAAAGCAGTATTCATAGGATTTGGGGAAATCGCAGTACATTTTTTAGAGATGAATTAGGATCCATTGAACTAATAATGATGGGCAGAAGAGCCGTCGGCCGGAGGAAGTCGTGGCTGCGCGATATCCGGCAGTGGACCGGAGTCGGCCGTGCTGCCGAACTTTGCAACCTCGCGAAGGATCGGAGGAAATATGCGGAGCTGACTGCCAACCTCCACTAGTTGGAGAGCCACTATAAGAGAGAGAGAAAAGATTTTACAAGGTTTAGGGGGATATAGCAGTCCATTTTACATGACTATGGGGAATCCAAAATCGATTTAAGTACCTAGTTTTATTATTATTTTTTTTTTTTTTTCTTTGCGTCGTTTTTGTGTCAATGAATGTTTTCTTTCTTTCTTTCTTTCTTTTATTTCCCTTTAATTTGGGGAAAGCACAGTCCAGTTTTCCGTTTTATTCGAGGAAACCGCAGACCATTTTTCTTTAATTATGGGGATTCGCAATACAATTGTCTTAGACTGAGGGGATTCGAATTAGATTCACCAAGAATTTAGGAAACTAACAGTAAATTTAGGGGGTTTTCCAATCCAAATATCTATGTTTTAGAGGGATTCTAAGTAGATTTTTCTTCATTGAAGGGAATATTAACTGTTTAATTTACCAAGATTTAGATTGATTCGATGAAAAGTATAAATTACCGATTGACCCAAGGCACGCAGCCTTGCCAATGATCAGAGGATGGGCGTGGCAGGCAAGGTTATCTCGTCACATAAAAGTTTACTATCGTAATAAGCAGGCACCTTGCAACTCGATTCTAAGCCACTTGCCCTCAACCGGTTAAGCGGAAATTTGAGGACTTGTACGACTCGGATAACAATACAATAATCTGGTAGTAGAAGTCTGCCGGCGCGGCCGGGGTCGTCTTCGCAGGAGGGAACTGTTCAACGGATGCTCCGATCGACTTGAAACTTAATTACACATAAACGGATAACTCACGTATAAAAAGTCGAGTGATGCTCGACATGTTTCGGACTATTTCGAAGTCCTTTTTCCAAGAGCGCTCGCCCCGGCGGCAGCGACACGAACACCGCGACGTGTTCGTGTCGCTGCCGCCGGGGCGAGCGCTCTTGGATTTTGAACCTAACGAATTTCAACTTAACTAATTTAAACCTACATAATAATCTGGTAGTGGAATTCTGATGTCCCGGCTGGGATTGTGTGTGTATCTCAGCTTCACGTTTACTCGTTTGACCAGCGGTTGGGTAAAAATACAAGATGACTCTTTCTGCAAGGAGCCCATAGGCTGCGGCTGCACTGAGGCGGACACGAGCGGAGCGGAGAGGAGACGTGTGGGGATCGACCAATCATATTACATTCATATTACATGAAATCCACATCTCGTCTCCGATCTGTAATATGATTGGTCGATCCCCACACGTCTCCTCTCCGCTCCGCTCGTCTCCGCCTCAGTGGAGCCGCAGCCTTAGTGTCTAAGTAGGCATATCCAATCCAATCACACCAACATTTATAGTGTGCATACAAATCATAGTAAAGATAAAGATCACACAAACATAAATCCGGCGAATAAGGTTCAAACCTGCACTTAAGTTGTGCGATCGATTTCGCTGCCGAATGGACAGGAGACATTCTTGGTGGACAAGTGCCATCCGACACCGAAACAGAACTTTGAACAGAGCTCCTTCTGGAAGTGAAATTTTCGTTAGCTAATTTTGAAAATTTACTAGCCGGAAACTGATGAATAGTTAAACCAAAAATTATCAGGTAATTTAGCACTGCCCGAGCACTACCCACCACCAAAATTCGGTTCGGGCAGGATCACGGGTACAGCTGCTACGGCGACCCAAACAGTAAATGATTTACCTAACATTTTAATTAATTTTGCCCAGAGCGTTGTCTAAAACCCGAAAAAAACAGCCTAGACAATGCATGTCAGCGTAGCGAGTAGAGCCGAGTCGGAGCCAGGGGCAGCCACGGGTCGTCTGCGTCTCTACTCTGAACATCGCCAATCAAATCGTCAAATGTGATTATTTCGACCCGAATAAACCCCTTGAGGTGAATATACACAAAAAAATAGTAGATTCCTAATTCAAGAAAGGGGAGACATAGCCCCGGACAATTCAAACAAGATTGTAGAGCATGGTAAGGTAAGCCTTTGGACACTAAAAATATAACTTTTGGTCAAGTCTGTGGATTCTTGGGAGACAATTTCTAAATTGCTAATTTAAAATTTCAGGCGTTGGGATGCGATTTTTATCAGGCGCAGGGGCCAATTCGAAAATTAATTTCTCGGAAATTACTTCATGTTAAGCTTTAAAATTTTAACAGTATGTAGTACGGCCCCAGCACAACCCACTCCCAAAATTTGGTGGGGTTATGACAACGGATATAACCGCTATAACTATCCAAATAGTAAAAGTTTTACTAAAGTTTGAATTAAATCTGTCCAAAGAAAAACCGATAAAACAAGCCAAGTCAACATGTTGGGATGAAATTGAATCAATAAAATGGTAATCCAAATGACATTGTATCTACACTCCAAAAATCGCTGAAATCCATCAAGTAGCCGTCAATCAAAGAAGAAATTTATCTATTTTATGAGTAAAAATTGGATAAAAAGTCGAATAACTAAAGATTACACTGATTAATGCGAACAAAACTAATCTCAAATGATAAAGAATAAGCGCCTATAACTTTTTAATAAAATATGCGTCTCTGAAAACAACAGATTTAGACATTATTTTAAGAAAACTGAAAAATACACCGAGGTGATGTAGCTAAGCGTTTTATAGGTGGGTGGGAGTGGCGGGTGACCGAGGTGATGTAGCTAAGCGTTTTATAGGTGGGTGGGAGTGGCGGGCGAATTTTTTTCGCGATTTTCGCCATTACAAAAATTGAAATAGATGCGCGTTAAATTACGCAATACGAATATGTGATTACAAGAAACAATTTCCACGAAAAAAGCAGTGCAAAAAATTAAAATGTGTAAAATGTTTTTTTTTTTTTTTCAATATTTCTAGCAAACAAAATTAAACCTAACCCAATCTAACAAAACCACCTTGAACCTAATAATTGAAACCTAACCAACTTGAACCCAACCGATATCATTCAATGTGCAACCTAATGAACTAAAACCTTACAAATTTGAACCTAATCGATTTCGTTCAATAATTCCAACCTAACGAACTTAAACCTACCAAATTTTAACCTAGTGGATTATATTTGCAACCTAACAAACTAAAACCCAAACAATTTGAACTGAATCGATAACGACCTAACAAATTGAAACCTAACCAACTTGAACCTAATCGATTTCATTCAATAAGTGCTACCTAACGAACTAAAACCTACAAAACTTTTGAACCTAATTGATAACGACCTAACAAATTGAAACCTAACCAACTTGAACCTAATCTATTTCATTCAATAAATGCAACCTAATGAACTAAAACCTAACAAATTTGAACCTAATCGATTACAACCTAACAAATTGAAACCTAACGAACTTGAACCTAATCGATATCATTCAATACTTGCAACCTAACGAACTTAAACCTACCAAATTTAAACCTAGTCGATTATATTTGCAACCTAACAAACTAAAACCCAAACAATTTGAACTGAATCGATTACGACCTAACAAATTGAAACCTATCCAACTTGAACCTAATCGATTTCATTCAATAAGTGCTACCTAACGAACTAAAACCTAAAGAAATTTTGAACCTAATTGATAACGACCTAACAAATTGAAACCTAACCAACTTAAACCTAATCTATTTCATTCAATAAATGCAACCTAATGAACTAAAACCTAACAAATTTGAACCTAATCGATTACAACCTAACAAATTGAAACCTAACCAACTTGAACCTAATCGATCATTCAATAATTGCAACCTAACGAACTTAAACCTACCAAATTTAAACCTAGTCGATTATATTTGCAACCTAACAAACTAAAACCCAAACAATTTGAACTTAATCGATAACGACCGAACAAATTGAAACCTAACCAACTTGAAACTAATCGATTTCATTCAATAAGTGCAACCTAATGAACTAAAACCTAACAAATTTGAACCTAATCGATTACGACCGAACAAATTGAAACCTAACCAACTTGAACCTAATCGATTTCATTCAATAAGTGCAACCTAATGAACTAAAACCTAACAAATTTGAACCTTATCGATTACAACCTAACAAATTGAAACCTAACCAACTTGAACCTAATCGATATCATTCAATAATTCCAACCTAACGAACTTAAACCTAGTCGATTATATCGCTACCTTGGGGCTCAATTGTCGTATAAGCCATTTTGACGAAAATGAGATTTGAATGCAGTCTGGCTGTTTTTTTTTTTTTTTTTTTTTCTCTCGATCTGTGTATTTAAAATTCTCCAAATCGCAAAAAATATCGAATACAACCTCCATTTTCTGTAACTCTAAATAGGAAATTAAAAAAAAACGAGCTATAAAGGCCAGCTACTCAGTGTGAAAAATGCAAAGGTATTATTGCCCCTAAATCAAGATTTATGATTGGCATAAAGCATAAAGGACATTGCTTATCAAACTTGGCGTATACGACCTTAACGATTTCTGAAAATTGAACAAAGTTTACTATACAACCTGCCATTACGTTTCATTTTTAAGATGTATAAGCCACCACTAAACCAATTTGGTGAATATGACCTGAATTATTTCCAATAACAAAATAAAATTCGGTGTACGGCCTGCAGTAGCGTTTCATTTCATGGCAATAAACAACAAAAAAAAAAAAAATTGGAGTAAAAACGGCGTTAAGCAACTTTTATAAAAAAGATTGTTTTGAATTGAAAGAGAATAGAAGAAGTATTAAATGCTATATTCTTCTTGCTATTCTTCATTGTTATCGCTTTATGTGGTACTTGAACAATGTTTTTAATAATATCAACGTAATTTTTTTTTTTTTTTTTTTTTTTTTTTTTTGCTCCTGAAAAATCTACTTTTGGCTTATACGACAATTGAGCCCCAAGGTAGCGATATTTGCAACCTAACAAACTAAAACCCAAGAATTCGAACTTATTCGATAACGACCGAACAAATTGAAACCTAGCAAACTTGAACCTAATCGATTTCATTTCATTCAATAAGTGCAACCTAATGAACTAAAACCTAACAAATTTGAACCTAATCGATTACGACCGAACAAATTGAAACCTAACCAACTTGAACCAGACCGATTTCATTCAATAAGTGCACCCTAACGAATTAAAACCTAACAAATTTGTACCTAATTGTTGTTTCTGTGTTAGTTTTAAGTATGCTTCGCTTAACTGTATTTCTGTGGTCATCTGTCATTGGCTTTTTGTTTAGTACTTAAGTCTCATTATAATGTACTGTATTGCTGTTGATGCCTAAACAAATTTGAACCTAATCGATTACGACCGAACAAATTGAAACCTAACCAACTTGAACCAGACCGATTTCATTCAATAAGTGCACCCTAACGAATTAAAACCTAACAAATTTGTACCTAATTGTTGTTTCTGTGTTAGTTTTAAGTATGCTTCGCTTAACTGTATTTCTGTGGTCATCTGTCATTGGCTTTTTGTTTAGTACTTAAGTCTCATTATAATGTACTGTATTGCTGTTGATGCCCCAAATAAAATAAATAAATAAATAAATAAATAAATAATCGATTGCGACCGAACAAATTGAAACCTAACCAACTTGAACCAGACCGATTTCATTCAATAGTGCACCCTAACGAATTAAAACCTAACAAATTTGTACCTAATCGATTGCGACCTAACAATTGAAACCTAACCAACTTGAACCAGACCGATCTCATTCAATAAGTGCAACCTAACGAACTAAAGACTAACAAATTTGAGCCTAATCGATAACAACCTAACAAATTGAAACCTAACCAACTTGAACCTAATCGATATCATTCAATAATTGCAACCTAACGAACTAAAAGTAACAAATTTGAGCCAAATCGATTTGTTAGGCTGGAATCGATAAGGTTCAAAAAAAAAAAAAAAAAAAAAAAAAAAAAAAAAAGGTTAGGTTAGGTTAGGTTGGGTTAGGTAAGGTTAGGTTAGGTTAGGTTAGGTTAGGTTAGGTTAGGTTAGGTTAGGTTCCCCCCCGACGTGTACCTACCTTGTCGTGGTGGGGGGGCTCACCGCCGCATGCCATGTGTCCGGCCTGCGGCGGTGCCAAGAGGTACCGGGTGGTGGGCCACTTCCAGTACTCCTCTGACCCAGCAGAGGAGACATGGAAGTGGCAGCGCTTTGGCGCGGGGGTGGCTCCCCTGGGGAGTTTTGAGGGCGGCCATGATGGCTGTCGGGAGTACGGTGGCTCTGAGGGCCATCGTACTCCATGGGGTTGGCCGTAGGGTGGAGGGGACTGAGCGTCGGTGTACCCGTCCGCTCGGACACAAGTTCCCTCAGGGTAGGGCGCAGGGGCGTGTGAGGGGTGGGGTAGCTCCGGGGGCCTCCTGGAGGAAAAATATCCTGGGGACTGAGTTCCCTGGGTGGCCGAAGGATTGATGTCCTTCGGTCTTTTCCTGGCCTCAGTGAGGCGAGCTATCCCCGCCCCCCACAACGAGGATCCGACCGAGTGTCGGATCGGAGGTGCAGGCGGCAGTCGCCGCTGCCCTCCGTAGTGGTGCCAGCTGGTGGGGGATGGGGATCCCCTGCCAGCCTGTAAAGGCCCACGACTCAGGGGGGGGGGGCCAAGTATCCCCGGCCCTCCCTCCTTAGGCGACGGAACCCTGGCGCTTGCGCTGGGGTGGCCGGTGGGGCGTTCGTGGTGACACCATAGTTCTCCCACGGCGCCCCTCCAAATGGCCGAGAGGGAATACCGGTGAGTTTTTAAGGGGTATGCCCCCCTAGAGCCCTAACTAGGGGGGAGAGTCCACTACACCCCCCGCGTCGTCCCCCCTAAGTGCGTGTGGGGGGACATTCCCCAAGGCGCGGGGACCGTGCGTAATTTGCATTTTCTCACCGAATCAAAAAAAAAAAAAAAAAAAAAAAAAAAAAAAGGTTAGGTTAGGTTAGGTTGAGGCAAAATTTGAGCGAGGCAAAATTTGAGCTGGAGGCAAAATTTGAGCGGAGGCAAAATTTGAGCTGAGGCAAAATTTGAGCTGACTGAGGCAAAATTTGAGCTGACTGAGGCAAAATTTGAGCTGACTGAGGCAAAATTTGAGCTGACTGAGGCAAAATTTGAGCTGACTGAGGCAAAATTTGAGCTGACTGAGGCAAAATTTGAGCTGACTGAGGCAAAATTTGAGCTGACTGAGGCAAAATTTGAGCTGACTGAGGCAAAATTTGAGCTGACTGAGGCAAAATTTGAGCTGACTGAGGCAAAATTTGAGCTGACTGAGGCAAAATTTGAGCTGACTTTGACGACACGTTTTGCGAATTCACTCAAATTTTTGACTTGCGATCGGAATTTTTCCAAACTTTTTATATCATTGCCTTCCGCAATAGATTCCTGATATTTTGGCATATTTTCGGTAGTTCTAGCTTCTCTGGATACCCCAAAAATAATTTTTGCAATTTCTCCGTGAAAACCTTCTGTTTTTGCGGTTGGGATTGCAAAACACAAGTTTTCCAAATTTTTTAGAAAATTCGTATCTTCTATACGGGTTACATTTTTTAAATTCTTTTTGCTGGGGAATAGGGCGAATTAGTGGCACTACCAAACGTCGTTTACCGAATAATTTTCGAACTTACCATTCGGAAGTTATTCGGTGGAACGTTGGTTGCGGCTATATTTGCCATAGGCGCTAGTGACTTTTTTGATAAGTTTGTCAGGGCTTTCAAAAAATCACTGCGCCTATACCATAACGGTCCGGGATTTTATAGTTACAGGGTCTTTTAGGAGGTAGTTTGCGCCGCCTAACGGCACCTCACTCGACTCTCTAGCTATTATAGTCTCGTCAGAATCTGGGGAAAACTACCAACTTTTTATAAGTTGGTAATTTTCCACGGTTCGGACTTGACCGTTTTTTGGTTAGGTTTCGCCCTTCTGGTGAAACCAACCTGGTAGGGGGGGTTGTGGCAAGTGGGGGGGGTTGTAGAACCTTCAGGGGTTCTGGTGGGGGGGTCCGGTGGGACATCGGACGGGAAGGGGAGGGGAGTTATGAGTAATCATAACTCGGGGGTTAGGACCCGGAGTAGCTCCCAATCGGGGGGTGCTACGGGGGGGGGGGAGTTTGGGGGAGGGGGCCGGGTCATCGGCCACTCCTGACAGGGGTCAGGAAGGGAATTCCAGGGGCGGATCTCCCGCTGGGAATTTTTTGCCGGGGGCATCCTCGTACCGGCTTAACTTTCCGGCGTTGCTCTACGGGGGAGGGAAAAAGGGGATTAAGGTGGGGAACGGCTCTCTCTTTGAGCCCAGCGTTGAGGGGACGACGGAGTCGGAGGCGTTTGAGGGGGGGGACACGGGGTCGGAACTCGGGTTTCAGACCGTGGATGTGACAGAAACATCCGATATGGAGGACGATGAAGAGGCTGTTCCGTCCAGCCTCCTGCGTGAGGGTCCCAAGGGGGATGCCAAAAGGGCTCCCCTTAAAAGATCCAAGTCCAGCGGGGCAGAAGAGGTGGTACCTGCCAAAGTGAAGTCCTCATCCAGGGGAGGACACGGCAAGCGCAGCATGGGGGCCTACGCCTTCATGGCATCAGCGCGGAGGAAGTTGGAGGGCCTCGGCAGTGACGAGGACTCCAACGACCAGGAGGATGAGGGCGACAAAACCTTCCGCCCCAAACAATCTCGCCGGAAGAAGTCGCCCAAGAGCGACGAAGACGTCCGCACTCCCCAGGAGAAGACCAGGGAGGAGCTCGCCGCCGCCGCACTCCGCAGCGTTCTCTCCATTCGGGGAAACGTTGCCAAGTGCGGCAACATTAATGGGCGAATTAAGGGCCTATTAAATGATGCGGCCGCGGAGGCCTTTGAGGCCATCGAAGAATTGCGCGTGGTCTCCCCTACCGAGGAGCAGCGCAGGCTCCGGGCGGACAACGCCAGACTCGCAAGAGAGCTGGAGAATGTCCGCGGAGAATTGAGGGCCTTCAAGGCAGCATACACGGAGGCGCAAGGCACGGCCTCCGCAGCGCGCAGAGAGGCCTCAGTCGTTGAGGAGAGGGGGGGCCTGAAAGAGGCCATGGAGGACCTCAGGCGCGACCTGCTGACGTCCCTGGGCGGGATGATCAACGCCCGCCTGGGGGAGATGGAGGCGCGTCTCCCACCGGAGCCCGTCCTCAGGCCGCCGCTCGCCGCGGATAGGAAGACGGCGCCCCCACCCCGTCCCAGGACCCAGCCGAACCTGGTAGGGGGGGGCACGAGGGAGCCCCAGAAGGTGCAGCAGCAGCCGAAGACGAGGCATGAGGAAAACCTCATGCCTCCTCCGCCCCCACCCCCGTCAGCCCAAAGTGGCAAAAAGGCGGGGGGAGGGAGCGGCCCGACACCGGCTCGGAGGACCAAGGCGGTGGAGCGCCCGAATGCTCCGTTAAATCCGCCGGGTCCGTCCAACCCCCCCCCCAAGGCGGGGACAAGCGGGGAGAGGGAATCCCAACCCCAAGCCACGCCCCAGCCCCAGGAAGCCCCCTGGTCGGAGGTGGCCAAGAGGAAGGGGAAAGGGAAGGGGAAGAAGACCGCCTCCCCGGCCGCCCCCCCCAAGACCCCTAAGCCGAAGGCAGTGAAGGTGGTGGTGCCCCGTACGGCAGCGGTGGTCCTGACCCTCAAGGAGAGGGCACAGAGGGGGGGCAAGCTGGCCACATACACGGACCTGATGGTGTGGGCCAGGGCCGGCGTTAGGCTGGCCGACCTAGGATTGGAGTCGGTCCAGATGCGGAAGACGATGACCGGCTCCAAAATGCTGGAAATCAGGGGAGACACCCCCGAAGCCACACCGCGGACCGCATGGCGGAGAAGCTCCGCGAAGTGGTGGGGGACGTGGCCGAAATCACCCGGCCCACGAAGTTCGCAGAGCTCAAGCTCTCCGGGCTTGACGATACCGTGGGCCGGGATGAGGTGGCGGCGGCCGTCGCGGCTAAAGGGGGCTGCCAGGTGGCCCTGGTCAAGGTCGGGGCCCTCAGCGAGAGAGGCTGGGGGCGGGGAACCGTTTTCGTACGGTGCCCAGCGACGGCTGCCAAGGAGGTGGCCAAGGAGAGCCACATCCAGATTGGCTGGACGAAAGCAGCCGTGACGCCCCTGGTGGCCCTGCCCATGCGCTGCTTTAAGTGCATGGCGCTGGGCCACACCAGGGCCACGTGCCCCTCCGCCGCGGAGTACACAGGAAAGTGCTTCCGATGCGGGAAGGAGGGGCACCTAGCAGCGGACTGCCAGGCGCAGCCCAAGTGCGCGGTATGCGCTGCGGCGGGACGGCCCCATGGCCATGTCATGGGCGGGGACAAATGTGCCCCACCCAACGTTAGGGGGAAGGACCGCGCGTCCCGGGCCAGCCCCCCCCAAGATGAAAGCCCGAAGGCACAGGAGGAACTCGCAATGCAGGTGTCTTAATGCCAGTACACCAGCATTGCGAGATCCTCCAGGCGAATGTGAACCACTCCGCCAGGGCCCAAGATCTGCTCATGCAGGCCATGGCGGAGTGGGGCATAAAGGTTGCGGTGGTGGCGGAACCATACTACGTTCCGCCCCAAAGAAACTGGGTGGGATCCCCGGACGGCCTCGCAGCCATCGTTGTCCCGACGAACGGGAACTCCCCCCCCCCTCCACAAGATCGGAGAGGGCCCGGGGTACGTAGCGGCCAAGTGGGGAGAGACTGCAATCATTGCGGTCTATTTCTCCCCCAACAGGCCGCTGGCGGCCTTCGAGGCCTTCCTTGCGGATCTAGGGCGAGCTGCAGGGGGAGTTGCCCCAGCGCAACTGCTTGTGATGGGGGACTTCAACGCCAAAGGCGCGGCGTGGGGTTCCCCCATCACGGACCAGAGAGGGGCCAAGTTAGAGGGCTGGGCGGCTGCCATCGGGCTGGAGGTGGCCAACAGAGGCAGCGTGGACACGTGCGTGCGTAGGCAGGGGGGGGTCCATAGTGGACATTACGTTCGCGACCCCTGCCCTAGCCGCACGCATCGCGGACTGGCGTGTCCTCGAGGACGTAGAGACCCTCTCCGACCACCGATACATTCGGATGAGGGTCTCCGCCTCACAGCCGACACAGCGGCCGCCGGCGGGGAGGAGGTCGACCTTCCCGCGCTGGGTCCTGTCCAGGTTTGACCCCGGCATGGCGGAGGAGGCGGCTGTGGTGGAGGCATGGAACGCCCCCCCACCCGACGACTTGGGCGTTGACGGGAAGGCGTCCCGATTCCGCGAGGCGCTCACCGCGGTCTGTGACGCAGCAATGCCCCGGATGCGGAGACTGCCCGACAAAACGGGAGTCTACTGGTGGTCCGAGGAAATAGCGACTCTTCGGGCCGCCAGCAACCGCGCGCGCCGCGCCTACACCCGCTGCAGGCGGAGGGTGGCGCACACGGCCGACGAGGAGGAGGTCCTCTATAGGGCCCTTAAGGAGGCAAAAGAGGTCCTGCAAGTAGCGATATCGAAGGCCAAGGACGCCGCACATGAGGAGTTCCTGGCCACGCTGGAGAGGGATCCATGGGGGCGCCCGTACAAGATGGTGCGGGACAAGGTGAAACGCGCCCCCCCCCATGGACTCCCTGGAGCCAGGGCTCCTCGAGAGGATTATCGGCGTCCTCTTCCCTCCGGCGCCGGACTTCGAGCCTCCGAGGATGTCGGCCCCCTCGGAGGAGCAAAGACGAGCTCCCGTACCCAGGATCAACCAGGACGAGATGATGTGGGTGACGGATCGCCTCCGGGCCTGCAAAAAGGCCCCGGGCCCGGACGGCGTGCCCGCAAGAGTGATCCCCATCGCCCTCCAACACCTCGGGGAGCGCTTCAAAGACCTCCTGGACCAGTGTCTGCAGGAGGGGCGCTTCCCGAAGGTATGGAAGGAGGGGCGGCTGGTGTTGATCCCCAAGCCGGGGGGCTCGCCCGACTCGCCCTCAGGCCATCGGCCCATCGTCCTGCTAGACGAGTGCGGGAAGGCGCTGGAGCGGGTGATCGCCTCCCGGATCCGCAGCCACCTAGAGGAGGTCGGCCCCAATATTGCGGACCACCAGTATGGCTTCAGGGCGGGCCGGTCGACGATCGACGCCCTGAAGAAGCTGAAGGATTTCAGCGATCTAGCGGCCAGCAAGGGGGAGGGGGGTGGTGGCGGTATCGTTAGATATCGCCAACGCCTTCGGCACCCTCCCCTACTCCGTCATCATGGAGTCACTGCGGTACCATGGGATCCCCTGGTACCTGCAGAAGATCATAGGGCACTACCTGGAGGGGAGGGTAGTGCTCTATGATCACGGCGGCAGGCGTAAGAGCTGGCCCATGTCGTGCGGGGTCCCCCAAGGTTCCATACTCGGCCCGCTGCTATGGAACCTTGGGTTTGACTGGGCGATCCGGGGCGAGCAGCTTCCCCGCATGACCACCATCTGCTACGCCGACGACACGATGGTGGCCGTCCGGGGAAGGGACCGGCAGGAAACCCTGCGGAGGGCGGCCGTTGCGGCCGAGCTGGTTGTTGACCGCGTCAGCGCGCTCGGCCTCAAAGTAAACGTGAGGAAGACTGACGCCATGGTGTTTGGGGCCCCCACCTGGCGCATCCCGGCCGACACCTCACTCCCGATCGGAGGAGAACCTGTCCAGGTCAAGGCTAACATAAAGTACCTTGGCCTCGTCCTGGACAGGAAGTGGGATTTTGGCGCTCACTTCGCCAAACTCGGCCCCCGACTGATGGGCACTGCGGCAGCCCTCGGCAGACTGCTGCCAAACGTGGGAGGGCCACTCACGCCCTGCCGGAGGCTGTACACCAACGTTGTGAGGAGTATGGCCCTCTACGGCGCCCCGATATGGGCTAGCCAACTCACGAGGAAGACGAGGGGCCCTCCTCCGACGGCCCCAGCGGGTGTGCGCCACCCGAATAGCCAGGGCATACGTAACGGTGGCCCACATGGCGGCCTGCCTGATTGCCGGCACGCCCCCTTGGGACATAGACGCCGAGGCCATGTCGGCGTCCTATTGGTCCCAAAGGGAGGCCCAGGCGAGGGGGGACCGGTTGGCCCCGGAGGAGATCCTCCACGCCCGCCGTCAAACACAGCGGCGCATGCGGGACAGGTGGAAAGAGGAGCTGGAGGACTGCCGCTATGGGACGCGCACTATAGCGGCTATCCTCCCCTCTTTCGACCTGTGGCTCGACAGGGAGTTTGGTATGATGTCATACCATCTCACGCAGATCCTGTCGGGCCACGGGTGTTTCGGGTCCTACCTGTTCCGCATTGGGCGAGAGGACAGCCCCCGCTGCCACAACTGCGGGGCGCTGGACGATACAGCCCAGCATACACTGGAGGAGTGTCCCTGCTGGAGCTACGAGCGCCGCCAGCTCGTGGCTGCTGTCGGACAGGACTTGTCACTCCACAGCATAGTTTCGGCTATGCTGGATAGGGGGTGACGAGTCCTGGGAGGAGGTGGCTTCCTTCTGTGAGTGCGTAATGCTCCAGAAGGAAGCCGAGGAACGGGAGCGCGAGGAGTGTGTCCACGCGCCCCCGTTCCGGCGCAGACGAACGGGGCGAAGGCGGCGGCACTTTGCTGCCCGCCTGAACCCCTAGTGCGACCAGCGGGTTGGGGACGGGGGTCCTCCACCCGCTTTATGGTCCCACGCGTCTGGGGGGGGAGCTGAAGCGTTGCGGCTCCTCCCTCCTAGGTGAGGTGGCCCCGGTGATTTTAACCAAAGCCGGGGCTGGCCGGGGGGCGTCGTCGGCTCGAATCCTCGGGAACCCACGGCGCCTACCTAAACCCGGCACGCGGACAATGCCGTAGTGTTTTTAGTGGGTATGTTCCCCCCTCCCCTTCCCGCAGGGGAAGAGGACGGGGGAGAGAGCCCCACATAACTACTCGGGCCCCCCCGGGCCCGGGAGTACTCGTAAATGGGTTTTCACTACGTTAAAAAAAAAAAAAAAAAAAAAAAAAAAAAAAAAAAAAAAAAAAAAAAAAAAAAAAAAAAAAAAAAAAAAAAAAAAAAAAAAAAAAGGTTAGGTTAGGTTAGGTTAGGTTAGGTTAGGTTGAGTCGCGCGCTGCCTGCCGCCCCGAACGCCACGAAAATCCGACGCTCCGCGCTCGAAAAATCAAGAAAATAGGATTTTTTCGCCCGATCTTCGCGAGTGATACATCAAAAGATGCGGATTAACGTTCCGCATCTAACAGTGTAAGTGCCAAGTGCCGCGGAGTGATACTCGAAGTGCTAAGTGACAAAAAGTGAAAACGGTGACGTGCAAAATCTTCAAAGTGAAACGCTGCTCGATTAGTCGCCTTGAGGTGGTGGTTTTTTGGTGTGTGCGTGTCCGTCTCATCAAGACCTTTCATTTGATACCTAGTTCAGATTTTTCTGATAAGCGAGTTAAGCACAATACCCCAAAAACTAAAACCGCGTGGCCACGAGGTTCTGAACCGAAGCGTTTCGGTTAGTTCTGTGTATACAGCATTGTGAGGGGCACCAAGCCGACCACGGCCCAGTTTTCAAAATTGAAAAAGGCCAAGGGGAAGCTGAGATATCGAGCTTCGAAAAACCGGCCGAAGGTCAGTCAACTTTCCCCCCTTATATCTCGTAAAGTAGATCTGTTACCCCCCATTTTGGGCATTGCGCTCGATAGCCCAGCTAATAGAGATCATATATTCCAAATTTCAGATTTTTCTAAGCTGTAGTTTCTGAGTAAAGTAATTTTAACTGAAGCAAGTCCCCCGCTTTGGAGGCAATTTACGTAAATATATTTTATTTTTGACTTTTTTCCCTTTGACTTTTTTCAAAATTTTCAAGTTGTTAAGTATTAGGCTAAGTCTAAAAATAAGATCTGTGTTGGTCCCAACTCTGTAGCTCAATTATTTCTATGTCTAAAACGCATTTAAAATCACGGAATATTGTAACACGTGTAAGCTTAAACAAGTCCAAACTTGTTCCAAACATGGAACCTAAACTCAACTAAATTGTTAACAATAGCCTAGGTCTAAATAGGTACTATGTTAGTGCACGGGAGTCGCGCCCCCCCCCCCCTTTTTTCCCCTCTTTGCTGACGGGCTGGTTGGAATAGCTCTCAACTTCTCCCCCCCCATCCCAAAAAACTCGGAAAGTTAACCTGCTACCCCCATTTTGAAACTGTATATGAAAGTTCATATAATAATAAAGATCACACATCCCAAATCTCAGAATCTTCTAACCAGTAGCTACCGAATAAACATTCTTTTCTAAAGCGACTCCCCTGCCCTAGCTCTCGGCGAACCTAGACACCCCAATCTTGGAATTGGGATGAATATATGACTCGGTAAACTATTGAAACTATTTGAAAAACCGACCGAAGGTCAGCCAACTCCCCCCCTTATATCTCGTAAAGTAGATCTGTTACCCCCCATTTCGGGAATTGCGCTCGATAGCCCAGTTAATAAAGATCATATATACCAAATTTCAGATTTTTCTAAGCTGTAGTTTTCGAGTTAAGTAATCTTATCTGAAGTAAGTCCCCCGCTTTGGAGGCAATCTACGTAAACATTTTCAGTTTGACTTTTTCCCTTTGGTTTTTCAAAATTTTCAAGTTGTTAAAGATTAGGCTAAATCTAAAAATAAGATCTGTGTTGGTCCCAACTCTGTAGCTCAATTATTTCTATGTCTAAAACGCATTTAAAATTACGGAATATTGTAACACGTGTAAGTTTAAACAAGTCCAAATCTGTTCCAAACATGGAATCTAAATTGTTAACAATAGCCTAGGACTAAATAGGTACTATGTTAGTGCACGGGAGTCGCGCCCTCCCCCCCCCCCTTTCCTCCTGCTTGACGGTCTGGTATTGGAATAGCTCTCAACCTTTCCCCCCCCCCATAGCTCGGAAAGTTAACCTGTTACCCCCCATTTTGAAACTGTAAATGAAAGACCCATCTAATAAAGATCACGCATTCCAAAATTCAGAATTTTCTAACCAGTAGTTACAGAATAAAACACTATTTTCTAAAGCGACTCCCCTGCTCTAGCTCCCGACGAACCTAGACACCCCAATCTTGGAATTAGGATGAAGATATGACTCTCGGTAAACTATTGGAACTATTTGAAAAACGGCCGAGGGTCAGTCAACTTCCCCCCTTTATATCTCGTAAAGTAGATCTGTTACCCCCCATTTTGGGAATTGCGCTCGACAGCCCAGTTAATAGAGAACATATATTCCAAATTTCAGATTTTTCTAAGCTGTAGTTTTTGAGTAAAGCAACTTTATCTGAAGCAAGTCCCCCGCTTTGGAGGCAATTTACGTAAATATATTTCATTTCTGACTTTTTCCCTTCGACCTTTCTCCAAATTTTCAAAATTCTCAAGTTGTCAAAGATTAGACTAAGTATTAAATAAGATCTGTGTTGATCCCAATCCTGTAGCTCAATTATTTCTATGTCTAAAATGCATTTAAAATTACGGAAACTCCTCCCCTCCATAGCTCGGAAAGTTAACCTGTTACCCCCCCTTTTTGAAATTGTATATGATAGTCCATCTAATAAAGATCACACATTCCAAATTTCAGAATTTTCTAACCAGTAGTTACCGAATAAAACATTCTTTTCTAAGGCGACTCCCCTGCCCTAGCTCTCGACGAACCTAGACACCCCAATCTTGGAATCGGGATGAATATATGACTATAGTCTGTTCGCTACGGCGTGTCTCATCGTGTAGACGGGCGTATCGTCAAAGTGATAATTGAAAATGATCTTATCTCATATTTTGTGGTAGTTAGTAGGGTTATCGTGATCTACTATAAATTACTAAAGTTTACAACAATATAACTTACTGGGAAATACAAGAGGAAACACGAAAACTCTTGAGAAATGCCCGTCTACATGATGGAACATGTGGGGGCTTCTGTGGGGCCTGCTAGCTATGCGAACAAGCACTGCCAGCCCTGGGAACATCATATTTAATAAACTCAACAATTAATAATTTTAACATGGCGGCTTGTTGACATTGTTGGCGCGCCACATGGAACGCACTATAGTGGCCTTGCACGGCGGGCGCACGTGACGCGCTCGGGGGAATGTGGGAGCTGCCGGTTCGCCCCGGCTGTTTGTAGGTATGATGGAATTTATGCAAATGGGCGAACAGGGCAATTTGCTATATTAATTGATTTTTGTGTTATTAACTGAATTAATGTGTTATTAATCGAACTAAGGTGTTATTAATTTATATAATGAGCCGGGTCGGCCAACCTCAAACATGGATGGTTATGTTATTGTTATAGCTAAAAATAGGTTTGCGGGACGACTGAAGTAGTGTAGGGGGGGGGGGGGGGAGTACGTATGATGAGAGGATGATGTTGATTGTGATAAGGATGATGTATACATGTATGGCTATCCAGCAATGTGTATGCGCGCCGCTCGGGGTGAGGGCGACGACGCCGGCCGAGGGGTGCGGTGCTGCCGGGCTCGGGTGCTGGGGACGGCCGCGGGGTCTCGCTGCTGGGCGCGCGGAGCTGGGGAGATTGCGGAGCTATTGCTACTAGGCGTTGCTAGGGTGGTCGCGGGGGCCTCGGCGCGGGACGGTTGCGGGGGTTCGCTGCTGGGCGCGCGGAGCTGGGGAGAACGCGGATGCGTCGCTGCTGGGTGCGCGTTGATAGGGTCGCGGGGGCCTCGGTCGGGGGCGCTATCGGGGTCTCGCTGCTGGGCGCGCGGAGCTGGGGAGATTGCGGAGCTATTACTACTAGGCGCGTTGCTAGGGCGGTCGCGGAGGTCTCGCTGGTGAGCGCGCGGAGCGGGGGCGGTCGCGGAAGCCCTGTTGCTGGGCGCGCGGTGTGGGGGCGGTCGCGGAAGCCCTGTTGCTGGGCGCGCGGTGTGGGGGCGGTCGCGGGGCGTACGGGTATAGCAGTGTGATATATCAAAAGCCGCGGAATTAAGCCGTGCACACAACCATACTATCAACAAGTGTAAAAGTGAAAGTGTCAGATATTTAAGCGAGAAAAAGTGTAACGTTAGGAGTTTTTCAATAGTGAAGTGGAAACCGGAACGAAATCAAGAATTCGCGCGGCACAGTGCACCGCGCACTGGGGAGCCCTACAAAATGAGGCCTAAGTCAGGTCCCTACGATGATCCACTGAGGCACGGCGGTTGAAAAACCGAACCATTGGGGGGGGGGGAGCAGCGACGATTTTGAGCCCCGTTGAGCTACGCAGCAGTGCGATACATCAAAAGACGCGGAATGAAGCCGCGCACACAACCGTACCATCAACAAGTGCAAAAGTGAAAGTGTCAGATATTTAAGTGAGAAAAAGTGTAATTTTAGGAGTTTTTCAATTGTGAAGCGAAAACCGGAACGAAATCAAGAATTCGCGCGGCACAGTGCACCGCGCACTGGGGAGCCCTACAAAATGAGGCCTAAGTCAGGTCTCTACGATGATCCACTGAGGCACGGCGGTTGAAAAACCGAACCACGAGAGGCGTGGTCGGTCACCCAGATGAGCTATACAGCAGTGTGATACATCAAAAGATGCGGAATTAAGCCGCGCACATAACCATACTATCAACAAGTGCAAAAGTGAAAGTGTCAGATATTTAAGTGAGAAAAAGTGTAATTTTAGGAGTTTTTCAACTGTGAAGTGAAAACCGGAACGAAATCAAGAATTCGCGCGGCACAGTGCACCGCGCACTGGGGAGCCCTACAAAATGAGGCCTAAGTCAGGTCCCTACGATGATCCACTGAGGCACGGCGGTTGAAAAACCGAACCACTGGGGGGGGGGAGCAGCGACGATTTTGAGCCCCGTTGAGCTACGCAGCAGTGCGATACATCAAAAGACGCGGAATGAAGCTGCGCACACAACCGTACCATCAACAAGTGCAAAAGTGAAAGTGTCAGATATTTAAGGGAGGAAAAGTGTAATTTTAGGAGTTTTTCAATTGCAAAGCAAAAACCGGAACGAAATTAAGAATTCGCGCGGCACAGTGCACCGCGCACTGGGGAGCCCTACAAAATGAGGCCTAAGTCAGGCCCCTACGATGATCCACTGAGGCACGGCGGTTGAAAAACCGAACCACGAGAGGCGTGGTCGGTCACCCAGATGAGCTATACAACAGTGTGATACATCAAAAGATGCGGAATTAAGCCGCGCACAACCATACTATCAACAAGGGCAAAAGTGAAAGTGTCAGATATTTAAGTGAGAAAAAGTGTAATTTTAGGAGTTTTTCAACTGTGAAGTGGAAACCGGAACGAAATCAAGAATTCGCGCGGCACAGTGCACCGCGCACTGGGGAGCCCTACAAAACGAGGCCTAAGTCAGGTCCCTACGTCGCTTCACTGAGGCACAGTGGGTGGAAACCAAACCGCGTTCAGCGATTTTACCGATCCGGCCGTGTTAGGCGACCGAGCCTGGCAGCTCTAATAACAATAAAATAATAATAACAATAACAATAGTAATAATAATGTTGAAATGGCAACATATACAAATTAAACCACACCACAAGCGGCGCGCGGCCATGCATTCGGGAGTAAATGGCAGATATAATAATATGTATTCGTAACGCAACGCCTGTTACTATGCCCTAGAATAAGTCCTTATGCAGCAGATGTATGAAAATAAATGTACCATATTAATATAAGGCTAGATATATCTTAATATTAGCACAAGTATGTTAACCCGTGGTCGGCAACAATAGTGCCAACATCGCCTATGGCAGGTATAACTAATAGACATGAGCACTTTATGTAAACAACTGACAATAATAGCATAAACCGTCCTTTTAAGGGCGCAAACGTCCTTTTAAGGGCACAACCGTCCTTCTAAGGGCGTAAACGTCCTTCTCAGGACGAAAAGCGGGATCCTTCGGGACTTGACAACCGTCCTTTTAAGGGCGAACCAACTGTCCTTCTAAGGGCGAACCAACCGTCCTTCTAAGGGCGAAACGTCCTTCTGAGGGCGCAAACGTCTTTCCAAGGATTGCAACGCCCTTGGTTGCTGGAAGGGGTGGGTGGGCAGACGGCCGTTAATACCCACCTTGGAAAGCAACCTTGCGCGCGGTTCTTCCAAGGGCGCAAACGCCCTCTCAAGGATGCAACCGTCCTTTTAAGGGCGCAAACGTCCTTTTCAGGATGACATGAGGGATCCTTCGGGACTTGACAACCGTCCTTCTAAGGGCGAACCAACCGCCCTTTTAAGGGCGAACCAACCGTCCTTCTAAGGGCGAGACGTCCTTCTGAGGGCGCAAACGTCCTTCTAAGGATTGGAACGCCCTTGGTTGCTGGAAGGGGTGGGTGGGCAGACGGCCGTTAACACCCATCTTGGAAAGCAATCTTGTGCGCGGTCCTTCTAAGGGCGCAAACGTCCTCTCAAGGATGCAACCGTCCTTTTAAGGGCGCAAACGTCCTTTTCAGGACGACATGAGGGATCCTTCGGGACTTGACAACCGTCCTTCTAAGGGCGAACCAACCGCCCTTTTAAGGGCGAACCAACCGTCCTTCTAAGGGCGAGACGTCCTTCTGAGGGCGCAAACGTCCTTCTAAGGATTGAAACGCCCTTGGTTGCTGGAAGGGGTGGGTGGGCAGACGGCCGTTAACACCCATCTTGGAAAGCAATCTTGTGCGCGGTCCTTCTAAGGGCGCAAACGTCCTCTCAAGGATGCAACCGTCCTTTTAAGGGCGCAAACGTCCTTTTCAGGACGACATGAGGGATCCTTCGGGACTTGACAACCGTCCTTCTAAGGGCGAAACAGCCGCCCTTTTAAGGGCGAACCAACCGTCCTTCTAAGGGCGAGACGTCCTTCTGAGGGCGCAAACGTCCTTCTAAGGATTGAAACGCCCTTGGTTGCTGGAAGGGGTGGGTGGGCAGACGGCCGTTAACACCCATCTTGGAAAGCAACCTTGTGCGCGGTCTTTCTAAGGGCGCAAACGTCCTCTCAAGGATGCAACCGTCCTTTTAAGGGCGCAAACGTCCTTTTCAGGACGACATGAGGGATCCTTCGGGACTTGACAACCGTCCTTCTAAGGGCGAACCAACCGCTCTTTTAAGGGCGAGACGTCCTTCTGAGGGCGCAAACGTCCTTCTAAGGATTGAAACGCCCTTGGCTGCTGGAAGGGGTGGGTGGGCAGACGGCCGTTAACACCCATCTTGGAAAGCAACCTTGTGCGTGGTCCTTCTAGGGGCGCAACCGTCCCCTCAAGGATGCAACCGTCCTTTTAAGGGCGCAAACGTCCTTTTCAGGACGACATGAGGGATCCTTCGGGACTTGACAACCGTCCTTCTAAGGGCGAACCAACCGCTCTTTTAAGGGCGAGACGTCCTTCTGAGGGCGCAAACGTCCTTCTAAGGATTGAAATGCCCTTGGTTGCTGGAAGGGGTGGGTGGGCAGACGGCCGTTAACACCCATCTTGGAAAGCAATCTTGTGCGCGGTCCTTCTAAGGGCGCAAACGTCCTCTCAAGGATGCAACCGTCCTTTTAAGGGCGCAAACGTCCTTTTCAGGACGACATGAGGGATCCTTCGGGACTTGACAACCGTCCTTCTAAGGGCGAAACAGCCGCCCTTTTAAGGGCGAACCAACCGTCCTTCTAAGGGCGAGACGTCCTTCTGAGGGCGCAAACGTCCTTCTAAGGATTGAAACGCCCTTGGTTGCTGGAAGGGGTGGGTGGGCAGACGGCCGTTAACACCCATCTTGGAAAGCAACCTTGTGCGCGGTCTTTCTAAGGGCGCAAACGTCCTCTCAAGGATGCAACCGTCCTTTTAAGGGCGTAAACGTCCTTTTCAGGACGACATGAGGGATCCTTCGGGACTTGACAACCGTCCTTCTAAGGGCGAACCAACCGCTCTTTTAAGGGCGAGACGTCCTTCTGAGGGCGCAAACGTCCTTCTAAGGATTGAAACGCCCTTGGCTGCTGGAAGGGGTGGGTGGGCAGACGGCCGTTAACACCCATCTTGGAAAGCAACCTTGTGCGTGGTCCTTCTAGGGGCGCAACCGTCCCCTCAAGGATGCAACCGTCCTTTTAAGGGCGCAAACGTCCTTTTCAGGACGACATGAGGGATCCTTCGGGACTTGACAACCGTCCTTCTAAGGGCGAACCAACCGCTCTTTTAAGGGCGAGACGTCCTTCTGAGGGCGCAAACGTCCTTCTAAGGATTGAAACGCCCTTGGTTGCTGGAAGGGGTGGGTGGGCAGACGGCCGTTAACACCCATCTTGGAAAGCAACCTTGTGCGCGGTCTTTCTAAGGGCGCAAACGTCCTCTCAAGGATGCAACCGTCCTTTTAAGGGCGCAAACGTCCTTTTCAGGACGACATGAGGGATCCTTCGGGACTTGACAACCGTCCTTCTAAGGGCGAACCAGCCGCCCTTTTAAGGGCGAACCAACCGTCCTTCTAAGGGCGAGACGTCCTTCTGAGGGCGCAAACGTCCTTCTAAGGATTGAAACGCCCTTGGTTGCTGGAAGGGGTGGGTGGGCAGACGGCCGTTAACACCCATCTTGGAAAGCAACCTTGTGCGCGGTCTTTCTAAGGGCGCAAACGTCCTCTCAAGGATGCAACCGTCCTTTTAAGGGCGCAAACGTCCTTTTCAGGACGACATGAGGGATCCTTCGGGACTTGACAACCGTCCTTCTAAGGGCGAACCAACCGCTCTTTTAAGGGCGAGACGTCCTTCTGAGGGCGCAAACGTCCTTCTAAGGATTGAAACGCCCTTGGTTGCTGGAAGGGGTGGGTGGGCAGACGGCCGTTAACACCCATCTTGGAAAGCTACCTTGTGCGTGGTCCTTCTAGGGGCGCAACCGTCCTCTCAAGGATGGAACCGTCCTTTTAAGGGCGCAAACGTCCTTTTCAGGACGACATGAGGGATCCTTCGGGACTTGACAACCGTCCTTCTAAGGGCGAACCAACCGCTCTTTTAAGGGCGAGACGTCCTTCTGAGGGCGCAAACGTCCTTCTAAGGATTGAATCGCCCTTGGTTGCTGGAAGGGGTGGGTGGGCAGACGGCCGTTAACACCCATCTTGGAAAGCAACCTTGTGCGTGGTCCTTCTAGGGGCGCAACCGTCCTCTCAAGGATGCAACCGTCCTTCTAAGGGCGTAAACGTCCTTTTCAGGACGACGAGAGGGATCCTTCGGGACTTGACAACCGTCCTTCTAAGGGCGAACCAACCGTCCTTTTAAGGGCGCAACCGCAACCGCATTCGTCCTTTTCAGAGCGAGCGGGTAACAGTCCTTTTCAAGACTTAATTGTTCTTTTCAGAGCAGCGGGGTCCTCCGGGACATGACGAAGTCGTCCTTTAAGGGCGCATCCGCAACCGCATTCGTCCTTTTCAGAGCGAGCGGGTAACAGTCCTTTTCAAGACTTAATTGTTCTTTTCAGAGCAGCGGGGTCCTCCGGGACATGACGAAGTCGTCCTTTTAAGGGCGCATCCGCAACCGCATTCGTCCTTTTCAGAGCGAGCGGGTAACAGTCCTTTTCAAGACTTAATTGTTCTTTTCAGAGCAGCGGGGTCCTCCGGGACATGACGAAGCCGTCCTTTTAAGGACGCAAACGTCCTTTTCAGGGCGGGAGAGGGATCCTTCGGGACATTACGAATCCTTCGGGATGTCGGAAAAAACGTCCTTTTTAGGACGAAACCGTCCTTCTAAGGACGCAAACAAACGTCCTTCTCAGGACGAAAGTGGGAGGGGGCGGCTCGAAAGCGCATTTTCAGCCCTGGAGAGCAACCCCCTTGGTGAGGGATCCTTCGGGACTTTGTGTGGACAGGGGATACTCGAAGGGACATTTTCTGTCCTGGAGAACAACCCCTTTGTGACGGAGGTGCCTTCGGGTGCCTGTCGTGGCTACGCGTAACCTTGGCGTTCCTAATGCTGAGGCCGCGGGTTACTACAGTGACTGTGAGGAGAAAACCTCTATAAAAAATCCGCGGCACCTGCGGGGGAGGGCGGGAATTCCCAATCCTGCATTGCACAGGTGTCGCAGGGAGGTAGCCCCATCCCGGGGTGGGCCTGCAGGGACGTCGCGGTTCACGAAAGTTCTCCCGCGGCCCCCTGCAACAGTGCCAAATGTGGGAATCCGTGTGTTTTTTACTGGGTATGCCTGACGCCTCGGGAGAGCCCCAGATACCCTCGGTATTCCCGTACCGGGCCGGATGCATAAGGCGCATTTTCCACACCATAAAAAAAAAAAAAAAAAAGGTTAGGTTAGGTTAGGTTAGGTTAGGTTAGGTTAGGTTAGGTTAGGTTAGGTTAGGTTAGGTTAGGTTAGGTTAGGTTAGGTTAGGTTAGGTTAGGTTAGGTTAGGTTAGGTTAGGTTAGGTTAGGTTAGGTTAGGTTAGGTTAGGTTAGGTTAGGTTAGGTTGGGGTGCTATGTCGGAAACCTCCCCGAGAGCTCTAGCGTTACAGTTCCCTTCTATCAGGGACTTTGGTCCCATGGGGGGGGAAGGGTAACGCTTAGGCCGGTGCACCCTGGGCAACAACGGCTGATTAAACCCCTCGGGGATTAGTTAGCTGGTGGCAAATATCCGACCTGGGGGGGTGGGGGGGTAGGGCGGGGCGAATTATTATGTATATGTATCTATTTTTTGGCGAGGGCCGGGGCGAAAGCCCCTTTTTATCAAGGGAGGGATCGTGATTAGGTGGGGAAAGGCGGGCGGTAGCTGACGGGAAGCTGCTCTGCATCTGCGGCCGAGTAGCCACTGGTGCGGGTCGGTGCCAGATGGTGAAAGGAGGCGTAGCTCTGCACCAGGCCTGAAGGCACCAAACGCCTTTTGGGGGGGAAGGGGAACCTTGGGGAGACGAGGGACAGAAGCGTTGGGCACTGTCGGGCCGAGCTGAGCTGCCTACTGAGTAGCCCCTCCCGCCGAACTGCTCACTCGGCCTGGAGCTGGCGAAAAGTAGGTATTGCTTTGCGGTTAATTACCGGCAGGCCTTTCGTTCTCTGAGGGGGGTGAGCCTAGGGGGGGACGGGGCGTGCGGTAGCTGCCGGGGAGCTGCTCTGCATCTGCGGCCGAGTAGCCACTGGTGCCGTGGGACGGTGCCAGGAGGTTGAAAGGTAGCGCAGCTCTGCACCAAACCTGGAGGCGCCAAACGCCTCGTACGGGGAGGGACGGGGGCGAGTCCAACCTTGTACCTGCTGTTCGCCCCGGGCGGGGAACGGAAGGGCGAGCCTCATGCTGGCGGCGGGCGAAAGCCTGCCGTCGAAGCGGTGCGTTCCGCAAGGGACGCGATCGCGGAGCGGAGTGACCTCGGTCATTTTCGGTCGGCACGTAACCTGGTCCGTAGGGCCGGGACCGTGGGCCGCCTCGTCTTTATCAGGATAAGGGGGCCGCGAGGAGAAAACCTCTATAAAAATCCAGAGGAGCGACGTGACCTCGGTCACGGTCGGACGCCACGTAAACCTGGTCCGCAGGGCCGGGACCGTGGGCCGCCTCGTCTTTTTCAAGATAAGGGGGCCGCGAGGAGTAAACCTCTATAAAAATCCAGAGGGCGACGTGACCTCGGTCACGGTCGGACGGCACGTAAACCTGGTCCGTAGGGCCGGGACCGTGGGCCGCCTCGTCTTTTTCAAGATAAGGGGGCCGCGAGGAGTAAACCTCTATAATAATCCAGAGGATGACGTGACCTCGGTCACGGTCGGACGGCACGCAAACCCGGTCCGCAGGGCCGGGACCGTGGGCCGCCTCGTCTTTTTCAAGATAAGGGGGCCGCGAGGAGTAAACCTCTATAAAAATCCAGAGGGCGACGTGACCTCGGTCACGGTCGGACGGCACGTAAACCTGGTCCGTAGGGCCGGGACCGTGGGCCGCCTCGTCTTTTTCAAGATAAGGGGGCCGCGAGGAGTAAACCTCTATAATAATCCAGAGGATGACGTGACCTCGGTCACGGTCGGACGGCACGCAAACCCGGTCCGCAGGGCCGGGACCGTGGGCCGCCTCGTCTTTTTCAAGATAGGGGGGCCGCGAGGAGTAAACCTCTATAAAAATCAACAGGGCGGCGTGATCTCGGTCATGTCGGCCGTCACGTAACCCCGGCCCGCTGGCGCTGGGAACGTGGGCCGCTGAGGGGGCTACGAGGAGTCAACCTCTTTAAAAAAACAGACGGTCACCGGCGGGGGAGGGCGGGGAATCCGGAACCCGCATTCAACGGTGCCGTCGCCACCTGCCCCATCCCGGGGCGGCCAGTGGACGTTGCGGTGGTCACGGTGTTCGCCCGCAACGCCCGCAGTTCAAGGCCTGGAGGGAACGTGTGTGTTTTTAGACGGTAGGCCTCTCCCCTCCATCCATAGGGATGGTAGCGGCGAGATGGAGAACCCGTCATACCTCCGTTCGTGCTGCCCCGAGCGCGGAGATGCATAAGGCGCATTTTCCACACGTTAAAAAAAAAAAAAAAAAAAAAAAAAAAAAAAAAAAAGGTTAGGTTAGGTTAGGTTAGGTTAGGTTAGGTTAGGTTAGGTTAGGTTAGGTTAGGTTAGGTTAGGTTAGGTTAGGTTAGGTTAGGTTAGGTTAGGTTAGGTTAGGTTAGGTTAGGTTAGGTTAGGTTAGGTTAGGTTAGGTTAGGTTAGGTTAGGTTAGGTTAGGTTAGGTTAGGTTAGGTTAGGTTAGGTTAGGTTAGGTTAGGTTAGGTTAGGTTAGGTTAGGTTAGGTTAGGTTAGGTTAGGTTAGGTTAGGTTAGGTTAGGTTAGGTTAGGTTAGGTTAGGTTAGGTTAGGTTAGGTTAGGTTAGGTTAGGTTAGGTTAGGTTAGGTTAGGTTAGGTTAGGTTAGGTTAGGTTAGGTTAGGTTAGGTTAGGTTAGGTTAGGTTAGGTTAGGTTAGGTTAGGTTAGGTTAGGTTAGGTTAGGTTAGGTTAGGTTAGGTTAGGTTAGGTTAGGTTAGGTTAGGTTAGGTTAGGTTAGGTTAGGTTAGGTTAGGTTAGGTTAGGTTAGGTTAGGTTAGGTTAGGTTAGGTTAGGTTAGGTTAGGTTAGGTTAGGTTAGGTTAGGTTAGGTTAGGTTAGGTTAGGTTAGGTTAGGTTAGGTTAGGTTAGGTTAGGTTAGGTTAGGTTAGGTTAGGTTAGGTTAGGTTAGGTTAGGTTAGGTTAGGTTAGGTTAGGTTAGGTTAGGTTAGGTTAGGTTAGGTTAGGTTAGGTTAGGTTAGGTTAGGTTAGGTTAGGTTAGGTTAGGTTAGGTTAGGTTAGGTTAGGTTAGGTTAGGTTAGGTTAGGTTAGGTTAGGTTAGGTTAGGTTAGGTTAGGTTAGGTTAGGTTAGGTTAGGTTAGGTTAGGTTAGGTTAGGTTAGGTTAGGTTAGGTTAGGTTAGGTTAGGTTAGGTTAGGTTAGGTTAGGTTAGGTTAGGTTAGGTTAGGTTAGGTTAGGTTAGGTTAGGTTAGGTTAGGTTAGGTTAGGTTAGGTTAGGTTAGGTTAGGTTAGGTTAGGTTAGGTTAGGTTAGGTTAGGTTAGGTTAGGTTAGGTTAGGTTAGGTTAGGTTAGGTTAGGTTAGGTTAGGTTAGGTTAGGTTAGGTTAGGTTAGGTTAGGTTAGGTTAGGTTAGGTTAGGTTAGGTTAGGTTAGGTTAGGTTAGGTTAGGTTAGGTTAGGTTAGGTTAGGTTAGGTTAGGTTAGGTTAGGTTAGGTTAGGTTAGGTTAGGTTAGGTTAGGTTAGGTTAGGTTAGGTTAG